>OY757933.1:17803875-17909377 GCA_963585895.1 Sepioteuthis lessoniana
ATATATATATATATATATATAAAGCTGAATGAAGCTTTTTCCTGACTAATTTACAATCGTAGAATAATTCTTTTTATATCTGCCTTACCGTGAGAGTCATTATAGAATCAGTGAAATTTACAATATAAAAAAAGATAACATCGAAATACTAAGTAAAAAACGAGTGAAACATTATTTATAACTCCTAAAATGCGAACCCAACGTTTTCGTGTATCGTCTACAGAATCTTATCTTTAGGTCTAGTCTTATATTTCACCAGGAGTGAATTGCCAACATCGTTTAACTAGATTTCAGCTTTCCCATAGATTTAATAATTTGCTCTTCAAGACTTTTCCATTCTTTCTTCTTCCATTTTCTTACATCACTTATTTCCATTTGCAGCGACAAAATATCAGCTCAAATCAAAATCCATTTATTTCTCCTTTTACGACTCAGCAGTGAAAGTTGCTGTACTAAAAGTTAATACCGCGTTATTCAAACTTTTTGATCATTCTGAAGTCACCTACTTATAGAAATAATTGCTTGCGTTGGTTGGTATATTTGATTTTAAATTAAATATTTTCCTTTTTTTTTTTTTATTGTTCATATCTAACAATCTCTTTTCGAAGGTAAATGATTGACCGGAAAAAAATGTCTTCATTTATGGTGAAATATCTTCCATTACGGCAAATTCCTCTCAAGAGATGTGTTGTTGTTTTTGTTTTGTTTTGTTTTGTTTTTCATTTTTAAACATACTTGGAATAACCTTAGAAAGGTTCAAACATACACGCTGCACTCAAGCGTACAATCCTCACGCACGCTGCACACTCATACTCAAAAAATAAAATAGATACACAAGAGACACAGGGAAACATATATATACACACACAAATGCAAACACACACACACACACACACACATATATATATATATGTGTGTGTGTGTGTGTGCGTGTGTACTTTGGTAGCAGTCGTTCATTTAAGCATGTTTTATTAAATAATAAAGACAAATTTTGTCTGTATAATTCATTTAAGATCCTTTCATGTTTTCTGATAAGTGTCTTAATTTCAGGTTGGAATTGGGAGATGAAATTTCCAAAATAGTCCTGAGCGCTTTAAGGCCCTTCATAGGCCATCATCTGGGGTTGCTTGCTTGTGTAAGGTTTGTTTGCTTTTTGTTTGTTTTTATACCAAAACAAAAATATGGAAACGCCAACTTGGATAAAACAAGGTAACTAATGTATTCAAAAGAGGGAATGCTATTAACGGAAATAGAATACTATAGGAATATGGAATAAAAAATACTAAAAGCATTTCAAAACATTGTCGCAATTTTCAAAATTAATTCTATTAATTTTAGTTTTTTTGTATGTAGGGCTTCTAGGATTTGTAGTCGTAGCTTATCAATATATATATATATATATATATATATATATATGTTAATATATACATATATGCTCCCCTACCCCCGTAGGTTTGAGCTCTCTAGCGAGTGAAGTAAATGTGTTGCCATTAACGTAATGCAAGGCTCTTCATACGAATCCAGCTCTCGGTAGCCGTAAAGCGGATATATGTAAAAAACAAAAAAAAAAAAACACACAATTGTGATACATAACCGTTTAAATTTCCTTCGCTTGCGCTGGTTTCCTCGTGGCTGATTAGTAGAATCTGGGATTGGCGTTTGAGTCAAACGCGTTTCGATCCCAGCTTCGGGAATCTAGCCTGTCTAGCCACACTGAAGAGTTCTGATAGAACGAAAAAGATCTGTCAGTTGATAACTATATATATATATATCGAAACCTGCCCCACTTTACGTTAGACTTAGTACCATACCACTCAGCCCACAAGCGAACCACGTCAGCTCGGGAATTATACAACGTTAAGTAGAAGCTTTTGTTTGTTTACATTTTTTACCTTACCGAATTCCAGAGAGCCCAATTCGTTCGAAGAACTTTGCATTATTCGAGTGGCAGCCGTAAATTCCTTCGCCATAGTGCTCAAACCCCATGGGGGAGCGTAATATTGTCATCCACAGACAGAATGTTTCGTTATACACATATATATATATATATATATATATATATATATATATATATATATATATATAAAAGAAATATATATATATACATATATATAAAATGTATATATATATATATATGTATATATACATATATATAAAAGAAATATATATATATATACATATATATAAAAGAAATATATATATATATATATATATATATATATATATATATAAAAGAAATAAGAACATGCACAAAAGTAATGAATGTTAGGATTGCAGAGCAAATCTAAAGCAAAAACTATTCAAATATGAACTCTTAAAGTGCTTTACTTGAAGGTCCATGTTGTTCACACAAACATTAGACAGAGATATGAGGTAAAATATAAGCCTATATGGCGTAAGTTATCTATCATGTGGCAATATGTTTGTGCAGCTGATACTATCGCGAATAAAATATTAGAGCTATCCAAATACAGAAAAATTAATGATGGAATTATTCAGGTGATAAGTGACACAAGGGGAATTGATTGTTACCTCTACACTTGTCAATTTGCTTTACTTATTTTGTGACATCTCTGAGTGACATCTCCGCTCTTTGCGCGCGCACGCGTTACCACCTGCATCAAGGTTGCACCTAACTAACCCATGTGCTGAGCCGAAAGGTTCTCAGCCTAACTAAACCCGAAGGCATGAACCGAAATCCCTCGGCTATTATATTACATATTCATTTATTGTTACTTTGTGCTTTGTTTTGTTTTTGTCAAAACGTGCTCAAATGCTGGCTGCTAGAGCAATTGAAAAACTAAAACAAATCAGGATTTCACTTAAATTGTTCCCATTAGTAATAGTTTTAGCTGTCATCTAGATTGCTCCGTTGGCTGGTGGAGCTGTAGAATACATCGATAGAAAACTTATTTCTTCATTAGAAGGCAAAATATTCTTGGACACGGATAGTACATACACCATCTGGGGTCTCCAGATCGTCTTTAAGCATCGAAAGAAATGATTTTTCCACTTTCAAGAAGCTGATCTCGGTAGTTTGCAGGTCAGTGCGCCGTCAACAGAATACATTTCATTCCGTGTCCAACTTGAATCTGCAATTTAAATGCTTTCAATAA
Organism: Sepioteuthis lessoniana; assembly: GCA_963585895.1. Lineage (NCBI taxonomy): Eukaryota > Metazoa > Mollusca > Cephalopoda > Myopsida > Loliginidae > Sepioteuthis > Sepioteuthis lessoniana. Next base: position 17,806,992 of record OY757933.1, read on the forward strand.
GTCTGAAAATAAGAATGTTAATATTTGGCTCATATGTCACATTATGTTAGGTCGTTTCCCATTAATAGTTGGTGCTGTAATTTGGTTCTTTCGCATAAGGAAAATGAAAATACTGGTTAAGCCATGGTTATTTGTTGCGAAAAGGAACAAATAACGACAGCTGAACCATGGTAGACCTCACTCCCCCCCTCTCTTCCTCTCTCTCTCACACACAGACACACACACACACACACACACACGTTTAAAAATGTTCTCAACAAAATGTGTTTCCAATTCATATATATATATATATATATATATATATATATATATATCATCATCATCATCATGTCGCGCCGCCAGCGCGGATATCCCTGACTCTCTCTCGCCATTTCTCCCTATCATTCATCGCCTCCGGCAGGTCTTCAGGGTTACATCCTGTGTCCTCACATAGTTGCTGTATGTAAGTTCGTGCTGGTCGTCCTGCTTTTGCACATCCATATGTGGGGGTCCACAGGAGTACATCGCTAATGAGCTCGTCCTTGCTTCTCCAGCTGTGTCCCGCGTGTCTGGTTCGTCTGACTTGTATAGTTTTCGTGATGGGGGGCAAGTGTCCGTATAGTTGGAGTCTCGTGGGGTGTTGTCGCCAGGACTTGTTTAATACTGCTCTCAACATTCTTGTGTAATTTCCGTCTAGTTTCCTCTCCAGCCGCTTCGTTAGCGTCCATGTGGTGCATCCATATAGCAGTATCGACACAACCGCTGCCTGGAAGAAACTGCGTTTCATTTTATCAGTTAGGTCCGACTTCCATATGATTAAATATATTTTCTTTAAGAAAAAGCAAAACCGGTCACATTAGGATTATAAATTTATAATCCTAATGTGACCGGTTTTGTTTTTTCTTAAAGAAATTATTGCTCTGTAATGTCAGTTACATTGAGTTTTTTACCACGAAAATTTAAATGTTCACTGTTAGATAGATAGAGAGAGAGAGAGAGAAAGAGGGGGAGAGGAAGAGAGTATTTGTCATTGAATAACCTACAATGTTTTATATGCCATAAAACCTAAACAAACGAACAAAACTATTGTAATCATTTGACACATTTATAATATTCCCATGATGTAAGTCTTAACTGACTAAACTATTCTCGTTATTTTATAATTCTATCTTTTTAAATCATATCATAAATAAATATAAATCTGTGTCTGGATTGATTTTCATAACATGTTGATAATTCTAGGGTCGTTTTATCCTTTCAGGTTAGGAGATTGCATTCAAGTTTGTTCATGTTTTTATTACACGCGCCTATCAAATTTTTAGATAGATCTAAATAAGCATTTTTGTACTAAGTTATATGGCTTCAAGAAACTAATAATTATAATTTTCAGCAAAAAAAACAAAACAAAAAAAAAAACAATATAGCAAAAAGTAACTATTTTTAACAAAAAAAATCTACCCACGATTATACAATACCAGGTATTTTCTCACTACCACTGTTCAAACAGATCCATTTGACTCTCAGTGGTAGTATTTTAACACGTACTAAAACTCAGAGTGAAAGTGGACCTGGAAGTAATTGCAATGAAGGGATACTCCACCCACCCAGATCTCCTGAACAGGAGCATCACCACCAGATACAATTTAGAGCCATACTCATGACACTGCTTTTTTGCAGGGTCTTACCCCTCTTTAGAAGACTCAGTGTATTTTAACCCCTCCCCCCATACACAGAGCGAATTCTATGAAACTTTGGAAATATTAAGCTGAGAGATTAATAATTTCATTGTTTTTGACATGCAGAAGAGTAATTTACAGATCGCTAGCAGCGAATATGACACACAACAAGCCATTTGAAATGTTTTGCCTATAAAAATAACGAATGTATATTACATGGTGTAAAAGAAAGAAAATTATCTATTTCCATTCACCTAGGTTTCCAATCGACAGTTGTATGTTTTTCTTTAAATGCAGCAGATTGTTTCCGAGTATATATTTTCTTTTCCTTTCTTTTCTCTTTACACAATTTCTATCAGATTCTTTCTATGCCTGCCGGCTATTTGCGATGATTTCCTCATTTGCAAATTATCGGACGTTAAGTCAAAAAATTCACTACCGAAACCCACAAACTTATGCCGAGAGGCTTTCTAAGTTTGTTTCTTAAAATACACTGATTCATCATATTTGTTCGCCAATATATGAACGTAAACACGATTACACGCTATTTATTTTTTTTTTTAAATGATAGGTTTATTTATATCCTTGCTTGCTTTAGATACCATATGACTGTGCAGTTGCACGTGTTTACTGCATTAGCATTTAGAAATAAGCCAAAGGCAGTTTTTATATGCATACCTGTTTATTTAACGTAACTTTTCAAACATGCACACATGTTCCCGTTTAATCGTCCCTAAACAAATAACAGTATTGTTTTCAGAATATGTATCCAGAAATTAAAGTACACATCTAAGCAAGGATCCCAGCAGTTTATTTTACAATCTGGTCCGTTAAAAAATACCGAACAGAATTATTATTATTATTAGAATTGTTATCTTGGAAGAATTATAATAATTATTATTAGAATTGTTATTATTATTATAATAATTGTTATTAGAATTATAATAATTGTTATTAGAATTATTGTTATTATTAGAATTGTTATCTTGGAAGAATTATTATTATTATTAGAATTGTTATCTTGGAAGAGTGTTCAAAAAGTATCGAGAGAGATCCTGTATTTACCGAGACAAAAATGAACAACGAATAAAACGTGTCCTGGAGGTGAAACTGAACTGCAAATGGTGGAGCCCTGGGGAGGGTTGAGTCACTCTCTTTTTTGCGTTTACTAACTGGACTACTCTGACCTAGAACGTTAGTTCTTGTTAGGATACTCTCAAGGGTCAAATGAATCTTATCTAAGAATATTAATATTTGATAGGAATACTTGAAAAATATATTACTGAGAAATACTTGAATTTATGCTTGTTTATAGAGAATTATTATTAATATTTGAGAATTGATATAATATAATTAATTGAAATCGTATAATAATGTCGTAATTATTAGTATTAAATAAAAATACTTGGACACTTATATCACTATCAAGTCGTGCTGATGGCACACATTTCCCCGACTTTCACACACTCTCTCTCTCTCTCTCTCTCTCTCTCTCCATCCGGCCCTATTATCCATTGCTACCGGCAGGTCCTCTAAACAACATACAGTGTCCGCCCAGAGCTAATGTAAATAAGTTCTTCCTGGTCGCCCAATATTGACGAATTCATGTGCTGGGGGGTTTCTTATGAGTTGGTCCTTGCTTATCCAGCAGTGTCTTGCATGTTTTGTTCGTCTCATTAGGATGGGAGATAAGTGGCTGCATAACTACAGTTTTTTAGGATGTTGCTGCCAGGATTTGTTCAGAACAGTACGTAGTATTCTTATGCAGTTCCCATCTACCTTTATCTCTGTGCATTTCATTAGCGTCCACGTGGTGCATCCATACCCTAGTATTGACACAGTCACTGCTTGGAAAAAGGCCTATTTTATCTTATCGGATAGATCTGAGTTACATTTGATCAATAACCTATCGATAGCAGCCCACGCCTTTCCTTGGAGCATGTTGACGACACTTCTATAAGACGAGATATTGTTGCTGGGATTTACGAACATGTCTACTAATTTAAGAAGCAGGCCACTTTGAGTGGAGATGGATCCTTTTCGTTTAAAAGACATGAATTCTATTTTAGTTGAATTCACGTGGAGACCAATGCCTCCTGCTGCTTAATCGATGCGACGCAGGAGGGGTTAAGCTTTGGCAAGTGTATTGGAAAGAAATGCAATTTGATCTGTCAAGTCTGAGTCTATAATAGTTTCTGTTGGATATTATTTGCTTCTTGCTTTTTTTTTAGCGTAAAGCAATTTACATAGTCCACACAGATTGTAAACTAATATGATGCTATTATATCTCTTTGCAAAACACCACCAACAATGTTGAAGAAGTCAGTGTCTTCATCAGGTGATCGAACCATTACTTTTGTATTTGTATAACTCATTATTATAGCTGCAACAGTTTCCTTGGGGAGGTCATATGCTTGTAGTATTTGCTCTATATTCCCTCTATGCATGGTCTTAAATATCTTGGAGAGATTTACGAACAATAGTGTTACATCAAAATTTTTTACACGTACTCCTTCGATGATTCGACAAATAGTCATCCTCTGCGAAGGTGTGAATCGATTTCTTCGAAAACCGTTTTTATTTTTTCTATGAATTTATTTTTCGATTTTAGGTTTGATACGATTGAGAAGCTGTGCGTTATGAACTTAAGTATCAAAAGCAGAAAAGTTATACCACTGTAATTCTTTGTAATTACCGGGTCACCTTTCTTCGATAAGGGGATGAAGCAAACTCTGTTAATTTTTCTGTTGTATGTTTATTGACAGCGTTGCATAACCGAAGTATATCATTAAATTTCCTTGTGCTTCTGAAGGTATTTCGTCAAGGCCAGCAGGTTTTCTGTTTTTATTTTTTGTCAGTACAGTGTTAAGTTCTTCCTCTGTAAATGTTGCATACTGACCCCGGCCGAGCTGTCAAAATAGGAAATGCACCTGTGTAAATAACAGGTGCATCCGGTCGAAGGTCTCAAGGCAATAAACTTGACTGGCGACAGATTGAATTGAGTGGGCGTAAAACAATGATATAACTCGGCGCCGAGGAAGTTTGAGTTAGTTGGAGATAAGATGCGGTAGAGAGAACCAACACCCAGCAGAGGGGGCTCTTAGGCCCCCGATTGAGCAGTTGCAGTTGGAGTTCAGATAAGTTGGAAAGAAGATGCTGGAATGAGGGCTTTCAGGCTCCCGGTTGAGCAGCTCAGGAGAACGGGAAAGAAACGCTGTTATGGCCATAAGAGTCGGGGTCAATAGGTTGCAGTTCTGTTCAGTCTCCAACTCACCTCTCACTCAGTAAAACTTTTTGTAACCCTTTCGAACTCTTTCAAATAAAGTGAGAGGTATATTTTTCTAAAGTGTGTCCGCTCGTCTTCATTGCGTCGTTATATTTCTTCATGCATACGTGTATGTATAGTGGTCATGGCTATACAACATAAACTGTTTTTGTTTGATGTCTTGTTGGCCATTAATAATTTATGGGATTAGTTTAGCTGTGACTTTAGGGAAGTTCATCATCATCATCGTCATGTCGTGCCGCCAGCACGGATATCCCTGATCCTCTCTCGCCACATCTCCCTATCATTCATCGCCTCCGGCAGGTCTTCAGAGTTACATCCTGTGTCCTCACATAGTTGCTGTATGTAAGTTCGAGCTGGTCGTCCTGCTTTTGTACGGTCATATGTGGGGGTCCATTGGAGTACATCACTTATGAGCTCGTCCTTGCTTCTCCAGCAGTGTCCCGCGTGTCTGGTTCGTCTAACTTGTACAGTTTTCGTGATGGGGGGCAAGTGTCCGTACAGTTGGTGTCTCGTGGGGTGTTGTCGCCAGGACTTGTTCAAGACTACTTTGTTGACCTGTAGCTTTTAGTTTTGTTCTTGAGGTGCTCTTTCTCCTTCTCACTTCAGAAACTTAAGAAAGCCCATAGAGAACTAACACATACCAAAAAGAACAACAAGAATACATTCAAGGAAAAATCAATAAAATCAGAAACTCGGTAGAAGATAGACAATCACGAATACCGTGACAGATTTTACTGCCTTCCATGCTATTTGTGATTGTCTATCTTTTTTCCACTAATGATTAGAACATTGTGATGTGATTGCGTCGGACAAGGGAAGATTGTTCGTTGAAGAAGGTTAAATCATTGGAATCGGTGAGACTGTAGAAAGGGGTGGTTGTTGTGCAAGGGTTGCAATAAAATCAATCACTCCTCATTCTCGGTTGGATTTTCTCTATACAATGATATTTAAGCATAAGGATTGAGAAGCATTCCCATACCATCTATAACAGCATTGACGGAGTTTTTCATTGCAGATGTATTGATAAATTACCATCTTTTACCAACATCGTGATATTTTATTTCTAGTTCACATGAGAACATTGTGATGTGATTGCGTCGGACAAGGGAAGATTGTTATTTAAAATCCTAACGTTGAATGTCACTATGTTAAAAATGTTTTGTATATAAGTAATTTTCCTTTGGATTTGAGCTCTGTTGCTGATTTTTTTAACACTTGGGCCAAAGCTCCAAACTCACTAGAATGCACCCTTTGCTTACCCGTGTGAAGGGCGATGTAGCTTGGTCATATGGTTTGAATTAGTCATGGTAATCTTTAATTGGATGTTTTTTCTTCAGCAGAAGAAGCTACAATTGTAAATGAGTAGCAGTAGTTTCCTTACTGAACTATTTAACCCAGACCTGTGAGTTTCTTCCGCCCAGCATCCAGCGAAGCTCGCCGTTGACCCCACATTGGATTCATACGCCTTATTTCACATTCACAATGCACATTCCCATGTCTTCCGGTAATATACTCTTGTGTAATTTTTCTTATTTTTTTCTTTTCAATGGGAAGAATTGTGTTGATTTTTTTTTGTATTTTAAAAATTTTTATTCGTTTATTTTTCTTTCCTCGGGCTTCAGAGAATCGTATTCCAGGCTTTATTGTTTATGCTTTTAAACAAATATCGTAACGCCAAAAAAGGATTTGCAAGTTTAACCACCTCTTTTTATTTCATTCAAGCTTTTGGGATTGATTTTATTCTTTAATTTGATAATTAACCTTCAATTTTGTTATTACCTTTTCATATATATATATATATATGTTTTGCGTCCTTAAAATTTTTATATTCTAACTAAGCATAGTTCAAACTGTCCTCTTTTTATTTTGATAAGTGTTTGGTTTAATGCCCTGCTATTTTTTACTGATTTCTTAATGTTATAAATCTTTTATGCTTTTTCACACTTGTCACTTTTGGATTTTAATTGCAGTACCACAAATTTAAAAGACAAACGACTGACAGTCTTTCTACAGGATGTCTCATAATAAGTCCAACCCATTAATATGATAATGATTTATTACTGAGACAATGCCGGTCATTTGGAACACATCCCGTAAAAAATGCATCCTCTGAGCTAGATACATCAAATCAATGTTTTTTTTTCATTGTTATTATATCAGCTTTAAGGACATGCAATCTTTTTTTAATGTTTCTTATCTCAGTAATAAATTATATCGGGTTGCGTCTATTTTAAGATAGTATTCAATGATTTTCTCTCCCTGTCTTGTCCAAGGTATTGTGATCAAGAATTAATAGTTGTTATAGTATAAAAGTAAGTAAAGTTGGCGACCATAGTCGAGGGTGACCCGAAGGCTCCCTTTTCGATAGCTACTACACCATTAGTACGCAGTTTAAATGTCAAAATAAGTAAAAGTAAAGTAGGCGACCTTAGTCGGAGATGACCCGAAGGCTCCCTTTCCAATAGCTATGACACAGAAATGTAGGGGAGGGCGCTACTCCTTTCCCTGGATTTCTCCATTTTACCCTTGATCCCTACCTTATAACGCTGAGTGTTAAGCAATGAGGCATCAAGTACCATTTCTAAAGTCTCGGGATTGAACCCAGGTCTTCCGGCCATTAGCGAACACTGTAACCATTATGCCAATGTCTGTTTGAAACACAAAAAGAACACAACATTATTAGTAGATTTATTAGCAGTCACATGGGTCCTATCTATATTGTAACACCCGGTATATATAGATTTACTGAGTGAGCAGAAATAATAAGGCAGTCACATGGGTCCCATGCATATTGAAACACCCTATAAGTTTAATAGATTTTATTTATATTTAGCGACGGGCGGATTACGAGTGCATAATATAAATCGTGATAGTAATAAAAAAAGAGGAAAAACTTTTTGTATTAATTTGTTGATATGCAAAAATAAGTATATACATGTTTCAGTATATTCTGATAATTTATTGAAATAAAGTCAGTCTTTCTCATATTGCATCAGGGAATTTATTTTTGTTAAATCATTTTTTCAAATATGAGAAAGACTGACTTTATTTCGATAAATTATCAAAATATACTGAAACATGTATATACTTATTTTTGCATATCAACAAATTAATACAAAAAGTTTTTCCTCTTTTTTTATTACTATCACGATTTATATTATCTTTATCTTTAGCATCACTACTTCTATTATATAAACACGGTTATATGAAAAAAGTCAATGAAGGGCAAAAGAAAAAATAATTAAATCATAGCTAAAATATATATTCAAATATTAAAGTTGAAATATAGTTAATATGTATACACTAATCCATAATCTATCGAAAAAGTATTCGCCGATGGTCCAGGAGACCAGGTTGAGTCATACCAAACACTAAAAAAGTGGTACTTCATGCTGCCTTGCTAAACACTCAGCATTATAAGGTAAGGATCAAGGGTAAAGTGGACCAATCCTGAGAATGGAGTAGCGCGCTTCCCTATACTTCTGTGTCATAGCTTTTGAAAAGGAAGCCTTCGGGTCACCCTCGACTAAGGTCACCAACCTATGCTTAACAGAATTGCTTGAAATAGAACTATTTTGACATTTAAACTGCGTAATTATGTTAAACTAAATTAGTTCAAATAAAACTCTTTATATGTATAAAACTGGATTTGGCATTAAATAATCCACAATGGTTGATAATTCATAAAACCAAAGCAAACCAAACCAAATATGCACAATTGTATGGTTTTAATAACTATTTCTACTGACAAATAATCATTCGTTGGCACACAGTCATATAGTTTTAAGAATACTAATCTAACCCCAATAATTCTAAGCAACTGTGTCGCTTCAAGTAACTAATAATAATTCTTAGTAAACAATTATAGGTTCAAATTGCTATTCTTAATACAAATGATTTACATACAACTAGTTGTAAAGTTGGCAACCGTAGTTGAAGGCGACCAGAAGGCGCCCTTTTCAATAGCTACCACACTGAGATGTAGGGGGGTGCTACTCCTTTCCCAGGATCAACTAGATGGTTAAAAATATTCCTATCTAATATTGATATTTCTATTAAATAATAATCACCTGTTTGCACAGTTATGTGGTATTATGTGTTCAAAGTCAATACAAATAATTTTTGAACAGAATTGTTTGAAATAGAAATGTTTATTTGTATAAACATAGATTTGGCGTTAAATAACATTCAGGAGTTGATATGCAATAAAATAAACACAAACAAACAAGCAAACATATTTAGAGTTGGATACTTAAGTTCATGTTCTTACTAGATCATCGCAGTAAAGCAGTGAACACCCTGTGCATCATTTGGCTGAGTAAATCTTGTCTTCAAAAATTGATTTAACAAATTAATTTAACAAATTGAAAAAATAAATGGTTTCCTCGTTGCTGAGGGGTAGAGTCTTGGATTGGCGTTTGAGTCAACCGGGTTTCGATCCCAGCTACGGGAATCTAGTATGTATAGCCACACTGATGAGTTCTGATAGAACGAAATAGATCTGTCCCAGGGAAAGGAGTAGCACCCTCCCCTGCACCTCGATGTAGTAGCTATTGAAAAGGGAACCTTCTCGTCGCCCTCGACTACAGTAGCCAACATTACTTACGTACTTATTAGTATAAGACAGCAATACATGGGACCATTTGACTGTGGAAATCAATAGCAATACCTCAAAACAAATTGTGCACAAACAAATGAATAATGTTAAATTGAATTATTAGTATTATACAACGGACTGAAAACAAATGAATAATGTTTAATAGAATTGTTTGTGTTAAATAGCAATACTTGAAACAATACTTGAAGCCGGTGTGGACCTGGGAGCGTTGACAATAAAGGGGTTCTTTGCATTCCCCAAAGCTCCAACATTACTGGGGTCTCACTATGAGATTATTTAGTATCATATCATGAACACGCGTTGAGGGAGTTTTACTCCTCAGCAGAGATGCAGTCGGTGTATTCTATAGCTCTAGCCGACTGGGCAAAAATAACCCATATACGTGACATTAAAATAAATAACTAAAAAATAAACTTACAAAGGAGAGTCTGGCAGCTTTGGATATAAAACACTAAATATGTAAATAAGCTGCCAGACTCTTCTTTGTAAGTTTATTTTTTAGTTATTTATTTCAATGTCACGTAGAATACACCGACTGCATCTCTGTAGACGTTCTCACAAGATCAGTACAGTTAAGTAGTGAACATCCTGTTCCTCACTTGGCTGAACAAATCTTGTCTTCAAAAATTATTTTATAAATAAACAATTTCCCAATCATAAACATATGATAACCAATACAACTTAGAAATTATTTGTTCTTTGTTTATTCGTACATCTCTGTGAGTAACAAAAAGTCTAAATGAATTGATTTCCAGTATTACTAACACAAATGATTTTATTTACTCAGTTGAGCATTGCTATTCATCTCTTTTAATTGTTTGCCCCGTCCGCTGAAGCAGTAGAATACACCAACAGCATCTCTGCAGATGGTTAAGACCCCCCCCCAAACAAGTGTCCTGGATATGACACTAAAGAATCTGATGGTGAGGTTCCAGTGGTGCTGGAGATTTGGAGAATGTAGAGTATCACTTCATTGCTATTGCTCCAAGGTCCACTCTGTCCCGGAGTGGTAGCATCTGATATGCTAAACTGAAATAGTTGAGATGGGACTGTTTTGATATTTAAAGTGTGTATTTATGCTGTATACACATATGCAGATGCATGCACATCTGTATGCAGAACACAACGACACAATAAAGACGAGCGACACAGTTCTTTTAGAAAAAATATACCTCTCACTTTATTTGAAAGGGTTCGAAAGGGTTACTCAAGGTTTTACTGTGAGAGTAAGTTGAAGACCGAATAGAACTGCAACATATTGACCCCCGCTCTTATGGCCATCAGTGATTCTTTCCAGTTCTCCTGGTCTGGGGGCCCACTGCGCTGGGTGCTTGCTTTCTCTACCACATCTTTCACCAACGGGTCTGGTCTCCAAACTCTAACTGACTTCCTGTCTTCACAGAGTTATATAATAGTTCAATCGCCCACTCAATATCTTTAGAATGGCATGTTTGATCGTCATCAAGCGGAAATAACTGTCATGCAGTTCACAGGTCACTCTCTTCCGGTGCATGTCTAAGACTGTACCGTGGGATTTTAACCCTGTCCCCTATTGTCAGCCAAGTTCGCCCATGCCAATGGAATATGCAACTTCCACGTCTTTGAAATGGCAAATTTGGCGGGATCGAAAGCCAATATACTACATTTATGCAAAAACTGAATTGCTTGAAGTGAACTGTTTTTGTATGCAAAACTGAATTGTTTGAAATAGAACTGTTTTGATATTTAACTGAGTGTAAACAAAAAACTAAACTTACGATAAACTGAATTGCTTGAAATATAATTGTTTTATATGTATAAAAATGGATTTGGCATTAAATAACTTACAACAGTTGATATACCATTACACTAAAACAAACCAAAGCAAATCGTTTAATTCTATTTAATATTATTCATTCGGTTTCAGTCAGTTAAATTGTTCCAAGGATTGCTATGTTATACTAAGAGTTCAATTTAACATCATTCATTTCTTTGCAAACAGTTAAATGGTTTAAAGTAACGAAAATTATTATTTATATTTACCAACCCCTCCACTCGGGCAGGATATGACACAAGGTCAATTTTTTAAGCGGAGTTTAACAGGTTTGATTTCAGAGTTTTTCTTCTCCTAGACTAATTGCCTCACCAAGGCTGAAGAACCTAGTCTGTTCGACTATTTACCCATGGCCGGAGGGAGAATAATTGGATTCATACCTTTCCCAAGGTAATAGTGCTATAGGAAAAGCAATCAGCCTCGTCCAGGATTTGAACTCGTGTCGCCGTGTCCATTTCCTACGACGATAACCATTACACTACGGGCACCATAACTCCAGGATTGAAGCCTTACCATCACATCTCTTTTGGTAAACATGTGTTTTACCCTTCTACAGGGAATACAGTCAGCATATTTTAACTCCCACTGATAGGGATAGAATTATTCAGAGGTTTAGGTTCATATGACAAAATGAAATATTGATTAGGCTTAATGGGTTTGAGGGTTCCATACTGGCCTTTTTCCCCCGGACAGAATTCAAATGTTGCCAATTGTTATTCTTATTCGGCTAACGAAAGATGTTATAAAACATTTACAGTTTTCTTCTCACGTTTATTATTTGATGTTTTGGTACGGAAGACGGAGAGAAAACTCTGCATCTTTGTTTTTGTCGAAACATTTGAAAGAGGTTTCTAAGCGTTAAAGCATCAGAAAACATGTTCGAATTTTCTCTGACTTCCAAAGTACTAACTAGATAAAAAAAAAGAAAATAAAGATGGAAACATTTTTTTTTTAAATCAGACTTTTATCTTTTCCTCTCTCTCTCTCTCTCTCTAGTCATGTGGTTTCCTTTAGCCAATCATTCAGCACTCATACGCGATTTGAAATCGTTATTTTTCTCATTACAAACTGAGTCACAACTTTTGATCTCTCAGCCGTTAATCATCACCTCCACAGGTGTTTGACCTCAGGTTCAAACCTCTGCACCAAGTCCTAAAATCGATGATTTATTGCAATGCACAGACTGTAGGTTCAAAAACAAACATACATTTCGTTCTCTCAGGTTTGATAAGACTGCCATTCAATAAATAAGTCAATTTTGGAATATAACGACTCCCATTTCACCTAGAAGTAAATGCTTTATTTTTCTATATAATCTCCATTCTTTAAAACACATTCTTTCTAATCAAAAAAAGAACGTTTGTATCCCTTCACCATTCCACAATCATTGAACTTAGTGATAATCATTTATTTGATAATCTCTAGAAAACTTTGTTCCATGGAAAAATATTTTAGATGGCCAAACAGGCAGAAATCTGATCGTCTCAAATCTAAACTGTAAAGAGGATGTGGCAGCTGTTGCCAACAAAACCTATAGATGGTTTCCACTGTTCTTGATGCAATGCGTGGCCTTGGATGTCCTTCGTGAAACCTGACTTCAACTGACCTTAGCAAAGGCAATTCCATCATGCACAAAGTTGTGTCCTGTACCTATAAGAATTTCAACCGCAACTCTTTCGTAAGTCGTAATAAATGTATTAACTGAATCCACCCTTTGAAGTGAGCTCATCTTTTGAGTCTCTTAGACCAGTCTTCACCTTGAATACTATTTCGGCTTTCTTTAAACAACTTAGCTCATTTGTAAACAGTTTTATTTTTTTTACTCCAACATACTTCACTGAATACAGCACACGTTTTTCGGTAAAATTCTTATCCTTTGCAATTCTCAGCAAGCAAAAATTTGAAGACAGAACACCCATCAAAAATATTTTGTGAAATTGAAATAATTTTTGCAATAAAGTAGTAACAAATAAACTAGAGTTTATATTTGTGGTAAACAATTTCTGGAATAAAAATTTTGATCTTAGCAAAAAAATCCTGTTATTGATAAACCTTCATATAAAGTAAGAAAGGTAAAGTTGGCAACAGTAGTCAACGGTGACCCGAAGGCTCCCTTTTCAATAGCTACTACACCAAGGTGTAGGGGGGTGCTACTTCTTTCTCTGGATTTCTCTGGATTTTTATAATGCTGACTGTTAAGCAAGGAGGTATCAAGGTACCATTTTATAGTCTTTGGTATGACTCGACCTAGGATTGAACTCGGGTCTCTCTGGCCATTGGCGAACACTGTAACCAACTTTTAAATTGATTAAAATATTGACATGTACAAAAATCATTCAGCCTAGAGAGCTGTGGCTGTAGAATACCCCAACTGCATCTCTGCAGAGAGGTAAACTTTCACCCAACAAGTGTCCATGATATGACACAAACAATTTAACAAGTGAGGTTCCCGTTGTGAAGCCTTTCGGGAATGTGGAGTAACCACTCATTGTCATTACTCCCAGGTCCACTCTGATACTATTTACCAACCCCTCCGCTCGGGCAGGATATGACACAAGGTCAATTTTTAAGCGGAGTTTAACAGGTTTGAATTCAGAGTTTTCCTTCTCCTAGACTAGTTGCCTAACCAAGGCTGAAGAACCTACTCTGTCCTACTATTTACCCATAGCTGGAGGGAGAATAATTGGATTCATACCTTTCCCAAGGGTATTAGTACTATGTGAAATGCAATCAGTATCGTCCAGGATTTGAACTCGTATTGCCGTGTTCATTTCCTACGGCGATAACGACTACACCACGGGCACCACTCTGATAGGGAAAAGTTGTAATGTATCGGGTCAAATACAACTCTTTGACCATTTAACAGTGTGCAAACAAATGACTGTGAAATTGAATTGTTCGATTTACATAGCAATTGTTGAAAGCATTTTAACTGTATGCAAATAAACTATTAACGTAAGATAGATTTATTTGAGGGTGTACAAACAAATGAGTAGTACTAGATAGAATTATTAGTCTTAGATAGCAATACTTGAAACTATTTAACTATGAAAACAATAAAAATACCTAACTGTGAGCATACAAAAGACTTGTGTTAAATTGAATTGTTAGTTTTACATAGCAATACTTGAAACCATTTAACTGTGTGCAAAAAAATATATTCTGGCTTGATTAAAAACGTTACTTAAAACAGTCTGTTTACAAGTTATATATATATATATATATATATATATATATATATATAAGTGTGTGTATGTGTGTGTGTGTGTGTGTGTGTGTGTGTGTGTGTGTGTGTGTGTGTGTGTGTGTGTGCGAGCGTGCGTCAATAGGATTTTACATTAAATGACCCACAAGGCTCTACATGCCATAAAACCGAACAAAACCCAGCCCAACCCAACCAAACACATCCTAAGCATCCAATTTTTAATAAAATTCACGTTGACGTAGTTATAATTCAAATATGTAATAATTCAGTAATTAATCTTTGTTTGAAATTCAAAATTGTTTCAAAATTGAAAGGATGAAGAGCAACTTTTAGCTCCAACGACGAATTCCACTAATTAACAATTTCATGAACATAGAATTTTTTTCAGCCGTGTACATCTCTGTGGTTAACAGAAAATCTTGTAGATTTTCTATAAATGCAAGTAAAATGAAGAATTTATAAATAGTTGAAAACGTTTATTTTAATGATGACAGTTTTTACCCGATCTAGTATATGTGTCGTTCTAAGATAGATAGATAGATAGACAGATAGATAGAGAGAGAGGTGGGGAGAGATAGATAAAAAATGTCAGAGACAAACTCATTGATAGATAGAGAGATAGATTTAAAAAAAGTCTGAGACAAACTCACATATATATAGAGAGAGAGAGATAGAGAAAGATAGAGACAGAGACAGAGAGCGAGAAAGAGATCCCAAGACTGACACAAAGACAGATAGATAGATATATACGAAAGGTCGAAGACAAACTCACGGATAGAGAAAGAGAGAGAGAGAAAGAGAGAAAGAGAAAGAAAGAGATCCTAAGACCGACACACACACGCATACATATGAAGAGAAAGAGAGAAAGAGAGAGGGAGAGAGAGAGAAATATATGCATACATCATCATCATTATCATATCGCACTGGTAGCACGGATATCCCTGACCCTCTCTCGCCACTCCTCCCAATCGTTCATCACCCTAGGCAGGTCTTCAGGACAAAATCCCGTATCCTCATATAGCTGCTGAATGTATGTTCGTGCTGGTCGTACTGCTTTTGCACGGCCATGTGGGGGGTCCATAAGAGTATATCTCTTATGAGTTCGTCCCTGCTTCTCCAGCTGTGTCCTGCATGTCTGGTTCGCCTAACTTGAATAGTTTTCATGATAGGAGGCAGGTGGCCGTACAGTTGATGTCTTGTGGGGTGTTGCCGCCAGGACTTGTTCAAGATTGCACGCAGCATTCTTGTGTAATTGCCGTCTTGCTTCTTCTCCAGCCGTTTTGTTAGCGTCCATGTAGTGCACCCATATAGCAGTATCGATGTGACCGCTGCCTGGAAGAAACTGCGTGTCATTTTATCGGTTAGGTCTGATTTCCATATAATCGATAGCCTATTGATAGCTGTCCATGCTTTCGTTAGCCTCGTTTAGATGTCCTTTTCGGTTGATTCGACGCTGCTTCCTAGGTACGTGAATTTGTCTACTAGTTTAAGAGGGGTTCCTTCTAGAGTGGAGATGTCCCCCGTTTGATTATAGCACATATATTCCGTTTTGTGTGCATTAACATAGAGGCCTATGCTTGCGGCTGCTCGTTCCAAACTATGCAGTAGTGTTTCGGCTTGGTTGGGTGTATTTGCCAGTATCGCTATGTCGGCATCGGTAATTGTTGTTGCGGGGTATCTTCTGCTTCTTTTCTTCGTCAGCTCGAAGCCATTCTCTTTGATTTTGTCAATCGATGTTCTAAGTACGTAGTCTAGACAAATGATAAAGAGGTACGGAGCCAGCGTGTCCCCTTGTAGTACTCCTGCAACAATGTCGAAGTATTCTGTGTCTCCATCTGGTGATCGTACTTTTACTTTGGTGTTTCTATAGAGAATCGTTATTGCTGCTACGGTTTCTTTAGGTATGCTGTACGCTAGTAGGATTTATTCCATCTTTCCTCTGTGAATGGAATCGAAGACCTTGGTAAAGTCGACAAATATTAATGTCGCTTGTAGGTTTTTTGCCCGTACACCTTCAAGGATTCTACGGATGGTTAATATTTGTGGGGGCGTGGATCTATTTCTTCAGAAGCCATTTTGGTTTTTCCTAAGTATGTTGTCGATTTTGGGTTCTATGCGGTTTCGTAGTAGGGCATTGTAGATTTTGGCTGCTATGGATGTAAGTGTTATGCCTCGGTAGTTTTTGGCTAATCCGAGGTCCCCCTTTTTAGGGAAGGGGAGTATGCATCCCTTCATCCATCTATCTATCGGATTTTGATTGTATACTGCGTTGCAGTGTCGGAGCAGTATGTCGTCGAATTGTCTGGTCTTCCCTACTTCTGGGGGAATCTCGTCCAGCCCTGCAGCTTTCCTATTTTTAATTTTTTTGAGAACCGAGTCGAGTTCTTCTTGTGTGAACGGTCCTAGTTTAATGTCTAATTATTTACTAATTATTCTGGTGATTGGTTCATGTGTTATTTTCGGTGGGTTTCCAAGTAGGTTTTCGAAGTGCTGTTTCCACAGTTTTATTCTTTCTTGTTGGTTTGCTGCTTTCAGTTTTGCTTTGGCTGTGTTCTTTCTTCTACTTACTTCGTTTATTGTTTGCCAGGCTATCCTAGATTGTCTATCTTCCACCGAGTCTCTAATCTTATTTATCCGATTTTGAATGTATTCTGTTTGTTCCTTTATATATATGCCTGCTAATTGATATTGTGCCGTTTTTAGTTTTGGAGGCTGTTTTCACTAGTGCACGTTTTTCTCTCACCGCTAAAGTTTCCCATTGGACTCCATATTTAGTTTTGAGTTTTGTTGGAATGCATTTCGCTGCTGCCTCGAGGTGCGCATTGACGAAGTTTTCCTATTCGTCGTTTGGTGTACTTTTTTCCGTCTTTTCTTGTAGTGTTTCGAATCTGTTTCTTAATTCTAATACGTATTTATCTCTTATATCTCTGTTGTTCAAAAGGGCCCAGTCATAGTGTTTGGTGGTCGCTGTTTGTTTGGCGTTTTTTCGCAGGCTTAGCCGTATTTTCGCCGTGACTATTCGGTGATCGGTGGACACACCCTCGAAAGAGGAGTATGCCTCGCAATTCATTGCACTATTTTTCCATTTCTTGTTTATAAGGACGTAGTCTATCTGAGCTTTAGTATTGTTCGCGTACGTGTATGTCCATAGTTTGCCCTCCCTTTTTTGGTAGTTTGTATTGAGGTATGCTAATCTATTTTCTATCATGAAATCTGTTAGATGTTGCCCATTCCTATATGACGTGTTGTGGAGGCTGTATTTGTTGTTTCCGTTTTTCCCGATTTGGGCATTCATGTCTCCGCCACTGACTAACATGTTGTGTTTCGGGATGCTACGCACTAATGAGGATAACTCTTCGTTGAAGGTGATGAGTTCAGTTTCTTCACTAACATTGGTAGGGATGTAGCAGGAGATGATTGTTGCTCTGGGGTTGCCGTTAAAAGTAGCTGCCATCATTCTAGGTTGTATTTTCTCAATGCTATTTAGCGTTTTTAATGCTCTAGGTCCTATAAGCAATCCTACCCCTCCTACTGCGGCGTTGACAGAGTTTTTCCATGCGGATACAGTGGCGAGCGACCAGCCATTGCCAGTTTCGTGATATTTGATATCTTCGGTGTGCGTGTATCTGTGTTCTTGTATGCATATTATGTCAATCTTATGTTCTACCGCCGATGCGATTAGCTCTGGTAGTTGTCCTATTCTATTTAAGGTTCTTACGTTAAATGTGGCTATTTGTAGTGTTTGCTTGCATTTTAGTAGTTTTTGTCGTTTGAGCTTTGTAGCTGATTTTTCGAACACTGAGGCCAGGGCTCCAACCTCAGCAGGACGCGCCCCTTTTTTACCCGCGCGAAGAGCGATGCGGTTTGTGTATGTGGTTTGAGTGTGGGTCCCCTCCCCACCCCTGACTCGAACAGTAGACCGTCTCCAATCATACCTAAAATTCAGTTGTAAATAAACGCTAAAAGGGAGAGGAATGATTTGAACTCACGTGCCAACAGAGGAAAAATGTTTCAATATTGGTCAGTATGTCTTTAAGTCCTATTAATTTAAAATGCTGAATTTTACAAAATGTTATGCTGTATTTTTGTTTGTAAAATAATGCTTAAACTGTGCGTTTTAAATGTAAAGACACGCATACTATAAACCCAAATTGAATATATGACTGTCCAAATGTCAGCGAACACGGCAAAACATTTTTGAATCTTTTACAAAAGTTTAAAATTCTTAGAGACCTAACAGTAGTTTAGAAGAAAAAGTAAAAGCCTAAAGCTGCCAATGCTACCACGCACAAAAAAAAAAAATAAATAAATAAATAAAATAAAATAGAATAAAACAAAAAAATAAAAAACAAAAGTTGTCATTTGTAAAAATCCTATAATTCCTAAAGCCTCCCCGGCTCCCAACGGCAGTATAGAAGATAACCTAAAAAGACTAGGAAAATGTCCGAATACCGCAGCAAAAAAATAAAAAATAAAAAAAATAAAAAAACTTCAACACCAGTATAAGTCTGACGAAAGTACATTAATCTTGGACTTTAACTAAGTTAAAACTTAAAACTTAAATCAAAATTACCGTCCCCCCTTTCTTTTTTTTTACGTACACATGGGATGCAGCATGATGTACGTAAAGGTATTTGAATAAATCCATGGACGACCAAACTCACTACCTAAACAGGTCCTGGACGTGAGTTTGACGACTTTACGCTCAGGATCGTTAGTTCGATCGGGGAACTACTGCTGCTCCTCTATAAGAGTGGCTTCTATAGAAGAGAATAAAACAGCAATCGAAAGATAACCATGACTATTCATACATACATACATACATGCACATAAAAAGCCTGAGAAATAAACTGATAGATAGATAGATTCATACATACATACATACATACATATGAAAAGCCTGTCATAGATAGATTGATAGAAACGAATATTCTTGAGAAAGATTAATCAATATGAACAGTTCAAGATAATCTTGTGTAAACCCTTTTCTTATTTCCATGAATATTATTCTTTTATAATTGTGCTATACGCAAATAAATAAAATAAAATAAAAGATAGACAAGATAAGATCTATATAAACGCAGGCTTTGACAACATTTTTCATCATCGTAAGCTATTGTTTCGTTCAAGTTGTTTAACCAGCAGCGGTTGCTTGACCCAATGAGTCTCGCGAGACTTTTTATCAACTCTCACCGCTCGGCTGAGCAGTGGCGTGGACAGAGATCAGAATTGTAGCTATTCAGCGTTTATTCTCCCAGAAGGAAATTATTATCATCGCTAGCTGGACTTAATGTATTTTTGAAGACACGAATGAAGAGAATCTCATGCAGTTTTATAATCACAAAATATATGATACGGAAATCAATAAACACACACACACACACACACTAATGCAGATAGATAGATATAAGTTGTCTAAATTTCTGAGACGAAGCTTGTTGATTTTTATCATTAAGGTTTTTCGGACTATTGTCTTCATCTTTATTGTTATTGTTATTTCCACAACGTTTCGGCCGATATGTCCTACGGCCTTCTTCAGCTTATAACCGCTTCGCCATGTGTCCTGCTGGACACATGGCGTAACGGTTATAGGCCTTGGTTCCCTGAGCTTCTCAGAAGACAATCATCTGAAGGTTGCAGGTTCAATCCTCACTACAGGCGAGTAATATACAGGAATACTTAACACGTGTACCCGGTTATGGCAAACGGAATCAGAACAGGCGACCCCCGTGGTTTCAATAAAGGACGTAGTTCGAAGTTCCGTGAAGGTTCCCGAGTTCGACAAACACCTGAAGAAGGCCGGAGGACATATCGGCCGAAACGTTGTGGAAATAACAATAACAATAAAGATGAAGACAATAGTCCGAAAAACCTTAATGATAAAAGATAGATATAAGTTCTTCATCCTATGATCGAAGAGGGGAGAAACTAACAGTTCCAAAGTGCTACTGATTCTATGATCATGTTATTCTAACTTAGATATAAACTCTATCACTGATATTGAACAATTTTTTATTGATAGATATAACACACTAAATAATGTTATTCATACACACACACATATATATACATATATATGTATATAGACATACATATTCTTATGTATATATATATGTGTGTGTGTATACATACATGTACACACACACATACACACACACGTATATATATATATATAGAGAGAGAGAGAGAGACAGTGTGTGTGTGTGAGAGAGCGAGAGGGTTTGGAAGTAAAATACGGAATAATTTTTAAAACCTTTTTTTCGTCTGATTAGTCCAACTTATTAGAAAAAAAAACGCGATAAATCTAAATTTTCATGATTAGCTCTATTATTCAAGCCCCTTTTTTTATTTTTATTAACATTCAGCCCATTATGAGTGAGCAGAAAAAGAAATGATAAAGAATCTATGATTTGCTGAATGCCGAAACCAAGCAAAAAAAAAATTTCCTTAATAGTTGGACTTTCTTTATGCTCCCATCAAGCCCAGACTTTAACCCTTTTGATTCCGCTATATGGGGTATTTTAGAAAATAAAATAAATGCCATCCAAATATTGTTTTGCTTAAAACTGCAAATGATGAGGAATGGAATATCTGAAAAATTTATTTTGAAGACCAGCAAATCGTTTTGAAGAAGTGTTTATACAATAACAGAAAAAAATGATGGCCATAGTGAGTAAATTTACAGTTTTGTGTCCATCTTCTTATTTTGATATATTTTAAATTAAAATTACCCTTTTTTTTTTTATAATAGAGTCCTTTATAATGATTCTAATTTTTTTTTTTTGTTGAATTTTGATTCCGCACCTATATATATATTTGGATACACATATATATGCAGCATTTTCTCTTTTAAACAGTTTTTATAAAATTAAAAAAAATTTTCGTGTTTGCCTATAATGCCCGGATGCAATGAATTTAGGTAGGTGCCGCATGTTTCCCAAGTACTTTCGACTTCAACTTGCATAAGAAAGTTGTGCTTGATTTTTTTCTACGTGACTATGGAGGTGTTTTCAGAGATAATTCATCTGAATTTCGACCAGACATACAAATTTGTTTTGAGTCATTAAGAGACAGAGGTATTTTCGGAATATATATATATATATATATATATATAGTGATATGAACAAAATGCTGCAATGGCTTAAAACAGAGTGTACATTTTATGTAGATAACTCCTTATAACCCTCTGCAGAGGGGTAAGACCCCCCAAATGAGTGTCCTGGATATGACACTAAACAATCTGATGGTGAGGTTCCATTAATGCTGGAGCTTTGGGGAATGCGGAGTACCCCTTCATTGCCATCGCTCCCAGGTCCACTATGGCCCAGAGTGGTAGTACCTGATAAGGCCCTACCTATGAGTTAAATAGTTTTTGCCCTATAGCTTGAGTTGGTAGATGTATGGTCAATAAAGATAATTATAGGAAGATTATAAGAGTCTTTCTTACAAAGAATCAGCCGGAATGTAGTAATAAAAATCGCTTCGAATACGGTCAATTAAAGATTGGTGCTCGCAGTGTCAAGTATTGTAACCATTCGAGCATTATAAATCTAGGCGCATTGGGGATTAGCCAATAAGAGTTCAGTAATAGCAGAAGGACGTTCTGATTGTACAAGCTATTTGGAAGGGTTGACTATATGATCGAATGGCGAGGCATATGTTGCTTTATATTGTTCTCAAAT
Source organism: Sepioteuthis lessoniana (assembly GCA_963585895.1). NCBI lineage: Eukaryota > Metazoa > Mollusca > Cephalopoda > Myopsida > Loliginidae > Sepioteuthis > Sepioteuthis lessoniana. The sequence goes on from OY757933.1 coordinate 17,829,254, forward strand.
ATTTGAGTAGTGCGCCTAATATAATAACGTTACATTTGAATAAACCAGGGAAAAAAAAATAGATAACGTTGTTTTCCCTTTGTGAGTTTTCAATTTTTTCAACCACTGATTAGTTCTCTATATTCCTCTTGGTTGATTGCATTTTATTATCAAAGTGTTCACACAATTCAAAGCCATACAAATATATATATATATATATATATATATATATATATATATATAATGAGCAGAGTATTTGCAGTGACATTATTCTCTAAGGTAGGATATTATTTCTTAACATCGCCAAAAAAATAAATAAACAAAAAAAAATACAATGTTTGATTTAGGGTCGAAAACTTTTACATCTATAAACCTCTCAAATTAAAAATGAGTAAATGTTTTACGAAAATTATGAAACTTACTCTGCATTTCTATGTGTATGTGTGAGGTGTTTACGTATCTTTTTTATTATAGTGTTCACAAAATTATATATACATATATATATCAGTGGCGACTCTAGCCTATTTTTGTTACTCGTGCCCCCCAACCCTATGTCAACTTCAGTTCCCAACCCGTGGTTCGTGGACCCAAAGTAAGTCATCATAGTTGCCATTGCGTGATTCTCCATGGTATAGCACAGATTGACTAACATACCTTGCATGGTGTTTTTTTTTGTAAACAATCAAGATACTATATAATTTGTAGTCTTGTTAATACAGTAGATAAGATAATTTTTTTTCCTTTCAAGAGTATAGAAGAAAAGAGAAGATGTTCATTACTATGAGGAGAAAAATAGGTTTATTAGAATAAAGAAATTGATGACAAAGATTATTTGTTGAAAATGTATTCAAATAAACAAATTTTAGTTACAGAATGTAATATATGCAACATTCATGAAAGAAATAGACATCTGTTAGTGAAAAAACGAATTAAAACACGCCGATTAACCAACATTTACCATAGCGATGATGATGACGTCGGCGACGGCTATAATCTGCTACCCGCCCCTCTCTCTCTCTCTCTCTCTCTCTCTCTCTCTCTCTCTCTCGGTCCCTCTCCCTCTTCCCAAGACAAGCGTCAGCAGTCACATTGGGCTAATTTTTTTGAGCACGGTATTTTGAGTTGCATTTGCCATTGGCTACAGCCAAAAGTGAGATTTCTCTAACATTACTGTTATTATAAGGGTCTTGTGCTTGGCACGGATTACGCGCGTTCAACATTATAGCCGATTTTATGGGATATTCAATGGATCTGACGGTGGCCGGACAAAGACCATCCGTTCAAAACAGCATCGTTGTATTATTCCCAGATATATTTATGAACTTTTGGCTACTTAGTAATCGAAACTTGAATAGATACGTAATTTGATTGAGATCAGACTAAGTATGTTTGCTTAAAATTAATGGATGATTTTTAATCCATTTTGAATAACATTGACCGAGTTATTGGTCGTGCCGGGCACGAGTAGCACTAGTCCCTGATATATATATATATATATATATATATATATATAGTGAAATGAAAAAAAACATATCTGTATGTGTGAATGTTTGTGTACTAAAAAGTACAAATACTCACATTGAAGTATCGCCGAGAAATATGACAACGCTTATGTATAAAACAACAATCTTCTTCTTTTCTTTTCCTTTCATTATTCAAAATGTACGGGTTGTTAGAGTACAGGAGCTTCGAAGACGTCAGCTGGACACAGAGGGGCTGAAATACGAATCTTAAGTGAAACATTTTTTTCCTTCAGCTTTAAATCGAAATATTCCTGTTTATATTACAGTCCAGACGCCTACACGAATTCACGGGGGCACACCTCTTCCAGCATGCCACGTACACAATGCTCATGGACATGTTTCCTTCTAGCATACCAGTCACGCAAATACGCAGCATTTCCTCCGAGAACACCTGCATCCTGTTTACTTCAGGTACCAAATGCATTTCGTGTTATTTTCGTTCAATCAGGGTCCGACATCCGCCACTGCATCGATGGATGTCAAAAAGGTCTTGAAGTCAAGATCCAACAATATTCCTATTACTTTAACCTAATTTTTCATGCGGTAACATGAAATATTAAGAGCTGTCTGATAATTTTGAAAATCTTTCTTGCTGACTAAGAGAAAGATAAATTGATGGACGGATTGAGAGATGAAAATAGATTTGAAATATATAGATAGATAAATGTGTGTGTAATGGCTATCACTTTAGGAAATTGACAAGATGACTCGAATTCTAGGCGAAGTGTTTAGCATTTTATATAGTGCTAATACCCGTGGAAAAAGTATACATCATACTTTTTGCCCTCCGACAATGTGTAAATAATTAGGTACCCTTGGATCTCCAAACAAAGAAATCGTTTTTTGCTGGATTCCAAGCCACATTGTGGTGAGAGGAAATCATAGAGCAGACGCAGCAGCAAAATCGGCTCTAGACTTGACTCCCGACAAGTACAACATCCCATACACTGATCTAAAACCCAAAATAAATAATTTCCTCCATAAAAAATGGCAACAACGCTGGAATAGAAATACCAATAATAAACTATTCCAGGTTAAACAAGTAACAATAACGCGATTGCGTATTGGTCACAGCAGACTTACGCACTCTTTTATACTTAAGCAAGAACAGCAACCATTGTGCTCGACATGTCAAACGCCCTGCACAATCAAACACGAGTGTAAAGTTTTTAATAACACCAGAAAGCACTATTTCCACGCAAATACTATGAAGGACTTATTTGAGAACGTCTACAGGGATGAGGTTTTGTCGTTCTTGTACCAGAAAATATAGACTTGGTTACAATCCTGAAAATACAATAAACTAATCAACTGAAAGCAAATTATTGCAGAAGAGAAATACCATTTTGTTTGTGTTAGTAGAAATAGTTGTGAGAAATAATTAAAAAAAAAACTATCATCACTAAATAAACTAATGTCATATAGAAATACTTGAAAATATTTACTCATATGCGAGTAAATGAGTTGTTTGGTTTTAATGGGGTATCATCAAATTATATCTACGAACCACACATATAATATGTGTAAACAGGATTTGGCATTAAATAACCTATAGAGGTTGGTATGCCATCAAACCAACCAACCAACCAACTTGGATCTTTAATCTTGGTATAGAAACTGGTCTACAAGAAGGAAAACCTTGGTTTAAAAAATCACCTTGTGTCGCATTCTGATCGTGTGGAGGTGTTTAGATGGCTGATATTTTATGGCAAATCAACATTTTTGGGCGATTTGATACTTAATCTTACTTTATACATGTTCTGTAGTTTGTTGAAAAAAACTTTCATTTTAAACGAGTTTTTCAATTTTAATCATTTCTTTGTACTCGGTTAAATAGTTTCAAGTATTCTTATCTAACACTAATACATTTATTTATTATTTATCATTTATTCACACATGGTTAAATAGTTTCAAGCTTTTTTTATTTAGCACTCTTAATGTTTTTGATATCAACCATTTGTTTGTACATTGTTAAATGGTTTCAACCATTGCTATCTAATACTAATAATTCTATTTGATATAAATCATTTGTTTGCACACAGTTGAATTGTTAAAAGCGTTGGTATTTAATATTAATAATTCAATTAGAAATTAATCATTTACTTGCCCACAGTTGAATGGTTTTGAGTATTTCTATGCAACATTGATGATTTTATATATGAAGATCATTAAATAAGTTTCCAGACTTTTTTCGCATGGGCACTTTTATTGATAGTACACACATGAAACTCTAGTCCTGTTCGAAGTAATTTCCTCCGGTTGCAATGCACTTGTATCGTTCCAACAAATTCTGCAAGGCCCCATGTGTGAGCATGTGTGAGCGCTCTTGTGTGAGCGTGTCAATGACCTTCGTCACTGCCTCTTTCATCTCCTCAATTGTTTCATAACGACAGCCTCTGAGTTTAGGGAATAAGCAAAAGTCACAGGGAGCAAGGTCTCGACTATAGGGAGGGTGAGGAACTGTCTTGCTCAAATAGTCTGTGACAAAGATAGAGTTGTGGACTGTTGCATTGTCCTGGTGGAAATGCCACTGACCCGATTTGAAGAATGCTGGCCTCTTCCCAAGAAATCTCTTCCTGAACTCCCTTAAAACCTCAACATAGCAACCCTAACCCTAACCCTTTGGCCAGTCAACTCTGGTGTATTGACTTCTTTACTCCTCCCACACTTCTCATCATCCCTCAGAGACTCCCTGCCTTCCTTGAATCTCTTATGCCACTCAAAAACTGATGCTAGTTTCATGCAAGATGGTCAAAAAGCAGTCTGAAGCATTCCATACGTTTCTGTGGCATTTTTTCCAAATTTAAAACAGAATTTTATTTAAAGAGTCCTCACGTCTAGATTGCATTTTTGAAATTCACCAGCTGTGACAATCAGGCTTTAGTAGAGTGTATTCCAATTCCTGTTGTAGCTGTTCATTTGAAGCTGAAATCATATAAATTGGTCAGTAATCTCATAAGATGTATAGCAATAACATACTAAATTCTCAAGAGAATACGACAACTTTAAATGCCTGGAAAGTCTGGAAAGTTATTGAAGGCCCCACGTAACAAGTATTTCTCAGCGTAAGTGTTAAGAAGTATCGGGTTCAAACTCCAGTCACACTGTTATGTGAATTTTCCGACTGATACCCTTGGGAAAAGTAATGAACCTGTTTATTATCCCAGCTATGAGTTTAATAGTATCACTGCTGTTCTTTTACAAGGATGGCTTCGGCATTAAATAACCAACGAAGATTGATATGCCAAACCAACCTACGAAGTATTTGTATGTAATAATAATAATCACCAAACAGCTGAATAGCTTCAAATAAAAATAATAATCCTAGATAAGTGATTGTTCAGTTCAATTCGACTAATGCATGGGTCCCATAAGATACAGTTTAGTATCATACCTAGGGGCTGGTGAATACAACACCTCCGCAAAAGGGCAGTAAACGTATTCTTCAGCTCCAGACGTTAAATTCAGACACTCACTAAAAGGTTGCCAACACAAGGTTTAAAATGGCATCGCCGAATAAACAAAAAAATAAAGTAAAAGAACTTTCCTTATTTTTGTTAGATGAATTCAAGTGATATGCTTAACATATGAAGAGATTCGAGAAACGCTTAGAAACTTTGTCTATGCAAACAATTGATCAAGCCTTTATATGTCCCTGAATATTTAGGTAACGTTGTTCAACAAAAATTGCATGTTAAAATCTTCTTATAGATATGAAAACGGCAGAAAAGAAATGTCAATTTAATTATTTTAATCCAATGCATCCTCGGAGAAATTGAGGCCGCACCGTCTTAGCAAACAATGGAATTACTGGAAATCATCTGTAATCTTTTCTATGCGTGTATATTTAGATTAACATACATGTATTGTTATTATTGAAACCTGAAAATAAATATGACATTTTCCTCCGGTGACAAGTTATATAAAATTATGTAGCATGCTTTAGACTATATCTGATCGGTATACAGTTGTTTGTACAATATTACTGAGACTAAAGTCTATATTGTTATGAAACGTTTCAGTGTTTATATAACATACGATTTCTCAAGCGTGTAAAAAATCGTGGATGAACGTTGAATTGCAAAGAGCTTTTCAATAGCTACTACATCGAGGTGTAGCGGAGGGCACTACTCCTTTCCCTGGATTGCTCCACTTTACACTTGATACGTACCTTATATTGCTGAGTGTTAAGCAAGGAGGTATCATATTTACCAACCCCTCCGCTCAGGCAGAATGTGACACAAGGTCAATTTTTAAACGGAGTTTAACAGGTTTGAATTCACAGTTTTCCTTCTCCAAGACTAGTTGCCTCACCAAGGCTGTAGAACCTAGTCTGCCCTATTATTTCCCCATAGCTGGAGGGAGAATAATTGGATTCATACCTTTCCCAAGGGTATTAGTGCTATGTGAAATGCAATTAATCTCAGCCAGAATTTGAACTCGTGTCGCCGTGTCCACTTCCTACGACGGTAACCATTACACCACGGAGGTATCAAATACCATTTTTAAAGTCTTTGGTATGACGGTCCTGAGATTGAACCCAGATCTCCCGGACTATTGGCGAACACTCTACTCACTACGTAACTTATATTGCTGAGTGTTAAGCAAGGAACATTGGCCAACACTCTACCCACAAGGCCAATGAGCCGGTTCAAAGTGATAATAAATTATCGAAATAATCAATTACTACATCATTTAGTTTATAACACAAACAAAGTATTTCTTCAATAAGTATGGGTTTATTACTTACTCAACTAACAGAAGGAATGGAATTTATGGCATTGTCTAAACAATCTTTCGATTTTTTCTTATGAGTAAAGCTCTACAGAAGTTGAAATATGGTGTCTCTAGTTAAGATTAAATTCACTATATCTCTGATATCTTAATAAGTTATGCTTAGTTTTATACACAGGATTCAGATTGCTTCCAAATTTGTAGCAGTCAGTTGTAATAAAAATCTCGTTATGATGTGACTTTTGTGATGGGATGAGAATGGACACACACACACACACACACACACACACACACACACACACACACACGAATTATTGTAGAATTGTATATATTTAAGTTAGGAGGCCTTTGTGGTGTAATGTTCACTGTCTTAGGAAATGGACACGGCTACCCAAGTACTAATCTTGGACAAGGCTGTTTGCATTTCATATAGAGCTAACATTCGTGTCAAAAGTATGGATCCAACTATTCTCTCCCCAGCTTTGGGTAAATTGTAAGGTAGGCCGGGCTCTTTAAGCTTGGTATGACAACCTGACTAGGAGAAGGAAAACTCTGAATTCAAGCCTGTCGAACTTGCTAAAAATTAAACTTCTATCACATTCCGCTGGTGCTGAGGGGTTGATATATATATATATATATATATATATATATATATATAAGTTAAAATTGCGTAGACCTAGCATCAGCGGTGGTTGTTAACAGTCAGTTTCTCAAGCGTTATGAACGCATAGGGTAGAAAGCCCTTTTTACTCCGTATCTACGCTATCCTAACTTATATATATATATATAGTCATCTCCATAGACAGACTGTTTTGTTGTATCACAACTCTTCAGTGTGGCTAGACACATACGACGCTTGAAGCTAGAATCGAAACCCGCCCGACTTTATGTTAGACTTAGTATCATAACGCTCATCCAACAAGCCTGCAATCTTAGCTCGGGAATTATAAGGTATTAAGTAGTAGCGTTCGTTTGTTTACATTTTATACCTTACTGGATACCAGAGTGCTCAATTCATTCGAAGAGCTTTGCATTATATTTATATATATATATCAAAAGGAATAGGTCCACAAAGTGATCTTATTTCTTTTTAAGAATTATTAATTTAACTTTTATGTACGTTTCCAGAATGTTGCTTGCTTTCTTCCGCGAATATTTAATGCCTTTTCAGTTATGTATATAATGTTTCGATGGGCATGTTGTTTTTATTAATTTCGTGGTATATTCTTTTTGGGTTTTTTTTTCTTCCACTTCTTTTTCTCTCTTTCTCTTTCTCAGAGTGTGTTTTCTGTTCTCAACGCTGGGTACCTTATTTATCTATTTATCTATATATTTCCCTAGATAGTCTTTGATATTTGATATCTTATGAAGCTTTTTTTATTGTTTTAATTTTGGGTCATTGTGTGCGTTTGTGTGTATTTGTGTCTTCGTGTGTGTAAAATTGATATTTTATAGAGTTTATCGGGGTGTCTGATCCCTCTGCAGAGATGCAGCCGGTGTATTCCACAGCCCCAGCATACCGAGCTTATAAATATAAAAACTCAATTGATTTCTAAGCTCAAAAAGACCATCGAGGAGGAACAGAGGGAAATCTCAATAAACTTAAAAAGAAGAAGAGAGTGTGGAGTAATGTACTATAGTGGCCGAGGGATTTCGTTTTATATATCTTACCTTTGGGTTTAGTTAGGCTGAGAACCTTTCGGCTCAGCACATGGGTTACTTAGATGCAAACTTGAGCGCAGGTGTTAACGCGCGCGCGGGGAGGATGTGTCGTTCACAGATGTCAAAATAAAAATCCCAGATAGAGGATATGGCCAGAGATGTGAATGATATCGTGCACCGGAAGCGTGCGCGGAGGATTTTGGGAGATTTAAAAAAGAGTTAGTTCGGTTCCACCCTCGGAAGTAGAAGGTTGACTTTCGCTTGCTCGCCGAAGCAAGGCCAGTGGCCTTGTGGCAGGTGTCGCACGTGTTTTAGGGCAGATGGAAAAGCCAGCATAGAAAGATTGTGCCTCTCTCCTTATGTTGAAAAACCTTTAAACTCAAAGGTAATAAAAAGTTTCGTACCTGAACTAAAAATCGTAAGTGTTTTTCGTGTTTTGGGATTCCTATGTTCTATGTGTATAGGTTATGAACATTCTATGTACGTTTCACATATCCGTATCATGGGTATGGTACAGAAACACAAGCAAAAAAATGTGTGTACTGCCCAACCCCGTTACAGAAAAACAACAAAACAAACAATGAGAAAAACAAAAGAAAAAGCCATAGCAAAAACCATTTCTTCTCCACAGCGGGCAGCCCCAAAATGCTCACCTGAAAAAGAACCCCCCACCCAAATAACTTCAACCCCCTCTAAAACAAACTTCGCCTCCCAAAAAATCACAGAAAATCCCCTTTTCCTCAACTCTTCCCACTCTCTCACTTCCCCGGCTGTTCTCTCGTTCAAGATCTCAAAACAGACTATCATCAGGGTGGGTATATATGCCCCATAAAAAGACCCTAATGCACACCACAGATCAAATTCCACTTCATCCATCCAAAATTCAGAGGAATTATTAGGAGTGTCTCTGCGCTCTGCAGAAACCTAAGAACTTTCTACGGACGTCCAACTCCCCAGAGCAATTAAGCCACTACTAAATTTCAAGAAAATCAAAGACAAAAACACTTCCAATCCAGCGATTAGCTGATAGGCCACCTACTGAAAGTTCAATACCTCTTTACTGGAGATACGAGACTTCGGGGACCGGCTAGAATCCCTAGTTCAGCAGTCATTCGTGGGGGCGATACAAAGGATACGTAGTTAGATATAGGTTAAAAAGAGTTCCCCACAAAGCCGTAAAATGCAACGCGTCAGCGCCTAAGGAAGAAGTACGGTGGTTCCCCTTTTTGGCATATTAAATCGGTCAAGTCTCTGGACGCAACGCCTTTTCGGCGCACTTCCGTGATCGCTTTTCTAACTCTCCTGACCTCTCGGTTCAGGAGTTTCGTAGCTATTTCGCTGACTTCCCCCTCATTTGGGAGGTTGAAGCGGCTACCAGGGAGGTTTTGGTTACTGAATGCAAAGTTCGTGATGCATTGAAGCAGGTCGGCCTCAATAAATCGCCCTGACTTGATGGTTTACCCTACGAAGTGTACTTGAGGCTGCTTCATAAATTTGTGCCTATTCTGACGGATATGTTCAACCATTGGTTCGCCCAGGGAGCTATCCCTGCTATCGTTACTAAGGTGGCAGGCAAGTTTGGGAGGAGCTAAATGATTACAGGCCTATGACTATGCTCAACGCAGAGTTAAAGATTTTGACACTGATCTTAGCGAACCGTTTGCAGCTTGTCATTCAAGATTTGATCGGATCTGGGCAGAACTACGCTGTGAAGTAAAGATTAATCCTAGACAACTTTCACTTGGTGCATGAGGTCCTAGAGGATTTTAAAGACAGCACCAAAGCCACGTTGATCAATTTAGATCAGTCCAAGGCCTTCGTAACCGGATTCTAACCGGAGTTCTGCAAATGGATTAACATAATATGCCACAACATGCAGTAAGAGGTGGAGATGAACTGGGAGCGTTCAGGGGCGTTCACGATCGAGCAGTTGGTCCGGCAAGGTTGTCTCCTGTCTCCTCTTCTCTGGGTCCTTGCTTTGGAGCCCCTACTCCGGAGGCTAAGGAAAAGAAGGAAAGTTCGGCCCTGCGCAGCATTCCTTTTGGTAGTTTCCTTTCTGCAAAGATATCCACGTACGCTGATGATATCACTGTCTTTGTGTCCCGCCATTTGAATATATTTGCTGTAAAGAAGACAGTTGCGGGGTACGAGCAGATAGCAGAGGCCAAGATCAATTTGATAAGAGCGAAGGTTTGCGGTTTGGTGCCTTGAGGGATAGAGTTTCTGACGGGGCCTTTATGCAGGAGTGAAGGACCCATCCGCACCCGAGGGGTGTGGTTTGGAGCCGGGATCCAACTGGAGCGAAGTTGGTCGGAAGTACAGGCCAAGGTAGATACCCGGGTGGGTACCTGGCTTCGAAGGAGGTTGTCCTTAAAAGGCAGGTAGAGATGTGTGGGTGTATAACTTCCCTTTGATCCTTTACCAATTTTCTGCACTTTCTCTGCCCAGTAACCATCAGCTGGCACTTCAATGATCTCTCTCCAAATTACTTCAGGGAGGTAGAAGGCCTATGGTCCGTAGACCGGTCTGTTATCAACGTCTGAGGAACGGGGATCTAGGTATGCCGGATCTGGAGAACCATTGGTTCGCTGAAAGACTGGCTTACTTGGGCCGATCCTTGTCGACGGACGCGGTGTGGAGGTGAATGGTGAGAGATACCTTTCCTAGCCTTAAGTCAAACCCCGAGGCTGAAGGTCGACGTAAGCTGAGGGGCAAAGCACCGTTTGTCCGAAAATGCCGTAATGCCCTTCGCAACACTCCTGTTTCCAGTGACCTTTCTCGGTCACAAAATGAGCTGTATCGGGAACTAGTGGTGGTCTATGCTTCGGATCCTCGCGGTTAGTCGATGGAGGAAGTTTGAGCACTAGCTTTGGGCTTCTTAAACAATTCTGAGTTCTCGCTCACCAGGTGGCTTGCACGGAACGCGTTGTCCCTTTTCGGCCTGAATTACAAAGCGTGCCTGGCAGACACGCCCGATTGATCTCGCTGTGGCAGTAGCTTAGAAGAAAACGGCTGAGCACGCCTTCTACTACTGCGAATGAGTTCGCCCGTTTTTTGATCATGTCGGGGAGTGGACGACCCGCGTCGAAAACAAGCAGCTCGTGCTACTCGACATTGCTTACGTCGTGGACAACGTTTTGTCTCAGTTTCAATGTGAAAAGCGTGTGGTGTTTCTCGCGATCCTAGCTCTAGCTAGAATGGTGATTTGGACGACGGGAAAGAAGGGATTGTAAGACGATGCAAACTTTTCTCATCATGATCTAAATTTGTTCTTTTGGTATCAGCTTAGGATCAAAATCAGATGCGATAGATAATGCTTGGATCGCATAGCATTCGACTGAAGGTAAGTGCGTGCAGTCAGCCTGGTCGTACAAAAGGGGGAAACGTTGGAGTTGTCCTTTCCTCCTCTTCCTGCGCATGGTGACTACGAACCGGGTCCTTAGAGACTCCACCACAGGTATGGAGTTTGTTTGTTCCCTTTTCCCTAGTTGTGAGTCATTGTCCCTGTCATCTAGTTGTTAGTCTCCTAGGTCTTCTCCGCCCCCATTATTCATTGTCCCTTAACCCTCGATCCAGCCTTATTTTTCTGAAGATTTTGGAATTCATGGGAATTTTATCTTTGCTACGAGAAAAGATTTCGTAACTTGTGTTTTTCAGCAAACTTTTCTCACAAATCATAGAAAAAAATTATGGAGTTTTATTCATTTATTTTATACATTTATTCGTCACATAAATACACGAAGTTATACTGACAATTTTCGTAATCCTAAAGAATAATTTTCCAATCTTTTTATTTTTTAAAAGAAAGAGGAAACGAAAGGGGGCTCACAAGATATGAGAACTGTATTTTTGCGATAATTCAAGGACCCCAAAGAAAAGCACGGAGTAGAATAAAGAAATACAATACAGAACATGAAAAAAGGCAAAAAATAATATAAGGACGAAAGGAAAAGCAAAAATCAACAAAAATGGAATGCGATTACATGGACATAGCTACGCAGAGAACTTAATGAAATAAAATCGCTCTAAATATCAACACAGGATGCCATCGCGGCTTGGTTTGTTTTGGTTTATGATATATCTACCTTAGTATGATTTTAATACCAAATCCATTTTTATACAAATAAACAGTTCTATTTCAAACCACTCAGTTTGTCATATGTACAAAAATCAATTGTCAAAAAGAGTTCCGCTGGAAACAATTCAGTTTAGCATAAGTACACAGTTTAAATGTCAAAACAGTCCTATTTTAAGCAATTCAGTTTAGCATGAATACACAGTATAATTCAATTTGACTTATAGAATGGACCCTATCAAGTGCTACTAATTTGGACCAGTGTGGACCTGGGAGCGATGGCTATGACGAGTTACTCCACATTTCCCAAATCTCCAGCATTACTGGGACCTCACCATCAGATTGTTTAGAATCATTCGTAGGGGGAGGTCTTACCCCTCTGCAGAGAAGCAGTCAGATTATTCTACAGCCCCAAACGACTGCTCGAAATACCACCATGAGAACCATCAATGTAAAAGTAAGAATATATAAGACTTAAGAGAATTTGCACGTGGAGGCTATAAAGTTTGGTTGGGTTTGATCGTATATTCTATAACCTTCTTCGGTTATTCAATGCCAAAACTATTCATGGAGAAGAACATTAAAGGCATTATTAAACCCAGCAGGAGGCAAAATATGGCCCACGGGCAACATGCAGCCAGCTGAACTGTTCCCCTCGATCCTCTAAAAAGTAATTAAAAAATAAACAGTTGCACTTGAATCAATATTAAATTCTTTTGATTTTAAAAGCTGCCATCCTTTGATAATTAATAACCTAGTGATGCGACGCTCCTACCAAAATGTTTCCCCACCCCTGATTAAACTCATAACCGGGGTATAAAAGGCTTCGTACTTTTTCCAATGTTAATAATATGAAAGTAAACGTAAGAGCGCAGGTGTAGTTCGATCTCGTTACTACGATTTTGCAGTCTAGTTCGTTAGCTACTCCGCCATGGGGATTCCCCAAAGCTTGAGAGAAGAAAGAAATGAGATGATCTACTACATAATAGGTGAATGTAACAAATGGGCGTAGATGGAAGACTAGAACTAACTGTTGTGGTCTTCAGATAAAACCGGTGGAAGAACAACTCAAACAATGGATGATAGGTAAACATTATTGCATAAGCAGAAACAGGAAGTCACACAAAGGAAGTACGAGTCGTGCTCGGCTTGCAGTCCGTCTGTTAAATGTCTCGTAAGAAACGTGAAGTTGTCTCCTTTATTCCAATTTATGTACATAAATGGAAGGCACAAGGCTTTGAAGTTTTTTGGGGGAGGGGAAGGGAGCGGTCACTTTGTTCTTTATGTTTTAAAGGGACCTAGCTAGCCACATTCGCCGACCCATTCAATATATAATCCATACAATATATAACCATTCATCCATCGCCATATGCGCAGCAATCACCAAAATACCACATTTGCTCAATGAAGAAGTCCTACTTAAAAACCCCAAGAGTAATGAATGATTTTATTTACAATGTATGATTTATTTACAATGAATATGATGGGAATGGGAGATAAACCCCGAAATATATACAAAAGCAAAAAACAAAGGAAAAATCCCCCGTTTGTTGCCCTCCCATCCCCACGTCTATAAAATTGGAGGCCGACTGTTTTCCGGGGCGAAAGAACTGGAAACAAGCCGGTGGGATGGGAATCCTAATCTACAGGGGTAAAGAAATATAAACGTGAAGTTGTCTCCCCAGAACGAGCTAGCTCAGAGAATATTTTTAGGTTGGACGAGTCCATCTTTGGGGTATGGTAGGATATGTCCCGATAACAATCACACAAAAGATATTCATTTTTTAAAATGGAAACTAAATTTTGCGCCACTCAAATATTCGTGATTTTTTTCATTAGTAATTAAGTTAAAAACTCGTTAGAACGTGGATATATGAACACGTTTTGAGCAACTGTCTGCCAGCATTTCCATGTGATTACCAGTGCCCAATTGAAGCGTATATATGTTTGGTTTTGTATGCACCTGAATATACGTGTGAGTACATTGAATTTCTACAACGTTCGGTCACGTCGTTTTGTAAATCAATAATATTCCAATATTAATATTCCCGTAAGAGAAAGTCAAATTCTTTCGAGGGTAAAGGAACCGTTTCATATTTAAAGGCCACATTGGAAATGATTGTCAATGTATTCAATAAATTTTTAGTATGTTTGCAAAAGAAACAAACTTTCTGCAAACTTAATTGATAGACACTGTTTAAAATATACTTTTTTAAATTGAAAAACTTTTTAACTACTGAAACTAAGTCTTTCCGTGGTGTAGTGGCTAACGTTATGGACTGCGATACCTTGGTGAGTGAGTTCGATCTCTAGTCACGCTATTACATTCACATTAAGACAAATACATAGGGGAATGTTATAAATTCCTTATTCTCTAAGCTATGGGTTAAATAGTACTATCATTAATCTGCATGGATGGATTCTATACTGATCTTCTACATGGATACTTTCAGTATTAAATAACCCGCGAAGGTTAATATGCCATGAAAACAAAGAAATCTAACCAAACCAAGTCTTCCATGATTTCGTGTACCGCCTACCCTAGCTGAAAGACAACACTTTATAGGTAATAGGTAGTTGTTGCTTCTTTTTCTAATGAAATCCAATTTTAGACGTTATAAATTATAGAATTACCACACTTAGTGGATATTCGGTTAAGTCTTTCATTTAATGAATAAACTAATAACACATAAAACGAAAATCATTTTTCTTTATTTACCTACATTATGGCTTTATAAAGTTTTCCTTAAACAAAATAGATTAAATTATTTAAATGAATTGTATAATTTCCCCAGGCGATGCAGAGGAAAACATTATAGAATAACACAATGTTGATTGGTTTAGTTTGGTTTGGTGTTATGGCACATCAACCTTTGTAGGTTATTTAATGCAAAACCTATGTTTATACATATAAACGTTTTTTTTTTCAAACAATTCTCTTTAGCATAAGTACACAGTTTAAATGTCAAAAGTAGTTCTATTTCAACCAATTCACTTTGGCTTAAGTAAACCGTTTAAATGTCAGTTTTATTTGGCCAATAGATAGGAACCTATCAGGTGCTACCACTCCGGGCTAGAGTAGACCTAGGAACGAGGGAAATGATGGAAGACTTCACATTCTCCCAGGTTCCAGCATTACTGTGGCGTCAGCATTAGACTGTTTAAAGTCATATACAGGACACTCGTTGCGGAGCGGGGGCTTACACATCTTCAGAGATGCTGTCGATGTATTCTACAGCCCCAGCCGACTTGGCCACAAGATACACGTTAGGGGTGTCGTACCCCACTGCAGAGATGTAGTCGGTGTATTCTACAGCTTCAGCCGACTTGACCACAGGACACACGTTAGGGGTGTCGTACCCCACTGCAGAGATGTAGTCGGTGTATTCTACAGCTCCAGCCGACTTGACCACAGGACCACACGTTAGGGGTGTCGTACCCCACTGCAGAGATGTAGTCGGTGTATTCTACAGCTCCAGCTGACTGAACCACAGGACATTTGTTGCGGGTGTCTTACCCCTCTGCAGAGATATAATCGGTATATTCACAGCCGCAGGCCACTGGATAACTGAATGTTAAGGAACAAATTATGAAAAGTTCTTTGCTTGTAATTTGCACTCTAAAAATAAATTTGATTCTAAGAAATGCAAATCGGGCTTCAGTGGAAAGAGTTGTTGCTGACAAGTGATTGGACATACATTTTTGAAAAGAGATAAAGTGCCAACAAAAGAACTGTCAGTTGAAAAAGGAAAGGATCGTAAAACTCAATAAAGAAATTAATCCCCAGTAGACTGTGGGGAAAATATTGGTGGTTCCTTGTCATCTGTTTCTAAGGTTTGATGCAAATATTAATAAAATGGCGGATTTAAGATAGGAAAAAATTCCTGGTAGAGCACAAAAGACTTCAAAGAATCAGGATAGAAAAATGAAAGCAATATGCCTTGGAAATTACAAATTTACATCGAGACAATTTGATGGAAACAGAAGTCAATTATTATGACAAAACTATAAAAATAGGTTTAATGAAATGAGATTTACATAAAACCAAAGGTGTCTTTGTTTTTAATGGTATATCAACGTTCAGGGGTTATTCAATGCCAAAGATTTCGTTATAGGATAGCAGTGGTACAATGAAACCCATAAGAAATGGGGTGTATGCCTTTTCCCAAGGGCATTAGTCCAAAAGAAAACATAATAGCCTGACTGGTGTGTTATATATCCATAATAAATGAGCGACAATACTTGTATATTATAATTAAAAAAAAATCTCTTTTTGTTTCGAAAGGGTCAAAATGACTATAAGAGAGAGAGAGAGAGAGAGAGAGAGAGAGAGAGAGAGAGAGAGAGAGAGAGACTGATTAAGAGACGGACATAGGACTGCGATCATTGACACCATATTTTCTTAACCCATGTTGTGATTCTATATTCAGAGCCTAACTTCTTTGCTTTTTTGACGGGATGTTCTCACCTGGGAGCCACCTGCCCCGCCTCTGGGTACTTGCTGACTTCTTTCTGAATCCCTACGAGTCTCTGCGCGTATCTGTGTCGACTGTTAATCATTATATAATATTTTCACGCCTCGGCGTTTTCCTGCCGGTTCTCAATTCAAGTGATTCATTTTCACTGTCTGCTTGTTTACGCAGATGGAATATCCGGTTTAAAAATCCACAAGTAACATCCTATCAAAGGTCAATATGTACCATGGTGTTTTAACTCAATCACTACAATGCTGCAATCTAGCATCTTATCCGTTACGTCTTAGGGACCACTTGTACTATAAGTAAATACGGCTATTTGCGAAATGTGCATGGGACGTTCATTACATATATACATAACGTAGAACACATAAACAACATAGGAATCTCGAAATTCGAAAACACGTAACGACTTCTGGTTCAGGTACGAAACCTTTTTATTAACTTTGAGTTAAAGGTTTCGACATAAGGAGGAGAGACACAATCTTGCTATGCTGTCTTATTGATCTGGCCCCTATCTCGTGCGGCACCCACGGCGCGCAAAGTCATCTCGCCTCAGCGAGCCCCAAAAGTCGAACCTCCTCGTTCGACGTCTAGTTTTCAACTCTTCTAACTTTCTTTCAATTCTCCACAAACCTCTGCGCGCTTCCGGTGCGTGACGTCACTCGCACTCCGTCACCCGTTTCGTCTCCGGCTATTGTGACATCTCTGAGTGACACCTTCGTCCATCCGCGCGCGTCCGCGTTAACACCTGCATCAATGTTTGCACCTTACTAACCCATGTGCTGAGCCGAAAGGTTATCAGACTAACTAAACCCGAAGGCATGTACCGAAATCCCTTGGCTATTATATTACACACTTACTTAAATCCAAAACGAAAAACAGCACTAACACACAAAAAAAAAAAACAGAAGAAAATGAGGTTTAAGTGAACTAAAGATAAAAAATCGCTGTGTATGGATAATTAGATGAGAGTGATAAGCAATGATGAATCATAAAATTGCATTGGCAAAGACAAAGATGCGGGAAATTTTACTTGGGGCTATTCAAATGAAACATAAGTATGACTGTCTGATGCTTTGGTTTGGTTTCTTTGTTTAATGGCATATCAACCTTTGTGTGTTATTTAATGCAAAAACCACCTTTCTAGAAGAACAATAGTAATGCTATTTAACCCATAGCTGGGGGGATAAGGGGGTTCATACCTTTCCAAAAGGCATTCGTCCTAAAGTGGATTTAATAGCATGACTGGAATTTGAACTCGCTTATTACGATCCAACACTTTAACCACTGCACCACGAAGACACCCCTATGACTGCCTGAAGAAACAAGCAAATTTCCCCGTGTCATTTACGATATGGATGTTACAAAGAGCCAGATGAGGGAAACAAACATTTCTTCAAAAATCAATGCAGATGAGTTCATTGAAATCATGGATATAATTTTCTCATTCAGTTGATGCAAAATTTGTTTTTTGATGATGAATTCGTTTTTCAGGACTACAATGTATTTTGTCACCGAACAAAGAGGATTAAAAATTTTCTTTAAAAAAGGCATTTAAAATCAATGATATGGCCAATAAAGAATCTAACCCTCAAATCCAACCGAAAATTTTTAGTGGAAGATTTTTTAACTGGTTCCTGAGAAGGTTCCATCTACCAACGAGGTAATAATTACCATTTGATCAATTTGGAATCACTTTGATGAAGTATATTGATTTAAATTAGAGGAATCTATGTCTGAAACAGATGAGGCTTTTATAAGAGCCTGAGGAGGATCAAAACGATCCCTAGGAACATACCAGACACATAGATCTATCACCTGTCATTTGATCAAGTTGGAACCACATTGAGCTAAAATATTGATTTAAATTAGAGGAATCTATGCCTGAAACAGATGAGGCTTTTATAAGAGCCCGAGGAGGGGCAAATGATCCCTGGTATATTAACCAGCAACAAAGATTATTTACCTGTCATTTGATCAAGTTGGAACCACTTTGAGGAAGAATATTAATTTAAATTAGGGAAATATATCCTGAAAGAGATTAAGTTTTCATAACAGCTCGTGGAAGACCAAAATGGTCCCTGAGAAAACTTTATGCACCAAAAGTCTATTAACTAGCATATAATCAAGTTGGAACCACTTTGATGAAGACTATTGCTTTTAATTAATGAAATCCACAGCTTGGATGAAAATTAAAACATTAAGTTAAATAATCTATTTTAGTTTATTTACGGTGTATCTTATGAAGCCAGAATGTTCATAAAAATAGTTTCCACTTTATCTGTTATCGGCGTATTTACAGCTATATAAAATAAAATAAAAATACTAAACAATCATCCTCTAAAAGTACTAATTCAATAGCTTTAGCCAGAGGCTATTGGTAGGGTTTGTTCCTTTCAGTGGAACTTAATAAAAACAATTTTTTTTACTTCATCTGCTTTCGATGGGAAACCATACGAAGAACCATTAACCGAAGCAAACTCCAAGAAAGAGGTGAATAACATCTTTCTACAGGTTATTTGCATCTGCCACTTGAGAAAGAAGATTTTTTTCGCGAATCCACTACTCAACACAGCCAACATCCCCTGCTGTAATTATAACCTGTTCCCAAGATACTATCAATAACCAGTCTCGAGACATTTGTAGAATACTTTATCCTCAAATATATCAACTATAATTATCTCCTCTGTAACCAAGTTGCAAGCCTTGAGGGAACCTTACCTTTATCCAACGATTAAGAATAAAAATATACACTTATATAACATATAATCGTTGAATTTAGAGTAAATATTTCTTCATCTTCTTTTTCTGGGGTATAGTTGCTAATTTCCTGGGCTGCGAATTCGTAGTAACCGAGTTCGAATTGCACTTGCGCTGGAGCCTTCTTTTTCGAACTGTTAATTTTAGGAAAGGTATGAACACCTTTAAAACTGTTGTAATACTGTGAACTGAATTTCCATGACCAGAAAATTCGGCGAACACTTGCACGTGACATACGGAAACACTGGACAGCTGTTTCGACCTTATTAGGTCTTATCATCAGCGTATACCGTGATCACCACCATTGGATATCGAACCAGCGACCACCGGTTGCAGAGCTAAGACTCTACAACAGAGCCAACCATATCACACGCAATTGACGCCAAATTAACTAGTCATCGTAATTGTAAAACATTCAGATTAACTGATCGCGCAATTACGATGACTAGTTAATTTGGCGTCAATTGTATGCGATATGGACCGATGGCTCAGTTGTAGAGTATCGACTTTGCAATCTGTGGTCGCAGGTTCGATCTCCAGTGGTGGTGATCACGGTAGACACTACTGATGAGACCTAATAAGATTGAAATAGCTGTCCAGTGTTTCCGTACGTAAAGCGAAAGTGTCCATCGGATTTTCTGTTCATGGTAATTCAATTCGCAATGTAATTCCTCTATTTAAAAAAATAAGAAAGAAAAGTGTTGAAATACTTTTTAACTCGTAGCTGGGGGAAATAGTGGGTCCATACCTTTCTCAAGGGTATTAGTTCAAAAGTAAAAGTAATTGTCGTAGTACAGCATACTAACCATGTTACTACGAGGACTCCTATCTCTCTATCATCATCATCATCATGTCGTGCCGCCAGCACGGATATCCCTGACCCTCTCTCGCCATTTTTCCTATCATCCATCACCTCTGGCAGGTCTTCTCGGCTACATCCCGTATCCTCACCCAGCTGCTGTATGTATGTTCTAGCTTTTTGTCCTGCTTTAGCTCGGCCATACGTGGGGGTCCATAGGAGTCCATCACTTATGCTCCTTCAGCAGTGTCCTGCGTGCTTGGTTCGTCTAGCTTGGATAGTTTTCGTGATGAGAGGCAGGTGGCCGTATAGTTGGTGCTTTGTGGGGTGTTGCCACTAGGACTTCTTTAATATTGCTCACAACATTCTTGTGTAGTTGCCGTCTAGCTTCTTCTTCTGCCGTTTTGTTAGCGTCCAAGTGCTGCATCCATGCAGCAGTATCGAGACGACCGCTGCTTGGAAGAAACTGCGTTTGATTTTATCGGTCAGGTCTGATTTCCATATGATAGTTTATCGATAGCTGTCCATGCCTTCGTTAGCCGCGTGTCGATGTCTTTTTCGGTTGATGAGACACTGCTTCCTAGGTATGTGAATTTGTCAACCAGTTTCAGAGAGGTTCCGTCTTGTGTGGAAATGTGGCCAGCTTGATTAAAGCACATATATTCAGTTTTGTGTACATTGACATGGAGGTCAATGCCTGCGGCGGCTCGTTCCAAACTATGCAGTAGTGTTTCGGCTTGGTTGGGTGTGTTTGCTAGCAGCGCTATTTCATCGGCGTAGTCGGCGTCGGTAATTGTTTTTGCGGGGTACCTTCTGCTTCTTTTCTTTGTCAGCTCGAAGCCGTTCTCTATGATTTTATCGATCGATGTTCTAAGCACGTAATCTAGACAGATGATAAAGAGGTATGGGGCTTGCGTGTCCCCGTGTTTCAGTTTTACTTTTATATTCATACAGTAACGATCTGGATATGTACCCGGCTACAAAGTATAATTGTGGCTGAAAATTCAACAGCTTTCGAGGATCAAGAATCCACAAAGCACGCTAGTGCTAACAACGTAATTCTCCTGCCGGAGAATGTAAATCGAATGATGGGCCTATGAATCAGGTTTACCCCCCACAGTATTCACGACCCCATTGCTGAGGGTCAACGTCCTGGAGACATTCCTTGCAAGCCAAGAATTTAGTGGCCCAAAGATAATCAGATAGCTACATGGACAAACTTAGACCAGGAGCTTTCTTTTTACTCGTCACCCATCTTCAGGGCCACATTGATCAACAAATAACATCTTTCAGCAGAATTATATATGACGTTTGTCTCGAGTGCTTTTGTGCAGTAACGCATAAAAAAGATAAAACTGGAGGAAAACGAACCGAATAGATGACGGATATAGAAAGGATTTCAACATGAATGATATGCACGCGGAACCACTTTTCCTGTGTGATTACGCAAAATCAAGAAACGGTTGCTATGACATCAACGGCCGAAAGTAAACGTGTTTTTGAATCACAAACTGCACTAAAATGAAGATGAACGAACGTCCAATGTAATGTCTGCTTTTAGTTGATCTGGTGTATATATAGATTCATATTTCTTTTAAATACCCTTTTCGGTGGCAAAAGCTGCTTGGTAGTGCCAGGAGTGGCAGTACTGCCTTGAGCTACCGAAACTTTGTTATCACCCTGGTTGGCGGCTGATTAGGACAGGGTATCGCACGTGCTTTCACACGTTGTATGAAGAAAAAAATATATATAAATGTATGTGTGTGTGCGTGTTTCAGTTTTACTTACTTTTATATTCAGGAATTAAGCTTTGATTTTTGTGGGGTTTTAATCTAACACTTCGTGTTATTCCAACCAAATTTTGTTCCTTTTGTTTGATTATAATCATATTATTTATATTTTCAATGCTCCATTGCAATCAGTTTTATAGTTGTTATTTAACAAAAACAATAACCATCTATTTGCACAGTTATATTTTATCAATTTTCTCAAATTGATAATATTTATTTATACACAATTATATAGTTTAAAGCGAACACGTGATCGTCATAGTTTCAAGTATTCTAATCGAATACAAATAATTTGCTAACAATTATATGGATTCAATTAATTTCAAATAATCATTCTTGGCTTGGTTTGGTTTGGTTTAGTTTGGTTTTATGGCATATCAAACATTGTAGGTTATTTAATGCCAAATCTATTCTATACATATAAGCTGAGTAGAGGTATACAGTTTAATTCTAGGACCCTATCAGGTGCTACCACTCCTGGCCAGAATGGACCAGTAAGCGATGGCAATAAAAGGTACTCTGCATTTCCCCAAGCTCCAGCATTACTGGAGCCTCACTACCAAAGTGTTTAATGTAACGTCCATAGCACTCGTTCGAGGAGACTTATCCCTCTGCAGAGATGCATCATCATCATCATCATGTCGCGCCGTCTGCGCGGATATCCCTGACCGTCTCTCGCCATTTCTCCCTATCACTCATCGCCTCCGGCAGGTCTTCAGGATTACAACCCGTGTCCTCACATAGCTGCTGTATGTAAGTTCGTGCTGGTCGTCCCACACTTGCACATCCATGAGTGGGGGTCCACAGGAGTACATCGCTCATGAGCTCGTCCTTGCTTCTCCAGCAGTGTCCCGCGTGTCTGGTTCGTCGAACTTGTATAGTTTTTGTGATGGGGGGCAAGTGTCCGTATAGTTGGAGTCTCGTGGGGTGTTGTCGCCAGGACTTGTTTAATACTGCTCTCAACATTCTTGTGTAATTTCCGTCCAGCCTCCTCTCCAGCCGCTTCGTAAGCGTCCATGTGGTGCATCCATATAGCAGTATCGACACAACTGCTGCCTGGAAGAAACTGCGTTTCATTTTATCTGTTAGGTCCGACTTCCATATGATCGAGAGCCTATCGATAGCTGTCCATGCCTTCGTCAGTCGTGTGTCGATGTCCTTCTCGGTTGATGAGACGCTGCTTCCTAGGTAGGTGAATTTGTCGACTAGTTTCAGAGAGGCTCCGTCTAGTGTGGCAATGTTGCCTGTTTGGTTGTAACACATATATTCGGTTTTGTTTGCATTGACATGTAGGCCAATGCCAGCTGCAGCTCGTTCCAGACTATGTAGTAGTGTCTCTGCTTGATTAGGCGTATTCGCTAGTAACGCCAAGTCATCAGCGTAGTCGGCGTCCGTGATTGTTTTTGCGGGGTACCTTTATGCAGTCGGTTGATTCTGTAGCCCGAGCCGACTCAGCCATAATTATTCTTGATACAAATAATATCCATGCAGTTATATCGTGTTAAGTATTCATATCTAATTCGAATCATTTTCAAAAAAGATCTATTTGACTTATTCATAGAATCCGAACAGATACTTTGCTCTTGTCAAGGGAGATCCAGGAATAATAGTAACGAATAGTCGATTCAACACTACCCAGAGCTCCAGAACAGGAGCTTCACAAGCATAGTATAATCTAGGTTTACTCTCTCTCTCTCTCTCTCACACACACACTCTCTCTCTCTCTCTCTCTTTAATATGTATCATTTGGTTCAGTATTTTTATAGCTGTTTAGTAAACAAAGGATTTAATACATTTTCCTTTAAAAAAAGACGAGACTGCGTCTACTTGGAAATGATATGAAGCTATATCTTCTCGTCAAATTGTGGGTAAAAAGTAGAGCAAAGAATGCTCTGTAATCTGGATAAAACAAATGGTTTAAAATCTTTCTTAAAACCAATTCCTAAGTTAAAAGTATGTCCTCTCCTGCACATAATGGAGGATTTGGGCAAATGTATTTTAGAAAGGGTTTGAATTAGTACTGCGAAAATACTTTGCTTGAGTTTTTCTCTCCTACTATTCAGAAAATGGAAACATCGTCACAAATGATTTATATTACACGTTACTCTTTTGATAAAACTTTGTATTCGAAAGGGCACACACATATCAATTCATGTATTCATGTCACCATAGCAATGGAAACCAATTGATATAGAAATAAATAAGCGCATAGAAAGGCATAACTTGAATATGAAAGAGTTAATGAATACCATTGCTGCTTGTGGACCAGAGAAAGGGTGGATTACAAGTCTCTTGTAATTCTTCGGATGTCTATCCATCGATAGAACTAAGGCCCCAACGTTTTTGGCTTGGTTTTAGTTAAACTTTCAGGTAGTTTTAGAATCATGCCTGAAAAGGTGTTTAATTGTTCTTGTCCACCTTGGCATAAAAAAGTATTAATCTCGTAGTACTTACTCTCACTCAAGGTAATGGCTCTCTTTCTCCTTCTCTGTTGTTGCAAAGAGTTTAGCTAAGAGAGAATCAATTTTATAGAAACCAATTTTTTAAAATTACATTAATATTACCTCTACAAGTCTGGAGAATAATAAAATTAGATATTCATTCAACTTATTTATCAATTAATAGTTTTTCAGAGTGTACCATTGGTAGATACACGAATATACGAAATGTACATGGGACATTCATTACATATATACAAAGAGAACATATACGCATAGAACATATAAAAAACATAGGAATCTCGAAATTCGAAAACACGTAACGACTTCTTGTTCAGTTACGAAATCTTTTCATTGACTTTGAGTTAAAGGTTTTGACATAAGGAGGAGAGACAATCTTACTATACTGTCTTATTCATATGGTCCCCATCTAGTGCGTAACCCATAGGGTGCAAGTTCGCCTCGCGTCTGTGAGCTCCAAAAGTCGATCGTCCTCGTTTGGTGTCTAGTATTCAACCCTCTGACTTTCCTCAAATCTCCCACAAACCTCCGCGCGCTTCAGGCGCGTGACGTCACTCGCACCGTGTCACCCCGTTCCGTCATCTCGGGCTTTTGTGACATCTCTGAGTGACACGTCCGCCCCGCACGCGCGTTATCACCTACATCAAGGTTTGCACCTAACTAACCCATGTGCTGAGCCGAAAGGTTCTCAGCCTAACTAAACTCAAAGGCATGAACCAAAATCCCTTGGCCATTATGTTACAAGAGTATCTGAGATCTGTGAATGAATCCAAAGCTGATTTGACTTTTATCTGTTCTGCTTGATGTAAAACAAGGCAGTAATAAACCATTGTAAATAAATGAGACAAAAAATAATATATCTTTTAAATATGAATAGTTATTCTAAACTTGAATAAAAGTTACTCAACATCTTTTAATTTTTGTAATGACCATCTTAAAAGCCACGCATAATATTGGCAAGAAATGCTAGTATTGAAAATTCAAATAATTGAATATATTTATCTTAATTGTATCTTTAACACAATATTTCATAATAAAATTTTCTCTATCGATCTATATTTCTGAGATGAGGTATTATGTACATTATTTACATTTTTCGGACTATTGTGCTCATCATTCTCGACATGTTTATCACAACGTTTCGGCCGTTGTACTCTCCGGGCTTCTTCAGATGGTTGGAATGTCGAATTTAACCCTTTATTTCACTTCCCTAGGTAGACTGTTCTTGTTCCACGTACCATGTTTAATGGATGCCAGTTTAATGGATGTCCATGTCAGTTCTACGAGCCATATTTAATGGATGTCATGTTTAATGGATGTCAGTTTAATGGATATCATGTTTAATGGATGTTCTCAAGCACACATGTTGCAGTGGATAAAGGCGTTGGTTAGATCCAGTGATATACCGAAAGAGCGTGAGTTCAATACCAAGTGAAGGCAGTGGAGAACATTCAGAAGGAAAATTAACAGGAGATGACTGTCAAAGAGTTCTATTGATTTTTTTTAATCCTTACGGTGAGTTTCACTGTTTCCGTGGGACTCAAAATAAGCCAACGGCCACCTTTACAGAGAGTTAAGGCCAATGGAATAGATAAATTTAAAAAGTTTCCTAATAGATAGGAATACTTAATACACTCTATGTGCAAATTAAGTGTATTAAGAATAATTATTGCCTAGTCGGCTGGGGGAGGTGCAGAATACACCGACTGCACCTCTGCAAAGGGGTAAAGCCCCTCCAAAAATTAAGTTGATTTGAAAAATTCAAATCCTGGGCGAATATTTTCATAAAAAACGAATTGACCAAGCGAAGCTAAGCGTAGCCCATATTGTGCTATCTTGTTACAAACAAGCTTTATACTTCCTCACAACGAACAAGCTGTGTGCAATTCAGTTTACAAGCAAGTGGTGATAAGGAAGAACTCAAAGAATACCCTTGTTCTCTTGGACTATTTTCTGATTTATTTAAGCACCAAGTACAAAAATACACCCCCAAAAATATTTAAATGAAAAGTTAATTTTCTTCCTATATTTTGAATGCATCCAATAATTATTTCTCATCTACTATATCAAGTAAAACATTATATGGTCTGAAAAAAAAAGAGGAGTGCGTGGTGTAATGGACACGGCAAGTCGATTTCAAATCCACATAGCTCTAATACCTAGGGCAGAAGCACGAAACCGGCTATTCTCCCTCCAGCTATGGGTAAAATAAAAGGGTATACTGGCCTCTTAAGTGTTGGTATGGCAACCGGTCAAGGAAAAGGATAACTCTGAATTCAAACCTGTTATAAACATCGATAAGGATTGACCTAGTGTTACAATCATCTCGTGCAAAGGGTTTTGTAAATACACACACACACACACACACACACTCCGCTAAAAAATTGACCTTTTGTCATATCCTGTCTAAGCGGAGGGGTTGGGTAAATATATATATATATATATATAGGCACACACACATGCACATATATATAATTTGATGATATTAAAACAAAAAGAATGAAGTAAAAAGAAAAAATGTCCTCTTATTTGGATATACCCTGACTCTAACCAACAGCTACGATAAAGAAAAGGAAAATCTAAAGCAGTGCTTAAAAATTATATATATATATATATACCTTTCGGACCAATACCATTGGGAAAGGTATGAACTCCCTAATCCTCCCAGGTATTGGTTAAATAGCATCAGTGCTGTTCTCCTAGAAGGATGGCTTTGGCATTAAATAACTCAAGAAGTTTGGCATGCCATTAAACAAAGAAACCAAACTAACCATATAGCTTTACGCGTTCTTTTTTTCATAATAATATGCGATTTCAATATAATATTACTAAAAAGAGAATGAATCTATTGGCTGGAACGATAAAATTGTCGTCCTAAATAAAACAACACTACAGCTTTATTTTAAAACTTTTATTGAAAAAATCAATTCAGCTAACTTGATTATGTAGTAGAGTTGACATCTATTCAATGTAGCCGCCTTCAGCCTCAATCACCGCCTCGATACGGATCCGGAACTGAGAACATGCCTTTTCCACAAGCGCCGGCGGGAGATCGGTGAATACTCGGCGGATGGCAGTGATCAGGCTGGCTTTGGTGTTGTGGGAGGTCATGTTGGTGATGTTCTCGACGTATGACCAAACGAAGTAGTCCATCAGGTTCAGGTCGGGCCATCTAATTGCAACAGGGGATCACCACACTCTTCAGCACATCCAGGTATCGTTTGGCGTTGACTTTCAAGCCGACTTCGAATACTTGAGGTGGCATGATGTGGTCCTCATTTGAAACCACACCAAAGACCATAACCGTAGCCGGAAACTTTGTTTCCATCACCTTGGGCACGTCCCTGTTATTCGTGGTAAATCCAGATTTGCATTTTGAGGGTGCTGTCAATGGTCCTGTTGTCATAACTTGTGTCGGTAGAGAGCATGGGTTGTACAGCAGCACATCTCCGATCTCGTTCGATAAACATTGTGTCTCTTTCAGACATGATAGAAGGCTCCTATCGCTCTTGGAATTTGTATACAACTGGCCAACTAGTAGATGGTCTGCAACAAAAAAAAAACGGTTTTCATTAAATGGAAATGGAATCATGTCGTCTTTTCTAGGGCGACAATTTTATCGTTCCACCCGGTAATTTTTTTGTTTTGTTTATTTTCTCGCTTTTATACTGACAGATAAAACTGTGTGAACACAGATTATAGGACTACATAGAATAGAATAAAACGTACATCTGACGCAGAATAATACAAGGCTCTAATAATAACCACAGACATCCAAAAAATGTTGGCTTTAAATAGAAAACTACATTCCTTTACGCGGGTCCACGAGAACATATTTCAGTCAACTTGATTTATAGATTTAACCGGGCTTTTTTTTTTAAATGGAAGTGTCTCTTTTTTCATTCATGTTAGGTCGAGTATATATAAGAGAAATCTGACAGTTAAAAGCAGGAAACTATTGATTGGTTTGTTAAACAAACTAATAAGAATATGTTTATACGATGTAATGTAAAAGTCAATTAACATTTTAAAAAGCGAATAACTTCTTTCATTTAAAAAAAGAAAAGATATTTTCCTTATTTTGACCCTTGGAAATCACATCATTCAAATATAACTTAATGTCACTTTCATAAAGTCATATCCTTTCTACTAAAATTTCATGAAGAGCGCGTTATGTTTTTGGTTCAAGCACACTAATTTTTCTTCAAATATTATCCTTCAGCTCCCAGAGTAAAGGGTGCGGAAGCAAAATTTAAAATGACTTTAAAACATCTTTTTTTTGTCTGTTTATTCTATTTTTTTGAAAACAAAACCCTAATAAATGTAAATTTTAATGATTAGTTCTATTATACAAGGTGGATGTGCCCTTGGTGTAATGGTTATCGTCGTACGAAATGAGCACGGCGTCACGAGTTCAAATCCTGGACAAGAGTGATTGCATTTCACATAGCACTAATAACCTTTGGGAAAGGTAGGAATTCAATTATTCTCCCTCCAGCTATGGATAAATAGTAGGGCAGACTAGGTTCTTCAGGAGAAGGAAAACTCTGAATTCAAACTTGTTAAACTCCACTTTAAAATTGACCTTGTGTCATATCCTGCCTGCGGAGGGGTTGGTAAATACAGTTCTATTATACAAGTACATATTTTATTCAGGCCAATGTGAGTTGCAAGAAACGAAACGAAAAAGAAACTAAGTTTAGCTTGACGCTGAAACGAAGCCAAAAAAAGAAAAAAACATCCGAAATAATAGGAGTTTTTTTTTTTTTATCTAGCGAGTATAAAGTAAAGAAAAAGATTTTACTGAATCAGAGCTTTTTAAGGAAACGGTAGTGCGGAAGATTAAACGAAAAACGAAGATGTTTTTAACTGCCTTCACTACGGCGATTAAGAAGGACCCCACAAATTTTATAAAAAAACACACTAATGAATTGAAAGTGCACGCGAAAACTGTGAGGACAGCAATTAAACAAGATTTAAAACTGAAATCGTTTGCCAGGACCTCCAAATATTTTTGAGCACGAAGATGAAAGAAAAAAGGCTCACGAGGTGCGAAAAAATACAAAAAGTTTGTCAGGAAAATTTTTCTCTATTTTGGCTTTCAAATTTATTGTCTACTTCAAGCCCAGACACAAATCGACCCCACTGGATAACGCTATATGCAGCATTTTAGAAAATAAAACAAATGCAACTTCGTTTAAGACTACTGTTGAGGAAGTATGGAGTAAAATATCAGAAGAATTTATTTTGAAGGCATGCAAATCGTTTCGAAGGCGTGTTGATAGAATATTTTTTTAAAAAATGTGGCCATAATGCGTAAATTTACTGTTTTGTGTCTACTTTTTTATTTTCTTGTTTATTTTTTAGAATTAAAATGTATCTCTTTTATAAAAGAGTCGTTTATTATTATACTAGAATATTCATAATTTTGTTTCTGCACTCTGTATTTGTTTGTGATATTGATTGATTTTAACAGCATGTTAAGCTGTATAGAGTTATTTCATGCCAAAAGGTTAGATAATCTTGTTCATTGTATGGATATATCTATATTTGTTTGTTTGCTGTCTTGTTTATCTTTTTTTTTCTAACTATCATATCGAATTCGAACAATTTTTAGATAGATCAATTTTACTCATAGATAGGGCTCTAGCAGGTATTACCACTCGGGATCAAAAAGGAATAGAGAGGAATGGAAAGGAAGCAGTACTTCCCTCTCCAAAGAAAAAGAGCCTCACCATCAAATTTAATTCAGATCCCTCTCTTTTTGTTTTGTTTTTTGGTGGGGGCGTCGTCTTAACTTCTGCGGTAGATACAGTCAGCGTACTCTTAACCTCACCGACAACCTGGTAAAGTGTTCGGACGATATCATGTACGAGTTAATGTCTTGGTCCAATAGTAAAAGTAAATAAGATTGACGAAATTAGTCGAAAGTGGTTCGAAGGCTCTTTTTTCAATAGCTACTACACCGAGGGGTAGGGGAGGGCACTACTCCATTCCCTGAATTGCTCCACTTTAACCTTGATCCTTACGTAATAATACTGAGTGTTAAACAAGGCGGTATCAAGTACCATTTTTTTGGGAGGTGCCCGTTGTTTAATGGTTATCGTCGTAGGAAATGGACTCGAGTTCAAATCCTGGACGAGACTGATTGCATTTCATATAGCACTAATACCCTTGGGAAAGGTATGAATCCAATTATTTTCCCTCCAGCTATGGGTAAATAGTAGGGCAGACTAGGTTCTTCAGCCTTGGTGAGGCAACTAGTCTAGGAGAAGGAAAACTTTGAATTCAAACCTGTTAAACTCCGCTTAAATAATTGACTTTGTGTCCTATCCCGCCCGAGCGAAGGGGTTGGTAAATATGATCAAGTACCATTTTTGAGTCTTTGGTATGACTCAGCCTGAGATTGAACCCCGGTCTCCAGGACCATTGACGAACAGTCTACTCATTAGGCCAATGGCTCGGTGGAATAGTTATATTACTCAATTATAGGTGATCTTTTTGAAAAAATGAATTCATCGTTTAACTTACCATTGGCCGGTCGGCTGGGGCTGTAGAATACACCGACTGCACCTCTGCAGAGGGTTGAAACTTCTCCAACGATTGCCCCGGATATGATACTAAACAATCTGATGCTTTGGTGAATGCTGAGTACCCCTTTAATGCCATCGCTCCCTGGTTCACTCTGACCCCGAGTGGTTGCACCTGATAGGGTCTTATCGATGGGTTAAATAGAACTAAACAATGTACTTGTGCTAAACTGAATTGTTTAAATAGAACTTTTTTGATATTTAAACTGCGTACTTATGCTAAACTGAATTTTTTGAAAATGGGTCTAAGAGAATTTAACTGCGAACTTATGGTAAAGGGAATTGTTTGAAAATGGGTCTAAAAGAATTTAACTGCGAACTTATGGTAAACTGAATTGTTTGAGATTGGATCTAGGAGAATTTAACTGCGAACTTATTGTAAACGGAATTGTTTGTAATAGAACTGTTTATATGTATAAAAATGAATCTAGTCTGAAATAACCTACAATAGTTGATATGCCATAAAACTAAACCAAACCTTAACTTACCGCAGATTGCGTTGAAAGTCAATCTTTAATGTCTTTAAAAAAATCTCTAAAAAAAACTTTGACTTGACTTACAACACGGCTAAAATCTAAAAGCTTGTAACAGAATTGTCAACCAGTAAATTACTACTCGTAACAATCTATATACACCACTTACAGCAACTCAAGCACAAACATTTCCATATTCAACTCGTTTTTGGTTCACATATTCAACAAATTAACACAGAGATTGATATGCAAAAATAGAACTGTAATACAACTTATATATATATATATATATATATATATATATATATATATATATATATATATATAACACTATATCGCGCACTGGCTCCGTCAACTGAAGAACGGCAAACACTAATAGAAACATCACAGCACCCAGACAGCCAATCAGACAATTACGGTAGGTTGTAAATGGTATGTTGTTCATCTGCACAGATTTATTATAGATTGTGAATTCATATCCTCATTTAAGCCTACTGCCAATCAAGTCATGTTGACAGCAAGGAGTTTCCTATGGAGTATGTATTAACCCCATGTTGGCTTTTCTCACAGGTCCACTCTGACCTGGAGTGGTAATACCTCTTAGTGTTACATCCATTGGTCAAATGTAACAGTTTAAGAATTATAATTGTATAGGAAAATTACTAAGTGAGAGAAAAATATTTTTATTAGACATAGTTATTTACGTTTATCTAACGACGTAATTATTTGTTTGCACATAGTTATTTATTTGATGCCAACATTTGATTAATTCATAAATGGTTGACTGTGATAACTATCTTTTCAATGCTCCATTGCACCTTTCTTTGTCCATTATCATTTAGTTGTATAAGTTTGTAAGCTCCATGGAGTATTTTTTCCAACTTTTCCTGTTTCTAAAACAAAAAAATCCAATCAAGGGATCACATAAGAAAATACGCCGACTGCGTCTCCAATTGAAGGGTGAGACCCCGCCAGAAAAGGGAGGTCCTGAGTATGACACTGAACTGCATCTGATAGAGAGGCTTCAATTATGCTGGGCAACATTTTTTTTTTTTACTTTTTGTAAGGGCCATGAAGTATTGACTTAAGTACAGAGCGGTAGCCTCTAAGTAAACGAGTTCAAACTCCACTTATGATACTAGATTTTCTTTTCAGACAATTACCCTTATGAAAGGTATGAACACACGTTATCCTCAAGCTACAGGTTAAATAGTATCACTACAGTTTTTCTACGAAGATAGCTTTGGAATTAAATAACCTAGGAAGGTTGATATACAGAGTGCTTTCAATAAATATATATTTATGTATATTGTTATATATATATATATCTGTATATATATATATACATGGTGCTTTCAATAAGTTTCCTGACTTTTTTGTCCAGGCATTTACAATTGTCGTAGACTCTTGAAAATTCACTATGTTATTTCTATACATCTTATGAGATGACAGACCAATTTTTATGATTTCAGGTTCAAATGAACAGCTACAGCAGGAATTGAAATACACCCTACACCCTACACCCTACTAAAGCCTGATTGTCACAGCTGGTGAATCTCAAAAATGCAATCTGGACGTGAGGACATTTTAGAAGAACGATATACAATAAAATTCTGGAAAAAATGCCACAAAAACGTACGGAATGCTTCAGACTGCTTTTCGGCCATCTTGCATGAATCGAGCATCAGTTTTTAAGTGGCATAAGAGATTCAAGGAAGCCAGGAGTCTCTGAAGGATGATGAGAGGTGTGGGAGGACTAAGGAAGTCAATACAGCAGAGTTGATTGGCCAAAAGGTTGGGATTAGGGTTAGGGTTGAGGTTTTAGGGGAGTTCAGCCAGAGATTCCTTCGGGAAAGGCCAGCACTCCCCAAATCGGGTCAGTGGCATTTCCATCAGGACAATGCACCAGTCCACAACTCCATCCTTGTCTCAGACTATTTGACCAAGATGGGCATCAAGACAGTTCCTCAGCCTCCTAGACCTTGCTCCCTGTGACCTTTGGTTATTCCCTAAGCTCAGAGGCTGTCGATATGAGGCAATTGAGGAGATGAAAGAAGCTGTGACGAAGGTCATTGACACGCTCACACAAGAGGACTTCCATGGGGCCTTCCAGAAGTTATTGAAACGTTCCAACAAGCGCGTTGCAGTCGGAGGAGATTACTTTCGAAGGGACTAGAATTTCAATAAAAGTGCCCACACGAAAAAAGTCTGGAAATTTATTAAATGATCATCGTACCATTGAATATAAGAAACCAAACGTTGCGTCGTATCAAACATTCTGATATGATGCTAATAATTAATACACAATAATCTAGTTTAAAGTAAATATTCCTATTTAATCATATTTACCCAACCCCTCCACTCGGGCAGGATATGACACAAGGTCAATTTTTAAGCGGAGTTTAACAGGTTTCAATTCAGAGTTTTTCCTTCTCCTAGACTAATTGCCTCACCAAGGCTGAAGAACCTAGTCTGTCCTACTATTTACCCATAGCTGGAGGGAGAATAATTGGATTCATACCTTTCCCAAGGGTATTAGTGCTATGTGAAATGCAATCAGTCTCGTCTAGGATTTAAAATATTCCTATTTAATAATAATTATTTGTTTGCACATAGTTATTTAGTTTCAATTATTCCATTCCTACATCAATTATTTACAAGTACTTGTAAATAATTCATAATAACTTTCAGGAAATAACTATAGTTTCAAGAAAAACTTCTTATACAAAGGATTTTTTGCACGTATATGGTATCAAGTATTCCGATCAGATGCGACTACTTTTTAAACAGTTACATTTGATACATCGTTGGGAATCTGACAGGTACGACCTAACGGAGTCTTAATCAGTCGAGGAGTAATGTTATTGAATGGAAATTCCACACTTCTCAGAGCCTCACCACGAGATTACCTGACATCAGATAACAGTAGAAAGAAATAGATAAACTTTCGTCATTAAATAGCCCATTTACAGTTGATATGCCTTTAAGCAAATAACTCCTACCTCCCAAAAATATATTTGGTTAATTATAGTAAGGTATAATTCTTAAGTAAACTGGCTGGGTTATATCTGGGTAATGGTTGGGTTGGGTTTTATGGCATATCAACCATTGTAGGTTATTTAATGCCTAAACAGTTCCATTTCAAATAATTCAGTTAAGCATAAGCACGCAGTTTAAATGTAATTACGGTTTAATTGTCAAAATCATTTCTATTTCAAGCAATTCAGTTTACTCAAACAATTCATTTTAGCATAAGTATGCTGTTAGTTCTATTTAACCCATAGATAGGGCCCTATCAGGTGCTACCACTCTGGGCCAGAGTGGACCTGGGAGCGATGGCAATGAAGGGTACTCCACATTCCCCAAAGCTCCAGTACTGCTGGAACCTCGCTATCAGATTGTTTAGTGTCATATCCAGGACACTCGTTAGGGGGTGGGTCTTACCCCTCTGCAGAGAAGCAGTCGGTGTATTCTACAGCCCTAGCCGACTGAGCAAATATATATCTGTGCAATAAAACCGGCAAATTTTCAAACAAACTTATATATTTTACACCTTTACATAATCCATTAACAGACGTTTCATCTATTTTCATGGCTAATAATGATGGCGTATCTCTTCCTTTGCCTTCAATCTTTGAATATATATATATATATATATATATATATATATGTTTGTGTGTATATATATATATATATATATATATAGTGTCTCTTACTTTCCTCATTACACTATTAATGGTTCCACAATGGAGATATGACAAATATTCATATCATACAGGATCTAGAAAAATATTTAAAAACAGAAGGCAAGTAAATTATCATCAAAGAGAATAAACATCGTATTCTGACGTCATTCCTAGTACGGCAATACTTCTGAGAAACCTCTCGGCTGTTAATTAGATAGTCAAAGTGTCTGGGTATATCAGTGTGATATTCAAATTATTTACCTAGTTCTAAGTTTAACATGCGTATAAGTAGACGGTGCAAAACATAGCTCAATCCCATTGTAATTTCTCGTCAGTGGCACCAGAAATTAAATCTAATTCCCCTTTTTCGACAAGTTGCTACCTGGGGTTACAGCCCACCCCTACAGAAGCTAAGACATCTATTTAATTGTACGTGAGCCATATAAGAATAAAGAATACTGTATATTTTCTTCAATATCTTTTACTAGATTAATTCGATAGATTGACTGATTTTTAAGTCAAGGCAAACCCTTTAGGCTTATTTAATGCCTAGATGGTAGGAAATTGCATTCGCTGTACTTTCATTATTATTACTTAGAATATTCGGACAATTTTTATAATCACAACGTTTCGGCTAATATGTCCTTCGGCCTTTTTCAGGTGTTTCATGTTGTACTTGTAAGTCCACCAGATACAAGTGTTAAGTAATCGTAAATATTTCTTGTTAGTCTTACTGGTTGTTGGGATTGAACCTGCAACCTCCAGATCATTTTACTCAGAAGCACCTTCCAATCAAACGCCTTATCCACTGCATCATGTAGCCGGTCATGGTTAACAGAATTGGAACAGTCTACCCCAGTGGTTCTAATAAATGGTTCATTTCGAGATTCTGTGTGGTCTTCCAAGTTCGACATGAAACACCTGAAGAAGGCCGCAGGACATATCGGCCAAAATGCAGTGATGATCTGAATAAAGATGAGGTCTATACTCCGAATATTCGAAGCAATGATAATTATCAAGCTTTATGTCAGAAATTTAGACAAATTGTTCTTCCATATTTACCATGTTTGATCAATTCTTTTTTTTTTTTTTTTTTGTATTTTTTCCATATGATCCAATTGAATATGAATAAATTTCAAACTGAACCAAAGGTGTTACCCTAACTAGTACTTACATTCTGGGTCAGAGTCATCCAATTAGTAATGTCACTGAAGGGGTACTCCACGTTAATCAGAGCACCGGAACTGGAGCCGCATCATTAGATGCAGTTTGTGTCATACATTATTACTCGTCTAATTATCGCAAACATTTTAATTTGTGTATATACCATTTTTCAGAAAGGCCAAACTCTTATTCCTTTCACCATTTCCAATGGATAAATTTCCCCACCCTGTAATGTTTGTTCTAGATTTCCTTTTACGCCATTTTGCTGCATTCGCTTATCATATAATAAACCGTTTACACTCTTTCACCACATAGATTATTATTATTATTATTATTATTATTATTATTATTATTATTATTATTATTGCTATCCTTTGAGAGTTTTTCTCACTAGCGTTCGCCGATGGTTTCTCACTGGAGTCTGAGTGCAAACAAGTCTCCTCAAGTCTCCAGGACTCTTCCTAATGTTCTGGTCGATCTTCGCAATGCCGTAGTTTGGATGGTCTCCACTCGTCCTCTTTTTTTCAAGTCCTCCAGTCCCTCAATCAATCCTTTAGTGACTGTACCAAGAACATCAATTACAATTGGTATCACCGTCACTTTCAAGTTCCACTTTTTTTTTTTCAATTCCCTCGCAATTGCCAGGTATTTATCTTTCTTTTCGCTTTATTTTCAATTGTACTCTGGGGTCAGCCAGGACAGCAAAGTCTACAATTGGACAAGATTTCTTTTTCTTTTTCTTTTCTTTTTTTTTATTTTTATTTTGACTATTATTAGGTCCGGTCGTCTGGCCGAGATTAGATGATCCGTTTGTATCTCAAAATCCCTGAGGAGTTGTGCATCTCATTACTCAGGACAAATTTTGGTTTGTGCAGATGCCATTTCGTGGTTGTCGTTATTGTTGCAGTATATGAAGCGTGTCATACAATAATCATCTTTATATGATTCCTTGTTCTAGTGTATCAACTGACATTAAAATCTATTGGCTTTCTTTACAAATTGGCTGTTACCTTATTCAGCAATCTGCGTAATTACTCTGACGAGCGAATTCCCATCGGAAATACATGCCAAATGAAAAATTTGCCCTTCATCTGAGAACATTGCTAATGGCAACAAGGTTTATCCCATGAGAGTTAGAAAAGCACTCTCTTAATTATCGTCAGAAATTTTGCAATATTAAATTAGTGTTACAGAAAGAAACAGTAATTATGTGAAACTTGCAGCAAAGGATTATTGCTCAGGAAAAGGGTTTTACTTAATAGGCTTCGTCTTTATAATATCTACTCTAGATTAAACCCTGACTATCATTGAAAACAAAGAGGAGTTCATTTAAATAATCAAATCTTAAGTGAAGCCTCCAATAAGATTTCGTGTTTAACAGCATAGTTGAAATAGCCTAAAAATCTATTATAAAAATGCAGAAGTTGGCATTTTTCGGTTTTCGGTTACCTGTTTATGTCATAATATTTATTTAATATTAATAACTGGAAAAATATATTTGTCATTACTTTAAAGACGGCCAGCAGATTTGATATAGAACGGCCAACAGTGCCAATCCTGTTCGTAGTGTTTAGAATAAGCAGACTGTATCACATAGAGAGGGCTAAGACCTCCTATAAGTAAGGTAAAGTTGGTGACCTTAGTCCAAGGCGACCAGAAGGCTCCCTTTTCAATAGCTACTACACAGAGATGTAGGGGAGGGCGCTACTCTTTTCCCTGGATTGCTCCACTTTACCCTTGATACGTACCTTATATTGCTGAGTATTAAGCAAGGAGGAATCAAGTACCATTTTTAAAGTCTTTGGTATGACGCAACCGGGGTTTGATCATTGGCGAACACTCTGCCCACTAGGCCAATGAGCGAAAGACCCCCTATACCCACCAAAAAAGATTGTTGTTTGTCTGACACTAAACTGCATTAGATAATGAGACTTCAGTTCTGAATATATTGGAAGTGTTGAGTATCCGATCTTTTCCATTACTCCCAGGTTCACTCTGAGCCGGGGTTCAGGAAGTGTTAGTGTCCTATCAATGCGTGAAATAGAACTGTTAAAAAATTATTTCTAATTCGATTAGACCGTGGACAAAAAAATAAAACTGAAGAAACTACACAAAAATACGAACCCACTATGAACGCAATTCCCTAACCTCTAGATATTAGCACTAGACAGGTTGACATGCCGTTAAAATCAGTCAATCAATTAATATAATTTTGTTACGTATACTTATTGGATCTTGGAGAAGTTTTTAATATCTCAGTTGATGGGATTGTAGAATATGTCGACTGCATTTCGACAGAGTGGTAATATACAATCAATGAGTGTCCTACAGAGAGAGGCTGTGATTCTGGAGCTTTGGAGAATGAGGGGTGCCCTTCATTCCAATTAATCCCATGTCCCGAATGATAGTATCTATCTGGGTCACAATTATGGGTAAAATAGAACAAGTATCCAGTTTATGACACTAATCTGCATCTGATAGTGAGAGTTCAGTCCTGGAATGTGAAGTACCTTTCATTGCCATTACTTCCGGGTCCACTCTTACTCGTAGTGCTAGTACCTGTTTAGGTTACACAATGTGTCAAATAGAACTAGTTCCTGGTTATGACACTAAACTACATCTTATATTGAGGATTTTAAGAAATTTGGAGCACCGCTTCATTGACATTACTTTCACGATCATTTTGACACAGAGTGGTAAAACCTTTTACAATCCCATCGAGGAGTCAAATAAGTTGGTGACCTTAGTTGAGTGTGACCCTTAGGCTCCCTTTTCAATAGCTACTACACCGAGGTGTAGTAGGGCACTACTCCATTCCCTGGATTGCTCCACTTTACCCTTGATTCTTACCTTATAATGTTAGTGTTTTGCAAGTACCATTTTTGAGTCTTTGGTATGACTCAACCGGACATTGAACCTCAGTCTACCGAGCCATTGGTGAACACTCTACTCATGGGTCAAATGTAGGTATTTAATCATGGACTATACTCGAAATTATTTAACTGTGTGCAAACAATAAATAGCAATACTTGAAAGCATTTAATTGTGTGCAAATAGACTTATTAGTGTAATATAGCAATACTTAAGAACATTTAACTATGTGCAAACAAATGATCTCAGGCTCGTTTCAAAAAGTTACCTACAAACTCTTCATTTAACACATCCTATTTTATATATCTATAGACAGGAGGGTACATTAAAAACCAACAAGGGCTGATATGGCATAAAACTCAACCAAAATAAATGAAGAAGGTTTTAAGATAATGTTAGTTTCTCTTGAAAAAAAATGTAAGAACAAAACAAAAACGAAAAGAAAACGTTTGTCTCATCGAGAGCGAATCTCTAACAATAAACGATGCTTGGTAAGAAGCTATATTGCTACAAGGCATATCTGATAAGATTAATCTAAATTCTCAAAAATCTAAACTGGAAAGAATTAAAGATTATTTTTTTCTGAAAAAATCCTCTCCTTTTAATAAAATATTTGTAATTAAGTTAAAAACGTCTTTTCTTGAAGATAAACATATAGAATAATTACGTAGCAGTATTATTTAGCAAAGATAAATAATTTGGACAAAAAACAAGAATGTTTAAATTAACAAAACTCTGAAATGTCACTCAATTTAAAAATAAAAAAACCCAAAAAACTATACCCCCCACAAGAAAGCAGTGAATTTTTTTCGCAGAACATTTTGAACTTGACACAATACTAAAGAAATTAAAATATTATCCGTAAGTATTTTTGTGATTATCCCTCTCTTTGTAAATATTTAATTAAAAACAATGATGATTATCGGGTCTCAAAATCTTTGCCGATTACCGTGCTTAGGTGATTACGTCAGCTACTTTATAAATAAATAGGAACTGTAAATGATAGGATCGGTTTCTGTGGCATGTTGACTAAAATTCTGTAATGTGGCCTCAAAGTAAGCGAGTTCGAATTCTAGTCACGTGTTTATAATCACCTTCGGACTAATATCGTTCAAAAAAGTAAGAACTCTGCTTACTTATCTAATCTACCATGTGTTAAAGAGTACAACCACGATTCTTCTACAGGATGGATTTCGCATTCAATAACCCATGAAGTTTGATATGCCATTCAACAAAGGAACCAAACCAGTCGTAAAAGATATAACTGGTGAAAAATCAGCACTTACAGATTTTTTTTTTCTTTCGCGGAAATACAAGCTGAGAAGAGAATTGATTCCTTTTGTTTGAAAGTTAATTTGAAATGATTTTAATGGAAAAAAAATCTAAAAATGTCAAATATTGGCCACCAAATAACTATGCAATTCATTAAATATCAAATAACTTTTTAATTAGTTTTGTTTGATTATGCTAAGGTCAGCGACTGACAATCAGTAAATTAGAAATGTCGTAATTTTCAAAAATTATTTTCTGCTTTGTCAAATAAATTTTAAGTCACTTGTTTTAAAAATAAATTCACTACAAAAGCCAAAGCAAAAATTTAGAACATTGATATCAATTGAAGCTCCCCAAGATTGATATCTCTTTGCAGAAATTTTACAAAACCTTTTGCTTAGATGTGGCAATAGGACACCCAATGAGACGCGAACCCACTTGTGAAGGTTTGCTAGTTAAGCTTGCTGACCATTACACCACCATAGCCGTCTCTTAAAAATTTCCCTGGAAATTATAAATTATACACAGAACACTATAACTCAGTTAGATAGAGGGGCGTGCCGCGTATACATATACAAATATAAATCTATGTGGTAACATAATCAAACATAATGACGAACTTCCCTGAACGAACTAACACACTTCTTCGTAAAAATATGTATCTCTCACACTTTATTCTCGAAAGGGTTGATGTTTCTTGCGTGTGAGAGAGAGATGGGTGGAGACAGGGACAGACTGCAATATTGTCACAACTTTTCTCTTGACCATAGCACCATTTCTTCCGCATCTTGGCTGGGGTTGCTCAACCAGGGGTCGCTGGGGGCCACATGCCTCAGTCTGCAATCTGGTCTTCACACTGGCTTTCCTGTCCCCAACTAACTCAACTGCCGCGGGCATCTACCTATATTCTTTCATACACCCACATGCTTCCGCTTCTTCTTCTGCTTATTTACACAGGTGTATCTCTCATTAACGGCTTGGTCAAAGGTCAATATACAACAATACTATATACAAAATGGGTCAAAGGTTTTGTCATATTTTGGGCTGGGTTGGATTGGTTTGGGTTCCTTTGTTTTATCAACCTTCGTCGGTTATTTAATATCAAAGCCATACTTGTAAAAGAACAGTAGTGATACGATTTAACGCATAGCTAAGCAAATATAACGGATTTGTTACTTTCTCCAAGGTTATTTCTTCGAAATCGAACGTAAATGTGATACTGGGATTCGAACTCGGTTACTTAGAGGATGAATTTAACACTGAAGCCGTTCTGCTTTGAGAATTCTCCTGCAGTATCATGCGCCACGTATATTACGTGACCGAAGCAGTTCAATCCGTGGTAGGTAACTGCTGTGGTTGGTAGTATAGTGGTAGCTGGTGTGCTGATACGTTGTGCATTGCTTTGCTCGGTCTGTGATTTGAAAATTGAACAGATAAATATGAAACGTAGAATAATTCGAGAACTTTATGTCTTACGAGTTCTGACAAGGTTATAACGTCGCAGTAGCAACGAAAAATATTGAGTGTGAGAAAAAAATCAGCCCAGTTGATTACGTTATGTTAGGCAAAAAGTTCAAGAAAATTTTGCTCGGTTTGCAAGAACCATGGATCCCGAGGTGTGCACCAAATCATAGAGCTAAATCAAATGAGAAACATTCAAAGAGTATCAGGCGACCCCAGCATCTCATAGTCCATGGTGGTTATTCATCTTCACGGCCTCGACAAAGGCATGAGGAATTGAGTTACACGTTACCAAAGTATTCCAAAACTTTTGACTAGCAGTTGTATATATATATATATATATATATGCATTGATAACGCTAAGGCATCCGTAGCGTGACGTCCTTTCAAATCTTTCGAATAAAAAAATGAACTTTTGTCGTAAAAATATCGCCATTAAGGATACACATTTGCATTTAGTTTGGTTTGGTTTGGTTTGGTTTTATTGCCTATCAACTAATGTAGGTGACTAATGCCGAAACTCTTTTTATACATACAAACAGTTCTATTTCAAGCAATTCTGTTTACACAGTTTAGTTCAATTTGACCCATATATATGCACTTATCAGGTGCTACCACTCCGGACCTAGGAGAGATGGCAATGAAGGGGTACTCCTCATTCTTTAAACTCCAGCATTACTGGAACCTCACCGTCAGATTCTTTAGTGTCATGTCCAGGACAGTTGTTGGTGGAGTTTTACCTTTCTGCAGAGAAGCAGTCGGTGTATTTTACATCCCCAGCCGACTGCGCAAGATTTTTGCAAGTATTTTCGCGTGTGTGAGTGTTTAATCCAAAGCTGAATCTCTCTGGCTATTTCAAAAGACGTAAGAGAATTAATTTCTTCTAACCTTTACGTCTTGTTTGTTTTTCTTTGTTCTATTTTCGACACGACAGGCTGAGTAAATGCAAACATTAGAACACATTGACCAGATAAAACAAATCACATATTTTCTCTTATATGTGAGTTCCAATCCTGTGAACAGAATTTGTGAAATTTTGATGAGCTGTGTGTTCCCAATTTTCCTGGTATATGACTTCGGTAAGTACCAAGGGCGGTTCTAAAATTTTCTCTATTTTGTATGAAAAAAACCTGACCAAGTGGGTAGAGTGTTCGCCAATCGTCCGTGACACCTGGGTTCAATCATACAAAAGACTTTAAAAATGGTACTTGATACCTCCTTGCTTAACACTCAGCAATATAAGGTACGTATCAGGTGCCCCTGGTGTAATGGTTATCGTCGTAGGAAATGGACACGGCGACACGAGTTCAAA
Source organism: Sepioteuthis lessoniana (assembly GCA_963585895.1). Lineage (NCBI taxonomy): Eukaryota > Metazoa > Mollusca > Cephalopoda > Myopsida > Loliginidae > Sepioteuthis > Sepioteuthis lessoniana. The sequence continues at coordinate 17,872,342 of OY757933.1, forward strand.
TCTTGAACCAGGCAAATTGCATTTCACATAACACTAATACCCTTGGGAATGGTCTGAATCCAATTATTCTCCCTCCAGCTATGGGTAAATAGTAGGGCAGACTAGGTTCTTCAGCCTTGGTGAGGCAACTAGTCTAGGAGAAGGAAAACTCTGAATTCAAACCTGTTAAACTCCGCTTAAAAATTGACTATGTGTCATATCCTGCCCTACCGGAGGGGTTGGTAATTATGAATACAAGGTACGTATCAAGGGTAAAGTGGAGCAATCCAGAAAAAGAAGCAGCGCCCGCCTCTACACCTCAGTGTAGTAGCTATTGTAAAGGGAGCCTTCTGGTTGCCCTCGACTACGGTCACCAATTTTATTTTTACTTTACTCATACGTGTCTGGTGTATAAATCCATACAAAAAAAAAAGAGATAAAAACTGTAAACACCGTTTATGTAGCTAAAACGATGACAAGATTTTTCATAATCTTTTTTACAGCTGGTCGATATTTTTCATTTATTTAAATGTCATATGATTTTCAGTAAAGTCTGTATGTATTTAGTCAACAAGAACGATTTGAAACAAGATCAGTTTTTAAGAAGAGTACAGCTCGTTTAGATTCAAGGTTTTTCTTCTCTTATACTGGATGCCACACTGATTCTATAGAACCTCTTATTCAGATAGATGAAAACAATAGCATGTACAAGGAAGTCAATAATACTATTTGATAGAAGATGGTTTGATTTGGTTTAGTTTGGCTTGGCTTCTTTGCTTAACGATATATCAAACTTCGTGGGTTATTTAATATCAAAGCCATCCTTCTAGAAGAACAGTGTCCTAAATATTCCATAGCTGGGAGGATAAGAGACGTTATACCTTTCCTTAGGATATTAGTCGCAAAGTGAACGAAATAAAGCGAATTGAGTTAAGTTTCGTTTGCTAGAATGTCACAGTCCAACACATTACCCACTGCGCCACGGGGACTCCCCTACTAATACAAATGATGAATCAGTTATAATGACCTGTAAATCATTCCATTCAAATATTTAGTTTGGAACAAAGTTTGAATGGTCTTAGAATTGTGAAGCATTCTAATCACGTAGTCAGAATGTTTCAGTTACCCCTGTTATTTACCTTTAACTCGAGGGAACAGATATATTTAAGGCATTTTTCGAAATAAAACGCAGTCAACTTCGACTAGAATTTGAAATCGTCACCGATTCAATTTCCTCTCACAATAATAGTTTGTGCGCCATTGTATACATACGAACGTAATGAGAATCTTTTTTGTAATATATAATTATCAGTCAAAAAATAGATTTAAAATTTTTTTTTTCTTTCTTGCTCGTTTGAAATTTTCCTTGAACCAAAAGAATGAGGAATACATTTGACAACATTAAATAATAAATTTTTGCTTCGTTTTAGGATATTTTTCTAATTTCAAGAAGCACCTGAATATTTTTTTTATATAAAATGGGCTTGAGTCTATTTGCTATGAACATCACGAGTGCAACACATTAATCAAACTAGCATAGTTTTGGTAAAAAATGATGCGACAATTTAAGTATTGATCGGAACGTCTCTGTCTCAGTCTCTGTCTGTCTGTCTGTCTCTATCTCTATCTCTCTCTCTCTCTCTCTCTCTCTCTCTCTCTCTCTCTCTCTCTCTCGGATTTTTGTCTCTTTAGTTTTCTCTTTTCGGTTTCTTTTTCTTTTCAAATTATTCTTTCTTTCTTTCTTTCTTTGAAAGAAGAACAATTTTTTTTTCGTGTCAGTTTCTTTTTCTTTTCAACTTTTTCTTTCTTTCTTTCTTTCTTTCTTTATACATCGTTTTAGCTAAGAAAAAAACAAATGCCTTTCTTATCCATTTATTTTTCTTTCTCTCTTTCTTCTTCTTCTTCTTCTTTAAAAGAAGAAGAAGAAGAAGAAGAAGAAGAAGAAGTACAAACAAATTATTTTCTTTTCAGTTTCTTTTTCTTTCTTTCTTTCTTTCTTTCTTTCTCCAAGATTATTTAATTCTTTCTTTCTCCAGATTCTTTCTTTCTTTCTTTCTTTCACCAATATTTTTTTATTCTTTCTTTCTTTCTTTCTTTCTTTCTTTCTTTCTTTCTTTCTTTCACCCAGATTATTTCATTCTTTCTTTCTTTCTTTCTTTCTTTCTTTCTTTCTTTCTTTCAACAAGATTGTTTCTTTCTTTCTTTCTTTCACCCAGATTATTTAATTCTTTCTTTCTTTCTTTCTTTCTTTCTTTCTTTCAACAAGATCTTTCTTTCTTTCTTTCTTTCTTTCACCCAGATTATATATTTTTAAACAAGAACAAACAATAAATGTTTTGATGAGTTGAGAGTGTATATACAAAAAGACAAAAATCTACAAATTCAAATGTAAAGTTTTATATTTAGACTTAGTAATTAAAATCAGGCATAAAATGATATTAATTTCCTTTTTGAATCAATGCACGAAAATATATGAAACAGCAAATTTTCAAAACTCTTTTAGATCATTATGAAAAAAAAAAATCTAACCAAGTTCAGAATATAATTTGATAATGAAGATAATGCGAGATATTACATAATTAATTAGTTGCTGTTTAATAATGTTGTTGTTTATTTCAGATATAACATGTAGTTTAAATATGAAACAACAGGTATAATACACAATAACTAATGAATAAAACTATTTTCCATAAAACAATATTATGACAGTTATTATGTTTTAATTTTATTGTATTTTACATGAGAAACATGAATAAAAAAAAAAGAGTTACAATGTGAATGAAGACAGTTTCTTTAAAAGATGCCCCAAAAATATCAAAACTGAAAAGTTATTGAAATTATCAAGTGGTACGTTGTGAGGGCCTCAAGTCTGGCTGAAAGTAATTGTTTCACTGAAAATGCGCCCAAACTGTACAGTAATTAAGCGACTGACAATTTCGTAACAGGAGTTTGGTTTGGTTCGGTTTAGTTTGGTTTGGTTTGGTTTGGTTTCTTTGTTTAATGGCATATCAACCTTTATAGGTTATTTAATGCCAAAGCCATTCTCCTAGAAGAACAGTAGTGGTACTATTTGACCCATAATGGGGTTAATAACTTTCCCAAGGGTATTTGCCCGAAAGTGAACGTAATAGCGCGACAGGCGTACGAACTCACTTACTACGATTCCGCAGCCCATCGCTTTAACCATTACACCTCGAGGACACCCCCGATAGGGTAAGTGATATGAGGCTTACGTGCCAGACTGAGAAAGTGTATATAAATAACATCACCAGGTACAATAAGCAATTAAATGCCAGTGAGTCAGATTAAAGAACAACAGGTACTCTGTGCAATTAGAGACATGTGTGCCTGACAATGCAAATCATAGTAAAAAAAAAAAATCCTTGCTATGGCAACAAAGCAAAGATTAAGGGTTCTAACTATGACTAATAGAACTTTCTTGTTGTATCTGCAGCTTTTTAATCTAGCTGTAACATTCTGTGGATTTGGAAGGAAAAGCTGTCTACCCAAAATTAAACTATATAATTGAAGTATTTGAAATATTCTAAAAAGTAAATACAGAATTAAAATTGAATAAAATATTAATTGAAGCAGATTTGTGCCTGGCTCAAGGAAGAGAAACGGTAGATGCCACATCATAAATAGACACAAGTGATGTGATCTCTGCTACTTTGTAAGACCGCCCCAGTTCTTCTTTTCGCAACTCATCTGCCACTGACCCATAGATAGGACCCTATCAGGTTCCACCACTTAAAGCCAGAGTGAACCTGAGAGCGATGGCAATGAAGGAGTACTCTGCATTCCCCAAGGCTCTTGGAAACTCACAATGTGTCATATCAGGACATTTCATGGCTTACCCCTCTGCAGAGATGCATTTGGTGTATTCTACAACCCCAGTCAACTGGTCACTAAAAGCCTCGTCTAGGATTGGACTCCGATCAACTATTCCTTTTCCCACGGCGATAAAAATTACGCTCAGCGTGTATCTTAAAAGAGTATTTCAGTATTCTGGATAAACTTTTGAAATTTGGAGTCTGAACATCTGTTGTATAGCCATAAAGTTATCAATAACAACAGTATTACAAATACAGGTGGTACGAACGAGTTTATACCTTCCTACTTTCAGTCCTTACCGACATGAGTACATGACACTAAACAATCTGATGGTGAGGTTCCTGTAACGCTGGATCTTTGGGGAATGCAGAGTACCTATGCATTGCCATCTCTTCCAGGTCCACACTGGTCCGAAGTGGTAGCACTTGATAGGGTCCTATCTATGAGTCAATGAGAATTAAACTGTGTTCTTATGCTAAACTAAAACCACATAATTTCTAAAAGCACTTGAAACAATATATTTTTTTGAAATACTAGAAAATAAGAAATTTCTAGAAATACTAGAAACTGTGTTTTCTAGAAATACTTGAACTGTATAATTTCTAGAAATACTTTAAACGGAATAAATGTGGATAGAATAAAAATGATTGTTTGGAATTCATAAGATTATATAACTGTGTAATTTTTTTTTTTGTATTAGATTGGAATACTTGAAAACGTACAATAATTTATTAATTATTTGTTTGAAGAACAGTTACTGGAACCTATAATTCTTTACAAAAAATATTATTTACTCCTTTGAGAGTTTTTCACACCAGCGTTAGCTGATGGTTTCTCTCTGGAGTTTGAGTGAGATTAAGTTTATTCAAGTCTCCAGGACTCTTCTCAGTATTCTGGATGATCTGAACAATGCCGTAGTTTGGATGATATCCACTGGTCTTCTTCTTCTTCCAAGTTCTCAAGTCCCTCCACCATTCTTTTTGTGATTGTATCACGAGCCCCAATTACAATTGGCATCACCGTCACTTTAATGTTCCACAGTTTAAATTTCAATTCTCGAGCAAGGTCCTGGTACTTATCTTTATTTTCGCTTTCTACTTTTAGGCAGGTTGTCTTTCTTTTTTTTTTTTTTTTTTTTGGACAATGACGAGGTCAGGTCATCTGGCCGAGTTGTTTGTATCTCAAAATCCCAGAGAAGTTGATGTATCCCATTTCCATGTTGGATTCTGGATTGTGCATATACCGTTTGTTTGTATGGTCAACGTTAAATATCTTACACAATTCCTAGAGGATCACCTTTCCTACCCAGTCGAGTCTAGTCTTATACTATTTTTGAGCTAACCTACGGCACTTGCATATTATGTGATTGATCGTTGCATCCATGACGCCACATAACCTACATCTATTTTGTTGCGTCTTGTCTATTTTCCCTGGCATAGTCATTATGGCGTTGTTCTGTGATTTTATTATTATTATTATTATTATTAGTAGTAGTAGTAGTAGTAGTAGTAGTAGTAGTAGTAGTTAGTTAGTTAGTTAGTTTAAACCATATAATTGCTTGAAAAACTGACATCGACATTAAATAATCCAAATTTGGTTTCCATGCCGAGAAACCAACCAGCCTACCCACTTACCTGTCTTAACAGGCAATTTCCATATGATAATAATGAACTTGACAAATAAACCAAGAGAATCAGAAAATAATTTAGCAGTTTATTCAACTAAAGTATGTTTACGTCATCTGAGACATCAACTTTTTTTTGTGCATACATTTTATAACGAAATGCAATATTTTAAATGACAAGTGATGCCAGACGCTGTGAAAGATTCTCAATAGTGTTATTGCTGCTTACTGAAAACTGGAAAAAAATAACAAAAAGGTTAATAATAAAGCGAATTTATATTCGGATGAAAAAAAAAACTATTTGAATCAGAAACCACTTGCTGTGTACAGAAATTAGCTTCCTTTGTTGATGGTATCCATAGGAAAGATATTCTTGTAATCCTTTTCATGTTTATTATAGTTTTTCCATTGACTTCAGCTTCTTCACTTCAAATGCTAACTATCTTTTTGCTGTAGACCTTTACATCGCAATTTTGACTTCCGACTTTTAATCTGTGATTTTGGAAAAATATTTTTGCCTTTCATTTTTCCTTTTGTCATGACTTCTATTCCCTATTTCATATGTACAAGGTATCCCCAGTAAAAAGGAATCGAAGACAACATGCTAATGATACATAGAAGCGTACTTGTGACTGAAAGAGTATGTAGCAAGGAACGTGACATTTTTATGAAAAATATTGCATCAAACAACTTTTGTGGTGATATAGCTATATCATCATCCTTAAATTAAAACACGCTTCTCTTTAGCTTTAGAAAAGGTTTTCGTTTAAACAAAGATCTATATCTAGATTTTATAATTTCTCGTGGAACATAACACACAATCAAAAATGATATTAATAGATATTATTTCTGACTAAAATCTGCAACTCTGAAATTGAAAAATTTATAAAATTGCAACACTTTATATATATATATATATATATATATATATATATATATATATATAAATGTGTGTGTGTGTGTATGTGTGTGTGTGTGTGTGTGTGTGTGTGTGTGTGTGTGTGTGTGTGTGTGTGTGTGTGTGTGTGTGTGTGTGATTTTAGTTGCAGAAGTTTTGTAACTTGAGACGCCAGTATACAAGCTCATCTGAAGATCGGTTACGCGAAACTGAAAGTCGTGAATGATTTTACATTTTTTTTATTTTGTAGCTAAAATACAATAAACTATTCTCCTCTATGATTCATAGGCCACTGTATTTGATTCACTTAGACCGTTTTCAGTGTTAAATACACACACACACACACACACACACACACACACACACACATACACATATATATATATACTAATCATACGTTTTACACGTTCGAATATAACCTAAACTGCTTCTCTGCAGAGTGGTAAGACTCCCACAACGCGTTTCCTGGATATGACCATAAAGATTCTGATGGTAAGGTTCCACTAATTCTGAAGCTTGAGGGAATGCGTAGTACCCCTTCACTACCATCACTCTAAGGTCCACTCTGGCCCGGACTAGTAGCACCTGATAGGATCCTGTATATGGACTAAATAAAATTAAACTGTGTACTTATGCTAAACTGAATTATTTAAAATAGAACTGTTTTGATATTTAAACTGTGTACTTATGCAAAAATGAATTGTTTGAAATGGAACTGTTTTTGTATACAAAACTGAATTGCTTGAAATAGAACAGTTTTTGATATTGAAACTGTAGTTACGCTAAACTGAACTGTTGGAAATAGAACAGTTTTGATATTTAACTGAGTGCAGACCAAAGACTATACTAATACTAAATTGAATTGTTTGAAATTAAACCGTTTAACTAAACTGAATAGTTTGAAAAAGAAATATTTTTGACAAACAAACAGTGTACTTATGCTAAACTGTATTGTTTGAAATAAAACTGTTTACTTGTATGAAAATGGATTTGGCCTTAAATAGCTTGCATAGGTTGATATGCCATTAATCAAAACAAACAATCAAAAACTAAAATTCTTACTTACCAACCACTCAATTACATGTTGCAGTTATTTCTCCCTCCAATTCTACCAACTTGATTATTTTTTATCAATTGAGAGCAAGATCGCTGAGCAATGTTTATCAACGTAAAGACATCTTAAACTCCAATATTCCAGTCTTCCTTTTTTATCATTTTCCTGACACACCTGTCGAATTTTGGTTCTCTTCCTCTTTCTTTTTTTGTTTTCGAAATGAATTCTTACAGTATTGTACTTTTTTCACATCAAGAATTTGAAAACGTGAGTTTATGATTAATCCATTGTAGTTTCCAGTGACTTTAGCTTGCTCCAATCGAGATTTTTAACTTCCTGAGTTCTTGTGTTCTCTGTGACTTTACGTACTACATTTTCTTTAAGACACATCCGCTCCAAAAGGTACTCCTTCCTTCCCTTCTGTAATTAAACATCTCTCTCTCTCTCTCTCTCTCTCTCTCTCTCTCTCATCTTGATGTTTTAAAAGATTAGAATTATGGCTGCAAATGAGTTCCTGCAATGTCTTATTGCGATAATTACCCAATTTCAAATCGTTCCTATAAAATTATTGGTTTATTAACACTGATTCACTAAAATTTTTGTTTATCAATTTCAAATATATATATATATATATATATATATATATAGTATTATTCGGTCCAGTTAAACCGGAGTTGGGAGTAATTCCATCAGGACAAAAATACCATTCAACAGGGAACATTTAAATTTTTTCTGCTAAAAAGCTCAATGTAACTGTTATTACAGAGCAATAATTTCTTTAAGAAAAAACAAAAACCGATCACATTAGGATTATAAATTTATTTCCATCATGTTATGGGTTTCTGATATTAATCAAAAACTCAAAAAAAAAAAAAAATTAAAAGGACTTCTTCAGATCTTATGGATAAAATAATTCAGAATAGACACAGGAAAGAAGGGTGAGAGGGGATAGAAGAGGGGTGAAGAGTTTTCTCCTCATTTAGCCCACTTCCGTTTTTTTTTTCCTTTTTTTCCTTTTTTTTTTTTTTACCCCACTTCTATCCCCTCCCATCCTTCTTTCCTGTGTTTATTCTGAATGATTTTATACATAAGATCTGAAGAATTCCTGTTGATTCTTTTGGTGTTTTTGATTTATATCAGAAACCCATAACAGGATAGAAATAAATTTATAATCCTATTGTGACCGTTTTTTATTTTCTCTTAAAGATATATATATATATATATATATATATATATATATATATATATATATATATATATATATATTACGTAAATAGGGACAGTGAATATCCAAAGAATGAGTGCTAAATGCACAGCTATTTAATACACAATATACCTGCAAACAAAAATATAAATACGAGGAACGATAAGTTTCCAGAATTATTTCGTAGGGGCATTTACAATTGTCATCGACTCTTGGAAATTCACAATGTAATTGCTATACATGTTATGAGATGACTGACCAATTTTTATAATTTCAAGTTCAAATGAACAGCTGCAGCAGAAATTGAAATACATCCTACAAAAGCCTGATTGTGACAATCAGGCTTTTGTAGGATGTATTTCAATTGCTGCTGCAGCTGGTGAATTTCAAAAATGCAATCTGAAACGTTAAAAGAACGATACACAATAAAATTATGTTTTAAACTTGGAAAAAAGGTCACAGAAACGTATGGAATGCTTCAGACAGCTTTTGGAGGATCTTGCATGAAACGAGCATCAGTTTTTGAGTGGCATAAGAGATTCAAAGAAGACAGGAAGTCTGTGAGGGGTGAGGAAAGGTGTGGGAGGAGTAAGGAAGTCAATACACCAGAGTCGATTGGCCAAAGGGTTAGGGTCAGGTTTACGGTTAGGGTTACTATGTAGAGGTTTTAAGGGAGTTCAGGAAGAGATTCTGTCGGAAGAGGCCAGTACTCTTCAAATCGGGTCAGTGGCATTTCCACCAGGACAATGCACCTGTCCACAACTCCATCCTTGTCGCAGACTATATGACCAAGATGGGTTTCAAGACAGTTCCTCAGCCTCCCTATAGTCAAGACCTTGCTCCCTGTGACTTTCGGTTATTCCCTAAACTCAGAGTCTGTCGTTATGAAAGAATTGAGGAGATGGATGAAGCTGTGACTAAGGTCATTGACACGCTAACACAAGAGGACTTCCATAGGGCCTTCCAGAAGTTGGAACGGTTGGGCAAGTTCATTGCTGCTGAAGGAGATTACTTCAAAGGGGACTAGAGTAATATATATATATATTAGATTTATATATTTAAAGCCATGGAAGTTAGTTTGCGACCCCTGGGTTTCATGAACTTTTTACAAAACAACAATCATTAGGCGGATAAAATTTTGGTATCTGCCTGATAATTGTTGTTTTGTAAAATCTTCATGAAACTCAGGGGTCACACACTAACTTCCATGGCATTAAATATATATAAATCTAATATATATTTATTTATTTTTATCATATAATAGCTCTATCCAAGATATTTAGCAATCTCCATATTATATTGCACTTGCTTCGCCACAAACCCACAAGGTCATATTGAGACAACCAAAACTGTTATTATTATTATGATATATATATATATATATATATATATATATATATATATCATGTCGAGCCACTAGCACGGATATCCCTGACCCTCTCTTGCCACTCCTCCCTATCGTTCATTTCCTCTGGCAGGTCTTCAGGCTACATCCCGTATCCTAACATAGCTGCTGAATGTATGTTCGTGCTGGTCGTCCAGCTTTTGCCCGGCCATATGTGGGGTTCCATAGGAGTACATCACTTATGAGCTCGTCCCTGCTTCTCCAGAAGTGTCCTGCGTGTCTGGCTCGTCTAACTTGGATAATTTTCGTGATGAGAGGCAGGTTGCCGCATAGCTGGTGCCTTCTGGGGTGTTGCTCGCAGCATTCTTGTGTTATTGCCGTCTAGCTTCTTCTCCAGTCGTTTTGTTAGCGTCCATGTAGTGCATCCATACAGCAGTATCGATACGACAGCTGTCTGGAAGAAACTGCGTTTCATTTTATCGGTTAGTTCTGATTTCCATATGTTCGATAGCTTATCGATAGCTGTCCATGCCTTCGTTAACCGCGAGTGTGTGTGTGTGTGTGTGTGTGTGTGTGTGTGTGTGTGTGTGTGTGTGTGTGTGTGTGTGTGATGCTTCTGTTGCAAGTTTTTGTTAGTTTTTCTTTTCTCTGATAATTTAAACTGAAAATAACTACTGTTTTTCAGGTTTCCTTTTCACTGTTTCTAGGTGTTTTCGAATATTTCAGAGTAACAAGTGTTTTTTGCGTGTTTGCTCTTAAAAAGGTTTATAAATGAATTTCACAACTATCAAGGCGAAGGGACTCCCAGTGGTTCAGAGGCTGCATTGTGACAACGGCTGCATTGTGACAAGGGCTGCATTGTGACAACGGCTGCATTGTGACAAGGGCTGCATTGTGACAACGGCTGCATTGTGACAACGGCTGCATTGTGACAAGGGCTGCATTGTGACAACGGCTGCATTGTGACAAGGGCTGCATTGTGACAACGGCTGCATTGTGACAACGGCTGCATTGTGACAAGGGCTGCATAGTGACAACGTATTATGAGAGTTCGAAATTAAGTCACGCAATTACTTTCACTTTCACACAAGTCCCCTTGAGAAATGTATGAGCCACCTTATTCCTTCAGTTATTGGTTAAATAGTATCACAGCTGTTCTTTTACGAAGAAGGCTTTGGTAGTAAATAACCCATGAAGATTCATATGCCATTAAACAAAGAAACTATGCAGAACCAATTATCTGTCAGGGAAAGATTCATAACCTGCATTTATATAAATTTGACCATTTAGGTTTTCTAAATTTTGTTATAATTTTCTATATGACCTATATATTGTTAGGCATTCTAAATGACCTATATGTTTGCAGGCTTTCTATATGACCTATATATTGTTAGGCATTCTATATAACCTATATATTGTTAGGCTTTCTATATGACCTATATATTGTTAGGCATTCTATATGACTTATATGTTCTTAGGCTTTCTATATGACCTATATGTTGTTAGGCTTTCTATATGACCTATATATTGTTAGGCTTTCTATATGACCAATATGTTATTAGGCTTTCTATATGACCTATTTGTTGTTAGGCTTTCTATATGACTTATATATTGTTAGGCATTCTATATGACCTATATATTGTTAGGCATTCTATATGACCTATATGTTGTTAGGCTTTCTATATGACCTATATGTTGTTAGGTTTTCTATATGACCTGTATGTTGTTAGGTTTTCTACATGACCTGTATGTTTTTAGGTTTTCTATATGACCTATATGTTTTTAGGTTTTCTATATGACCTGTATATAGCATTGTTATGATCAAATGATATAAAAATTCACCGCTTTTAAAATCCCAAGAAACATTTTTTTTCAATCTGAGACTTTGTCTTTACTACTGTATAGACGCACCTCTTAGACGATAAACAAAGGAATTGCGAAAAATGTAAAAAGCAACCATACAAGAATGCTACGGGCTTTTTTGAACATATCCTGGAAGCAACATCCAACAAAACAGCAGCTGTGTGGCCATTTACAACTCATCTCTCAAACCATCCAAGTAAGACGAAGGAAATGTTGGCCACAGCTGGAGAAACAAGACAAACTCATGATCAACGTCTACTCATGGACACGTAAACGGACGCATCAGTGTTGGCCAACGAGCTATAATTTGTATACATCTTCAGGGACACTATACGCAGTCTGGAGTACTCACCAGGTGCAATGGACTTTAGGAACTGATAGTAAGAGAGGGTCAAGGAACTTTGGGTTATCAGGATTTGATGATGACTCTGAGAATTTTCAACTCTATATCTTTGGAGAATTTGCGTTGTTCATTCCTGTGAACATGTATCTGTCTTCCGTTCTCTGGCGAGAATTAATTCAGCATTACAATTAACACCTGTAAGTCTTTTACTAAAAGAATACACCATTTTTTTTAATGAAAAATACTTCTGATTCTACGCACCTGTCAAGTGCTTCTATTCTAACCTTAAATTTTAATTCTAACTTTAAATTTGATGCCCTCCACTTTTTTTTAAGTCCAAGTATCTCTGTGTTAAAGAAGTGATCTTATACAGTACTTCATGATTATTACACTGACGTCACTAGGTTCTGGTGGTGTAATAGTTAAAGCGATGGACTGCGGAATCATAGCAAGCGATTTCGTACGCCAGTCGCGCTAATACGTTTTTTTTTTCTTTTTTTTTTTTTTTTTTGTTTAATGGCATATCAGCCTTTGTAGGTTATTTAATGCCAAACCCATTCTCCTAGAAGAACAGTAGTGGTACTATTTAACCCATAGCTGGGAGGATAAGGGGGTTCATGCCTTTCCCAAGGGTATTTGACCGAAAGTGAGCGTGATAGCGCAATTGGAATACGAACCTGCGGACTACGATTCCGCAGTCCATCACTTTAACCATTATACCACGAGGACACCCCTGCGCTTTTACGTTCCCTTTCCGACAAATACCCTTGGGAAAGGTATGAACCCTCTTATCCTCCCAGATATGGATTAAATAGTATCACTTGTATTTTTCTAAGGGAATGACTTTGGCATTAAATAACCTGCAAAGGTTGATATGCCATTAAACAAAGAAACGAAACCAACTAAGTGTAACGAACTAGCCTCGCTCACAGCTCTTAAAATGTTTTTCTTTTCAAAAATATGTCTTTAAAATCCCTGTGCTGCTTATAGCTTTATCGGCTTGGGCTGTAGAATACGCCGACTGCTTCTCTGCAGAGGACTATGACCCCCACCAAACAAGTGTCATGACTATGACATTAAACATTGTGATGGCGAGGCTCAAGCCCTGGAGATCAAGGGAATGTGAATTTCCTCTGCATTGCCATTGCCCCTGGTTTACTCTGTCGCGGAGGAGTAGCACCTGATATGGTCCTATCTTTGGGTAAAATAGATCCGTTTGACATTTAAACTATGTGCAAACAAATGACTTATGTTAAATTGAATTGTAAGAAATAGAACTATTTGAAAATTTAACCGTGTGGAAACAAATGACAGATATTTAATTGAATTGTTAGTGATATATAGCAATAAGTAAAGTAAAGTTGGTCTCCGTAGTCGAGGGCTACCCGAAAGCTCCCTTTTCAATAGCTACTACACCGAAGTGTAGGGAAGGACGCTACTCCTTTGCTTTGATTGCTCCACTTTACCCACGAAACGTACCTTATATTGCTGAGTGTTAAGCAAGGAGGTATCAAGTACCAGTTTTAAGTCTTCGGAATGACTTGACCTGAGATTGAACTCCAGTCTCCCGGCCCATTAGCGAACACTCTACCACTAGGCCAATGGACCGGTTATCATAGCATTTAACTGTTTGCTCACGAATGAGTAATATTGAATAGAATTATTAGTGTTGATAGGCAATACTTGAAACTTTGTGTGCCTAAATAGAATTGTTTGTGTCGATGTTTGAAACCATTTAACTGTGTGCAAATAAAACTATGTTTGCGATATTTGAAACAATTTAACGAATGAAAACAAATGATTAATTCTAAATAGAACTATTCGTGCTAGAATAATTGAAACCATAGGGAAGCAATAGCAATATAGTGGGTAATCAAATTAGCTCTGACTCATTCAAAAATAAGATTCCCTAGAATTCATACGTATAAACATTTCGATATATTCAAACGAATTAGCTCTGACTCGCTTAGAAAATTTTATCAAGAAACGGTACGTTTGCAAATCATATATCACATGTATCAAGAGGATTTAGCATTAGATGATCTACAAGGGTTGATATGCCATAAAACCTTATACAGACAAATCTTGTGTATCTAATTTGTATGTAAAAGAGGATTTAGCAGTCATTGATATGCCATAAAACCTAACCCAACCAAATCATAGATATTTAATATATATGTATAAAGAGGATTTAGCATTAAATAACCTATAATGGTTGATATGCCATAAAACCCAACCAAACCAAATCATATAGATTTAATATATATGTATAATGAGGATTTAGATTTAAAAACCTACTATGGTTGATATGCCATAAAACCTAACCCAAACAAATCATACATATATATATATATATATATATATATAGAGAGAGAGAGAGAAAGAGAGGATTTAGCATAAAATAACTTCCAATGATTGATATGCCATAAAACCCAACCAAATCTGCTACTTATAAGTCCAAGTGTCAGTTTTGGGCATTTTGGTGAGTGGAGTTCCATTGCTGCAGTACTCCATAAACTAACCCACAAAGTAAAATAGACGATTGTTTCTACACCAAAAACGAGAACTCTTTTCTAATATAACAATATACAATAGAAGAGGCGCTCGTTGTTAAAATATTGTCATCGTAAGAAATGGCCCCTGTGACTCAAGTTCTAATGCTGGACGAGGCTGTTCGTACTTCACTTGACGCTAATACCATTGGAAAAGTACACGTCCAACTATTATTCATCTAACTATGGGTAAAAAGTGAGTCAGACTGGGCTCTTTAACCTTTGCTGAACAACTGGTCGAGGAGAAGATAAACTCTGAATTCAGACCTGGTAAAGTTCACGTAAAAATTTACCTTCTATCGCATCCTGGACAAATACATAAAATATATCAATAATGTAGAGAAGAAAGGACCACCAAAGAAACAGGACGAATGGAAATGATTTACCAGTGATAAAATCGGTGATAGTGAAACAATATAGGTGCCGGCAAAGTGGCACTCAGAGTTGATCTTCGGACCACATTACAAGTATTACATATCTGCATTTCAAATGAAGTAACACCAGTTAAAAAGAAAATTCTGTGAAAACATTTAATCACCTAAAAAAAAAACAACTAATTATTAAGGGTTTTAATATAAAATAGTAGGATTTAATAAAAATCAAAATTCATTCGAAAGTCCAAGATTGACCTGATAGCTGAAAGAGGCTATGAATTTGAAGCGTCTGATTTTTGAAGTGGCTTTTTTTTAATGCCTGCATTTAATTAATGCATCTTATAAATCTGTGTATCTTATAAGCCGTCAAAATTTGCACCATGCCATGTTTATTGTTTTATCAAGCAATTCTTCCATGATAAAAGGGTTGTATTCCTTTATAATGAATTGCATAGATAAGAAGTGCCCGTGGTGTAATGGTTATCGTCGCAGGAAATGGACACGGTGACACAAGTTCAAATCCTGGACGAGACTGATTGCATTTCACATAGCACTAATACCCTTGGGAAAGGTATGAAGCCAATTATTCTCCCTCTAGCTATGGGTAAATAGTAGGGCAGACTAGGTTCTTCAGCTTTGGTGAGGCAATTAGGAGAAGGAAAACTCTGAATTCAAACCTGTTAAACCCCGCTTTTATCCTGCCCTACCGGAGGGGTGGGTAAATATGATAAGCAGCTCATTTGACTTGAATTGTAGAATACACCGACTGCATCTCAGCAGAGAGGTAGAAACCTGCACAACGAGAGTCCTGCAAATATCATTAAACTATCTGGACTTCCAAAGAATGGGAAATACTTTTTCATTAATATTACTGCCTTGTACACTCTTACCTGGAGTTTTATTACCTATGAGTCAAATATCTATAAGTCAAATAAAACTGTTTTACTATTGAACTGGGTGCAAACAAATGACTGCTGTTAAATCGAATTTTTTTTAACTCAAGCAAAAATGAATCCAGCATTAAAATTTATACCTGTAATTCTTCTTTTGAAAACATACGCCATTAGTTATTGAAACCTACTTCTGATTCTTCGCGCCTGTTAAATGCTTCTATCCCAACAGAAAATTCAGGGTTTGATCCCTTTTATTGTCCCATTTTCTCTATGCTAAAGAACTGATTTTTCACTGTGGTTTATGATTACTACATTTTCGTATTACATGTTGATACTTGAACTGTTTTCAAACAAATCATAAATACTAAATAGAACTATTCCTTTAACACTGTTTATCAAGTCGTTTGAATGTGTACAAAAAATGACTTCTGGTTCGTTTAGAAATGTTACCGACACAAAAAAAAAATGTAAACAAAGGTGGCTGCTGCTGTTGCTAAATAAATACCTTAAAAATTCCGTTAGCCGCCGTGGCCCGCTTGGTCTGAGGTCTGAAACTTAGTCAAACGTAAAGTTGGACGGGTTTCGATCCCGGCTTAGAGCGTCCTGCGTGTCTAGCCACACTGAAGAGTTCTGATAGAACGAAAGAGTCTGTCTGTGGATGACAATATATATATATATATATATATATAAAAGTTATTGATGATTAAAAACTTATTAATCGCAAGGAAAACATATAGGTTTAGGGAAACTTTGGGCATGTTTATTATCAAAAAAATGTGAACGACCGGTTTCGTGTGGCTCTTATCAAGCTGTTAATGCCAGAAAATTTACAAGGGGTAATGTGATGGAAAAACGTTGAGGAAACGAGAAAGGTGGAGGAAAAAACACTAAGAGGGGGTAGTAGTAGAGATGAACAGATGGTCAGAGACTGATTCAATCAGAACAGTCCTTCTGTTTACAGAGGGAAGGCGGAAGGGTCTCCAACAATTTTAGATGGAAAATCGAATGTGACCGACTCAGAATACTGAATCGGTCAACATTAAAATCTGCAACACATTCCCGACTATTATTCATATATATATATATATATATATATGTGTGTGTGTGTGTGTGTGTATAAAGAGGATTTGGCATTAAATAACCAACAAAGTTTGATATACCATGAAACCCAATCAACCAATTGTATAACCGTATGTTTCCTTCCAAATTATTGTGTTAAATTATTGCTTTCGTATTTTTCAACTGGTTATCTCTTATTCGCCACCGTAATTTGTTGATCACCGTAAACCCAATTTCTTCACTGATCCTTCCATTGCCCAGCTGTAGAATACACCGACTGTACCTCCTCAAAGGGGTAAGACCCTCCCCAATAAGTGTCCTGGATATGACACTAAACAATCTCATGGTGAGGTTCCAGTCATGCTGGGGCTTTGGGGAATGCGGAGCACCCCTTCATTGCCATTGCGCACAAGTCCACTCTGGCTTGGCGTGGTAGCACCTGATAGGGCCCTATCTATGGGTTAAATAGAACTAACTGCATACTAAGCTAAACTGAATTGTTTGACTAAACGGAATAGCTTGAAATTGAAATGCTTTTGACAATTAAACCGTACTTACATTTAAAATGCATGCATATGCTAAACTGTATTATAAATGGAACTGTTTTTAGACATTGAAACTATACTTTCACTAAACTGAATTGTTTAATATAGAACTGTTTTGATATTTAACTGTGTGTAAACAAAATCTGTACTAAACTGAATTAGGTGAATTAGAACTGCTTGACTAAACTGAATAGCTTGAAATAGAAATGTTTTTCACAGTTAAACAGTGCTTACATTTAAACTGCATACTTATGATAAACTGAATTGTTTGAAATAGAACTATTTTCATAAAAATGGATTTGGCGTTAAATAACCTGCAAAGGTTGATATGCCATAAAGCCCAACCAACCAACCAAACAACCAACCGACCAACTGATCCTTCCAGTTTGTTTTTGGTGGGATTTACTTGTCTAGTTTTATTGTTGTAAAAGCCAGTTTTTTTTCTGGGGGTTCAGCTATCACTTTTTAAAATATATCACGATTTTACCGGCGTACCAATTCATTTCTTCGGAGTTTTGTTTTTACAGTTCTTGCGACATGTTCCTTCAGTATTTTTTGGTATTTTTAGTTAGTTCTTTATATATATATATATATATATATATATATATATATATATATATATATATATATATATATATATATATATACTGGATATGTGTAAATGATTCAATAAAATACTAATATACAGATTAATAAAATTAATAAACTTTCTTTCAATAACTTCAGTGAATAGTTTGTTGAAAAACACTCGCTACAAAGTCTTTTCTTATAAAAAAAAAAGATGATATCATTTTCATTTAATGATATATCAACCTTCCCGGGTTATTTAATGACAAACTTGTTGTGATGCAGGCAAAAGAAAGACACGGAAAACACAAAAAGTATGATAGAAAAAAATATATATTCTAGTAACAGAAACAAGATATAAGTGAACCTGGTTAAACAGTAGTTAGTTTATAGGAAGCTGAGCGTCCAGTATCATACGTGATTGTATCACGTGGATTTGGTCATGTATGGTCAGGTTTTCCGGCCTACCAGCCGGGGGAGTATAGCACAAGGCTTTTAAGGTGGGTTCGAGCGCAGAGCAAAGCCTACACGCACCTCGCATTTTCTAAAAATACCTTGGGCCCCTCGGCATCCCCTAAATAGGGCCGCCTCAGGCGCCAGGCAATCAACCTAACCCCTCCGAATAGTGTTAAAGCCTGGGAGACGGCCCTTTGAGGTCAGTGGGAACTCCATACCGACCGGAACCCTCGGCTGGCCGATGTGCGACCGAACAACTGGAGAAACGCACCAAACGCGTGGGTTTGGTCAACCCATCTGACGCTCTGTTGACGTGTATTTATGGAGGAGGCCAGTCCATTGTGAAGGGAGTACAACATCCCTTTTTTTAGAAGGACAATAGTGGTACTTTTTAAGCCATAGATAGTAAGATAAGGGGTTCATACCTTTACCAAAGATATTGTCCAAACGTGAACGCTGTAGCGCAACTGGAGTTCGAACTCGAGTACTACGACTCTGCAGTCCAGCACTTTAACCATTGCTCCTGCATGATTTTAGATAAAAAAGATAATGATTTATTTGGGGCGGTTTCTCTTTAGTTTTTCTTGCTTTGATGTGAAAAAAATATTTGTGTTGTTTTTGTTTGTTCGTTTGTTTTGTTTGTTTTTTTTTTTGTCTTATTTTGAATTTTTTTTTCAAATTCTCAATTAAGTTAGGGTGTTAGATATTCCCCTTAATGAAATCAATAAAATGCTGGACTTCGGCCTCAAAGTAAGCGAGTTCGAACTCCAGTCTTGCTAGTACATTACTTTGGACAACTAAGGCAAGAATCCAATTATCCCCTCAGCTATGGATTAAATAGTATCACAATCATTATTCAATCCTAACCCACAGGGATTGCATAATACACTAACAGCATCCAGCTTATACATATTTCGTTGAACATAATAGAAATTTTTTGTCTACATATTTTTTTTTTCATATGTTGACAAAAAATGTCTATTATGTTCAACGAAATATCTATTAATGAAGAAATGCTGCCAAAATATACATGTTTTAAACTCCAGGAACTTGCAGCTCATAAATATAACAGGACTCTGGAATACAGACGTGATCTCGTGAAGAGACAAATTACACTCGGTAAGAATAACATGAATACACTTCATCTTGATAATTCCTCTCCCTCGATTGATTTTTGCAAGAAAACGTTATTTGCTGACACTATTTATAGAAATAAATTTAAACGTAAACGCTACACACTGCAACGGTACAGACGCTCTTCTTACAAAGTAGTAATGTACAGACAAAAATTACATCACTTTTGTAATAGATCCTCTCCTGATGATGGCCCAAATTTGAGCTGAAAGTATTTGGGATATAACTAATTATGGAAGATACATCAACCAATTCCTGCTGAATATTATAAAATCAATACGGCAATATGAAATGATCAACAAGAAAAATATGTAGACCATAATGTCTATTATGTTCAACGAAATAATTAATGAAGAAATGCTGCTAATATACATATATATATATATATATATATATATATGTGTGTGTGTGTGTGTGATTTGTCATCGAATAGTTTATAGGAATCATCTTGATTATTTTAGAACTAGCCTGAGCTGCATATGGTCTCCTTTATTTCTAATACAAATAATTTTCACTTCTATGAAATCAAGAATCATTATCGCGTACTAATAATCATATATAGATCTATTTGACTCATTGATTAAATCCTAAGAGACACTAGAACTCTAAGTGACAGTGAACCTGGGAGTAATGACAATGAATCGGCTTTCCACATTTCTCACATCTTCAGAGCACCAGCCCTATGATAAATTGTAGTTTATAGTCATACCTATGACACTTGTTTTGATAAAAGACTCTTACTGGGCGCCCCATTCATTCATTCGGCCTTGTGCCACATCGAAGCAAAGAGCTTCGTAAATGACTATTTTGAGAAGAGAGTCTTAAACCATCTCAGTTGATACTTTAAGTATTTTCTAAGTCTCGCTAAAAAAGCGTAAGAAACGGGAGCTTATATATATATATATATATATATATATATATATATAAATTAGATATATATATATTTAATTCATGGAATTTAGACTGCGACCCCTGGGTTTCATGGAGATTTTTGCAAAACAGTAATTATCAGGCAGCGATTCGTTTCATTTTCTTAACTGCCTGATGATTATTGTTGTGTAAAAAAAAATCCATGAAACCCAGTGATGGCAGTCTAAATTCCATGAATTAAATATATATATCTAATATATATTTATTTATTTATTATTATTATTATTATTATTATTATTATTATATAATAACTCTATCCTAGATACTGAGCACTGTCCATATTATATTGCACTTGGTTCGACACAAACCCACAAAGTGATTGTGTGACAACCAACCCTATTATAATATATATATATATATATATATATATATATATATATATATATATATATATATATTGAGGGTGTGGCTGTGTACGGGTTTTACAATGCAAATGTCTACCTTTCTATCAGCAAAATTAAGAACATCAGAAGTATTAAATCTAGAAATATAAGAATTGAATTCTTTTCTTTTTCTCAGTGGAATCTATTTTCTGTGAGATGCTATTATGTAAATAAAAAGTCATCATCTCAGAAATTTAATTTGGAAAATAAATTGTCAATAAGAACCTGTTAATATGTGTACATAACGTGTAGATATTACAATAATATGTTTTGATTTTTGAATGCATAGTTAAGTGTACGTCTGTGTACATGTTTGTGTATGTAGGTCTGTGTATGTATGTGTGTGTGTGTGTGTGTGTGTTAAAAAGAGTTTGGGGTCCATGTATATGAGGATCTCTTCTGGAAGATGTCTCCATAAACAGGAATTCCGACGATATAATGCATATTCATGGTTCCACATACACTGCCTTTGGGCATTCTCTTCATTGACACATTCAAATATAAAATTTTATGTCGTAAAAACGATGTCTACACGAGACAAGGGCGAAAAATGTATACAACTTTATATATATATATATATATATATATATATATATATATATATATATATATATATATATATATTGGATAAATCTTTTTCAAATTAAGAAATGTATGTAATGGTTTAGTCAAACATTTTAGAAACCATAGTTTTAATTTCAAAGATGACAAAATAATACCAGTTAAAATACACGATAAACGACATCGAAAAATTGTTGAATCTTGCATTATTTTAAATCTTAATTCTATTAAACAAAGACTGGGTTCTATTAAGCTTGTTTTTCTTTAGTTAAATTGGTTCTAGTTACTATCGCCACGAAATAAATAAGTTCGAACTCAGGTTCACATTTTGACTAATATCCTTGGAAAGTCATGAACCCACTGTCCCTTTAGCTAGTAGTTAAAAAGTATTCCTGTTGCTCTTCTACAAGGATGACTTTGTTATTGAAAAGTCCCCCAGGGTTGATTAGCAATTAAAAAAATAATAGAAAACAAATCTAACATTTTTTTGACAAGTTCTCATACCTAGACAGAAATATCTCATTAACTGAAGGTTATATCCACATACGCCAAGCAAAGGCGTAGAATACTATAAACAGGTTATTGATCATATAAAGATTTGATTTATCTGATAATATAAAATGGAATTTCTTCCAAGTTGTTGCTCTGTCAGTTCTACTATATGGATTTACCACATGGACGTTAACACAACCCATAGAGAAAAAAGCTAAATAGGAACTACACACGAATGCTGTATGCTATTTTGAACAAATCCTGGAAGCAGCACTCCACAAAAGAGCAGCAATACGACCCCTTCCACCCATCTCACAAATCATCAAAGTTAGACGAAAAAGAGATGTTGGACCATGCTGAAAAAGCCAGGACGAACTCAAAGATGACATTTGAAGAACTCAAAGATGACATTTGAAGAACTCAAAGATGACATTTGAAGAACTCAAAGATGACATTCTCTCGTGAATATGGATATGCCAATGTTAGAAGACTAGCAAGAATTAACATCTGCTATGTGTGGATACAGCCTACAAGACCAGCCAGTAGCGATGGATGGTAGAGTTAATTGATGAGAGAGAATCAGGATACTCCATATATTCAGCACAACCGAACGATGAAAATGAATTTTAATTTACTAATACAAAATATTTTTATGGATTCTAAATAAGAATTGCTCAGTCAGCTGAGGATGTAGAAAACATCGACTGCACATCTGCAGAGGGGTAAGATCCCTCCCGAAGAGCGTCCGGAATTGACACTAAACAATCTGTTGTTGAGGTTGCAGTAATGCTGAAGCTTTGGGGAATGCGAACTACCCTTTCATTGCCGTCGCTTCCATGTCCACTCTGGCATAGGGTGGTAGTATCTGATAGGGACCTATCAATGGGTCAAATTCAACTAAACTGCGTACATATGATAAACTGAACTGCATATGCTAAACTAAACTGCGTACTTATGCAAAACTGAATTGTTATTGATCGTATTATTTTGACATTTAACGGTTTGTAACCAAAATGTAAACTCATAGTAAACTGAATTGGTTGAATTACAACTGTTTGACTACACTGAATAGCTTGAAACAGAAATGTTTTTGATAATTAAACTGTGTATAAACTGAACTGCTTGAAGTAGAACCGATTATTTCATAAAAATGGATTCGGCAATAAATAATCTACAAAGGTTGATAAGCCATAAACCCAACCAACCAACCAAAAAGAAACAAAGACGTTATTTGAAAAGAAAAATTGAATACACCGAAGTGACGTCAGTCTTATTCGAAATGGAACGCAATTACTGCTGAAGAAGGCCAAAATGTTTTTCATTTTCATTTTATTTTTTCATTTGAAAATAGTTTCATAGATGAAGGATGAAGCAATAATTATATAGCCCTGATGATGGTCGCATTGATCTAAACGTTGGAAATTTTACATAAAAGAATATATCATTTGAAAAATTTTAGTACCTCTAAGAAGTATATGATATTATATCATATCCTTCTTTTAAGCGAAATTAGATAAGTTTGAATTCAGATTTTTCCTTTTCCCAAACAAAGTACCTTAGCTTGGTTAAAGGGCCCAGTCTGCCATACTCATAGCTAAAAAGGAGAATAGTTGGACTCAGACTTTTCACAAATTTAGTAGCCCTCTGTGAAAACGCAGACAGCCTTGTCCCATATATGAACGTAGGCCACCGTTTCCATTTTCTACGACGGACACCATTGCACCAAGATAATAGACTCTACCGTCAATCCTGACGAATAACAAACAATTCTGTGAAAGCTGTGAAACGTGATTTTTTTGTTGTTGTAAATCTTGGTGAACCCACATGTCGTGGAAAAGCTAATAACATAGGGACTCTGCACCAGCGTGCCACGGATTTTTCTGCACAACCCTCGTTAAGTTTGTGATGAAGTGTTTTTTCTATTTCTTTAAGAAGACCCACTGATTTACTCATAGTTAGGAAAACGAAGAAGAGATGGAATTGATACATCTGTGTTTGAATAAAATTCGAATTCTGTTGGAAATTTTTTGAGTTTTCCTTTCACTGCATCAACGAGTGTCCTGGTATGATACTTAACCTACCTGATGTTGAGGCTGAAATAAACTGAAATAGCAACACTTAAAAACCTACCTGATGTTGAAGCTTAGGTCCCAGTGCTTAGGAGGATGTGAAATACCCCTTCTTAGCCATTAATCCCAGATCTACAATAACCTGGAGTGCTAATATATTTTAGGGTCACATCTATGGGCCAAATAGAAATGTTTAACCATTTAACGTTATTATAAATCAATTGCTTTGTTACAAGCTTAGATATTTCAGGCATTAAATTTTATTTCATAAAAATCATATCTACACGTGACAAGGATGGGTACAAACAAATGAATAATGTCGTAGTTTACTAAGCTTTTTGCTTAGCTGAATGGAGCATCCAATGAGACTCGAATTCACTCTTGCAGGTTTTCTAGCCAAGCTTGCTAACCATTACATACCCGAGACGCTTACGAATGAATAACGATGAATAGAATTGTCAATGTCAAATAGCAACACTTAAAACCATTAATTGTGTGGGAAAAAAAATTTAGTTTCGTTAAAAATAATGTTCCTGCAAACTATTCATTTAAAAATCCCCTCCTCTCTCTCAATATATACATATATATATATATATATATATATATATATATATATATATATATAGAGAGAGAGAGAGAGAGAGAGAGAGAGAGAGAGAGAGAGAGACAGAGAGAGAGAGAGAGAGAAAGAGAGAGAGATCTAGGTAGAGTTTTCCAAGCAATTTTATTTTTCGTCTCTTCTTTTGTAGCATATCGACTCTTTAAAGAAACTTTTTTTGACAATTTTCTAAAAACAACTTATCTTCATCAGTTGTTTACTTTTGTTGATGGCCTATGATCAGAATTAGTTGATTATACTAAACCGAATTAGCTCTGTTTGAATAAGCTGAATAGCTCGAAATAGAAATGTTTTCTACAATTAAACACTGTACTCATGCTAAACTGAATTATTTGAAATAGAAGTGATTATTTGTATAAAAAAAATGGATTTGGCATTAAATAACCTACAAAGGTTGATATGCCAATAAACCCAACCAACAACAACAACAACAACAACAACAACAGAATTAGTTGAGAACAATAAAAAAAATACATCAGTACATATACATATTCACATTAGTCGTATCATTTTCATCATCTACCCCTCCTGTTTTGAACGTTTTTCCCCCCCTCTCTCACTCACTCACTCACTCACTCTCTAAATGTGTATGTGCCTGTGTGTGAGTGTGTGTGAGGTATATTCGTGGTACATCAATAATAAATATGACAATGCATTTATTCTATGCCATAGTTATCAATTTCCAACATAACCTCTTTTAGCACTGAATATTAATGACGTAAATCAAATATTATACAGAGGGAATTTCAGGTCGAAATTCAGTCAATTACTTCCTCTAACGTTGCATACTTTTTGATGCATTATCGTACATATATACTGCAATATGCTAGAACAAACTTCCTCGAACATCATGCTTAAGTTGTAGATCTCTAGATCGATAAAACTCTTTTATTTAACTTGTTGTTAATCAAAAGGGACATTTCAGCAAATATCAGAGACAAAGTATATAAACTGAAATAAAAGAAATACATTCAATAAATGACTGCCTTCAAAAAGAAAAGCAGAAGCATGATACTCCATTGATCCCGGCCAAGCAACATAAGATAAAAATGGAACTAGAAAACAAACTAAAGAAAACGGAAATTATGAAAGAAAAAAATGTTGTATCTAATATTGTCATGATTACAATTTTGGCGAAAATGTCTGTATATTTTTGTTTCGTTTGATTCGTTATGATATTAATTCTTGCAAAAACGAAATTGATTTGAATATGTTTGAAGTTAATCAAAAGAAAATGAAAATACGAATTCAAAGACGCAATAATCTTTTGGAATTTCCTTTGAGGTCTAATAAAATAGTCCTTTGCTATTATTAGAAAGTCATTTTTGTTTCATGACGCGTGGTAGATTGATGGCAATTTTTATTGTCAGAATCGAAAACAGAGAAACGGATACTTGTACTTGTCCATTGTTGTCAACAGCTCATAAATTTTATATTTATTAACAGAACAATGAGAAGTGAATAAGTTTGGTTGTTTAACTTTGATTTAAAAAGTCTTGTTCGTAAGGAAGATGTGTCCAGTGGCCAATACGCTTATCAAGATTCTATACAGGCTAATTTCTCTCCACTATTCCGACATCCACTAAGGTAATCTTCAACAGGTTTCACAACGTTAGTTTGTGCCAAAATCCGAGGGTGATCACTTATTTGATCAAGATGGAAGGTATTAGTACGAGATATGTTGAAATGTTGCTGAAATGTAAAGATTCAAATGATATAGTAAGTAAAGTTGGCGACCGTAGTCGAGGGTGACCGGAATGCTCCCTTTTCAATAGCTACTACACCGCGGTATAAGGGAGGGCGGTAATCCTTTCGCTGGATTGCTTCACTTTACCCTTGATAAGTAAGTAAAGTTGGCAACCGTAGTCGAGGGTGACCAGAAGGCTCCCTTTTCAATAGCTACTACACCGCGGTATAAGGGAGGGCGGTAATCCTTTCCCTGGATTGCTTCACTTTACCCTTGATAAGTAAGTAAAGTTGGCAACCGTAGTCGAGGGTGACCGGAATGCTCCCTTTTCAATAGCTACTACACCGCGGTATAAGGGAGGGCGGTAATCCTTTCCCTGGATTGCTTCACTTTACCCTTGATAAGTAAGTAAAGTTGGCAACCGTAGTCGAAGGTGACCAGAAGGCTCCCTTTTCAATAGCTACTACACCGCGGTATAAGGGAGGGCGGTAATCCTTTCCCTGGATTGCTTCACTTTACCCTTGATAAGTAAGTAAAGTTGGCAACCGTAGTCGAGGGTGACCGGAATGCTCCCTTTTCAATAGCTACTACACCGCGGTATAGGGGAGGGCGGTAATCCTTTCCCTGGATTGCTTCACTTTACCCTTGATAAGTAAGTAAAGTTGGCAACCGTAGTCGAGGGTGACCGGAATGCTCCCTTTTCAATAGCTACTACACCGCGGTATAAGGGAGGGCGGTAATCCTTTCCCTGGATTGCTTCACTTTACCCTTGATAAGTAAGTAAAGTTGGCAACCGTAGTCGAGGGTGACCGGAATGCTCCCTTTTCAATAGCTACTACACCGCGGTATAAGGGAGGGCGGTAATCCTTTCCCTGGATTGCTTCACTTTACCCTTGATAAGTAAGTAAAGTTGGCGACCGTAGTCGAAGGTGACCAGAAGGCTCCCTTTTCAATAGCTACTACACCGCGGTATAAGGGAGGGCGGTAATCCTTTCCCTGGATTGCTTCACTTTACCCTTGATAAGTAAGTAAAGTTGGCAACCGTAGTCGAGGGTGACCGGAATGCTCCCTTTTCAATAGCTACTACACCGCGGTATAGGGGAGGGCGGTAATCCTTTCCCTGGATTGCTTCACTTTACCCTTGATAAGTAAGTAAAGTTGGCAACCGTAGTCGAGGGTGACCGGAATGCTCCCTTTTCAATAGCTACTACACCGCGGTATAAGGGAGGGCGGTAATCCTTTCCCTGGATTGCTTCACTTTACCCTTGATAAGTAAGTAAAGTTGGCAACCGTAGTCGAGGGTGACCGGAATGCTCCCTTTTCAATAGCTACTACACCGCGGTATAGGGGAGGGCGGTAATCCTTTCCCTGGATTGCTTCACTTTACCCTTGATAAGTAAGTAAAGTTGGCAACCGTAGTCGAGGGTGACCGGAATGCTCCCTTTTCAATAGCTACTACACCGCGGTATAGGGGAGGGCGGTAATCCTTTCCCTGGATTGCTTCACTTTACCCTTGATAAGTAAGTAAAGTTGGCAACCGTAGTCGAGGGTGACCGGAATGCTCTCTTTTCAATAGCTACTACACCGCGGTATAGGGGAGGGCGGTAATCCTTTCCCTGGATTGCTTCACTTTACCCTTGATAAGTAAATAAAGTTGGCAACCGTAGTCGAGGGTGACCGGAATGCTCCCTTTTCAATAGCTACTACACCGCGGTATAGGGGAGGGCGGTAATCCTTTCCCTGGATTGCTTCACTTTACCCTTGATAAGTAAGTAAAGTTGGCAACCGTAGTCGAGGGTGACCAGAAGGCTCCCTTTTCAATAGCTACTACACCGCGGTATAAGGGAGGGCGGTAATCCTTTCCCTGGATTGCTTCACTTTACCCTTGATAAGTAAGTAAAGTTGGCAACCGTAGTCGAGGGTGACCGGAATGCTCCCTTTTCAATAGCTACTACACCGCGGTATAGGGGAGGGCGGTAATCCTTTCCCTGGATTGCTTCACTTTACCCTTGATAAGTAAGTAAAGTTGGCAACCGTAGTCGAGGGTGACCGGAATGCTCCCTTTTCAATAGCTACTACACAGAGGTGTAGGGGAGGGCGCTACTCTTTTCCCTGGATTGCTCCACTTTACCCTTGATACGTACCTTATGTTACTGAGTGTTAAGCAAGGAGGCATCAAGTACCATTTTTTTAGTCTTTGGTATGACGCGACGTGGGATTGAACCAAGGTCTCCCTGACCATTGGCGAACTCTCGACCCACTAAGCCAATGAACCGCTTGATACTGATATCGGAAGATATAAAAGTTTAACTTAGGAGCCGTGCTTAGAGTAATGGTTATCGTCGAAGGAAATGAAATTGTCCATTCGTAATCAAATCCTGGACGAAAGTGTTTGCACTCTATTTCCTGTTAATGCCCTTGGGAGAGTTATTAATCAATCTCTTCTCCACTTTCCAGCTCTAAGTTAAGAGTATGAAAGATTGGGTTCATTATCCTTGGTAAATCAGCTTTTTAGGAGAAGGAAAGCTCTGAAATTAAAACAGCTGTACTCTGTATAAAAAGTGACCGTGCGTCGTATCATTCTCGGGGCAAGGAGATTAGGTAGATACATACAAATGTAAACACAATAACAATATTTTTTAATGTCCTGATTACCAATGATCAGAAAAGAACATTGGAAAAATATCATTTTAGAAAGATGTCTATTTCGAGTCTACTTTAAACATTCATATAAAGATTCAGCATATCTAAGATTTCAGTACGGCATTATATTAATAGATCACATTGCAAAAAAAAAAAATGTTTCTTTTTGAAGAAAAACTATACAAAAATATGCAATCAGTCCAGCATTAGATTAATAGATCATATTGCTAAAAATGTTTCTTTTTGAGGAAAAACCATACAAAAATATGCGATCAGTACAGCATTAGATTAATAGATCATATTGCTAAAAATGTTTCTTTTTGAGGAAAAACTATACAAAAATATGCAATCAGTCCAGCATTATATTAATAGATCATATTGCTAAAAATGTTTCTTTTTGAGGAAAAACTATACAAAAATATGCAATCAGTCCAGCATTATACTAATAGATCATATTGCTAAAAATGTTTCTTTTTGAGGAAAAACTATACAAAAATATGCGATCAGTACAGCATTATATTAATAGATCATATTGCTAAAAATGTTTCTTTTTGAGGAAAAACTATACAAAAATATGCGATCAGTACAGCATTATATTAATAGATCATATTGCTAAAAATGTTTCTTTTTGAGGAAAAACTATACAAAAATATGCGATCAGTACAGCATTATATTAATAGATCATATTGCTAAAAATGTTTCTTTTTGAGGAAAAACTATACAAAAATATGCGATCAGTACAGCATTATATTAATAGATCATATTGCTAAAAATGTTTCTTTTTGAGGAAAAACTATACAAAAATATGCGATCAGTACAGCATTATATTAATAGATCATATTGCTAAAAATGTTTCTTTTTGAGGAAAAACTATACAAAAATATGCGATCAGTACAGCATTATATTAATAGATCATATTGCTAAAAATGTTTCTTTTTGAGGAAAAACTATACAAAAATATGCGATCAGTACAGCATTATATTAATAGATCATATTGCTAAAAATGTTTCTTTTTGAGGAAAAACTATACAAAAATATGCGATCAGTACAGCATTATATTAATAGATCATATTGCTAAAAATGTTTCTTTTTGAGGAAAAACTATACAAAAATATGCGATCAGTACAGCATTATATTAATAGATCATATTGCTAAAAATGTTTCTTTTTGAGGAAAAACTATACAAAAATATGCGATCAGTACAGCATTATATTAATAGATCATATTGCTAAAAATGTTTCTTTTTGAGGAAAAACTATACAAAAATATGCGATCAGTACAGCATTATATTAATAGATCATATTGCTAAAAATGTTTCTTTTTGAGGAAAAACTATACAAAAATATGCGATCAGTACAGGATTATATTAATAGATCATATTGCTAAAAATGTTTCTTTTTGAGGAAAAACTATACAAAAATATGCGATCAGTACAGCATTATATTAATAGATCATATTGCTAAAAATGTTTCTTTTTGAGGAAAAACTATACAAAAATATGCGATCAGTACAGCATTATATTAATAGATCATATTGCTAAAAATGTTTCTTTTTGAGGAAAAACTATACAAAAATATGCGATCAGTACAGCATTATATTAATAGATCATATTGCTAAAAATGTTTCTTTTTGAGGAAAAACTATACAAAAATATGCGATCAGTACAGCATTATATTAATAGATCATATTGCTAAAAATGTTTCTTTTTGAGGAAAAACTATACAAAAATATGCGATCAGTACAGCATTATATTAATAGATCATATTGCTAAAAATGTTTCTTTTTGAGGAAAAACTATACAAAAATATGCGATCAGTACAGCATTATATTAATAGATCATATTGCTAAAAATGTTTCTTTTTGAGGAAAAACTATACAAAAATATGCAATCAGTCCAGCATTATATTAATAGATCATATTGCTAAAAATGTTTCTTTTTGAGGAAAAACTATACAAAAATATGCAATCAGTCCAGCATTATACTAATAGATCATATTGCTAAAAATGTTTCTTTTTGAGGAAAAACTATACAAAAATATGCGATCAGTACAGCATTATATTAATAGATCATATTGCTAAAAATGTTTCTTTTTGAGGAAAAACTATACAAAAATATGCGATCAGTACAGCATTATATTAATAGATCATATTGCTAAAAATGTTTCTTTTTGAGGAAAAACTATACAAAAATATGCGATCAGTACAGCATTATATTAATAGATCATATTGCTAAAAATGTTTCTTTTTGAGGAAAAACTATACAAAAATATGCGATCAGTACAGCATTATATTAATAGATCATATTGCTAAAAATGTTTCTTTTTAAGAAAAACTATACAAAAATATGCGATCAGTACAGCATTATATTAATAGATCATATTGCTAAAAATGTTTCTTTTTGAGGAAAAACTATACAAAAATATGCGATCAGTACAGCATTATATTAATAGATCATATTGCTAAAAATGTTTCTTTTTGAGGAAAAACTATACAAAAATATGCAATCAGTCCAGCATTATACTAATAGATCATATTGCTAAAAATGTTTCTTTTTGAGGAAAAACTATACAAAAATATGCGATCAGTACAGCATTATATTAATAGATCATATTGCTAAAAATGTTTCTTTTTGAGGAAAAACCATACAAAAATATGCGATCAGTACAGCATTATATTAATAGATCATATTGCTAAAAATGTTTCTTTTTGAGGAAAAACCATACAAAAATATGCGATCAGTACAGCATTATATTAATAGATCATATTGCTAAAAATGTTTCTTTTTGAGGAAAAACTATACAAAAATATGCGATCAGTACAGCATTATATTAATAGATCATATTGCTAAAAATGTTTCTTTTTGAGGAAAAACTATACAAAAATATGCGATCAGTACAGCATTATATTAATAGATCATATTGCTAAAAATGTTTCTTTTTGAGGAAAAACTATAACAAAAATATGCGATCAGTACAGCATTATATTAATAGATCATATTGCTAAAAATGTTTCTTTTTGAGGAAAAACTATACAAAAATATGCGATCAGTCCAGCATTATACTAATAGATCATATTGCTAAAAATGTTTCTTTTTGAGGAAAAACTATACAAAAATATGCGATCAGTACAGCATTATATTAATAGATCATATTGCTAAAAATGTTTCTTTTTGAGGAAAAACTATACAAAAATATGCGATCAGTACAGCATTATATTAATAGATCATATTGCTAAAAATGTTTCTTTTTGAGGAAAAACTATACAAAAATATGCGATCAGTACAGCATTATATTAATAGATCATATTGCTAAAAATGTTTCTTTTTGAGGAAAAACTATACAAAAATATGCGATCAGTACAGCATTATATTAATAGATCATATTGCTAAAAATGTTTCTTTTTGAGGAAAAACCTATACAAAAATATGCGATCAGTACAGCATTATATTAATAGATCATATTGCTAAAAATGTTTCTTTTTGAGGAAAAACTATACAAAAATATGCGATCAGTACAGCATTATATTAATAGATCATATTGCTAAAAATGTTTCTTTTTGAGGAAAAACTATACAAAAATATGCGATCAGTACAGCATTATATTAATAGATCATATTGCTAAAAATGTTTCTTTTTGAGGAAAAACTATACAAAAATATGCGATCAGTACAGCATTATATTAATAGATCATATTGCTAAAAATGTTTCTTTTTGAGGAAAAACTATACAAAAATATGCGATCAGTACAGCATTATATTAATAGATCATATTGCTAAAAATGTTTCTTTTTGAGGAAAAACTATACAAAAATATGCGATCAGTACAGCATTATATTAATAGATCATATTGCTAAAAATGTTTCTTTTTGAGGAAAAACTATACAAAAATATGCGATCAGTACAGCATTATATTAATAGATCATATTGCTAAAAATGTTTCTTTTTGAGGAAAAACTATACAAAAATATGCGATCAGTACAGCATTATATTAATAGATCATATTGCTAAAAATGTTTCTTTTTGAGGAAAAACTATACAAAAATATGCGATCAGTACAGCATTATATTAATAGATCATATTGCTAAAAATGTTTCTTTTTGAGGAAAAACTATACAAAAATATGCGATCAGTACAGCATTATATTAATAGATCATATAGCTAAAAATGTTTCTTTTTGAGGAAAAACTATACAAAAATATGCGATCAGTACAGCATTATATTAATAGATCATATTGCTAAAAATGTTTCTTTTTGAGGAAAAACTATACAAAAATATGCAATCAGTCCAGCATTATACTAATAGATCATATTCCTAAAAATGTTTCTTTTTGAGGAAAAACTATACAAAAATATGCGATCAGTACAGCATTATATTAATAGATCATATTGCTAAAAATGTTTCTTTTTGAGGAAAAACTATACAAAAATATGCGATCAGTACAGCATTATATTAATAGATCATATTGCTAAAAATGTTTCTTTTTGAGGAAAAACCATACAAAAATATGCGATCAGTACAGCATTATATTAATAGATCATATTGCTAAAAATGTTTCTTTTTGAGGAAAAACTATACAAAAATATGCGATCAGTACAGCATTATATTAATAGATCATATTGCTAAAAATGTTTCTTTTTGAGGAAAAACTATACAAAAATATGCGATCAGTACAGCATTATATTAATAGATCATATTGCTAAAAATGTTTCTTTTTGAGGAAAAACTATACAAAAATATGCGATCAGTACAGCATTATATTAATAGATCATATTGCTAAAAATGTTTCTTTTTAAGAAAAACTATACAAAAATATGCGATCAGTACAGCATTATATTAATAGATCATATTGCTAAAAATGTTTCTTTTTGAGGAAAAACTATACAAAAATATGCGATCAGTACAGCATTATATTAATAGATCATATTGCTAAAAATGTTTCTTTTTGAGGAAAAACTATACAAAAATATGCAATCAGTCCAGCATTATACTAATAGATCATATTGCTAAAAATGTTTCTTTTTGAGGAAAAACTATACAAAAATATGCGATCAGTACAGCATTATATTAATAGATCATATTGCTAAAAATGTTTCTTTTTGAGGAAAAACTATACAAAAATATGCGATCAGTACAGCATTATATTAATAGATCATATTGCTAAAAATGTTTCTTTTTGAGGAAAAACCATACAAAAATATGCGATCAGTACAGCATTATATTAATAGATCATATTGCTAAAAATGTTTCTTTTTGAGGAAAAACTATACAAAAATATGCGATCAGTACAGCATTATATTAATAGATCATATTGCTAAAAATGTTTCTTTTTGAGGAAAAACTATACAAAAATATGCGATCAGTACAGCATTATATTAATAGATCATATTGCTAAAAATGTTTCTTTTTGAGGAAAAACTATACAAAAATATGCGATCAGTACAGCATTATATTAATAGATCATATTGCTAAAAATGTTTCTTTTTGAGGAAAAACTATACAAAAATATGCAATCAGTCCAGCATTATACTAATAGATCATATTGCTAAAAATGTTTCTTTTTGAGGAAAACTATACAAAAATATGCGATCAGTACAGCATTATATTAATAGATCATATTGCTAAAAATGTTTCTTTTTGAGGAAAAACTATACAAAAATATGCGATCAGTACAGATTATATTAATAGATCATATTGCTAAAAATGTTTCTTTTTGAGGAAAAACTATACAAAAATATGCGATCAGTACAGCATTATATTAATAGATCATATTGCTAAAAATGTTTCTTTTTGAGGAAAAACTATACAAAAATATGCGATCAGTACAGCATTATATTAATAGATCATATTGCTAAAAATGTTTCTTTTTGAGGAAAAACCATACAAAAATATGCGATCAGTACAGCATTATATTAATAGATCATATTGCTAAAAATGTTTCTTTTTGAGGAAAAACTATACAAAAATATGCGATCAGTACAGCATTATATTAATAGATCATATTGCTAAAAATGTTTCTTTTTGAGGAAAAACTATACAAAAATATGCGATCATTACAGCATTATATTAATAGATCATATTGCTAAAAATGTTTCTTTTTGAGGAAAAACTATACAAAAATATGCGATCAGTACAGCATTATATTAATAGATCATATTGCTAAAAATGTTTCTTTTTGAGGAAAAACTATACAAAAATATGCGATCAGTACAGCATTATATTAATAGATCATATTGCTAAAAATGTTTCTTTTTGAGGAAAAACTATACAAAAATATGCGATCAGTACAGCATTATATTAATAGATCATATTGCTAAAAATGTTTCTTTTTGAGGAAAAACTATACAAAAATATGCGATCAGTACAGCATTATATTAATAGATCATATTGCTAAAAATGTTTCTTTTTGAGGAAAAACTATACAAAAATATGCAATCAGTCCAGCATTATACTAATAGATCATATTGCTAAAAATGTTTCTTTTTGAGGAAAAACTATACAAAAATATGCGATCAGTACAGCATTATATTAATAGATCATATTGCTAAAAATGTTTCTTTTTGAGGAAAAACTATACAAAAATATGCGATCAGTACAGCATTATATTAATAGATCATATTGCTAAAAATGTTTCTTTTTGAGGAAAAACTATACAAAAATATGCGATCAGTACAGCATTATATTAATAGATCATATTGCTAAAAATGTTTCTTTTTGAGGAAAAACTATACAAAAATATGCAATCAGTCCAGCATTATACTAATAGATCATATTGCTAAAAATGTTTCTTTTTTGAGGAAAAACTATACAAAAATATGCGATCAGTACAGCATTATATTAATAGATCATATTGCTAAAAATGTTTCTTTTTGAGGAAAAACTATACAAAAATATGCGATCAGTACAGCATTATATTAATAGATCATATTGCTAAAAATGTTTCTTTTTGAGGAAAAACCATACAAAAATATGCGATCAGTACAGCATTATATTAATAGATCATATTGCTAAAAATGTTTCTTTTTGAGGAAAAACTATACAAAAATATGCGATCAGTACAGCATTATATTAATAGATCATATTGCTAAAAATGTTTCTTTTTGAGGAAAAACTATACAAAGATATGCGATCAGTACAGCATTATATTAATAGATCTTATTGCTAAAAATGTTTCTTTTTGAGGAAAAACTATACAAAAATATGCGATCAGTACAGCATTATATTAATAGATCATATTGCTAAAAATGTTTCTTTTTGAGGAAAAACTAT
Organism: Sepioteuthis lessoniana; assembly: GCA_963585895.1. Classification (NCBI taxonomy): domain Eukaryota; kingdom Metazoa; phylum Mollusca; class Cephalopoda; order Myopsida; family Loliginidae; genus Sepioteuthis; species Sepioteuthis lessoniana. Next base: position 17,908,714 of record OY757933.1, read on the forward strand.
ACAAAAATATGCAATCAGTCCAGCATTATACTAATAGATCATATTGCTAAAAATGTTTCTTTTTGAGGAAAAACTATACAAAAATATGCGATCAGTACAGCTTTATATTAATAGATCATATTGCTAAAAATGTTTCTTTTTGAGGAAAAACTATACAAAAATATGCGATCAGTACAGCATTATATTAATAGATCATATTGTTAAAAATGTTTCTTTTTGAGGAAAAACTATACAAAAATATGCGATCAGTACAGCATTATATTAATAGATCATATTGCTAAAAATGTTTCTTTTTGAGGAAAAACTATACAAAAATATGCGATCAGTACAGCATTATATTAATAGATCATATTGCTAAAAATGTTTCTTTTTGAGGAAAAACCATACAAAAATATGCGATCAGTACAGCATTATATTAATAGATCATATTGCTAAAAATGTTTCTTTTTGAGGAAAAACTATACAAAAATATGCGATCAGTACAGCATTATATTAATAGATCATATTGCTAAAAATGTTTCTTTTTGAGGAAAAACTATACAAAAATATGCGATCAGTACAGCATTATATTAATAGATCATATTGCTAAAAATGTTTCTTTTTGAGGAAAAACTATACAAAAATATGCGATCAGTACAGCATTATATTAATAGATCATATTGCT
>OY757933.1:17909577-17964577 GCA_963585895.1 Sepioteuthis lessoniana
CCAAGTCTCCGGGAGTCTTCCCAATTCGTCTTCTTATTTCCAAGTCTTCCAGTCCATTTCTTAATCGTAGGGGATTATTCCAAGCTCACCAATAACTCCGCTTAAAAATTGACCTTGTGTCATATCCTGCCAGAGCGGAGGGATCGGTAAATAATAATAATAATAATAATAATAATAATAATAATAATAATAATAATAATAATAAAAATTATAATAATAATAATAAAACCTGCATAGTAGTGGATTTAACGTGCCGGCATGAAAGTGTTTGTGATACCATTTGTAATAGGAGCACTCGGTACAGTCACTAAAAGATTAGTAAAGAACTGGACGACTTAGAATAAAGAGAAAGAGTGGAGACTATCCAAACTACAGCATTGTTAAGATCGGCATGAATAGGAAGAAGAGTCGTTAAGATTTGAGGAGACTTGCTATCACTCAGACTCCAGTGGAATACCATCAGCTAACGCTCGTATAAAAAAAAACTCTCCAAAGAATAAAATAATTAGTCCCCCGATTCAGAACAAAATATCAAACCTAGATTCTATAAATAAGTAGATTAGAACTTGTAATCTAGTTGATTTTGCCTTTACAGAAAACATCTAAGTGAAAGTGAAAAATGTAAAAAGCTGGAGAAATACTTTAACCCTGTCAGAGAATCGGAAAAATTGGAAGAAAGAAAAGTGGACGGTGATACCAGTCGTTGTTGCACTTGGAGCAATCCTCCAGAACCCAGAAAAGAACAGGGTAAACTGGAGTTTTAAGGAAGTATTGAATTCAACCAAATACAAAAATACAAAAATCAGCAAGCATATTTCTAAAAATATTTGTGATCCATAGAGACTATATGCGACTCAAAATCATATGAAAAACCAATAGTTTGAGCTGGTGTAAAAATTCAGAAAATGTGAAATAGTTTCTTACGATAACTCTCAGTCATAGTTGCTTTTTTTTTTGGTCATGTTATGTTTATCACTATAAGCAAACTCTTCCAACTCCCTTATTTTATTCTGGTGGCCAATTCGGCTGGGGCTCCAGAATACACCGGAGTAAGGCTCCTCCAACGACTGTCCTGGATAGGACATTAAACAGTCTCATGGTAAGGCTATAGTAATGCTGGAGCTTTGGGGAATGCGGAGTATTCTTATTGCTATCGCTTCCAGGTGCACTCTGACTCGGAATTGTAGCACAGGATAAGATCCTATCAATAGGTCAAATAAAATCAAACACTATGTTTTTAAGTTACACTGAATTGTTCGAAATAGAACTGTTTTTTATATTTAAACTATGTATTTATTCTAAACTGAATTGTTTGAAAAAGAACTGTTTTAATAAATAGCAATAAAGTAAGTAAATTTGGCGACATTAGTCGAGGGTGAATGGAAGGCTCCTTTTTTAATAGCAACTACACCGAGGTGTAAGGGAGGGCACTACTCCATTCCATCGATTGCTCAACTTTACCTTTGATCCTTACCTTATAACGCTGAGTGTTAAGCAAAGTGGCATCAAGTACCATTTTTTGAGTCTTTGGTATGACTCGACGTGGGATTGAACACCGATCTCCTGGACCGTTAGCGAACACTCTTCTCATTAGACCAATGAACCAGTTTAAATAGCAATACTTGGAATCATTTCACTAAACTGAATAACTTGAAATAGAACTGTTTTAACATTTAAAATGTGTAATTATGTTAAAATGAATTGTTTTAAATAGAACTGTTTATATGTATCAAAATGGATTTAGCATTAAATAACCTGCAATGGTTGATATGCCATTAAACCGAACCAAACTATTCTGGTCGGGGACCAACATTGATTTTCGGCTTCGAATCTAAAGTCCTTCTTGCTCTTGACTATCAAATGGGTTTTATGACATTTCCTATTGTTTTGATTGACTGTTAATTTATTGGAACCATGTTTCCTTACAATCAGGCATATCCAAAACTTGTTGAGGTCTCTAAGAACTGCATTTTAACAGTAGATTTATCTGGATAGCTAGGTTTCTTCTAGTATTTGTTTTCAGCACGCGAATAAGATCATTCCATATCTTTTTAGTAATATTGGGTTATTTCATAATATATTCCAATGCATGTCTTTAACAAATTAATTCCAACAATTCAAATAATCTAATAGAGTTTAAGAGATATTCAGTTGGCCCAAATTCCCTTGGCATTTATTTTATATATATATATATATATATATATATATATATTATATATATATATATATATCCCGTTATTAATGAGTTGCATCCGCTATTTCTTATGTTACAAACCTACTTCAGCTGACAGAACCTGTGAGAAGCGGTTGTTGCTTATTGTTTACTTTTTCTGCTTCTTAAAAAATATTTAATCACCAATTCTTGGCTGCTACATAGCAAAGATTATGCGTTTAAAAAATGCTTCCATTTCCCAAAACCTTCTTGACTGCAAATATCTCTTCTTGTTTTTTATGTACTAATTTAAATGCATAAATCGTTAGCAGAAACGTGATTTTTTATATATATATAAAATAAATGCCAAGGGAATTTGGGCCAACTGAATATCTGCAAAATATATTAAACCTCTAACATCGGAAGCCATTAACGAAAAATATGATGAGTCTTACCTGTTATAAGTTAATTTACAGCTAAATAAGAAAACAAAGTGAACGTCAACTAAGTGTACTAATTCCATATATTTTTACTAAAGGTAGTAACCAAACTTCAACATAATATACTTTTCTTTTATATTAATTTTTTTAAATACAGCGTAATTGAAAAAAATATGTTTATGCAGTTTATTAAGAAGGTAACGGAAATTATTAAATTTATCAAAAATGTATTTAATTGGAATCATTTTGAGATGAGGCTTCTTAATCTGATAATTATTTTTTTTATTTATTGCGGACTTTTTGTCCTCATCTTGGTAGTTTTTGTGTTGTTTCTTCTTCACTACGTTTCGGCCAAATTTCACCTCTGGCCTTCTTCAGGTGATTAACCGTGACTTCGGATAGGAATGCTGAGTCTTGTAACCGTTTCCCCAGTAATTACTGCATTCCATTGTTGTTGTCTAATTGGATTTATGAGACCAAAAAATCCAACCTTGATCGCCCTTCGGAGCCCGTGGATAGAGGCGTTGAGTCTCTACGGTTCCAGGTGAGCATTGTCAGAAGATAGCGGTTTCAATTCCTACCCAAGCCGGCCAGAGGTTTACTTGGTCAAAAACGTGGTGCGATAGACAACAACTATGGAAGGCAGCAATTACTGGGGATACGGTTACAAGACTCAGTATTCCTATCCTAGGTCGCGGTTAAATCACCTGAAGAAGGCCAGAGGTGAAATTTGGCCGAAACGTAGTGAAGAAGAAACAACACAAAAACTACCAAGATGAGGACAAAAAGTCCGCAATAAATAAAAAATTAATTCTCGTATCAAAAATGGTTTGTGATGTTTTTAATTGAAGATTTCTGACGCAACAAAAGAGAAGACTCGTTAATGTAGATTACAAGCAAATCAAAACTCAATCTGACAATAATCAATGACATACATCGGGAATTACTAAGAGGCTGGAAATATCAAACTATCAAGATGGAAGCCATTTGCAATAAATTGTACAAGTTATTTCTTTTGATGAATGACTTCCATATTAGTTAAACGACAAACGATCAATACAACCATATTCTGAGTGTGATTTACTATTCAAACATAATAAAGATCTTTAATTTTTTTAAAAAGTTTTGACAGAAAAGTTTATAAGTTGACTAAATTTCCGAGACGAAGCTTGATGATTTTTATCATTAAGGGTTTTCGGACGATTGTCTTCATCTTTATTGCTATTTCCTCAACGTTTCGGCCGATATGTCCTCCAGCCTTCTTCGGGCTCCTGAGTTCGACAAAAACCTGAAGAAGGCCGGAGGACATATAGGCCGAAACGTTGGGGAAATAACAATAAAGATGAAGACAATAGTCCGAAAACACTTAATGATAAAAAGAAAAGTTTATTTGTTGCTAATTTTTTTTAAAAAAGGAAACATTCTCTAAGTGTTTGAATTCTATATTATTTGCTTTGAAAATTCAAAAAATTACTCGGTGTATATTCATAATTTATTTAAAAAGAAAGGTATCTATTTATCCGGTTTCACCGACACAAGATTGATGTGACACGAGGTCAATTTCTAAGCATAGTTTAATTGGTTTTAGTTCAAAGTTTTCATTCTCCTCGAGCGGTTGCCGCACCAAGATTAAATGACCCAGTCTGAATTACTATCAATAGCTTAAGTGAGAATAGTTGGATGCATATCTTTTCCTAAAGTATCAGCAAGATGTGATATGTAAACATCCTCCGATGAAAGAGTTCACTTTTTATGACGATATAATCGTTAACCAGCAAATGCATCCAAAATAAACATGTAATACACAAATATTTCTTTTCTTCATTGGATCCAACTGTCCTTCTCCGGAAAAAATTCTGTTGGAAATTTTCATGAACGACACAGAAAAACTTTAGGAAGCCTAGCAGTGCACTTCCTGAAAACATCTGACCATTTTTTTTTCTCTTCTTTTTTTTTTTTTTTTTGCTTGGTAATTTTATTTCAGTCCGTGTAAAACATTCCACTACATAAACTGTAATTTAGTTGAGGGGGATTCACGTTAAAGTGGTGGTTAACATACTTGACTGCAATATCGTAGTAAGTAAGTTCAAACTTCATTCAGGCTAGTGAGTTCATTTTTGGACTAACACAGTTTGGAAAAGTGCGAAACACTTATCCCTCTAGTTAGGGGTTAATAAGTCGTGTTACAATTCTTTTAGGATGGCCCTGACATTAAATAACTGGCGAAGGTTGACATGCCTTTAAATGAGGAAATTAAATCAAACCAAATCCATCTGAATTTATTCTACAAAACGTTTAAGTAAAAAATCTCGTAGAATTTACCCCAAATCTTAGTTTCATACTTTTGTATTAAATAAAACTTCAAATGAAAATTGACTTCGTCCTTTGCTTATTTTAAAGAGAAAATTATGAATGTAAATATATTATGATAACGTATAAAATTTGTTAATTTGTATACTTTTTGTTCTTCAATATCATAATTATTGTTATGGGGACATATCCTACCATACCCCAAAGATGGATTCGTCCAACCTAGATATATTCGCCGAGGCTAGCTCGCTCGGAGAAAGCAACTTCTCGTTTCTTACGAGACATTTGACAATCCGAGAACGGCTAGTACTTCCTTTGTATGACTTCCTTTTTTTGTGCTAATACAATAACGTTCACCTATCACCCGTTGTTTGAGTTGTTCTTCCACCGGTCTTATCTGAAGACCACAATAATTATAATATAAAGATATGATAAATTGCCCTGCTTTCGTATATTATAGCCACCTTAAAAGTATTATTTAACCTATAACTGAGGGAATTAGGGGGTTCATGACTTGTCTCATGGGTATTGGTCCGAAAGGGACTTTAATAGCGCAACAGGAGTTTAAACTCGCTAACTTTGATATTACAGTCAAGCTCGTTGGCCTTTTATACTACAGTTGCTATATATTGACCCTCGACCGAGCCGTCAATCAAGAGATGCACCTGTGTAAATAAGCGGAAAAACAGCAGAAGCAGGTGGAAGTTAGAAAATAATATAACCAGGTGCCCGGGCGGTTCGAGTCAGTTGGAGACAGGGTACCAAAGTGAGAATCAGCTGCGGATAGAGGGATTTGGGCCCTTAGTGAGTCCCGGTTGAGCAACCCAAGCCAAGATGCGAAAAAAGTGCTGCTATGGTCGAAAGGTGAACTTGGGTCAATATAACAGTCCATCCTTGTCTCAACTCATTTCTCACATACAACAAACATCACCTTTTCGAAAATAAAGTGTGAGAGATTTATATTTTTATAAAGAAGTGTATTCGTTCGTTATTGAAATCGTCATTATCAGTTGATTATGTTCCTGTGTATATTTGTACACGTGTAGTTGTATTGTGGCTATAGAACACTGTGACCCCACTGACACAACAGTTTAAATTATAACACCTTATTGTCAACTGTCGCTCACCTGTCTGTCTCTGTTTCTCTCTGTCTTTATATATATATATATATATATATATATATACATATATATATATATATATATATTTGGTGTCTCAAATCAATGATTTCTTTATTGTTATTTTATCAACCTCAAAAGAAAATGCAATATTTTTTTTCATTTTCTTCTCTCTCTAATAAATCATTATCATATTAATGAGTTGTATCTATTTTCCCCCAGTTTTGAATGATCTTGACTTCAAATTAGTAGTGACAAAAATATTTTCCCTCTCTTGTACAAGGCATTGTGTTGTAGGATAAGCAGTTGTTATAATATACTATTTTCAAATCTGAAATCCAAAATATACATTATTATCAGCAGAGTTATTAGCAGTCATCTGTGTCCCATATACATTGAGCCACCCGGTCTAACCTAAAATTAGTCGGGTTTCGATGCCAGTTTGAAGCGTCCAGCTTATTTGGCTATACTGAAGAGTTGTGATACAACGAAACAGTATGTCTGTGGATAATATATATATATATATATATATATATATTGAAAAACGAAGTAATCCAAATGTGATGAATTTGATATTAAAGAAAGTCGACGTTTTCTTATCCCTGAATATTTCTTCTTCTTCTTCTTCTTCTTCTTCTTCTTCTTCTTCTTCTTCTTCTTCTTCTTCTTCTTCTTCTTCTTCTTCTTCTTCTTCATCATCATCAGTTGTATCTCTTAGTGGTTGCATTTGTTTAACTTCATTACCTGTGCCAATCAGGTGATATATTTTCGAAAAATAATGCCGATTGAGCGATTAAACGGTTATATGATCTTTCTTTGTTTACTGTGTCCTCCCTCTGTTTTTGTATTTTATTAAACATCTATCGTTCTTCTCTCAACTTTTCTTTCACTATTTTAAAGTCCTGATGAAGGTTCATTAAAACCGAAACGTTTTAACGTCGAATAACCTTCGTAATAAATTTATCATTTTTGATTACTATATTTTTCATATTTTCTCCAAACTGTTTGATCCCTTTACACTATTTACACTGATATATATATATATATATATATATATATATATATATATATATATATATATATATGTGTGTGTGTGTGTGTGTGTGTGTGTGTGTGTTGAAAGATCATGTATCTAAGAAATATGTAGTATTCAGAAAATAAATTTTTCTTTATTGTAACTAAGTTGACTTTCTCTCAAAGTTCACGTTTTTAATGAAAAACACGGAATAAATTGAAAAAAAACTTATCAATACACCTCACAAAAACATCTGACTGATTTCTCTGCTCATTAAAAATCGAAGTATTTTTTAGGAGAAAATGATTAAAAACACATTTGGTAAAGTCTGTCAGTGGAACCTCTAAATCAATACAGACATCAGCTTTTATTTCTTTGAACAATATTTTTAATTATTAGCTTCATTACAGACAGACATCTAACAACAATCTAATCAACTCATCTAATCATAAGAACACTTAATCATCAAACTACCTGCTCTGCCAACAAACAAACCACAGGTTAATCAATCTCTCAGTCTTATCGATTAGCCTTCTTCTTCACGCTTACTCATCTACATACTAATTTTATTTCTTATGTTACAAACCTGCTTCAGCAGACAGAACCTGTAAGAAGCGTTTTTTTCTTTTTGTTTTATTTTTCTTGTTTTTTAAAAAATATTTTATCACATATTCTTTGCTATGTAGTAGCAAATGGTATGCGTTTAAATAATTCTTCCATTTTCCAAAACCTTCTTGATTGGAAATATCTCTTCTTGTTTTTTATGTACTAATTCAAATGCATAAATCGTTAGCAGAAACATGTTTTTTCATATATAAAATGAATGCTAAGGGATTTGGGTCCAACTGAATATCTGCAAAATATATTAAACCTCTAACATCGGACGACTTAACTATATTTCAATATACATGTATCATAGGACCAACGTTTTGTGCTCTAAAGAAGGAAGTACGCAGAAAAAGAAATACTCAAACTCGAAGGTAAGGGAAAAAATATAGCAGTCGTTTTTATTCAGCTATGATCACTGCAACTCGAAAAGTTCCTTCTTCTCCCTCACTCTCGGTGGTGACGGGGTGTGTGCGTGAGAGCTGGTTGTTTGACACACACTTTTCACAGCAGATCGGTCGTAGCAGACTGGGGTAAGACAGGTCGGAGCCTCCGGAAACTTTAACGCACCCGTTTTGACAACTGCCTTCAACTCTGCCAAAATCTCATTACTCGTTTTCTTATATAGAGATTTTGGAGAACAAGATTCGCGAATGTTCGATGTCACTAGTAAAACACGTGATATTACATCTGTGATTATTTCTAAATTACGTCTAACTTTGCAGGTCATTTTGCCCGCACGCGTTAGTCTTGTGACACCTTCACAGATTGACGATAGAGCCCGTCCGTAATATTACATACAGGGTGTCTGAAAATTGATGTAACCCATTAATATGATAATTCAAATCGCATCAAGTCATCTATCAGCAGAGTCTAAAAAAGCAATATCACTTCAGAAAGGTCAAACAAGATCATAAGAATAGAAATTGATTAACTTTATCCAACAGTGCTCGTGAAAGACTAAGTTCTTAGGAACATCATCGGTGGGACTTTTTCGGACTCCTTCCGACAGAATCTCTCACCGCATCGACATTGTCAGGACATATTTCTGTCAAATTCCTGCCAGATCTGGGATTTTCTGCCTTTTGTTGAGGTTGTTTACTAATCCTGTGACTTGAAATTTGTGTACCGAATGATATATTTGGCTTATCTGGAAGTAATTGTTAAGTTAAACTTCCAGCAAAATTTTTGTTTGCACAACGTTGAATTATTTTGTCTCGAAATAAGTAGTGACGCAAACATCTTTTCCTCTCTTGTGCAAGGCATTTTCATCAAACAATTAATAGTTATTATAATATACTATTTTTAAATCTAAAACAAAAAAGAACACAACATACTTATTAGTAAAGTTATTAGCAGTTACATGGATCCCATGTATTTTGAGACACACTTTATTAATGGATGGCATCTGTTTTGAGACAGTGTTCAATGATTTTGTCTCCAAATAAGTAGTGACGCGAAATATTTTTCCTCTCTTGTCCTAGGCATTTTAATCAAAGATTAATATTTGTTATAGTATATTATTTTCAAATCGGAAACAAAAAACACAACATTAGTCGTAGCGTTATTAGCAGTTCAACGGACCCAATGTGAGACAACCTGTTCATCGTTAGCTGCTTTTTTAGAGAAATTGTTTATTTTATCGGTATGTCAACAAGTCAAGTGTTATTTTAGTTATGGAATCACGTTCATTGGGTGTTCCAAATTACATTTTTGGTTTTTTTGTTTGCTTTCTTTTTGCACACGGTCCTATCAAATAAGAATAATTTTAAAACACATGTATTTGACCCATGGATGAGCAATAACAGCTTAAATCCGGGTTCAATGGGCACTTCGGGTAGTGTAATGATTAAAACTTAAACTTGGAAATTTTCAGAACTCGAGACCCACTGTCATACCCCTTTTGGGTTGGGGTATCTTACCCCTCTGCAAGGGACACAATCATCGTATTCTAAGCCCCGCTGTCAGAATTTTTAGAGATCATGAATATTATGTCAAACGAAAAAAATGCATAATAAATCAACCATTCACAGCCCTTCTTTTAATAGAATAAGTTTAAAAGATTTCATTTTGTTTCTTTATTTATAGGCATATCAAACTTCCTGGGTTATTTAATACCAAATGACTGGCACAAGGACTAGAGGACTTGGAAATAACTGGACGGGTGGAAACTGCCCAAACTACAGCATTGTTAAGACTGGACAGAATACTGTGAAGAGTCCTGAAAACTTAAGGAGACTTGATGTCACTCACACTCAAGTGAAAGACAATCAGTTGACGCTGATATGAAAAACTCTCAAGAAGTAAAATAAGAAGAAGAATAAAAGTTAATCGTGAAAAACCATGAAAAACTGAAGAGTGGAATTGACAGCAGAAGGAAAAAACATAACCGATCCAGAGAGGCATATTCCAGGGAGATGCACTATCACATTACTATTTTTAATAACAATGATGCCACTCAATCAAGAAATACACAGCCGGACACAAACTCAGTAAATAGCAAGAAAAAATCAACCCCTTAATGTACATGGACGATATCAAACTTCTTACCAAAAACAAAAAAGAATTGAAAACCCTAATATAGACTGTGAGAATATACTATCAAGATATGGGAATGGAATTTGGCATAGAAAAATGCACCATGCTAGTAATGAAAAGCGACAAATGACACATGTCAGAAGGGATTGAAATACCAAATCAAGAAAAAAAAACCCGATGACTTGGAGAAAAGGAAACGTACGAATACTAGGGAATATTGGAAGCTGACACCATCAACAAGTGGAGATGAAGAAAAAAAATTAAAAAAGAGTATCTCGGGAGAATAAGAAAGCTACTCGAGACAATAATATAAAGCAGAAACCTTTTAAAAGGGATAGATAGTTGGGCTGTTCCCCTCGTAAGATATCCATGACCATTTTTGAAGTGGACCAGAGAACTAATGACCATGCATAAGGCATCACATACCTCTTTTGGGTGGTATCTTACCCCTCAGTAAGGGACACAATCAGCGTCTTCTAAGCCCCGCTCACGGATTTTTTAAAGTTCATGAATATTATGTTAAATGAAAAAAAATGCTTTGTAAAGCAACCATTCACAGCCCTTCTTTTAATAGACTGAAGGAATAAATTTAAATGATTTCATTTTGTTTCTTTGTTTATAGGTATATCAAACTTCCTGGGTTATTTAATACCAAAGCCATCCTTATAGAACAACGTGATAATATTTAACCCATGGCTGGGTGGGTAACGGGGTTTATACGTTTTCAAGGGGCATAAGTTCGAAAAAGAACTCAATAGCTAACTAAGATGTCACAGTTGAATTTGTAAGGGATTACACCACGGGATCTACCTTTGGTAAGTTTAGATAATTTATGCTCCTTGTCACAGACTTTGACAATTTTTGTCACTAATATTTTTGTAAATTTGTAAGCTCAGGTACAGAATATCCAAATCCAGATAAATACGTTTTCAAAGGATTACTATCTGAATAAATGCCAGGTTTGCTTCTTGCGACTATATTTAAATCTGTTGGGATTTTTTAAAAGATTTTCACCGGCTAATTCTCCTGTTTGACAGGAGAAAAAGCCGAAAAAAAACCTAAAAATTGAGGCTAAGCAACAATTGCATGATTCAGCTTGCGTCTTAAAAATCACTTAACTGTGCTTAAAAGAAATTATTTCTTCATTTTCATTTTTGCAACATATACAGACACTTATCATTTTCTTGCCAAATGTTCCAGCTGTTTCGAAAGCAGTTAGTTAGCAAATATTATAATCTGGGAGACTAACATATTTTCTTCGGCTACATTGGCAATAAAAGATGAAGCCGTTGAAGACAGTAAAATGTCTTTAAATGTCTGTTCTGACGTCTTAAAAAGTAATCCCATAGAAATGTATTAAAACGGGTATATATCAATTTACCCAACCCCTTCACACGAGCAGAACGCAAGACAAGGTTGATTCTTTAAGTGGAGTTTAACAGGTTTGAATTCAGAGTTTTCATTCTTCTAGATTGGTTGCCATACTAAGTTTAAAACGCCGGTCTGCCCGACTATTTATGCATAGCTGAAGGGTAAATAGCGGTATTCATGCCTTTCCCAAAGATATTAGCGCTTTCAGATATCCGAACAGCCTGGTCAAGGGTTTGAACCTGGGTTGATGATTCCATTTCCTGTGAGGATAATCGTTATACCAGGAGCGCCACCAATACGACGTGTATGCACCCACCACACACACACTTAAAACTGGTTCACATAACACTAATTTATAAGTTAATTTGCAGTTAATTAATTAAAGTCCCTTTTTATTAAATCTTATTAATTATTTTTTAATGTTACTGAGTACATAAAGATATTTGACTAACTTTTCGTTGTTTCTTGCCAACGTTCAGTTATTACGAAAAAGTTTTTTTCTGTAATTATAAAACAAATAGAAATAAGAGAACTGACATACAAAGCAGAAGACGTTGGAAAGTTTCTATCTCTTTTGAAATAGTTCAAGTCATGAGTTTTGAAAAGAGACTTCGATAGATTTAGTTAATTAGAATTTCGTCTTTCAGTGTCTTCGTTACATGAAATTAACCATTGATTAATTAATCATTGGTTCCTAGTTTAAAATTAAACAGAAACTGAGTTGTAAATATATTTGTTCAGTGGCATTTTTATTTCCTCTTTATTTTGTCGGCTTTTTTCCAAAGCCTCAATTTTACATATTTTGCGAACACGTTACCCTCTCAGATAAAGACCAAACGCCACCACAATATACCAAAAAATTAGAGGTATTACTTTGGGCACGCACCTCGTACAATTTCATTAGTAGATTAAATTAGGAGGCGCATGTAGTGTAACGGTTTTAGTTGGAAAAATAAGACTAGTAAGCCGATTTCAAGAATCGGAGGAGGTTATTTTACGTTTCACTTCGTGCTAATGTCCTCGGGAAAGGCATGAAACGATTTTTTCTTCTCCCAGTTATTAGTAAATAGTGGGGTAGACTGGGTCCTTAAGCTTTGGTTAGGCAACCAGCTGAGGTTGGGGAAAATCCTGAATTCAAACCAACAGTAATTCATTTATAAATTACCCTTGTATGACATCTCGTCCATGGCGCAGTGGTTAAGTAAATAGATACGTGAAGTTAGATGAGTGTACACCTGGAATTTTATGTTCATAAATTGTAGGGAACTTTGACGCAAGATGATGTCGATAACCCAAATAAACAATTAGTCTTTGTAGATTTGCGTTATATAAACCTCTCTCTCTCTCTCTCTCTCTCTCTCTCTCTCTGTCTGTATTTGTTGTGCTTTCTATAACCAAGAAGAAAAAACAGCATATTTCAATAAGCTGTGAAGAAGAGACCTGTCGTGTAGCGGCTAAAGTAATAGACTACGACATCACAGTAAGCGAGTTCGAACTCCAGTCATGTTGTTTTCAGCCAGTCCATAATTATGAATCGAATTACTATGACCAGAAAATCCAGTTAACACTGCACGTGACGTAAGGAACCACAGGTCACCTTATTAGGTCTCAGCAGTGAAGATGAAAAAAAAATGCAAATCCAGTCTATAGTTCTTTAATACCTAGTTAGTATATCGCGTTCATATTTCTTCTGTTTTTATTTCTTAAAGAGACTTTTTTCACATGGTCCTATCGAATAAGAATTTTTTTCAAACAGATGTATCAAACGAAAAGATTATTTTCTGTCAACAGTTATAAGATATTAATTATGCCACCCTAATACTATTAAGTTGGCCCAGTCGGCTGGGGCTTTAAAATATACCAACTGCATCTCCAGGGGTAACTTCTCTAATAAGTGTCCTGTTATATACAGGACACTTGTTAGAAGAGTTACCCCTCTGCAGAGATGCAGTTGGTATAGTCAAGTTGGCCAAGTCAGCTCGGTCTTTAGAATACATCGACTGCTTCTTTGCAGTAGAGTGAGACACCCCCAACGAGTGTCCTGCATATGACTGGCCCAGTCATCTGGGGCAGTAGAATGCATCACTTCTCTGCTGAGGGGTAAGACTCCCCCAAAGGGTGTTCTGTGTATGACTGGCCCAGTCAGCTGGGGCTATAGAATACAGCGCTTCTCTGCTGAGGGGTAGGACTCCACCAACGAGTTTCCTGAGTATGACTAGCCCAGTCGGTTGGAGTTGTAGAATACAGCGACTCCATCGCTGTAAAGGGGTAATATTCTCCCAACGAGTATTCTGGATAAGACACTAAACAATCTGATGGCAAATGTGGAGTACTCCTTTGTTGCCATCGCTTCCAGGTCTACTCAAGCCTGGAGTGGTATCACCTGATAGTATCCTATCTATGAGTCAAATAGAACTGTTTGACATTTAAACTGTATATTTTGACATTTAAACTGAGGACAAAAAAAAAGACATATGCTAAAGTGAAGTGCTTGAAATAGAACTGTTTATTCTTTTACTGTGTGTAAGTAAATGACTGCTGTTTGATTGAATTATTAGCAACACATAGCCATACTTGGAACTATTTAATTTGTTGACATGCTAAACTGAATTGTTTGAAATAGAACTTTTGATCATTTAACTGTGTGTAAGTAAACGACTAATGTTTGATTGAATTGTTAGTAACACATAGCCATATTTGGAACTATTTAACTTACTTGATACGCTAAACTGAATTGTTTGAAATAGAACTGTTTGTTAAATCACTATCAGATAGAATAGTGTCATAGCCCGAACACTCTTTTGTGGTGAGGGAGATCTTAATCTCAGCAGGGGATGCAGAGCATATTCTAAACCCTGTCGGCAAGACCTGAAGCAGTTTGATTTTCTTAACGTATCGAAAGTCAAGTAAAGCTGGCAACCCGTAATCGAGGGCGCCCAGAAGGCTTCCTTTTCAATAGCTACTACACCGAGGTGTAGGGGAGGACGCTACTCCTTTCTCAGGATTGCTCCATTTTACACTTGTTACGTACCTTATATTGCTGATTAAGTCAAATAATACCCTATTATCATCAATTGAAAGTCTAATCATCCGTTCACACACACACACACACACACACATATATATATAGTCATCCACAGACAAATTATTTCAGTGTGTCACAACTCTTCAGTGTGGCTAGACATGCTGGACACTTCAAGCTGGGATTGAAACCCGCCTAGCTTTACAGTAAGCATTGTATCTTACTGCTAAGCCATTTTGTTGACATACATCAGTTCAGGAATTATAACACGTATGTATTAACTTCCGTTTGTTTACATTTTGCGCTATCGGATACCAAAGTAATCAATTCATTAGAAGAGCTTTGCATTACGCGGGTAGCAGAGCCGTTAATTCCTTCACTGGACTGCTCATATGATGAGTCCGTTGCCCGTAAGTCATCAAAAAATTCGAATTATATCGGAATATTCAACAACGCAAACAAATTTTGAAAATATACTAAATGAATAGCGACCTTAACAACCGTTTAAAATTTAAGTTAAAAGAAGACGCAGCAAAAAGATTATAGCACGTTCACCCCATTGTACATCAACTTAATGAAGAATGTGGGTGCATTGTTTTTCAGTTATTTTAGTTATTGATTTTAATGGCATATAAACTTGTCTAGGGTTATTTTACGTCTAGAGTTTAGAAGATTGCATGAGTTGTATGTTCTTATTTATATTTTCTTTATAGTTGCTTTTTAATAGATTTTTTTCATACGTATTTGACAAATAGATAGGACCCTAACAAATTAAATAATTAGATTTTACATTACTGTAAGAAATAACTATATTGTATTTTCTTTTTTTATTTATGGGCAAAAAGATATATAAATAGTAAATTTTGCAGGGGACTTTTTCGATATAGCAACTGGTTCACAGTACTTGCATCACGTATTGTGTTATGCATATTACCTCTTATAAAAGTAAAGTTGGCGACTAGAGTCGAGGGTATCCCAAAGGCTTCCTTTTCAAAAACTACAACACCAAGGTGAAGGGGAAGGCGCAATTCCTTTCTTTAGATTGATCCACTTTACCCTTGATCCTGAGTGTTAAGCACGGCGAAATCAAATTACATTTTTTACGTCTTTGACATGACTCGACCTGGAATTGAACCCCGTTTTCACAGGCTATTGGCGAACACTTTCACCACTAGACCAATGTTATCGTTTACTTTTTACGAGGTGTGTATTTACCAACCGCTTCACACGAGCAATGTGCGACACAAGGTCATTTTTATTGTGGAGTTCAACAAGTTTGATTTTTTTTCTCCTTAACTGGTTGTCATACCAATGTTTCCGTATGCTCTACTATTTTCCCATAGTTGACGAAAGAATAGTTGGATTCATGCCTCTCCTAAGCATATGAGTGTTATGTAAAATGCATAACGGCTACATCCAGGATTTTAACCTAATTCATCGCGTCCATTTACTACAACGATAACCATCACTCGACAAATGCCTCCTTTTTATCAGGTATATTTCGCTTTTTACCAGGTATTTAATATATTTTACTCATCACATATTACCTTTCACCTTTCTCCTTTTTTTATTTATCAATTCATTGAAAATGGTTGGGCCGTTAAGAGAAAAAAATTACTAAATTTCCCAAGATATACTAAGCCTCTCTCTCTCTCTCTCCATCTCCCTTTCTCTCTCTCTCTCTCTTTATTTATATATATATATATATATATATAGTAGAGAGCTCAATAAAACGAGGAGGTAACTCTTCAACTCTCTCCCTCCCCCTTCCCCCGTGTCTATTCTGTTTTATTTATCCATTAGATCTGAAGAAGTCCTGTTATATTTTTCTTCGTGTTTTTGGTTCACACCAGAAACGAAAAACAGGAAGGAAATAAATTTATAATCCTAAAATAACCGGTCTTTGGTTTTTTCTTTATATATATATATATATATATATATATATATATATATATATAAGACTCATTAATATATACATAAACACATATATTTACGCACACATACAAACATACACACTCACACACATGTGTGTATGTATATTTTTATATGTATATTTTTATGAGTGTGTTTGTGTGTATACATACATACATATATATATATATATATATATGTATACATATATATATATATATGTGTGTGTGTGTGTGTGTGTGTGTGTGTGTGTGTGTGTGTGTGTGTGTGTGTGTAAGTAAGCGTTTGTTAATGTACAAGGTATACAAAAAACTAATTTTATTGATAGTTAAAATACCTGCCAATGTCAAAAGTTTCTGTTTTTAGTGTAAACTATTCTATGGACATTTAATATGTGATACCGTAACTTCTGAATTATATTCAACCTTACGTTTTTTATTCAATATAAATGAACGATATATACCAAAATCATTAAATAAGTTTCCAAACTTTTTTCGTATGGGCAATTTTATTGATAGTACACACATGAAATTCGAGTCCCTTTCGAAGTACTCTACTCCGGATGCAATGCACTTGTACCGTTCCAACAACTTCTGGAAGGCCTTATGAAATCCTCTTGTGAGAGCATGTCAATGACTTTTGACACAGCCTCTTTCATCTCTTCGATTATCTCATAACGACAGCCTCTGAGTATAGGGAATAAGCAAAAGTCACAGGGAGCAAGGCCTGTACTATAAGGAGGGTACGGAACTGTCTTGATGCCCATCTTGGCCAAATAGTCTGTTACAAAGATGGAGTTGTAGACTGGTGTATTGTCCTGCTGGAAATGCTACTGACCCGATTTGAAGAGTGCTGGCCTCTTCCGACGGAATCTCTTCCTGAACTCCCTTAAAACCTCAACATAGTAACCCAAACCCTAACCCTTTGGCCAATCAACTCTGGTGTATTGACTTCCTTTCTCCTCCCACACCTCGCATCATCCCTCACTGACTCCCTGCCTTCCTTGTATCTCTTATGCCACTCAAAAACTCATGCTCGATTCATGCAAGATGGTCGAAAAGCAGTCTGAAGCATTCCATACGTTTCTGTGGCATTTTTTCCAAGTTTAAAACATAATTTTATTGCATATCGTTCTTCTAAAGTCTCCTCACGTCCAGATTGCATTTTTGAAATTCACCAGCTGTGACAATCAGTCTTTAGTTGGGTGTATTCCAATTCCTGCTGTAGCTATTCCTTTGAACCTAAAATCCTAAAAATTGGTCAGTCATCTCATACGATGTATAGCAATAATATACTGAATTTTTAAGAGTCTACGACAATTTTAAATGGCTGTACAAAAAAGTCTGGAAACTTATTGAAATGCATCGATAGGATCGTATTAGGTGCTACCACTCCGAGCCAGAGTGGACCTGGGAGCGATGTCAATAAAGGTGTACTCCGCAATTCCCAAAATTCCAGCCATTACTGAAACTTCTACATCTGATTGTTTATTGTCATATGCAGCACTCTCGTTGGGAGGGGTCTTGGTCCTCTGCAGAGAAGCAGTCATTGTATTCTACAGCCAAACAAAGCCAGCTGGGCCACATATATATATATATATATATATATATATATATATATATATATATATATGCCAACAGAATCAGTAAAAAATTTTCTAGGTTTCTCTTAATAAAATCATCAGGATAAAAAGGATATATATATATATATATATATATATATATATATATATTTGTGTGTATTTGGATGAGAGTATTTCTTCTCAATGGATGATCTTTTTCATATAAACATGCAAAATATCTCTAAGAATGTGTTGAGAAGACAAAAATGTCTTTCATATGAATCTAAGAGAGTCTTTAACTTTAAACACTAATCGGTATGAAGCCGTCTTCTTGCGTGATGTAATTAAACGAACAAAATTTAAATTTCAAATTTAAAAAAAAAAAAAAATCGAATTTTCTAACTAAAATATTTATTCACATTTATTTAAATATTACTCACGCAGATGAAATTTAGTCGCTCATAAAAATATAATTACATAACATTATTGCTTTGTTAGAACTAGAAATCTGAGCCAAAAGTTAAGTATTTAAATCGATAAATCTCTTAAATGTCATTCACAAATCAAAGAAATTTTCAGAAAACTACGTTAGTTTCATAAAACAATCTAAAAATATGATTGAAAAAATCAACTTTATGCTGAGTTGCATTACCGTATTTGACTTCATATAAGACACACTAACTAAAAATATCTTTTAGAATTACCCTGCGTCGTATATGCCATGTGTAGGTTTAAAATTTACGATAGTCACTCAAAATTAGCTAGCTGGTTGGTTGGTTGGGTTTAATGGCATATCAACCTCTATAGGTTATTTAATGCCAAAACCTGTTTACACGTATGTACAGTTTGTAAACACATAATTTAATGATCCCATACTAAAACCAAACAACTCATTTACTCGCATACGAGTAAATATTTTCAAGTATTTCTATATGACATTAGTTTGTTTATTGATGATAGTGTTTTTTTTTCTTAATTATTTCTCACCACTATTTCTAGTAACACAAACAATTCTATTGGGCAATAATTTGCTTTCTGTTGATTGGTTTGTTGTGTTTTCAGGATTGTAACCAAGTCTATATTTTCTGGTACAACCCGGTCTCTTTCAAGAACGACAAAACATTATCCATGACGACGTTCTCAAATAAGTCCTTCATGGTATTTGCTTGGAAATAACACTTTCTGGTGTCATTAAAAACTTTACACTCAAGGAGAGCGTGTTTATTGTGTAGGGCGTTTGGCATGTCGAGCACTGTGGTTGCTGTTCTTGCTTGAGTATAAAAGAGTGCGTAAGTCTGCTGTGACCAATACGTTATTGTTACGTGTTCTTTTCGCGATTTCCGAAAGGCTGGGCGCCATTCTCCCAAAAAGGGTTTAACCTGAAATAGTTTATTATTGGTATTTCTTGCTGGTTACTCCAAAAGCTTAAATTTTAGAGTAACATTCATATACCAATCGTCATTATTTCAAAGCCTATTAAGCTTAATGGGAAGTGCCCGTGGTGTAATGGTTATCGTCGTAGGAAATGGACACGGCGACCCGAGTTCAAATCCTGGACGAGACTGATTGCATTTCACATAGCACTAATACCCTTGGGAAAGGTATGAATCCAATTATTCACCCGCCAGCTATGGGTAAATAGTTGGGTAGACTAGGTTCTTCAGCCTTGGTGAGGCAACTATAGACTAGTTGACCTTGTGTCATATCCTGCCCGAGTGGAGGGTTTGGTAAATAGGATAATTGATATCACATGTATGTATGCAAACAAAAAAACATCTTTAGAAATAACAAAGAATGTAACGAGAAGGAAAACTCTGAATTCAAACCTGTTAAACTCCGCTTAAAAATTGACCTTGTGTCATATCCTGCCCGAGAGGAGGGGTTAGTTAAATATGATAAGCTTAAATTTTAGAGCAACATTCATATACCTATCGTCATTATTTCAAAGCCTATTAAGCTTATTGGTATTTCTAGCTGGAAACTTCTATAAGCTTAACTTTTAGAGCAACATTCATATACCAATCGTCATTATTTCAAAGACTATTATCCTATTTACCAACCCCTCCACTCGGGCAGGATATGACACAAGGTCAATTTTTAAGTGGAGTTTAACAGGTTTTAAACTCGTGTCGCCGTGTTCATTTCCTACGACGATAACAATTACACCACGGGCATCTCCACTATTATGCAGATTAAAAGAACTATCATTGATGATATTCATTATATTAATTTCATCACAATTAATAATTGTACTTTTTTTTTCAGTAAAATTTTATCTTGATTTACCCGGCTGAAATTAGGGTTTGTCTTCTATGCCATCATATACGATATTCATTTAAGTAACTTTTACCGTTCATAAGCTCCGGTTTCAGTTCTGGTTTCTTTGTTTTAGAGGCATCCTTCCTGGATTATTTAATTCCAAATCTGTCCTTATAGAAGGTCACTTATGGTGCTATTTAACCCATGAATGGCGGTTGAAAGGAGTCCCGACCTTCCCAAGAGTATAAATACGAAAGTGAACGTAATAATGCAGCTAGAGTTCGAAGTGTTTTATTTCGACATAAGAGAACAGCGCGTTAGCCACCGCTTCAAGGTTACTCTCCCTAGTTGCGATAGCAATCTTCTTCTATATTCTGATATAGATCGGCGTAAAACTCTCTTGTCATTTTTGAAATTTTTTTTTTTTTAAACCAAGGGCATTTAACAATAATTAATGATGATTTTATCGGCATGTCAACCCGTCTAGCGTGGTTTTTTGCCGAGAGGTTAGGGAATCACCTTTATTGTATTGTCATATTTTCATTTTTGTATTATTGTTATTTCTAAAGATGTTTTTTTGTTTGCATACATACATGTGATATCAAGTACTCCCAATAAAAAAATCTATTTCACACGGAGTGAATACCAACAGGTACTATCGACCCGGTTTTGAGTGGATCTAGGAGTAATGTTAATGAGGTGGTACTGCACACATCTTGAGCTCCAGCAGCTACTACAATTGTGGGTCACACTGGATCAGGGTAAGTGGAAATAAACAGATGTCACAAACCCAAAAAACATAACTTGATTCTTATGATTAGAGACAACTCACTGTTATAATCAGAGACTACTTTTGCGGGGTGGGGCACGGATTTACCTCCTCTGGTGGAGTTACAGTCCGCGTATTCAAAGCTCCACCCACTGGGCGTTGAAGATCATTAGAAGAATATTAGGTTTTATAATTATTTCAATAGAATTTCCACGAGTTAAAATCAATATAGTTGACAAAAATATGTTATACTCAAAATCTATCAGCTTTCTTAGATAGTAAGTAACTTTGGCACCACCCATATTTATCTATCTATCTGTGTGTGTGTGTGTGTTATTTATTGACCTTTGACCGGCCGTATTAATGGATTTCAAAACAAGACATGCACCTGTGTCTTAAGATAAAGAAAATGCCACGTGAATTGTTAGGGTGTATGTCGGAGGAAAAGTGCGTGGGCGTCCGAAAAATATATAACGACGGAAATTTTCAACCCCGAAAGTAAGAGTAAGCTATGAGTGACACTAGATGTGACTTCGTTTCGGTCGCTAGCCCAAGGGGCCCGTCGGCTCCAGGTGGAGAGGCGGCCCTGTATCAGTCCCCCGTAAAAGAAACACGAAGAAAAAAACGAAGATGATTAAATGTTTTAAGTCAGCTCTTTACCAGCTTCGTGGAGGCTGAGCGAAGAATTAAGGTTCTGAAAATATCGCATCCAAGCAGTTCCCTGTCGATCTAACTCCCTCTCTCTCTCTCTCTCTCTCTCTCAACGATTTTGTCACCTTTCGAAATACACAAGAGAGATTATATTTTTCTAATAATTGTTGTTGTCACTTCCTCTCCCGATATATATATATATATATATATATATATATATATATATATATATATATATATAAGGGTTATTCAATAAATAAGTGAATTTTTTTTCTTTAAATGTAAACTGTTCCTTCTTTGGAATTAGCTCTAATCAAAAATCATTGCAACATTTTAAAAAATGTTTGTTGGCAGCAAATTAAATAAGTGTGCTGAGAATATCAAACCGTATGAATTTTGCAGACAGAGATATGAAGCGAACTGAAAAACACATTTTAGTCAAAAAATGTTTAGAAATGAATCGAAAAAACAATCCAAGTAGAATCAATACACTTACACTCCGGTAAATAAAATGTAACGGGTGGAATGGTCTGCGTAAACAGAACTTCCTATTACCAATTCCTTAGTCGAAGAGAAAGTAACAGACTGAGAGGAAAATTGAAACTGCAACATTTCCAAGGGCGGTGATGATTTCGTCATTGCTAAAGTATATACATGGAGGTGCCCGTGGTGTAATGGTTATCATCGTAGGATGGATGGACACGGCGACACGAGTTCAAAACCTGGACGAGACTGATAGCATTTCACATAGCACTAATACCTTTGGGAAAGGTATGAATCCAATTATTCTCCCTCCAGCTATGGATAAATAGAACGGCAGACTGATTTCTTCAGCTTTGGTGAGGCAACTAGTCTAGGAGAAGGAAAACTCTGAATTCAAACCTGTTAGACTCCGCTTAAAGAATTGACCTTGTGTCATATCTTGCCCGAGCGGAGGGATTGGTAAATATGTATACATGGCATTCAATATTTATCATTTTAGCTGTGAACAAAATATATTTATGGAATCATTTACTGTAATATATCCATATTACACGTACATATTAAAAGTGCTGGGACTTTAGTTTCTTTTAACATTGCCCTTGTGGGTAAAGTGTTCGCCAAGGGTCCAGGAGACATGGGTTCAATCCCAGGTCACGTCATACCAAAGACTTTAAAATGGTACTTGATGCTTCCTTGCTTAACACTCAGCAATATAAGGTACGTATCAAGGGTAAAGTTGAGCAATCCAGGGAAAGGAGTACCGCCCTCCCCTACACAGAGCTATTGAAAAGGGAGCCTTCTGGTCACCCTCAACAACGGTCGCAGACTTTACTTACTTTTTTATGTATATAAAATTACTTGCTGAAAAGGGAGCTTTCTGGTCGCCCTCAACTACAGTCGCAGACTTTACTTATTTTTTTTATATATATAAGATTACTTGCTATTTCTAACCTTCTCCTAATCTTCCTCTTTTTCCCCTCTAGTTTCGCCAACGATTAATGCTAATCTTTGGGATAGATTTTAAAGTCGTTCATTCTCTGGACTGTTTGCCTATTCAATCAGTCTGTTTATAACTGCAGCTGAAAGATATGCATCCCTGCCTAAGCATGTGTGTGTGTGTGTGTGTGTGTGCGTGTTCGTGTGTGTTCGTGCGTGAATAATTGTGAAATCCTACGTGTATATAGTAACGCTCCTTACTTTAATATTTGACCAGTCACGTTTTCTCGAGGTTGGGTGTGTAATTTGTATACAAAAGTCTGCTACCGAAATCAGTCAGGATATTTTTGGCCATTATATGAAACCTTATCAAGAAAAAATATATCACATCAAAGCGTGAGTACGACGGCTAGTAAATATAAATGGTGACGTTCACATCTTGACATGTGATCGTCGTCTTTACCAAAAAAATTACAATTTAAATACACACACACACACTCACACATATATATATAGATATATATATATATATACATTTTAGTCATCTTTATCGAAAAATTATGAACCAAACAAATATATATATATATATATATATATATATATATATATATATATATATATATGCGCGTGCGTGTGCATGTGTGTATGTGTGTGTGTTTAAGTTGAAATTTTTGTGGTAATGACGACTATCAGCTTTCAACATGTGGCAGTCTTCGAATAGCCCGGGAGGACGGGGTTCAATACCAGATCACCTCATACTCAAAAATGATACTAAATACCTCCTAGCTTAACAGTCAGCATTATGAGGCATGGATCGAGGGTAAGAGGAGCAGTCCAAGAAAAGGGGTAGTACCTTGCCCTACACCAGTACTGGCCTCTTCCGACGGAATCTCTTCCTGAACTGCCTTAAAACCTCAACATAGTATTCCTTGTTGACTGTCTGTCCAGTCGAAATCCAACTCTGGTATTCTGACTTCCTTACTCCTCCCACACTTCTCGTCATCCCTCACGGACTCCCTACCTTCCTTGAATCTCTTATGCCACTCAAAAACTCATGCTCGATTCATGCAAGATGCTCAAAAAGCAGTCTGAAGCATTCCAAACATTTCTGTGGCCTTTTTCCAAGTTTAAAACATAATCTTATTGTATATCGTTCTTCTAAAGTGTCAGATTGCATTTTTGAAATTCACCAGCTGTGACAATCAGGCTTTAGTAGGGTGTATTCCAATTCCTGCTGTAGCAGTTCTTTTGAACCTGAAATCATAAAAATAGGTCAGTCATCTCATAAGATGTATAGCAATAACATACTGAATTTTCAAGAGTGTACATCAATTTTAAATGCCTGTACAAAAAAAAGTTTGAAAATTTATTGAATGCTCCTTATATATATATATATATATATATATATATATATATATATTCACACACACACACACAGGCGCGCACACACACATATATATATATATATATATATGTATATATGATGACTGGCACATCTTGACAGCCGTCTTTAACACCAGACTATTGGACATTGGCATAATGGTTAGAGTGTTCGCCAATGGCCCTCTAGGTCTGGGTTCAATCTCAGGTCGAGTCATACCAAAGACTTTAAAAATGGTACTTGAGGCATCCTAGCTTAACACTCAGCACTATAAGGTATGGATCAAGGCTAAAGTGGATAAATCCTAGGAAAGGAGTAGTGCTCTTCCCTACACCTTGGTGTAGTAGCTATCGAAAAGGAAGCCTTCGGGTCACCCTCGACTATGGTCGCCACCTTTACTTTTTTTACTTATAATCCTAACGTCATTAATATTGAATAATCACCATGTAAAAAATTAGGTATTAGGACACTTGTGGATCATTAGATTATTGTGGCATACGCTTGTACGACATTTATGCCACTCTCTCGCTGGACCAAGCTACAGTCAGTAACAAATATAGCAAGAGAAAATAGCGACTGTGAAAACTACAGGTTCTATTTCAGAGCACCTTCTCTAAGACTTTTCTTTTCAAAGAATATCAACAAGAGATCAGACGATTTATGTTGGAACTTCCTCCTCCTGTTTTGGTCTTAAAGTTTTCTTCTAGAAAAGTTGCCTTCACCAGGGTTTTATCGCTTGACTAGAGTTCCTTCAGCACCACACATTAACACAAATACCCACGCGGAACTACCGTTTTATTTGTTTTTCAATTTTTAATTTATAAAATAATTTATAGGATTTTTTTTATTTAACTATAGTTATTTAGCTTTTTTCAAGCATTTAATACGATACTATGATGAAGAATATGAAAACATTGAACATTCATTCAAAAGCCAAAAATACCAAAGATTTTTCACATTAAACGCTAGAAAAAAGCTCTAACGATACACTTATCAAATGAACCGAAGAAAACTAACCCCATTATCCCTATCACCCATAGAACAATCTATTTACCTACCAACTAACACACATAACACAACACTCTACGACAAACTAACCAAGTTAGGAATACCAATCATACAAACCACTTCACAAACCATTAAAAACCTCACAAACATCACAAAACGGACCAACAACGAAACCACCTCTCAAGCGGGCATATGCTCTACCCCATGCAAAGATTGAAAAAGAGAAAAGAATTTACGAACACAAACGATCAATCAAAACAAATGACCTTCGAAACGTCCTTTTCTCCCACATCTTAAACGTCGAACACACATTTATTTTTTTCCCAAGCCACCTTAATTAAACATATACACTGCAAAAAATCCCGAAGAATACTAGAATCTGTGGTCAGTTCCAAAACAAACCATATAAAACAACGTCCAGGTTTTGACCATACCTGGCATACATCATACTAAACGAAAATAAAATCAAAATAAAAAATGAATAGAAAAAAACATTTTTCACTCTGTGCCAGTATACTTTTGAGAATCCTATTCTTTTGCTTATCATTTTACCTCTAGCCCTTCCTCATCTCAATTATCACCGAGACACCAAAATATAGACAAATTTCTACTACATCATGTTATGGTCAATATCACTCCATGAAAAAAGATATATCGAAAAACCTTTCACTTAACCCTTTTTTCGGCTCCCAAAAATCTATCTTCACTTTCAAAACAAAAAATCTTAAATGAAACCTGATACATTTCTGTTCTTTCCTGCGACAACTATAAACCCTGCACCATTTTATCATTTCTTCTCCTATGCTTTTAAATAGAAAACGGTCTCTTTCTGAAGAAGTTCGATGAAATAAAGCGAAACGAAATATCATATATCTAAATTTCAGTTAAGTGTTTGACTTATCCAACTTTCCATATATTTTTATCCATTGGCCAAATAACTACAGTGTTCGCCAATGGTCCGGGAGACTAGGGTTCAACCCTAGGGCGAGTCATACCATAGACTCAAAAAATGGTACTTGAAGCCGCCTTGGTTAACACTCAGCATTATAAGGTAAGGATCAAGGGTAAAGAGGATCAATCCTGGGAATGGAGTAGCGCTTCCCCCTACACCTCGGTGTGGTTGCTTTTGGAAAGGGAGCCTTAGGGTTCCCCTCAAATAAGGTCACCAACTTATATATATATATACATTGAAAAGTGTATATTTAGGCAGCAAGTTATTATTCAAGCAATTTTTGTTAAATGCGATGGAAAACTGTTAATAATTTTAAAAAGTTTTTGAGTCCCGTTGTTATTTTTTTTTTTTTGTGTGTGTCATGATCTAGATGGGAAAGCAATTGCTGCATATCTTGTCCCCAACAACTGCACTAACCAAATTACATCTTTCGATGTAAGGAAGATTCTCACAGCTGATACAATAATTATGTATAAAACAATAATAAAAAAACGATTAAGAATCCCAGAAGTAATATGCATGAAAAAAAAAAAAACATAAATGAAATAGTATTTAATACAGGCACCCACGCATTAATTATTTTAACTCTATTACCAAACCTTTTTCCAACCGAACGTTTTATAACAAAATGCTGAAAACGTTCCAAACGACAACTTCAAAACAAAACGCTACAAATAATTAAAACGGCAAAATCTCAAAACTACATTAACACTGATGACGACCAAAAGTATAGTCGAAAGCGCTTAGGCAGAAGATATGGGGCGAATCCTTTTTCATCTAGATCCCGAAACTATAATTAGGCGGCATGGAAAGATAGAAATAAATATAAAAAAACAGTTTTCCATCGTCTTTAACAAAACTGCCTTGAATATATATAAATATATATATATATATTAGATATGCATATTTAATTAATGGAATTTAGACTGACATATATATAAATCTATATAAAAATATATATCTATAAATTTATATGAATATATATATATATATATATATCATGGAATTTAGACTGTTATATATATATATATATATATATATATATATATATATATATATATATCAGTGGCGACTCCAGCCTATTTTTGCTACTCGTGACCCCCCGCCCTCTGACAACTTCAGTTCCCAACCCGTGGTCCGTGCACCCAAAGTAAGTCATCATAGTTGCTATTGCGTGATTCTCCATTGTATAGCACAGATTGACTAACGTACCTTGCATGGTGTTTTTTTTTGTAAACAATCAAGTTACTATATAATTTGTAGTCTTGTTAATACAGTAGATAAGATAATTTTTTTCCTTTCAAAAGCATAGAAGAAAACACGAGAAAAATATGTTTATTAGAATAAAGAAATTGATGACAATGACAACTAACCAGGTAAGCAATTAAGTCCACAACTCTCCAGGTCATTTGTCTCATGGAATTATAAAATAATTAAATGATTGATTGATATACACAGACACAGCTAGTAGTTTCAATTTCGCTTAAAATAAAGATTATTTGTTGAAAATGTATTCAAATAAACAAATTTTAGTTACAGAATGCAACATTCATTAAAGAAATAGAGATCTGTTAGTGAAAACACGAATTAAAACACGCCGTTTAACTAACATTTACCATAGCGATGATGATGATATCGGCGACGGCTATAATCTGCTATCCCCCCCTCTCTCCCTCTCTCTCTCTGTCCCTCTCCCTCTTCCCAAGACAAGCGTCAGCAGTCACATTGTGCTAATTTTTTTGAGCACGGTATTTTGACTTGCTTTTGCCATTGACTACAGCCAAAAGCGAGATTTCTCTAACATTACTGTTATTATAAGTGTCTTGTGCTTAGCACGGATTACGCGTGTTTAACATTATAGCCGATTTTATGGGATGTTCAATGGATCTGACGGTGGCCTGACAAAGACCATCCGTTCAAAAAAGCATCGTTGTATTATTCCCAGATATATTTATGAACTTTTGGCTACTTAGTTATCGAAACTTGAATAGATACGTAATTTAATTGAGATCAGACTAAGTATGTTTGCTTGAAATTAATGGATGATTTTTAATCCATTTCGAATAACATTGACCGAGTTATTGGTCGTGCCGGGCATGAGGAGCATTAGTCCCATCTCCGCCCCTAATATATATATATATATATATATATATATATATATATAATAGCTCTATCCTAGATATTAAGCACTCTCCATATTATATTGCACTTGGTTCGACACAAACTAAAGTTATTTAGTGCCAACCAACACGGTTATAATATATATATATATATATATATATATATATATATATATATATATATGTGTGTGTGTGTGTGTGTGTGTGTGTGTGTGTTAGAATTTTATATTAACATGCTTTATCCTAGAATTATATTCAAATGAAAAAATTAAAAGAAAAAATCTGAGCATTTTATCATCATTTATAGCATTCAGTTTCAAAATATTTGTATCAGAAATCATATGGAAATTATTGAATATATATATTATATATTAATAATTAATAAAAACTAATTTATACAAAGGATATTTTTAATATTTCGGACTATTTTAACTAAATAAGGAGGTAAATCTAAAAAAAAAAAAAAAGATTCTTTTATCAAAATCTAAGAAATAATGCGAGGTTCAACAATCTTTCGGTATTATTATATATATATTAGATGGGTACATTGGCCTAGGGTTCAGTCCCGGGTTGAGTCATATTAAAAACTCAAAAATGGTACTTGATGCCTCGTTGCTTAACATTCAGCATTATAAGGTACGGATCAAGGGTAAAGTGCAGTTATTCAGGAAAAAAAATTAGCACCTTTTCCTATACTTGGTTATGGTATCTATTGAAAAGAGAATCTTCTGGTCGCCCTCGACTAAAGGGAGACAACTTACTTTTACTTATATATATTAACTCTCATTTAAAAATCTATACGCTTAAAAATGTTTGGTTTCTAAATTATCTTTTACAAAAACAATTTCTTTAAATTGTTTGTTTTTAACTCTAAATTGCCCATACGGACGTTACATTTTAATTTAAAAAGATTCTTAATTATTCTAAAGGTTTAATTTTTTTAATCTTTTGGAAAGACGTCATCCATTTAAAAAAAAAAGATTAAAATACTAATTACGCCAATATTTTTTGAAAGAAAATGCCATTAATGATAATAGATTGCTTAAACTTTTTTCATGCTTTTAATTAATTTTTTGCTTTGAAAATAATTTTTAAACGAAACATTTTAACATGGCCCCGAGAATGCTTTAAGAAAAAACAAAAACGTGGCGTATAATCATATATAAATATATAATCTGTATATTTTGCTTCAAAATTCTATATGCACACACGCATATATATATATATATATATATATATATATATATATGTGTGTGTGTGTGTGTGTGTGTGTATTTGGGAATATATGAGTATTTATGCGTATACACCTCTGTACAAAAATACAAGTTAACCCGAAAAAATAAAGGAAAAGATATTGTACACAATTTTTAAATAATGAAAATCAGATATATGAAAGACAATGTTAAGAGATATTTAAATTTAAAAAAGGAAGAAATGTCCATTCTTTATATATATAAATATTAGCATTTATGCAAAATTTTTAAATTCATTTTTGACATAAATATAAGATCACCAATAAAAAAAAAATAAACACAATAGGACTTAATTTAAAATATATAGTCTTCGTAATAAAAAGGACCATTTTTAAGTCATTGGTATGACTCGACATGGGATTGAGGTAATTTACTAAGCTTTTTTGCTTAGATGTAGCACAAGGCCGCATGAATTGGGCACCCAATGAGAATCGAACTCACTCGTGTAGGTTTGCTAGTCTACCTTGCTAACCATTACACCACCCGAGGTGCCCCTCGACATGGGATTGAATTGCAGTCTCGTGGACCATTGGTGAACTCTCTACTCAATGGCCCGGTTTACTATTATTAGATGTAGTCAACGTAATATAAAAGCTCTTAAAACTGTAATACTTAAAATACTAAAACCATAAATGACTGAAGGAATTAAATCGTCAGAATTTGAGAAAAGCAAAATAAAAGCTTTGAAAAAAGTCGGAAAATCTCAGAGAGAAATTTCGAAGATCTTAGGACGCTGTAAAACCGTTATCTGCAATTACTGGAAAAGTCCAAAAAGCAAGGAACAAGAAAACCAACAGGGAGGCCAGAAAAATTTTCATCACAATTCAAGATAGGAAGTGTTCACGAAGTAAAAAAAGGAAACTTCGTCAATATCAAAAATATTGATATCTCCTGTGGATGCTTCTTGTGGTATTAGAACAATTAGAAGGATTTTAAACAACGAAACAATTAAGCAAAAGGAAAGAATTCATCGTCCAAGGTTAACGACGTGGTGTATTCAATAAGTTTCCAGACTTTTTTTTGTGCAGGCATTTAGAATTGTTGTAGACTTGAAAATTCAGTATGTTATTGCTATACATCTTATGAGATGACTGACAATTTTTATGATTTCAGGTTTAAATGAGCAGCTACAGCAGGAATTGGAATACACCCTACTAAAGCCTGATTGTCACAGCTGGTGAATTTCAAAAATGCAATCTGGACGTGAGGAGACTTTAGAAGAACGATATGCAACAAAATTCTGTTTTAAGCTTGGAAAAAATGCCTCAGAAACGTATGGAATGCTTCAGTCTGCTTTTAGAGTATCTTGCATGAATCAAGCATGAGTTTTTGAGTGGCATAAGACATTCAAGGAAGGCATGGAGTCTGTAAGGGATGATGAGAGGTGTGGGAGGAGTAAGGAAGTCAATACACCAGAGTTGATTGACCAAAGGGTTAAGGTTTTAAAGGAGTTCAGCAAGAGATTCCATCGGAAGCGGCCAGCAATCTTCAAATCAGGTCAGTGGCACCAGTCCCCAACTCCATCCTTGTCACAGACTATTTGACCAAGATGGGCATCAAGACAGTTCCTCAGCCTCCCTATAGCCCAGATCTTGCTCCCTGTGACTTTTGGTTATTCCCTAAGTTCAAAGGCTGTCGTTATGAGACAATTGAAGAGATGAAAGAGGCTGTGACGAAGGTCATGGACACGCTCACACAAGATGACTTCCAGAAGTTGTCGTAACGCTACAACAAGTGCATTGCAGCCGGTGGAGATTACTTCGAAGGGGACTATCGTTTCATGTGTGTACTATCAATAAAAATGCACATACGAAAATAGTCTGGAAACTTATTTAATGATCATCATATGAAACACAAAGAGAAACGACTGGAATATGCTCGTCAATATCAAACCATGAGGGCTAAAGAATGTCGAAAAGTTATTTTTTAGGACGAGAAGAAATTCAATTTAGACGGTCAGATGGATTTCAGAAGTCATCATCATCATCATCATCGCGTCATGCCATCAGCACGGTTATCTCTGGCCCTCTCTTGCCACCCCTTCCTTTCGTTCATCCTATCAAGCAGGTCGTCAGGGCTACACTCCGTATCAACTCAGACTTGCTGTATGTAGGTTCAAGCTGGTCACCCTGTCTCTGCTCGTCCTTTGCAGTGTCCTGCATGTCTGGTTCGTCTAACTTGGATAGCTTTCGTGATGGGTGGTAGGTTGCCGTATAGCTGCTGCTTTGTGAGTGTTGCTTTCAGGACTTGTTCAGTATTGCTTGCAGCATTCTTGTGTAGTTGCCGTCAAGCTTTTTCTCCATCTGTTTAGTCAGCGTCCATGCGGTGCATCCATATAGCAGTATTGACACGACCGGTCAAGTCTGATTTCCATATGACCGATGGTCTAATGATTGCTGTCCATGCCTTTGCTAGTCACGTGTCATTATCTGTCTCGGTTGATGAGACACTGCTTCCTAGGTAGGTGAATTTGTCAACTAGTTTCAGCTATTGTTTAGTGTGGAGATGTCGCTTGTTTGATTTAAGCATATATATTCCGTTCTGTGTGCATTGACATAGAGGCCAATGCCTGCAGCGGCTCGTTGGGAAGTTTCATTTGCCAGAAGTACTAACACGCAAAAATTTCCAGAAGAGAATTACTCAACAAGGAATAATGGAGGAGGATCTCTTATGATCTGGGGACCTTTTTATCTCCAGGAAAACTTAAACTACAATTTGTCAGCGGTCAAAAACAAGCAGCAGATTATGTGAAGATGCTAAATGATTTATCTCTCGAACAAGAGCGTCGTCTATGTAGAGAAGAGGGGTTTTTAGCAAGATAATGCTGCTACCCACAATGCATCTATAACAAAGAAGTACTTGTTTGAACAAAACATGATTTCTGACCACACAGCACGCTCTCCAGACCCCAGTTCTATAGAAGATTTTTGGGGAGTGATTGTTGCAAAAGTTTATGAAGGAGGTCGACTGTACGCAGCAACGTCTGAACTCAAAAAAGCAATGTTAGACGCATGGGAAAAATACCTTCGGTTCAACTTCAGAAACTAGTTGATAGTATGTCTGGCTGATTTTGGAGGGGGGGTATCAAAGCAAACAGTGGATCTTCAAAATATTAAAGAAAACAATTTGCATTTATATTCTCTAATTCTGCTCATTGGTCTTATATCTAAGTCAAAACGAAATTTTAGAATTAAGCATGAATGCTAATATACGTATAAAAAATGAATTGATTTTTTTTTCATATTGAAATTTAATTGTCATTATCCTTCGTATATCTGATTTTCATAATTTGAAATTGGTAAACAATATATTTTTCTTCCTTTTTGAGGGTGGTCTGATATTTTTGTTCAGGAATGTATATACATTTGTATATATATATTTTTTTCATTTATCTATACATGCATATATATATATATATATATGTGTGTGTGTGTGTGTGTGCGTGTGTGTGTGTGTGTGTGTCTCCATATATGAATATATTCATATGTGTGTATATTGTTCGAAATTTAATTTGTATAGTTTCAAAGATTACTTATAATGTAACTATTTTTCTACCGTTTCCGTTTTCGACAGATCGTTTATCATTGGCTCGAAGAAATATATTCAGCCTAAGAGAACTAAAATAAATCTATGCATTCGCTATTAAAGATTGGGAGATCTATTTTGAGTTGTTTGCAGCATACAATTGTCTGTCTTTATAGCTGTCAATTCAAGTTTGTTGCCTGTTAACACAAGAGACAATACGAAATATTTTTATGCAACATACTCCAGAAAAAAAAAAAATTTCGACGAGAAAAACAAAACTGTAAAATCTGTCATGACATAATACCGACACGGAAATAGAGACGCCAATAAATGTCATATTGAGATGTGTATCCCAGAGACGATATGGAAATCTTTTGGAGTACCAGCAACTTGGCCTTAGAGATGATTCGTAGACACCAGAATAAAATAAAGCAAAAAGATACAATGATAAAGATATTTGTTGAGAAGACAGGATGATAATTTAGTTAATAATCTCTCAAATCATCTTCAGCGGGACTCCAGTAAGGAAGAATAGAAAAATAAAATCATATTTGCTTGGAAGAAAATATGGATATGTCCGGGTAACTTCTTTTCATTTTTTCTTTTTTTTTTTTTTTTTTTTTCGTGAACTATCTAAAACTTTGTACGCGAAGATGAGCAGAGAAAATGCTATAAGAAAAAAGAAAATAAAATCAAAAAGAGAAAAGAAAGAAAGAAAAGATTTGCCGAATTCAAAAGACAATTTACTTTCGTTCACGTTTGGGAGTTGACTGAATCATTTAATTAGCTGTCATTATCCGATCTCAAAGCGTCTGATTCAAAAATATTGCTTTATTTGATAGCCTCAAAGTCTGGTGTTTCTTTTCGGTCTAAAACCTTTGATATTTCAAATCAATCACTGAAAATCAGGTTTTCAAAATAAATAAATGCTAAATTGAACTTAGCTCTGCCAGTAAATAATTACCTCGGGGTCAATGCCGAAAAATAAAGTATATTCAGACTATTATGCTGTTTTTATAGCAGTACTGACTCGTCTCTTCTCCTCTTTGATTAAAGCTCAGAGGCGACATCTCCACACTAAAGGGTAGCCCTTTTGAAACTTGTAGACAAGTTCTCCTACATCGGAAGCAGCGTTTCATTAACCAAGAATACACGACTGGCAAAGGCATGGACTGCTATTCATAGTCTATCGGTCACAGGGAAGTCAGTTCTGACCGATAAAATAAAACGCAGTTTTTTTCCAAGCAGCGGTCGTGTCGATACTGCTATATGGATGCACCATGTGGACGTTAACAAAACGTATGGAGAAAAAGCTTGACGACAATTACATTAGAATGCTGCAAACTGTATTGGACAGGTTCTCGAAGCAGCATGCTACAAAGCAGCAGCTGTGCAGCCACCTACCACCCACCACAAAAAGTATCCAAGTTAGACAAACCATACATGTGTTATATAACATATGCCATGGATTTTCGGTTCGTTCCTAGTGACTCCGTGTGCTTGGCAAGCTGTCACATTTTGATTAGTAAAAAGGACAGCACGATCAGAGCATTCAGGTCGAACAGGTGTGTAACCGGAAAGAGATCACGTGATGAGAACAACGCGGTGAGATTTAGACAGAGTGCAGAGAATCGCAGTCGAGCGAGGGACACGCAGCCGAGAAGAGGCGTCTCTGACGAGCTTGCAAGGAGGTGCAAGCGTTGGCACCCCCAGGCTCCCGGAAGAAGATATGGGAAGAAGTCCTCTCTCTGAGTATATGTCTCTCCACCCATCTCTCACACACCACAGAAGCATCAACCCTTTCGAGAATAAAGTGTGAGAGATAGATATTTTTATAAAGAAGTGTGTTCGTTCGTTCAATGAAGTTCGTAAATTATGTTTGATTATGTTTCCGCTTATATTAATATTTGTATTACGACCATACAACACATGCGTGACACTGCTGGGGAAGTAAGTGATGTACTCCTGTGGACCACTTCACATGTACGAGCAAAGGTCGGACGACCAGAGAGAACCTATATACAACAGCTCTGTGCCGATACAGAATGTAGCCTGGGAAACCTCCCGAGGGCGATGAACGCTAGAGACGGGTAGCGAGAGAGGGTCAGGGAGATCAGTGCTAGCAGCGTAACATGATGATGATGATGATGATTGACTCGTTTGGTAATAGTTATCGTCATCTTCAATGGAACTTGCAACCCCGATTTAAAATCCTGAACATTGCTGTTTGCATTTAATATTATGTTGATACCATTGGAAAAGATATAACCCCACTTATTCTTTCTGCTTTGTGTAAATATTTGGACAGTAAGTCTCTTTATCCTTCTATTCGAGAAGGAAGACTTTGAATTTACAACAGTTAAATTCCGCTTAAAAAGTGTCCTTTTTTCATTTTGGGTAAACATATATTCACTCACCCAGTATGTTGTATATCCATGACCAACTATACAAACACATATGCATGCATAATCATAACGACGACACAATAAAGACGAGCGACACAGTTCTCTAGAAAAATATACCTCTCACTTATTGAAAGGGTTGTGTGTGAGAGGGAGTTGGAGAACAGAACTGCAACATATTGACCCCCACTCCTATGGCCACAACAGCGTTTCTTTCCCGTTCTCCTAGGCTGCTCAATCAGGGGCCTGGGGGCCCAGCCTCTCTGGGTGCTGGGCTTCTCTACCACATCTCCTCTCCAACTGATCTGATCTCCAAACTGACTGACTTCCAGTCTTCACCCGGGTTATATAATAATTTGACGTCCACTGTTCTTCCTGCGAGCGTCACAATTTTGCACTCATTCAACACGTCCTATGTCAAGGTTATGATATCCTGATATTCCTCGACCGGATGCACCTGTTATTTACATAGGTGCATTTCCTATTTTGACTGCTCGGCCGGGTCGGAGGTCAATATACAACAAGTATAGACGTATATAAACGTTACAATTAGATACAAATGTCATTCATTATTTTAAAAGTTAAGTTTTCTTTAAAACATAAGGCATTTGAAGGATATCATCATACACGATTAGTTCAAAATAATTTCTTAGAACCAAAGTGAATAGAGTTAAATATAAATAACTTTACCTTTGTTTTGTTTTTGTCCTGTAATGCTACCCACGCAATTTACGCAGCATGTCAAAAGGGGTCGTCAGGTCACTATAAAACTATTGGAAACGCACCAATATCAAATAGCATTACAGTCTCTATCTTATTCCCGAGTGTTTTAGTTCTCAGGCAAGGTCGAAGTACTTTCTTTTCACGTTCTTCTTTGAATTTTTATTGTTGTTGTTGTTGTTGCTGTTACTCTTTTTCGAGTATTTCACACTAGCGTTAGCCGAAGGAGGTGCCCGTAGTGTAATGGTTATCGTCGGAGGAAATGGACACGGCGAAACGAGTTCAAATCCAGGACGAGACTGATTGCATTTCACATAGCACTAATACCCTTGGGAAACGTATGAATCCAATAATTCTCCTTCCAGCTATAGATAAATAGTAGGGCAGACTAGGTTCTTCGGCCTTGGTGAGGCAACTAGTCTAGGAGAAGGAAAACTCTGAATTGAAACCTATTAAACTCCGCTTAAAAAATTGACCTTCTGATTACAGAAGGTCAATTTTCTAACCATATTTACCCAACCCCACTGCCCGATCAGTAGGGTTGGGTAAATATGGCTAGCCGAAGCTTTCTCAATGGAGTTGGAGTGACAGAAAGTCTACTTATATCTTCCAGATTCTGGCCGATCTCAACAATGCTGTAGTGTTTTTTTTATTTTCATATCCTCTAGTCTTTTTACCAATCCTTTGGTAACTTTACCAAGAGCACCAATTTCAATTGTTATCACCGTCACTTTCATGGTCCACAGTTTTCTCAGTTCCCAAGCAAGGTCCAGGTACTTATCCTTATTTACGCTTTCTTTGAATTTTACTCTGTGGTCTGCTGGACGGCTAAGTTCATAATTGTGCAAGTCTTCTTTTTTGTTGTTGTAGTTGATTTTGATTATTATAAGGCCTAGTCGTCTGGTTGTATCTCAAAATCACAGAATATTATTATCCTTATCATTATTGTTTTTATTATCATTATTTTATTTCTTGCGAGGTTTTTCACAAGGAATATGATTTTTCACAGGAGACTGAGTGATAACAAGTCTCCTCTGATTTAAAGTCTCGACTACAAATCCAAGCCGAATTCATCAGTACTTCCTCTAACTTAAGTTTTTGATGATGAAGATTTTTCTGGCTTTGAAATTTGTTTTTTTTTTTTTATTGCTTGCTTCGTTTTAAACACTATATTACTCACATTAATCAAAAGCTTTTCCTGAATATACTATGTTAAAACAAGTGGGGTTAAATATTTCCAATGCATTTTCTAGTAAAAATAATTTCCAATGCATTTTTCTAGTAAAAATAGTTTCCCATGCATTTTTCTAGTGAAAATAGTTTTCAGTGGATTTTTCTAGCAAAAATAATTTCAAATGCGTTTTTCTAGCAAACATAATTTCTTGTACATTTTTCGAATAAAAATAATTTCCAATGTACTTTTCTAGCAAAGATAATTCCCAATGCATTTTTCTAGCAAAATTCTTTGCAATGCATTTTTCTAGTAAAATTGTTTTCAATGCATATTTATAGCAAAAATCATTTGTGATGCATTTTTTCAATCAAAATTTATTTGGAATTCATTTTTCAAGCAAAAATCATTTCTAGTGCATTACAAATCCGTTTTCCAGGTTCTTGTTGATTTTTTCAATCGCCCTAATTACGATTGTCACCTTCATATTCCCCAACATTTCAGATGTTCACCAAGGTACAGATATACCTTCACTTAGTAATCAGCAAGCACATGAAAGTCCCCTAAAAACTTATTCTTTTGTTGATTAACATTTGATCTTGTTTTATAACCAAAGTTGAGTGATCCGTTTTCTATCTCAAAATCCCACGTAATTGTATACGTTTTATTTTTACGAATATATCCGGTTTTTGGCACACATCATTGGCATATAGTGAAATTTCTTACACAATTCCTAGTGGATCACCTTTATTTCCACCCAGTTAAATTTATTCTGGCGTTTTTTCATGCTTATTTGCTACTTCACCTGAATACGTATATAATTCAGTTAACAGTATTATTTTAATAATATATCACATCTATGGTCCGGAAGATCAGGGTTCAATCTCAGGTTGCGTCCTACCAAAGACTTTAAAAATAGCACTTGATACCCTTTTGCTTAACACTTAGCAATATAAGGTGCGTATTAAGGGTAAAGTTGAGCAATCCAGGGAAAGGAGTAGCGCCCTCCTCTACGCCTTGGTGTAGTAGCTATTGAAATGGAAGCCTTCTTGTCGCCCTCGACTACGGTCGCCAACTTAACTTTTTACTTTTTCAATGATTCTCATCCTGTAATACAATCAAATAAGAAATGTTATACTTTTCAACAATTCTTTAGAAAGATGCCTAGATAGGAGTGACCAATGGTCGTTGAGGTTTCTAAGGGTTGATATATATTCCTCTATAATTCACTCCTTAATTATCTAAAGGTAAAGATTATTATGTTTAGGAAACAGAAATAACTTTGTAACTCTGAATTAGATTTGTATATTAGAGAAAAATGGTTTGGTTTCTTTGTTTAATGGCATATCAATCTTTTGTAGGTTATTTAATGCCAAAGCCATTCTTCTAGAAGAACAGTAGTGGTACTATTTAACCCATAACTTGGAGGATTAGGGGGTTCATATTTTTCCCAAAGGTATCTGCTCGAAAGTGAATGTAATAGCGCGACTGGAGTACGAACTCGCTTACTACGATTCCGCAGTCCATTGTTTTAACCATTACACCACGAGGACACCCATTTTAGAGAAAGAACAAAAGCTAAAAATACTGGGATTTTTTTTTAGTATTTTTTTGTGTTTAGAGAAAGAACAAAAGCCAAAAAATAATTAAAAAAAATTTAAATCACCAGGAATTTATCCCTAGAAATGAGTTTTTCCCTAAATATTATTATCTTCGTCGAGCGTTTAAAGTCAGACTTGAGGAACGTAAGATAACTGAATCCATAGACATGAATGATTGTATCAGTTAATGAATATACTGTAGCGGTTTCTTGAAATATTGCCGATTATGTATGTCGCTTTTATGACAAACATTTGAAAATAAAGATGGTGGTTAGAGTTTTGCTCACAAAGTATGTTTTATTCATTCTCTAAAACAACATAATAAATATCTATATATATGGCAGCTTATTCTGTCAAAGAAAATTTTGTTGATATTATATTTATTAATCAGTTAAATTCTGGGTTACAAAAAACAAAGCTTTCTCTTGCTTTCCAAATCAAAGCAGTCCGCTCTAATATAAAAAAAAACTTGAAAGTTTTATTCAATCATGATAATAACTGGATAAATTACAAATTTTGTGTATAAAATTCTTAAAAATCAGTTACGACAGTTGTAATAAGAAAAAAACGAGCGAATTCACTGCATCTAGTTCGGAGTTGATAGTATTCCTAGCATTCAAATTGTTAGAAATATAGGGTGTTTCAAAGTAGATGTAACCTATTAATGTGATAAATATTTATTATTGAGACCAGTGCAAATGACGGTCATTTGAAACATGTCCGATAAAAAATGCATCATTTCAGTTCGAGACATCAAATTAATGTTTTTTAAGTTGTTATTAAATCAGCTTCCAGGACATGCAATCTTTTTTTGAGTTTCTTGTCTCAGTAATTAATCCTTAACATATTAATGGATTGCATCTACTTTGAGACAGTTTTTAATGATTTTGTCTCCAATGGTGGAACGATAAAAATTGTCGTCCAAAAGAAAACAACAATACAGCTTTATTTCAAAACTTTTATTGAAAAAATCAATACAGGTAACTTAATTATGTAGTAGAGCTGTCATCTACAGGGTGGAACGATAAAATTGCCGTCCTAAAGAAAACAACACTACAGATTTATTTTAAAACTTTTATTGAAAAAATCAATTCAGGTAACTTGATTATGTAGTAGAGCTGACATCTACAGGGTGGAACGATAAAATTATCGTCCTAAAGAAAACAACACTGCAGCTTTATTTTAAAACTTTGATTGAAAAAATCAATTCAGGTAACTTGATTATGTTGTAGAGCTGACATCTACATGGTGGAACGATAAAATTGTCGTCCAAAAGAAAACACTACAGCTTTATTTTAAAACTTTTATTGAAAAAAATCAATACAGGTAACTTGATTATGTAGTAGAGCTAACATCTACAGGGTGGAAGGATGAAATAATCGTCTTAAAGAAAACAACACTGCAGCTTTATTTTAAAACTTTCATTGGAAAAATCAATTCAGCTAACTTATGTAGTACAGCTGACATCTACAGGGTGGAACGATAAAATTGTCGTCCTAAAGAAAACACTATAGCTTTATTTTAAAACATTTGTTGGAAAAATCAATACAGGTAACTTGATTATGTAGTAGAGCTGACATCTATTCAATGTAACCGCCTTCAGCCTCAATCACCGCCTCGATACGGATCCGGAATTAGGAGCATGCCTTTTCCACAAGCGCCGGCTGGAGCTCGGTGAATACTCGGCGGATGGCGACGATCAGGCTGGCTTTGATGTTGTGGGAGGTCATGTTGGTAATGTTCTCGACGTATGACCAGACGAAGTTGTCCAGCGAGTTCAGGTCAGGGGAAGGTGGGGGCCAGTGAGAGAAGGGTACAAAGTCGTAGCACTCCTTCTGAAGCCAAGCCTGGGTCTCTTTGGTCTTGTGGGTCGGCGCTGAGTCCTACTGCCATACCCAGGGTCTGCCACCGGCCACCTGATAGCAACAGGTGATCACCACACTCTTCAGAACATCCAGGTACACTTTAGTGTTGACTTTCAAGCCGACTTCGAAGATGTGAGGTGTTATGATGTGGCCCTTACTTGAAACCACACCAAAGACCATAATCGTAGCCGAAAACATTGTTTTCATCACCCTAGGCACGTCCCTGTTATTTATGGCAATCCAGATTTGCATTTTGAGAGTGCTGGCAATGGTCCTGTTGTCATAGCTTGTATCGGTAGAGAGCATGTGTTGTACAGCAGCGCATCTTTGATCTCGCTCGTTGAACATTGTGTCACTTTCAGACATGATAGAAAGCTCTTATCGCTCTTGGGATTTGTACACAACTGGTCAATTAGTAGATGTTCTGCAACAAAAAAAAGAAAACCGGTTTTTATTAAACAGAAATGGAACCATGTCGTCTTTTCTAGGGCGACAATTTTATCGTTTCACCCCGTAATGACACAAATATTTTCCCTCGCTTGTCAAAGGTATTGTGATCGAGGATTTGTAGTTGCTATAGTATACTATTTTCAAATCTGAAATTAAAAAAAAAAAACCAAAAGATAAGTTGACTGATTAGAAGTCATATGGGTCCCATGTATAATGATACACCTATATAACCGGAAAATAAAAAATTGGTTGTGTATTTATTTAATATAACGTTTCGCTCATCTATTCGAACAAGACCAAAATTATATTATATTATATTATATTATAGTTGTGTAGAGTAGAGTAGACTAAAAAATATGGAATTAAAGCTGCTATACGACCAATAAAGTCTTCAGCAAATTCTGAATCTGAGACTATGCATGATTTTATGAACAAAATAGTATCATTAACACAAACCGCTTCATGTTTACCTTACAATATCACCGGGCGATTTTTTGAAGGTTTTTTTTGTGGGGGGGGGTTCTCACATTGTGGCGAGATGAAAAGGCAAGCTCATAATGTAATGTTGTATTCATAACATGTCAGCCAATATACATCAGCCTATCAGGAAGTGTTAATTCAGTGACATAAGATTTGATCTAACTGACAACAGGACGATGTCAGATGTTGAATGTGTAAAGGAACCTGAAAAAAAAGTTGTTTCCTTCATAAAATAGCGATTACATTCTTTGATAAAATAGCATTAAACTTCTTTAATAAAATAATATCAAATTTATTCTTTGAAATAGCTTTAAACTTCTATAGAATATCATTACACTTCTATGAACAGTATTAAATTTCTTTAATAAAATAATATCCAAATTCTTCAAAATAGCTTTAAACTTCTATAATATCATTACATTCATATGAAATAGCATTAAACTTCTTTAATAAAATAATATCAAATTTCCTCTTTGAAATAGCTTTAAACGTCTATAGAATATCATTACACTTCTATGAACAGCATTAAATTTCTTTAATAAAATAATATCCAAATTCTTCAAAATAGCTTTAAACTTCTATAATATCATTACATTCATATGAAATAGCATTAAACTTCTTTAATAAAATAATATCAAATTTCCTCTTTGAAATAGCTTTAAACTTCTATAGAATATCATTACACTTCTATGAAACAGCATTAAATTTCTTTAATAAAATAATATCCAAATTCTTCAAAATAGCTTTAAACTTCTATAATATCATTACATTCATATGAAATAGCATTAAACTTTG
This sequence comes from Sepioteuthis lessoniana, assembly GCA_963585895.1. Lineage (NCBI taxonomy): Eukaryota > Metazoa > Mollusca > Cephalopoda > Myopsida > Loliginidae > Sepioteuthis > Sepioteuthis lessoniana. The sequence continues at coordinate 17,952,443 of OY757933.1, forward strand.
TTAATAAAATAATATGAAACTTCTTTAAATAGCCTCAAACTTCTATTGAATATCATTACACTTCTATGAAACAGCATTAAATTTCTTTTATAAAATAATATCCAAATTATTCGAAATAGCATTAAACTTCTAAGTGGGAGAATGCAAAAGACAGAGCTGTCACATGGAGAGACCTCAAGCACATGGTAACAAAGAAATTAAGTTTCCTCATAAAAGCAGTCTGCGACGTCTTACCAACACCAGTCAACCTTCATGCTTGGGGATTAACTACATCCGACCGATGCAGCAAATGTGGGAAAACTGCGAGCCTCAAACATATTCTCACTGGATGTGAGTACGCTCTAAGACATAACGAAGTCCTGGACATTTTTTCTGGGTTTTCAAAAATATGTTGTGAGACTGCCAATAAAGCTCTAAATATTATCAACAACAGAGCAATTCAGTTCGTTAAAGAAAGAAATGTTTCGAAAATTGCGCGTGAAAATATGCGTAAACCATCATTGCTTGAGGGCTGCACGTAAACCACCATTGCTTGAGGGCTGCACGTAAACCATCATTGCTTGAGGGCTGGCACGTCGCAACCGATTTAAAACATAACTTCATATTTCCAACTGAAATAGCGTTAACAAAAAAGTGTCCAGATATTATCATTTGGTCTGTTAAAGCAAAAAATGTTTTCGTTATTGAGTTAACAGTCCCTTATGAAGAAAATTTCGACTGGGCACATCAGGGTAAGTTGGAAAAATATGAAGATCTGCGAGAACAATGTGTCAAAAATGGCTGGATAACGAATGTATTTCCTATCGAAGTCGGATGCAGTGGTTTTATTGCCAACTCAACCACCGTTTTCTTAACTAATCTTGAACTTCCTCCATCGGACAAGAGAAAATACAAGGAAAAGATCCAAGATAAGACTCTAACAGCATCAGCGTGGATCTGGCAATCCCACAGAGCGACAACAATCTGACAAAGTCTGGTAGTGTCATGAGATACTGCTGGGGCGCTTTGGGTTAGTGGTAATGATGCTTAAGCCCCGAAACCATGCCTGAACCCAGAGTCATCAAATGATGAAGGCTTTGTTAGAAGCATTGCTGTTGTATAAACATCAGTTATTGTATGATACCTACATTCTATAATATCATTACACTTCTATGGAATAACATTAAACTTCTTTAATAAGATAATATCAAACCTTTTCGAAATAGCTTTAAATCTTTATAAAATATCATTATTCTTAGAATTAATTTTTATTTATTGCGGACTTTTTGTCCTCATCTTGATTGTTTTTTTTGTGTTGTTTCTTCTTTCACTACGTTTCAGCCAAATTTCACCTCTGGACTTCTTCAGGTGATTTTACCGCGACCTCGGATAGGAAACGTAGTGAAAGAAGAAACAACACAAAAAAAAACTACCAAGATGAGGACAAAAAGTCCGCAATAAATAAAATTTAGTTCTCAAATTAAGAAGCCTCATCTCAAAATGATTCCAATTAAAGACGATTACAAAAATTCGGTACGGACCCAACGATGGAAGATCAAATAAGGATTTATAAGACGAAAAAATCCATCCTTGATCGCCTTTCGAGGCCCATGGCGCAGTGGATGGAGGCGTTGAGTCTCTGCGGTTCCAGGTGAGCATTGTCAGAAGATAGCGGTTTCAAATCCTACCCAAGCCGGCCAGAGGTTTACTTGGTCAAAAAACGTGGTGCGATAGACAACAACTATGGAAGGCAGTAATTACTGGGGATACGGTTACAAGACTCATCATTCTTATCCGAGGTCGCGGTAAAATCACCTGAAGAAGGCCAGAGGTGAAATTTGGCCGAAACGTACTGAAAGAAGAAACAACACAAAAAACCTACCAAGATGAGGACAAAAAGTCCGCAATAAATAAAAAAAATTAATTCTCAGATTAAGAAGCCTCATCTCAAAATGATTCCAATTAAAGGCAATTATCATTATTCTTTAATGGAAGAGCATTAAACTCTTTTCAAATATAGCATCAAAATCCGCCCCCCCCCCGTAAAATAGCATTTCAGTAAGCACCGGAAGAGAGTGACCTGTGAACTGCATGACAGTTATTTCCGCTTGATGACGATTAAACATTCGATTTCAAAGATCGAGTGGGCGTCGAACGATTATATCATTGAGTTGAGTTGCGGGGAGTTGCCAGTTGAGTTGCGGGAAGTTGCCAGTAGAGTTCCAGACAGTTGGAGACGATATGTGGTAGGGAAAGCCACATCAAGCCGAAGGGGCCTTTGGGCCCTGATGAGTTGAGGTCCAGAGAAGATGCTGATAAGATGCAGTAAAGAAAGCCAGCATCCAACAGAGTGGGCCCTAGGCCTCCGGTTGAGCAGCCCTAGAGAACAAGAACGAGACAACGTGACGATCATAACAGTGAGGAGAAAATATTGCACTTATGTTCGATCTCCAGCTCCCTCTCACACGCAAACCCTGAACAACCCTTTCGAACCCTTGCAATAAAGTGAGAGGTAAATATATTTGTAAAGAAGTCTTCCTGCGTCTTTCTGCGTGCGTCGTTTATTACTGCGTCTGATTAATTTATTGCGTCAGTATGTATCCTGCATGAACATGTATATGTGTATATAAGCATATTTATTATGTGAGTATATAACATTATGTGAGTATATAACAAATTTGTCCCAGGGAAAGGAGTAGCGCCCTCACCTACACCTTGGTGTAGTAAGCTATCGAAAAGGGAGCCTTCGGGTCACCCTCGACTATGGTCGCCTACTTTACTTTATATAACAAATAGATAACTTGATAAATAATTAGATAGATAAGTAAGCAGAGTCGCTGGAGTTTTTAGATTTTTACTCAAAGGATAAAAATAAAAGGTTTAACTTGCAACTATTAACAGTATATGCCGAAGATGTAGATAAGAAAAAGATTTCAAAAAAATACGTGCGTTGAAAAATAGTAGAAAGACAAGGCTTATTTTGACGACATTTTTTGTTTTACTTACTTTAATTCAATTAAAGGGGTTTATTTTATATTTTATTTTTATGAAAGAGTATTTAAAATCTATAATCCGGCTTTTACACCTATTTGGAACAACTCTAATCGGAATTCTAACTAATCTATTATACGAAAGAAATATTGATCTGATAAGCGTATTTCACAGTGTGACAATTAAAAGATGTTGATCTATCATCTACTCGTCCAATTCAATTAAGAAATAAACTGAGACAAAAACAAGATGACAACGAACGCTGCGTTAACGACCGGGAAAATCTTATTAAAAGCGAGAAACAGAGAAGCTTTCAATGTAAATCAATTTAGTTACTGAAACGAATCAAACAATAAACAATACTGATCTAAAGCAGAGATTAGACGATACTCATTCTTATTTCAAGCCGATTGAGATTTGATCAAAATTTGTTTATTAAATTTCGATAAACACAATTCAGAATATTTGAAAGAAAATCAATAGGTTTCCAGTATTCTCTCTAGTAAAAGGTTTTCATGATATCAGATTACATACAATATAAACAAAATAGAGATAGTACAAAAAATTCATTATAGATATATATATATATATAAATATATATATATGTGTGTGTGTGTGCGTGTGTGTGTGTGCGTGTGCGTGTTTTTGTGTGAGAGAGAGAGAGAGAAGAAGACAGTACGAAAAATTAAATCGATAATTTTTAATGTAAGAATAGCTTCATCAGAAATTAAATTTTATTTCGTAAATATATATATATATATATATATATATATATATATATATATATATATATATTTGGTAAAAAGGGTGACCTCGGATTAGCAAAGGACTACCGAGGCATAACACTTACATCCATAGCAGCCAAAATTTCCAATGCCCAACTACGAAACTGGATAGAACCCAAAATCGACAACATCCTTCGGAAAAACCAAAATGGCTTCTAAAGTAATAAATCCACGACCTCACAAATATTGACCATCCGTTGAATCCTGGAAGGCGTACAGCAAAAAACCTACAGGTGACAGTACTATTTGTCGACTTTACCAAGACCTTCGATTCCATTCACAGAAGGAAGATGGAACAAATCCTACTAGCATACGGCCGACCAAATGAAACATTAGCAGCGATAACGATTCTCTACAAAAACACCAAAGTGAAAGTACGTTCACCGGATAGAGACTCAGAATACTTCGGCATTGTAGCAGGAGTACTACAAGGGGACACGCTAGCCTCATACCTCTTAATCATCTGTCTAGACTAAGTGCTTAGAACTTCGATTGATAAAATCAGAGAAAACGGCTTCGAGCTGATAAAGAAAATAAGCAGAAGGTACCCTGCAAAAACAAATACCGACGCTAACTAAACGGCTAGAGAAGAAGCTGGACGGCAATTACACAAGAATGCTACGAGCAATATTGAACAATTCCCGGCGGTAATACCCCACAAGACACCAATTGTACGGCCACCGGCCTCCCATCACGAAAACTATCCAAGTTAGACGAATCAGACATGCTGGAGAAGCAGGGACGAGCTCATAAGTGATGTACTCCTATGGACTCCCACATATGGCCGGGCAAAAGCAGGACGTCCAGCTCAAACATATATTCAGCTGCTATATGAGAATACGGGATGAAGCCCTGAAGACCTGCCAGAGGCGATGAACGATGGGGAGAAGTTGCGAGAGAGGGTAAGGGATATCCGTACTAGCGGCACCACATGATGATATATATATATATATATATAAATGTGTGTGTTTGTGTGTTTGGTAATTCAATTTATTATATATATATATATATATTCATTTGGTAATTCAATTTATTGTATATATATATATACATATATATATGTATGCCCCCGGCAGGTTTTGAGCACTGTCGTGAAAGAATTAACGGTTGCCATTCGACTAATACAAAGCTCTTAAAACGAAATGAGCATTCTGGTCTCTGTTTACGTAAAATAAAAATAAATGGAAAAATTTAACATATGTACGTTAAATTCTCCCTTTTGCCTTAAGATTTTTGGTAGCTGTGAGGTTATTTTATTTGAGGAAATCTTGGCCCGATTTCAATTCCAGCATGAGGCACCTTCAGTAATTATCTACCCTGATGAATTGTGATACAATAACTAGTCTGTCTGTGGATGACGATGCATTTAACTTTTAGACCTCATTATATGATTTATTGTTTCGTTTTCAGTTTTATATGCTACATTCTTTAAGAATTCATTTAATAGATCAAGGGCTACATTATAGAAACCTGTCCATTAATTCAAAGTTTTTTCTTCTCCCTGACCGGTTGCCGTATCAAGATTAAAAAATCCAGTCTGTCCTACCATTAACCAAGAGTGGATTCATACCTTTCCCAAGAATGTTGCTGTTCTTAGAAATCTAAACATTTTTATCAAGGATTTGAACTCGTGTCATCCTGTTTTTAAACTACTCTAAGCTGGCGACCCTAGTCGAGGGCAACTGAAGTCAAGGGCGACCCGAAGGTTACCTTTTCAATAGCTACTACACCGATGTGTAGGGGAGGGCGTTACTCCTTTCCCTGCTCAACTTTACCCTTGATACGTACCTTATAATGCTGAGTGTTAAGCAAAAGGTAGAAAGTACCATTTTTGAGTCTTTTCTATGACTCGGCCTGGGATTGAACCCCGGTCTCCTGGGCCATTGGCAAACACTCTTCCCATTAGATCAATGAGCCGGGTACTACTATAATCGTTACACAGTGAGGGCATCCTCCTTTACAAATCATGTTATATGTTCAATAAAATATCCCTATATAATACAAATGATTCGCAAACTTTTATATGACTTTGAGAATGTATTTCTATTGAATACTAGTACTTTGCTCACAATTTTATGGATTCACATTTTCCATACTAATTAAAAATTGCAAGCAATTAAATGTAATCTAAGATAGTTTTAAACTGGTTTCGCTTTTCATACCTAGCTACAATATTAATGCTTTAAGAGCCATATTTACCCAACCCCTCCGCTCGGGCAGGATATGACACAAGGTCAATTTTTTAGCAGAGTTTGACAGGTTTGAATTCACAGTTTTCCTTCTCCTAGACTAGTTCCCTCGCCAAGGCTGAAGAACCTAGTCTGCCCTACTATTTACTCATAGCTGGAGGGAGAATAATTGGATTCATACCTTTCTCAAGGGTATTAGTGCAATGTGAAATGCAATCAGTCTCGTCCAGGATTTGAACTTGTGTCGCCGTGTCCATTTCCTATGACGATAACCATTACACCACGGGCACCTCCTATGTATTAATGTAGTTCAAAATAACTATCAACATTTGGAAAATTATTTGGCACATAAACTACACCCTGACAGGTACGATCACTTCTGGTCGGAGTGGACCCGTGAGTAATAGAAAGAAAAGAAATAACTCGACACTCCCAAGAGCACCAGAGCAGACTTGCATTAGACGCTGTTTTTTCGTAAACCAAGAACTTCTTTTTTGGTGGGGAAGTTATTACCTCTTATACTGGATATACAGTGGGCGCCTCCAATAGTTTGATATTTCACTTGATGTTACCCATAATAGTAATATGCTATGGATAAAATACCTTCATAGATGAATTTTAAAAAAAGATTACGGGTTCATCTACAACATAGGCAGCGATAAACATCTGGATTGATGCTGGAAAAAATGTTTTAAAGATCGTGAAGTACCCGTGATGTTTCCCTCAATTTCAATTTTTGTGCAAGCCCTCAAAGATTCCCTCGTTCCGATCGACTGACAACAATCGACAATCAAGATCTAACACTGTTGTTGTTATATAACTCCAACTTATTCTACTCGCAGACTCGAGAGATTAGTGCGCAGAAGAAATGAAATAATTCCGAGATTCGATGCGTTCCTTTTCTGTCTTTCATTCCACACAGACGATCGCACTTGAACAGAAGAACCAAACGACCTTTCTATGAAATGGACGTGGATTAAATTTCAACAGACTACACCTGATTATCGCTCTTGATGATTTCGCCAAGCGTTTAAACCAGATTTGATAAACCTGTGGCATTACCAAATTTCAGCCCTTTCGTGACATCACAGAGAGACATATTTTTATAAATAATGAATGGATGACTGTATACTCCTAAGAGTTCCATAGATAAAAACCCATGACTGAATGCACCAGCACTCCGAAAAAAAAGTGTCCTGGATATGATAGGATTTTTTGTTGCAGAGGGATCTAATACCTAAGCAGAAGCATTCTTGGTCGTGGTCGAAGAAAATAGATGCAACAACCTGAGGCTGTTTTCGTTTCATTTTCGCGGTAATGCACCTAGTAAAGGTATGAATCTATTTCTTCTTCTCTTAGCTGTGGATGCATAGTAGGACAGACTAGAATTCAGAAATCGACCAGTGTAGGTAAAAGCTCTGAATTAAAGCAATCCATAACGCTACTTGGAGGAGGTGTTGGGTAAATAAAACCCGTCAGCCGAAGATGTTGTCGGTGTATGCTATGCTTCACCAACAAGACGAGTCTTTTGTTCCTAATAGTCTAAATTGTCCTTTATGTTAAATACGCTAGTGTTTATCAAGGAATAGTCGCCATATTGTCTACCCACTTGTAAATGATTTCATTGAATTTATTTCAAATGTATAAATATCATAATTCTCCAAGGAATCTTGAAATGTATTTAGAATAAGGCTGTTTTGTCTGTCCAATTTAACGATTTCGGGCTGAGCAGCTGCAAGTGGGTTATTAACGATGAAATTTTGTATCGACTAACATTACCTACTGGAACTAATCCCTGTCCTTGTGATATATAATAAGTAAGAATTGTCTCCAAAATGGCTTGTAAAATTGCATTGTTTCTTTCACCTGTATTGAGTGAGTGATTTGATCTCATTGAAGTAGTTGGACTTTTCGGCGGTATTCGGCATTATTCTCTGTAAAGACCCAGTTAGATCTGTAATTAGGAGTCACGGAAAAGAGACTAAGAACGATACTCATATTAACAATGAAGAATTGCAAGAAAGTAAACATCATGTCAACTATAAAATGAGTGTTTATACAGTTAAATCAGAATTAGAACAAAACATATGGATTTTATTGGGATTAGTTTCATTTGTTTGTTAAACGACACATCAACCCCTGGTGGATTATTTAATGCCGAAATTTGATACAAATGATTTGTGCAGTTATATGGCATGAATCAGTGTAGTTTTTGAGCAGTGTTCTACCAAGGACAATCTTTATTTTTTGGCGGTCTGCGAGAGATACGTTCAGAGTAATATGAATCAAGATCGAATGAATATAAGAATCGTCCAAAAATCTTTACGTTTTGAACGTTTTTATCAATATCTCCAGGCATTTACACAAATAGTACTGTTTGTTTTTGTGACTTCAGGGCCCCCGTGGTACACTAGAAGACACACACACACACACACACATATATATATATATAGAGAGAGAGAGAGAGATGTGCATGTGTGTATGAGCATATATTTTAGTGTATAAGTATGGGTGAGTGTGTGCATATATATATATATATATATATATATATATATTCACTTATGTCAATAGCCATTTTAAGACTTGTACTGTTTGTTTTTATGATTCTAGGGCCTTCTTGGTACACTTATACGTATGGTTAGATATACGTGTACGTGTATATATATATATATATATAGGTATATATGTGTGGGTATATATATATATATATATATGTGTGTGTGTGTATATATATATCACGGTTGATACATGGTGGGTGTAATATATATATATACCAATGCCACCAGGCATTTTCTAGAATCTCACTATTTGTTTTTGATACTCTTGCGACCCTTTCGTATCCTAGTACATATTGTTAGATAGGTGTATTTATGTGAGTATATGTATTTTTATATATGTGTATATATATGCCCATATATATATATATATATCATGGTAGATATATGGGTGAGTATATATATATATATGTATACTATATATATATATATATATATATATATATATCCAAAGGCTGAGATGTGTGTGTGTGTGTGTGTGTGTGCGTGCGTGTGGTTCTGGTGAAAAGTTCAGAATAAGGGAGGTTTACTTTTATCTCCTTTGTTGAACCCGAAATTTAGAGTTAGATGGGAGATATCAACCTATTTAATTACTTTAATAGATTGTCTGTGTTCCTAGGGTGGAAAGGGCAAACGCTCTCTTCATCGAGCAGATAGCAGAGAATAAAGGCAGACCCGATACAGAGACGCTATCTAGACTTTAGATGGAGATCAGGCAGGCCAACTCAAGAGTTAAATCAGCGAGTTACCTGTCACAGGAGTTAGCCAGTGACTATATTGCATTTCCTCCTAGTTTAAGTATTTACTGGAAAGAAAAGAAATTGGGAAGTGGGGCCAAGGGAGCAGATTAGAGAAAGGTTTTCGTGTGTCACACCTACCCTTCTTGCTTAGTCCTCCGAAAAGTTTGCGTTTACTTTTTCGTTTTTGTTGTCAACTGCGTCGGACTTCGTGCATTTTTATCAGTATGCTATACAAGCGAAGAAAAAATTTAGTATTTAAAAGCCAGGAAAGCTAATACTTATTAATCCAGCAATAATATGTGAAATGTAAACAGCCTTGTCCTGGACTAGAACTCGAGTCACTCTGTCCATTTGTTATTATGATAACCATTACACAACGAGGTTCTCCTATTTTCTACTGTATTAAACCATTATTGTTAAGCTGACTTCACTGTAAAATAACATTACAAAGTGTAATATAATAGCCGAGGGATTTCGTTTTATGCCTTTGGGTTTAGTTAGGCTGAGAACCTTTCGGCTCAGTGCATGGGTTACTTAGGTGCAACATTAACGCAGGTGTTCACGCGCGCGGGCGGAGCGGACGTGTCACTCAGAGATGTCACAATAGCCCAGATGGGAAACGGGGCTAGAGAGTGCGGGTGACGTCACGCACCGGAAGCGCGCGGAGGATTTTGGGGATTTTGAAAAAGTCAGTTAGTTGAGTTGAGTCCTGCGGTCCGAAGAAGAAGGGTGACTTTCGCTAGCTCGCAGTGGCCTTGTGGCGAGTGCCGCACGTGATGGAGTGGGGGCAGATGGAAAAGTCATCATAGAAAGATTGTGCGTCTCTCTTCCTTATGTCGAAACGTTTAACTGAAAGGTAATAAAAGGTATCGTACCTGAACTAAGAAGTCGTTAGGTGTTTTTCGTGTTTCGGGACTCGTATGTTCTATGTATATATGTTATGAACATTCTATGTACGTTTCACATATCCGTTTCATAGGTTTATTACAAATGGCTGTCATGCTGGACTACCAACCAACCTTCATCAAATAAAGATAAAAAAACATATCATTAACAAAACTAGTGTATAAAAATGATGAAAATAAATATAGCACAGATAAATTGTGAGACAAAGTATGGGTGAGTTATAGGTGGGAAGCAAAAAGGAATTTTAGTTTGAGTCTTAATGGGTTAATTTCCCTTTGAGCTGATGAAATGTATGTCAGTTTAAAGTAAATGTGAAATACATTTTTTATCGTATATAATTACAATCCATAATCTTTAAACTTGCTTTTATACTGGTTACCCTAACAAGACAAAAAATTTAGTATGCCTCCACTTTTTACATATAATTCAGGAAAAATATGGATTCATGCCTTTTCAAAAGGCATTAACGCAAATTGAAACGAAATCAGCCAGTTAAGGATTTGAAATTGTGACGCCGATTTAATTTCTAACGACACCAAGTGAACTTCCATGACTGCTGCACAGTCTATAATTTCTCAAAAGTTTAAACAGAATTCAGTGTTTTGAAAGAAAGTTAATATCAAAGCAGATGATCAAAAAATACAAGTTTGAAAGTTTTGACTTAGTTTGTTGTGAAGATAATCGGATTTGTGACGATTTTGTCTAATAAAGAAATCATAAATGAATATATAAGATTTCTTGGAAACTAAACCTGTATTACCTACAAAATTTGTTTGCGTTCTGACGCAGATGTAATTCATAAAATAGCATAAGAACGAAATTCGAAATATGTCAGCTTAATGCGATTTGATTAAGCGGTTTGATTTTTTTTTCACAAATATTTCCTTATAGTACATCGATAAAAACAATGATCTTCCTCGTATAAATCATTTGTTTTCCTTCTTTATCGAAGATCATCCTGTACTCACATACATTCGTATATATATATATATTCATAATGACACGGATATGTTTGGTACATTTAGCAATAATTTTTGAGAAGTATGCTCAATGTTTTGGAAGTGAACGACATGTCGAATAAAGTATAAATCTTTGACAAGAGGTAAAAATAACGCAGGAATACTCACTAAAGCTTAACACTTGTACCTGGTTATGGGTAACGGAAGTAGAAAAATCTGGATTAGATAAAAGCTTCGGATGGAAGTTCCGTTTTTGCTCCCAAGTTCGATCATAAACACCTAAACAAGGCTGAAGAATGAATCGGCCGAAACGTCGTGAAATTACACTAAAGGTTAAAAAAATAGTGCAAATACTCTGAAAGGATAAAAAATGTTAAGTTAAAAGAGTCAATTAATGAAATCAAATGCCGTTACCAAAACTTCCATTTTGATAGCACATTACACTCTTCAGAAAGCAGGAATGACGAGTTGTAGAATTATTCAAGCCTGGTGATGGTCCAAAAATTCATGATCCAAAAATACGACCAAGATACGTGAAATATACATAAGGAATCCGAAATACACGCGAAACACGAAATTGGTACAGGTACGAAACTTTTATTCACCTTTTTGAGTTTAAAGTTTTTTCGACATGAGGAAAGAGAAACACCGTGCGGCGCCCGTAGCGCACAAAGTCGTCTGGCCTCGCCCAGCTCTCGTTCGGAGGCAGGAACTCAACTAACTGCTTTTTCTCAAATCTCAGCCCACGCTTCCGGTGTGTAACGTCACCAACATCCCCCCTCCAATTCATATCTGGGATTTTTATTTTGACATCTCTGAATGGCACATCCTCTCTGCGCGCACGAGAACACCTGCGTTAATGCTGCACCTAACTAACCCATGTGCTAAGCCGAAAGGTTCTCATCCTAACTAAACCGAAAGGCAAGATATATAAAACGAAATCCCTTCGCAATTATATAACAGTTAGTTCATAGATGAAATTGAGTTACAGACAGTAGAATTTTTTGGTTCGAGAAACTAACAGTCACCAA
>OY757933.1:17969577-18107077 GCA_963585895.1 Sepioteuthis lessoniana
GTATGTTCTTATGTCTTTGTTAATCTATCGATTGCTCAGAGAGTAAGAATAAAGATAACTTAAAATCAGTTACGTTTAAAAAGATTTCCGTATATTATGTATGGGAAAATATGAGATACAATAATTTTCTTAACAACAAACACAAATAAATTATTTTCCTTTCTCTACAGATGATTCTGTGTCTCTCTTGTTCTCGAGCATGAATTCTCTTGGCTCTGGTCCAATAAAAGAGACTATATTAATTTGCGTCAATATTTGTCTGCACCGAACTGATATTTTTTTTTTTTTTTTTGGTTTTAATAGAGTTTACCTGCTACTGATACCATGTAGTAATTAACAAAACGTTTTTCACTCAGGTGTGCCGCGAGCCCGTATAAATGGAGCACCCAATGAGACTGATACCATATAAGCCATTACTATTTGTTGCATTAATAAGTTGTTGACATGTAAACCGTTTCCACACGTGTTTGATCTGATCTGAAAGTAAATGTATGTTGGGACCCTGCAACATTAACAGAAATTAGTGAATGACATCAGTTAAATTCAGCTGTCATAGACTGCGTGAATGAGAGTGATCGTCTTGAAAGTCGAAACTTGCGGCAGTTGTTGTACATATTTTTTTTAGCTATTCGTAAAAATTCTTAATGAATCATATGCATGCAGACACACATACAAACACACACAGACACACTCACACCGACAGATAGATAAATAGATAGACAGAGAGACTGAGAGTGGGAGAGAAATAGAGATAAGAATAGACCAGGATAGACATCATGCGGAGATAGATAGATAGATAGATAGATAGATTTTAAGTTGATGATTAATTGATAGATAGATTTGAACGATTGACAAATATACAGATTGATAAGAGATAGAAATCTATGTTCCTCATCATTGTTAAAAGAACATAGAATGGTATCCCGATAATTTTTTTCTTTCTTTAAATATTTTCCTTTATTTTACAATTTCTTTTTATAATACCAATAAGATTTATCATAGTGTGAATTGGATACAGTTTCTATAAAAGTGTGAAATAAATGTCTCTCTTTGATTGATTGGAAAATAAGCAGGTGGAAAATATTGAGTCGTTCTCACCTTTACCTAAACGAGTGTTTACACAAATACTTAGAAGAAGATGTTATTCATCTATTTGTTTTTTTCTGTTTTGTTATACATTTCTTGTTGCTAATTTGTCTTAAGATAAGACATATTTCAAAAGAAGCCAATTAAATCTACAAGAAAAGGAATTGTGGTAACCCTCGGCAAAATCTAAGCATTAATGTGATATTTTTGAGACAATAAGACCAATGAATCAATACTTGACTATAAGAGCGAACGATGAAAAAAAGAAACAAACAGAAAAAACGAAATGTTGAGGTTAATGATGAAAGACGGAAAAATAGGAAAAATACAGGAGGAATAGAATTAAAATATTGTAATCAATTTGAAAAGCTAAACAAAAAAAAAAGTAGATAGAGACTCACGTCATCATCATCATGTCGTGCCACAGGCAAGGATATCTTTGACCCTCTCTCGCCACTTCTCCCTATCGTTCATCGCCTCTGGCTGGTCTTCAGGGGTACATCCCGTATCCTCACATAGCTGCTGGGTGCATGTTCGAGCTGGTTGTCCTGCTTTTGCCCGGCCATATGTGGGGGTCCAAAGGAGTAAATCACTTATGAGCTCGTCCCTGCTTCTCCAGCAGTGACCTGCATGTCTAACTTGGATAATTTTCGTAATGGGAGGCAGGTGGCTGTATAGTTATTGCCTTGTTCAATATTGCTCGCAACATTCTTGAGTAATTGCCGTCTAGCTTCTTCTCCAGCCGTTTAGTTAGCGTCCAAGTAGTGCATCCATACTGCAGTATCGATACGACCGCTGCCTGGAAGAAACTGCGTTTCATTTTATCGGCCAGGTCTGATTTCCATATTATCGATAGCCTATCGATAGCTGTCCATGACTTCGTTAGCCGCGTGTCGATGTCCTTTTCTGTTGATGACACGCTACTTCCTAGGTTGGTGAATTTGTCTATGGTATCTAGTGCATAGTACTAAACTACACACTGTGATCAGGTTCCCGTAGCGGATTTCTGGGATAGAGTAAAATCTTAGTTTCTAGTACTCAGGGGATAACCTGATACGTAGGTGCCCGTGGTGTAAAAGTTATCGTCGTAGGAAATGGACACGGCGACACGAGTTCAAATCCTGGTCGAGACTGATTGCATTTCACATAGCACTAATACCCTTGGAAAAGGTATGAATCCAATTATTCTCCCTCCAGCTATGCGTAAATAGTAGGGCAGACTAGGTTCTTCAGCCTTGGAGAGGCAACTAGTCTAGGAGAAGGAAAACTCTGAATTCAAACCTGATTAACTCCGCTTAAAAGTTGACCTTGTGTCATATCCTGCCCGAGCGGAGGGGTTGGTAAATATGGATACGTAATGGTAATACTAGTTAACTCCCAATTGTAATATAATGGCCGTGGGATTTCGTTTTATGCCTTTGGGTTTAGTTAGGCTGAGAACATTTCGGCTCAGCACATGGGTTAGTTAGGTGCAAACTTGAGTGCAGGTGTTAACAGGCGCGTAGGGAGGATGTGTTGTTCATAGATGTTAAAATAAAAATCCGATAGAAAGGTTGACCAGTGGATGTGAATGACGTCATTCACCGAAAGCGCGCGCGCGGAGGATTTGGGGGATTTTGAAAAAGTCAGTTGAGTTGAGTCTTGCCTCGAGAGAAGACGGCTGACTTTCGCTTGCTCGCGGAGCCTTGGGCAGGTGTCGCTTGAGATGGTGGAGGGGGGCAGATGAAAAAGCCAGAATAGAAAGAATGTGTATCTCTCTCCTTATGTCGAAGAACCTTTAAACTCAAAGGTTATAAAAAGTTTCGTACCTGAACTAAGAAGTCGTAAGTGTTTTTCGTGTTTCGAGATTCGTATGTTCAATGTATATATGTTACGAACATTGTGAACATTTATGTACATTTCACACATAGCCGTATCTGGCTAGGGTACACCAATTAGCTCGTCCTATGGATATATTGGAAAGTTACTAATAATATACAGAAACACAACAAATCAGGTGATTGCTTGCAAAAATAAAAAGACTGACTTCGGCATAAAAATAATACAAGTGTGAACATCCTGTAAACCAACTAAGTGGCCACCAGCCACGAGTTTCTTCCTTCGGATTTCGATCATAACCAATAAATAAGAATTTACTCGATCTTACTCGATGTTACTGTAGGCGCATCAGAGGGAGTATTGGCTAGCAAACCTCCATCAGTGAGTTTGAGTCTCATTGGGTGCCCCATTTATGCGAACTTGTGCCACATTTAAGCAAAAGAAAGCTTGATAAATTACTAGAATAAAAATATGAGCACCTTGAGTGGTTAGCAAGCTAGACTAACAACTCTTCTCGAGTGAGTTCGACTCTCATTGGGTGCCCCGATCAATATATCCTTGTACCACACCTAAGCAAGAAGCTTTGGAAATTACAACTTCATTATACTGCTTTTGGTTGGACAGCAAAAAGTCCATCAAAAAAGCCAAAACGATCTCAATATAAATTTAGCAAAATCGTGTGTAGCTTCAATAATTGAACAGTAGCATAATTTTTGTCATAATTAACGTGGTTAACGCACGAACTATTACATATACTTTTTATTGGTTGGAGACATTGATGTATATATTGCTGGAGAGTAGAGAATGCAGAAACATCAGTACAATTATTAGAAAGCAGGAAATCCTGCTTTCTGGAGATTCTAGCATTCTCACCATATGAAGCTTTTAGTAACGGCAGTTTTTAACTTAACATGTTGGCAACGATGTACGAAAAAGCAATCGTATAAGAACATTGAATAAAATAAAGTGCTCTCATGCCGGCAAGGAGAGAAGTATAAGAAATAAAATAATTATCATCTCATTTCCCTTGGTTCAAATGAAAGTATTAGATTCATGTAATTTTTATTAAAGGAAAAAATATCCTTATCTTTAGACAGAAGTTTATTGGAATTAATACACTTTTAAAATGTATTGCTTCCAACAAACTTCGATCTGGGAATTGTGTTTTTACTTTTGCTTTTGTTTTCCGTCTTTTAAAAAATCACATGAAATTAATACTTTCATATATGAGCTAAAGAATATATATATATATATATATATATATATATATATATATATATATATATAATTTCCATGAATAACACATAAATCAAAAGGCACGGGAAAATTGAATAAATTCTAGAAATTTAATCACGAAATAAAACTTGTAAATACGAATACCCGTTCATACTATATCAATATGTATTTCCTGTTTTTTTATACCTTTATTTTACGTACATACATACGTACGTACTTATCAATATATTGAAAGGCATTATTTTCTATTAAGATATTATATTTTAATGGACAACTAATTTCCCTAGAAGATTTCAAATTTTCCCAATTGATAAATAAGAAATTGATATAAATTATACTATAATGCTGTTTTTTGAATGTATCGCAAATTACTGGATATATCTATTCCAAATGGACTTATAAAATATCATAAAATCACTCCGAAATTCTAAATCAATTTTGAAATAATGGATATTTCACGTTCATATTTGAAAGCAAAGATTTCCCGCTGTAGCTCAATACAAATTCAGGAAATAAACACAGCCAGAACATTAATAATAGTGACAGGTAATAATCACAGATTTATACAGTTAAATATTTTCTTTTATTTTCGAGTGATATTAAACATTTGTTTCTATGCTTATTATATGGATGAATATAATATATATCTTCACAGTCATATGATTGTGAAGATTCATGTTTCGGACAGCATCTATACACGAGGAAAACTACTATTCTTTATTCCAATTTAATTCTGTATATGTATTATGCTGTTAGCTTTCAAGTGCCTTAAATATATTTTCTATGAAATCTAAAAAAATGGAATATTTTAAAGTGTCAAGTAACATGTAAATACATCATTAATTGATCCGACATCTAAAGCCCTTGAGAAAATTACAGAAGCTATAAATCTTATTAGTGTAAAAAATACATTTGTTTTGACAAGAAAAATATACAGTTCGACAACAAAATGGTTGTATTTGGTTTCTTTCTTTAATGGCATACCATTGTTAGTGGGTTAGTTAAATGTCAAAGCCATCCTTGTAAAAGAACAGTTGTTACAAAATTTAACCCTTAGCAATGAGGAAAAGAGAGTTCGTACAATTCCCAAGCGTATTCGTCCAAAACGGGAATATAATACATCGGTTGCATTTCGGAATCATTTACTGTGATGTCACTTTCTAGTACGTTAGAAAGACCAGAAAATGGATTGAGGGGGTGTCCTTGTGGTGTAATGGTTAAAGCGATGGACTGCGGACTCGTCGTAAGCGAGTTCGAACTGCAGTCGCGCTATTACATTCACTTTCGGACAAATACCCTTGGGAAAGGTATAAACCCCCTTATCCTCCCATCTATGGGTTAAATAGTACCAGTAATGTTCTTCAAGGAGAATGGATTTGGCATTAAATAACCTACAAAGGTTGATATGCCATTAAACAAAGAAAGAAACCGACAAAGGGGATTCCCTCACAATAAAATGGTTTTCATAAAATAACTGATTTTTATCTATATTTCAATGCTTCATTCTGAAATGAATATTCAATGATCATTTTATAAAATTGATGGTTTATCATTATTTAATTTTGATTATTTAACGGCTGGAGAAGAAACTTGACGGCAACCACACAAGAATTTTGAGAGCAATATTGAACAAGTCCTGGCGACAACATCCCACGAGACGCCAACTGTATGGCCACTTGCCTCCCATCACGAAAACTATACAGGTTAGACGAGCCAGACACGCAGGACACTGCTGGAGAAGCAAGGACGAGCTCGTAAGTGACGTACTCCTATGGACCCCCACATATGGTCAAGAAAAAGCAGGACGACCAGCCCGAACTTACATACAGCAGCTATGTGAGGACACGGGATGTAACCCAGAAGACCTGCCGGAGGCGATGAATGATAGGGAGAAGTGGCGAGAGATGGTCATGGATATCCGTGCTGGTTGCACGACATGATGATGATGAATGAAATTACTCACTTACTTGTACTTGTATCGGCTTTCACCCTGGTCGGGTTGAACCGGCTTCTTCCCGAGCAAGTGATATGTTGCTCATTGAATCCCATACTTTGGGATTTGATTGAAGGAAGGGTCCCAAGAATATTCCATTTTTTTATATTTCATATATTCATCCATATAATAAGCATAGAAACAAATGTTTAATATCACTTGAAAACAAAAGAAAATATTTAACTGTATAAATCTGAAGATTATTACCTGTCACACAGGAAAAACGCCCTGTTTGTCGCAGATTTTCGACAGATGCATTAACAGAGCGACCTGAGGTCGCCAGTTGCCGGAACAGACACCTTCTGGATTTAACTGGTTTGAATTCAGAGCTTTCTTTCTCCTAGACTAGATGTCTCACCAAGAAAGCAGTCTGTCCTACTATTTACCCATAGCTGGAGGGAGAATAATTGGATTCATATCTTTCCCACGGGTATTAGCGCTATGTGAAATGCACTTAGCCTGGTCCTGGATTTTAACTCGTATCGCCGTGTCCATTTCCTACGACGATAACCATTACACCACAGGCACCTCCTTTTAACAGGTTTGATTTCAGAGTTTTCCTTCTCCTAGACTAGTTACCTCACCAAGGCTGAAGAACGCAGTCTGTCCTACTATTTACCAATAGGTGGAGGGAGAATAATTGGATTCAAACTTTTCCCAAGTGTATTAGTGCTATGTGAAAATGCAATTAGCCTGGTCGAGGATTTGAACTCGTGTCGCCGTGTCCATTTCGTACAACGATAACCATTACACCACGGGCATCTCCATGTGATTTTGCTTTTGCTTTTGTTTTCCCTATTTAAAAAAAAAATCACATGGAATTAATACTTACATATGAGCTAAGGAAGTTGTTAAATATATATATATATATATATATATATATATATGTATGTGTGTGTGTGTGTGTGTGTATATATATATATATATATATATATTTCTTTAAGAAAAAAAGAAAACCAGTCACTTTATTAATTTGACCGGTTTTGTTTTTTTCTTTAAAAAATTATTGCTCTGTAATGTCAGTTACATTGAGCTCTTTGCCAATGAATGTTGAATGTTTTTTTTTTTTTTTGTCCAGAGGGAATTACTCCCAACTCCGTTTTAACAGGACCGAATAATACATATATATAGTCATGCACAGACAGATCTGTTTCGTTCTATCAGAATTCATCGGTGTGGCTAGACAGTATCTTGCTGTAGCTGGGATCGAAACCCCGTTGACACAAATGCCAAACCAAAGCTTCTAACCACTCAGATATTAGCTGCGAAGTAAATTTTAAACGGTTATGAATCACAATTACTATTGTTTACATACATCCGTTCAACGGTTGTCGAGACCTCAATTCATCTACGAAGAGGCTTGCAATAGACGCTAATGGCAACACGATTACTTCTTCGCCAGAGAACTCAACCCTACGGGGGTAGGGGAGAAGAATTTGAATTATATATATATATATATATATATTATTTAAATTCTTCAAATATGATTTGTAAAAACTCTACAAAGTTTATTATAAAGAAGGATATTGTTGTATTCTTCTTATTAAACCAACCAAAAACATAATCAAAGATAATGAATGAACTTGAGAAAACGAAACGAAACACAATTCTTTAGAAAGATATATCTCTCTCATTTTATTCTCGAAAGGGGCACACAGTTTGAGAGATAGATGGAGAGACATATACTCAGAGAGGGGAATTCTTCTTGTCCCATATCTTCTTCCGGGAGCGAATGGTTGCCAACGCTTGCACCCCCTTGCAAGCCGTATCGTCAGAGACGACCTTAACACCACTGATCGGCTGCGTATCCCTAGCCCAACTCTCGATTCTGACTGGATCGACTGTCAAAATCTGACCGCGTGGTTCTCATATCACGTGGTCTCCTTCCGGTTGCACACCTATAACCCATTTTTCACATTGTCCACCAATGGACATTTTCTTCACGTCTCTCCCCATCTCCCATCAACACCTCACACAAAACAAAAAAATTACAAGAACAACTGCAAAAACAGTACAATCATAAAAAATAATTTGAAGGCGACCTTTTTCATTATGTAACAATGTGTCGGAATAGTTACTGTCTAGGGAAACGGACACGTTTATTCGAGTTTTAAAATACATCAATCGATTTCTTCTCTCTGTCCAAGCTTTGTTTAAGTAGTAGGGAAAACAATATTCTTCAGCAACAAGTATAGAAGAAAACCACTGAGGAGGAGTCCTCGTTGTTCAAGCGTTGGACTGCGGATTCGTAGTAAGCGAGTTTGAACTCCAGTCGAGCTATTACGTTCACTTTCAGACAAATACCATTGGGAAAGGTATGAAGCTCGTTATCCTCCCAGCTATGGGTTAAATAGTACCACTACTATTCTAGAAGGATGGCTTTGGCATTAAATAACCCAAGAAAGTTGATATGCCATTGAATAACAATAACCAAAACAAACCAAAAAATACTGAATTTAAACCAGTTCGAATCCATAATAGTTACTGCCTTAAGAAATAGAATAAAATGACTCCACTTCAAATATTTGGCGTGGCTCTTTCATTTCAGATGATTGTTAATTTTTATCATTAAGGGTTTTCGGAATATTGTCTTCATCTTTATTGTTATTTTCACAACGTTTCGGCCGATATGTCCTCCGGCTTTCAGGTGTTTGTCCAACTCGGGAACCTACTGGGAACTTCGAACTTCGTCCTTTATTGAATTCACGAGGGTGGCCTCTTCTGATTCCGTTAGCCATAACCGGATACAAGTGTTAAATATTCATGTATTGGTTCTCACCTGCAACCTCCAGATGATTGTCTCCTTAGAAACTTAGGGAACCAACGCCTGTAACCGTTACGCTATGTGTCCTGCTGGAAAGATAGCGTAACGGTTATAGGCCGAAAAGTTGTGGAAATAACAATAAATATGAAGACAATAGTCCGAAAACCCTTAATGATAAAAGTCATCAAGCTTCGTCTCAGAAATTTAGACAACTAATGAGCGTTAATGTTCCTTACATCGTCACGATTCCAGCTCTATTATACCCCGCTATGGACAAATATTAAGATAGATTAGATTATTAAACCTTGGTCAGGCAACCAGTCTAAGAGAAGAAAAACCCTCACTTCAAACAAGCTATACTCAATATGAAAAAAAATGATCGTGTGGCATATCCTGGTCGTGGTGAAGGAATCGGGTGAATATAAATCCGGCTTAAAAATCGATTTTGTTTTTCGGAAGGGTTGGATAAATATATAAAGTGCTTATTAAATATGATGAAGTGCTAATCAATTAGTAAAACACGGCTGACGCATTCACTCACCTCTTAGTCAGCATTAACCCAAGGGCCATATTGTCTCGAGATATCATACCTGTTAGGTTCTTATTAATAAGTTAAATAGATTTATTGGAAACAATGGCCTATTCGCCTGGTTAAATAACTAAAGTGTCAGCAACTCGTTTCAAGTATTTAAAAGAAGTAGTTCAGCAGCATACGCAATGTCTGCAAACAAATTATTATCTATATTTACATTCTGGCTTTTGAATATTGGTATAGTAACTAAGTATGAAGTGTTTATCTGTTTAAAATGATTGCCAAGATTGTTTAGTGCCTTATATAAGGGCTAAAGTGATTTCAGCTAAATATAATTCAATTCATATTGACATGCCGTAAAACCGGACTCTGACAGCATGGTTTCGATTCTTCCGATCATCTTTTGTTCATCTAGTTTCTTTGCTGGATTCTTGTGAAAATTACTAATGAACTAAAGATATATATATATATATATATATATATATATATATATGTATATATATATATATACCTTTAAGAAAGAGAAAAATCGGTCACATTAGGATTATAAATTTATTTACATCCTGTTATGGGTATTGATATGAATCAATAACAACAAAAATAACAGGACCTCTTCAGATCCAATGGAAATAGTTAATACAGCCAGAATGAACACAGGAGGGAAGTGTGGGAGTTGGTTGAAGAGAGGTGAAGAGTTTCCACTGATTCATATTAATACCCATAGCAGGATGGAAATAAATTTATGTTCTCTATGGTGATCGGTTTTTGTTTTTCATAAGGGAATTGTCGCTCTGTGATGTCAGTTACATTGAGCTCTCCGGTTTAACTGGACTGGATAATACGCACACATATATATATATATATATATACATTTCCATGAATATCACATAATCAAAAAGTACGTGAAAACTGTATAAATCCCAAGTGCTCCAACTACGTGTTGTATCACCGACATCTTCATGCTCTCCAACTTTTTAGTTCCCTGGCAACGTTAAGCTTCCCACCATCCTTTCCTTTCACTTTGCGGTCTACTGGCATAGCAATATCGGCAGTGTATTTTCTTGAAACTATTTCTTGTCCTCTGGCCTGCGTGTAGGGATCTATTTGTATCTAAAAGTCCTGAGAATTTTATTGTTTGATTTTTAAGGACAGATTATGTTTAGTGCTCAAAATATTTCTTAGTTTCTGTTACAGGGTGTCTCAAAATAGATGCATTCCATTAATATGATAATAATTTATTACTGAGACAAGCGCAATGACGATCATTTTGAACACAACCAGTAAAAATTAATCCTTTGAGCTAGAGACAGCAAATCAATGTTGTTGTTTTTTTACTGTTATTATATCAGCTTCCCGGAAATGCAATCTTTTTTATTTCCTTGTCTCAGTAATAAATCATTATCATATTAATGGTTTACGTCTACTTTCAGAGTGCTTTGAATGATTTTGTCTCCAAATTTTTCTTCTCTTGTCCAAGGCATTGTGATTGAGGGTTAAGAGTTGTCATATTTTCAAATCTGAAACAAAAAAGAACACAACATTATCATTAATGGATTTGTTTGCAATCATATAGGTCCCTTGTATATTGCGACACCCAATGTCACCATGTTTATTGAGACATCCCATATAACCAGTTATATTGAGACACCTTATTAAACCATATATATTTAGACACCCTATATAATTATGTATACTGAGATATCCTATTTAACCATGTGTATTGAGACACCCAATGTCACCATGTTTATTGAGACATCCCATATAACTAGTTATATTGAGACACCTTATTAAACCATATATATTTAGACACCCTATATAATTATGTATACTGAGATATCCTATTTAACCATGTGTATTGAGACACCCAAATGTCACTATGTATATTGAGACATCCCATAACCAGTTATATTGAGACACCTTATTAAACCATGTATATTTAGACACCCTATATAATTATGTATACTGAGACATCCTATTTAACCATGTGTATTGAGACACACTATGCAACTATGTATATTGAGGCACACTATTTAAGTATGTATTTTAAGACACCCTATTCAACCATGTATGTGAGACACCCGATGTAACCAAGCATATTGAGACACTCGATGTAACGACGTATATTGAGACAACCTATATAACAATGTATATTGATCATCCTAAAAACTAAGTATATTGTGACACTCTAAATAACTATGTATATTGAGACACCCTATATAACAATGTATACTGGGACACCCTAAATAACCATGTATATTAAAACACCCTATATAAGTATGCATATTGAGACGCCCTATTTACCCATGTATATTGAGACACCCTATATAACAATATATACAGAGACACCCCAAATAATCATGTATATTTATCGATACTGCTATATGGATGCACTTCATGGACGCTAACAAAACGGCTGGAGAAGAAGCTAGACGGCAATTACACAAGAATGCTGCGAGCAATCTTGAACAAGTCCTGGCAGCAACACCCCACAAGACACCAACTGTACGGCCACCTGTATCCTATCACGAAAACTATTCAAGTTAGACGAACCAGACATGCTGGAGAAGCAGGGACGAACTCATAAGTGATGTACTCTTATGGATCCCACACATGGCCGTGCAAAAACAGGACGACCAGCACGAACATACATTCAGCAGCTATGTGAGGATACAGGATGTTGTCCAGAAGACCTGCCTGAGGCGATGGACGATAGGGAAAAGTGGCGAGAGAGGGTCAGGGATATCCGTGCTACCAGCACGACATGATGATGATGATGATGATGATGATATAAGTATGTATATAGAAACGCCCTATTTACCCATGTATATTGAGACACCCGGTGTAACTATGTATCTTGAGACACCCTATATAACTATGTATATTAAGACACTCTATATAACAATGTATACAGAGACACCCTAAATAACCATGTATATTAAAACACCCTATATAACTATGTATATTGAGACACCCTGTAAATTGCCCATAGATCGCCTTCTTCACCAACCCATAACTGTTCTTGTATTCGTTTTGCTTGCTGCATTCACTTATTATGTTTCATTCTATCAGTACATGGCCTATGCTTTCTATTCTCCGGAGTTAAATCATTTTTTTTTTAAATAGGTATGCTAGTGGTTCAAACGATCGTAAAGAAAAGGCCACGGCATTATACGCAAATTAAATAATAAATAAACCAATTAACAAAAGAGAGAAAAAATATGTGGCAGTTCATTAATCAAAGGGTACAATAAACGTACAAAAAGTCGAAAAAAGGTTAACTTATAAAAAAGGATCGAAAGAAAACCATTGCTAACAATAATTCCTCATTAGCTACAGCTTTTATAGTTGCCGATGATTTGAACCGTTTTAAAGTTTCTTAAAATTAATTGTTAGAAAAGTCAGCAATGTAAAACAAACGCATCGAAAGACCCACCCATATACTCCTCTCTCTCTCTCTCTCTCTCTCTCTCTCTCTCTCTTTATATCCCATATATATATATATATATATATATATATATAAATGTGTGTGTGAGTGTGTGTGTGCGAGTGTATATATAAGTGTAAAAGATACTGATACTGTCTTAAAACAAAGTCTAAAGATAACTGCATTAAGTCACGACATGTTCGAATATAGTGAATAGGACTCGGGAATGTTTTGAACATCTTAAAACATTTCAATTGTGTTGGAAAATGGTCGTATAAAGACGAATAGAATTTACACAGAAATCAAATAATTGTACAAGCAATTCAACACACACACACACACACACACACACGGAAACACACAAACACACACACAGCGAGTTGAACGATGACTCTTCTTTCTGAGTATGGCATAGAACTCTGTGAAAGATTCTTGTGGACCCATGCTATTGTCGGAAAACTTCAATGACAATGGGGATTCAGACAAACACGGAGAAGAAGGGTGAGATCGAGAACAAAATAAAAGTGCATTATGACGGCGAAAGGAATAAATATATATATATGTATATATATATATATATATATATATATATATATATATATATATATTATTTCAATATTCGGTCACATGAGGATAATGAACGTATTTCAATCCTGTTAATAGCATTGATATGAATCAAAGACTCTACAATAATTTTTAACAGGTCTTCATCAGATCAAGCCGTGTTGATAACATGGAGTCCCCTGACTCTCTCTCTCTCTCTCTCTCTCTCTCTCTCTCTCTCTCTCTCCATCCATCCATTCATCCTTATTCATTACTCTAGGCAAGTCCCGTAGACCGCATCCGATGTCTGCACTGTGCTGATACACGTAAGGATTTGCTGGTTAGCCAGCATATGTGCATCTTTGTATGGGAGTTCATATCCCATATGAAATTAAACAATAAGGGACAATCTAATTTTTAGCTTAAATTCATGAATCAAGTTCAATTATTACTTTTTCAAAACCTCTGTTTCTGAGTGGACATTGTGTGGTCGGTAATCAAAAATAGTCATTTGTAATCACGCGCTTCCTTTTTTCTTGTACAGTAATGTTCTAGCCCTTACATTAACTGTACACGTCAGTTATGCTCTACTTCAAGAGTGTGTGTGGGGGTCACCTCTTTGTTGCCCACTCTCACTCCAAGTAGTTGTACTGTTAAATGTTGGGTGACTCAAGTGTTGTCACTTGATCTCAGTTAAAGAAATAAGAATTTTTTAAAAACCTTTTTTTACAAATCACATTTGCCTGCTGGAAATTAATATGATTTTGGTATAGTGCATAAACATCCCCTCCTGCATCGACGTTAATCTAAAATTTGCAATATTCATGGATTACAATGCATGACTAAAATAGAAACATAATATACAATTTAAATTGTTCCACTTCCCATTACATAAAATCTGAAACGGCAATAAAACTAATAAAACTATTTCCGTGCAAGAATGGCACTAAATGAAATTAATGCTAAAAGCTTTCTAAGTTTTTGGTTGGTAGATTGTTTGGGTTTTAATGGCATATAAAACTTGGAAGGTTACTTAACGTCAAATCCATTTTTTATGTAAATAATCAGTTCTATTTCAAAGTACTCAGTTTAGCATAAGTACGCAGTTTAAATGTAAGTACAGTTTAATTGTGAAAAACACTTCTATTTCAAGCTATTCAGTTTAGTCAAGCAGTTCTAATTCACCTAATTCAGTTTAGTATAAGTACAGATTTTTTTTACACACAGTTAAAGGTCAAAATAGTTTTATATTAAACAGTTTAGTGTAAGTACAGTTTCAATGTCAAAAACAGTTCCATTTCAAATAATTCAGTTTAGCATAAGCACGCAGTTTAAATGTAAGTACGGTTTAATTGTCAAAAACATTTCTATTTCAAGCTATTCAGTTTAGTCAAACAATTCAGTTTAGCATAAGTATGCAGTTAGTTCTATTTAACTCATACATAGGGCCCTTATCAGGTGCTACCACGCCGGGCCAGAGTGTACCAGTGAGAAATGGCAATTAAGGGGTGCTCCGCATTCCCCAAATCCCCAGCAATACTGGAACCTCAACATCAGATTGTTTAGTTTCATATCCAGGACATTCGTTGGGGGGGTCTTACCCCTCTGCAGAGGTGCAGTCGGTATACTCTACAGCCCCAGCTGACTGGACAATACACAAATTTAAATGCCAAAAGAGTTTCATTTCGGTTAATTCAGTTTAGTATAACTACACAGCTTAGATGTCAAATCAATTCTATCTTGAACAATTCAATTTAGCGTAAATACAAAGTTTAAATACAAAAATCAGTATTGTGAAGGAAGCACAGTTTAGTTCTATTTAAACTCTAGATAGAACCCTTATCAGGTGCTGCCACTCCGGTCAGAGTAGACCTGGGAGCGATGGCAATAGAAGGGGCATTCCGCGTTCCCCAAAGATCCAGCTTTAGTGGAACCTTTCCATCAGATTGTTTAGTGCCATATCCAGGACACACATTGGGTGGGGGTCTTACCCTTCTGCAGAGAAGCAGCCGGTGTATACTACAGCCCCAGTCAACTGGACAATAATTTTTTTGGTTCAAATTTAAAATTAAATAAAATTCAAAAAAATTTTTACATATTAACTACCCTAATAATTGTTTAATGCAAAAAACCCTACGTGAGTAATTAACTCAATATATATATATATATATATGTGTGTGTGTGTGTGTGTGTGTGTGTGTGTGTGTATATATATATATATATATATATCATGTAAATAAAGACTGTGAATATCCAAAAGATGAGAACTCAATTCACGGCTTTTAAATGCCAAATATTTCAGCAGAGCAAAAAATTCATATTTTCCTTAAAAAACAAGAAATTTAGAATTAATATAACATAATAAATTTATTTCGCTCGTCAGACAATGATTTTAAAATCAATCTGACAAGCTTTAATGAGCGAAATAGATGTATCAAGGAATAATAATTCAAAATTTCTTGATTTTAAAACAATATATATATATATATGTGTGTGTGTGTGTGTGTGATATAATGGCCGAGGGATTTCGTTTTATGCCTTTGAGTTTAGTTAGGCTGAGAACCTGTCGGTTCAGTGCATGGGTTACTTAGATGCAACATTAACACAGATGTTCACGCGTGCGCGGAGCGGACATGTCACTCAGATATATCACAATAGCCCAAATGGGAAATGGGGCTAGCAAGTGCGAATGACGTCACGCACCGGAAGCGCACGGAGGATTTGGGGATTTTTTGAAAAAGTCGGTTAGTTGAGTTGAGTCCGGCCTCGGAAGAAGGTTGGCTTTTGCTTGCACGCGGAGGCCTTAGGCAGGTGTCGCACGAAATGGGGGTCCAGATGAAAAAGCCAGAATAGAAAGAATGTGTATCTCTCTCCTTATGTCGAAGAACCTTTAAACTAAAAGGTAATAAAAATTTTCGTACCTAAACTAAGAAGTCGTGAGTGTTTTCCGTTTTGAGATTCCTATGTTCTATGTTATATGAACATTATATGTCCATTTTACACATAACCGTATCTGGCTATGGTACATGTGTGTGTGTGTGTGTGTGTGTATTATGAAGTTGACGAAAAAAATTAATTCAGTGTTTCCATTATGAATTTATTGCAGGTTGTTGCCATCTTCTTCAGATGGTGTTTAACACCTTAGTGTTTGGGATCTGATGCAAACTTCCCTTCCTCCTTTCCGACTAGAGATGACAAAAAAGCTTATTTATTTCCTGACGAAATTTAATCATATATATATATATATATATATATATGTGTGTGTGTGTGTGTGTGTGTGTGTGTGTGTTAAAAAGATAAATGTGTAGTGAATCTGACAGTATGATAGAAATATGTGGAAAGTTAGATAAATCAAACACTTATCTCAGATTTCGATGTGTGATATTTCGTTCGGACTTAATTTCATTTTCACGAACTTCTTCAAGACAGTGTTTGTTTGGTTTTTCTATGTAAAAGTATGTAAGGAGAGTGGAGGGTATATGGTTGTAGTAGAAAAAGTTTGGAGGGATTTAAAGTCAAAGATATCAGGTTTGATTAAAGATTTTTTGTTTTGAAAGTGGATTTTAGGGAGTTGATAAGAAAGAAGTTGGGAATGGTTTGTGTGAAAGGGATTTTGGTATGACTTGTTTCATCGAAAAGGTATTAACTTTTATGTCATGTCGCAGAAAATTGTCTATATTGTGGTGTCTGGGTTGTAATTGGGGTGAAGAAGGACTAAGAGATAAAGGACCAGGAAAAACAAAAGGAAAGAATTCTCAAAAGTATTGTGGCACAAAGTGAAAAAATGATTTTTTTTCTCTCCTGTCCGTTTTCTATCTTGACTTTGTGTTCGTTCAGTATGATGTTCGCCAAATCTTTATATCCCTTCCAACTTTTCCCACTTCAACCATCCCCCTCCACTCTCCTCATGTGCTTTTAAATAGAAAAACTCAGAGAAGAGTCTCTGTCTTGAAGATGCTCATGAAGATGAAATCAAGCCCAAATGAAATATCACACATCTAAATCTGAGTTAAGTGTTTGATTTATCCAGCTTTCCACACACATATACAAACACACACACACACACACATATATATATATGTGTGTGTGTGTGTGTGTGTATTTGAATGAATAGGTCAAGGAATGATTTAAAATATGATATTTTGGTTTTTATTATTTTATATACTCTCGCTGCGCAAGTGTTTTTTGCACTCTAAGATTTCTTCAGGAGATTTTAAATGGTTAAGAAAAGTAGCGGCTTTTTTTTTCAAGTAAAGATAGTTTTGATTGATTGTTGTAATCAAGTTAAAGTTTCATGTCTGTGAATGTTCTAATGGAGTTAACTGTCCGAGACGACCTCTGGTCTATTTAAATATGTTTCTTTTGTTTTATATATATATATATATACAAGGTGCATACGATGAGTTTCCAGACTTTTATCGTATGGGCATTTAAAATTGCCAGACACTTGAAAATTCACTACGCTATTGCTATACATCTTATGAGATGACTGACCAATTTTTATGATTTCAGGTTCAAATGAACAGCTACAGCAGCAATTGGAATACACCAAACTAAAGCCTGATTGTCACAGCTAGTGAATTTCAAAAATCCAATCTAACACTTTAGAAGAACGATATGCAATAAAATTGTGTTTTAGACTTGAAAAAAATGCCACAGAAACGTATGGAATTCTCCAGACTGCTTTTGGAGCATCTTGCATGAATCGAGCATCAATTCTTGAGTGGCATAAGAGATTCAAGGAAGGCAGGGAGTCTGAGAGGGATGATGAGAGGTGTGGGAGGAGTTAGGAAGTCAATACACCAGAGTTGATTGGCCAAAGGGTTAGGGTTAGGGTTACTATGTTGAGGTTCTAAGGGAGTTCAGGAAGAGATTCCTTAGGAAGAGGCCAACACTCTTCAAATCGGGTCTGTGGCATTTCAACCAGGACAATGCACCAGTCCACAACTCCATCCCTGTCGCAGACTATTTGGCCAAGATGGGCATCAAGGCAGCTCCTCACACTCCCTATAGTCAAGACCTTGCTCCTTTTGACTTTTGGTTATTCCCTAAGCTCAGAGGCTGTCGTTATGAGACAATTGATGAGATGAAAGAGGCTGTGACGAAGATCATTGACATGCTCACACAAGAGGACTTCAATGGAGCCTTTCAGAAGTTGTAGGAACGGTACAATAAGTTTATTGCAGCCGGAGGAGATTACTTCAAAGGGGAGTAGAGTTTCATGTGTGTACTATCAATAAAAGTGCCCATACGAAAAAAGTATGGAAACCTGTCGTGTGCACCTCGTATATACGTTAGTACATGAATATATATTAACCAATACAGAATAGGAACGCAGACAATGATTTATAAAAGTTATTGTAGACATAGACAATATAAAAAATGTATGATTCACAGAATCCTGGAGACGAGCAATTGTAATAATGTTGGAATATTCTCATGCAAGGATTTCAATGCAACAAGGGTTCTTTTTTTTTAAGTTCGATCAAAGCTTTTTAAAATCGACATAGACTATATACACATGCATAGAGGCTCATACAATCATCTCTTAGTACTCAAGCAATTCATAGATAGATAGATATCGACAATCTGTGATAGATAGATATTGAAAGAAGTATACCACAGGAGCAATTTCAGATTAAAACCGGTATCATTGAAGACGACAGAGTGTTTCTGTCATTTTAGAGTTGTATGTTTTATTTTTTTTAACTTTTCCTGTTTTGCGAATTCTTATAACAAGTGAAAACAGGTGAAAAAGAATTGTTTATTCGATCCAGAAACACACAGATGTTAGTCACAAGTGCTTGGTCTATTGAATTCTAAATTTTCAGCAATTTCTTTTCATATTAGTAGTCAAAATTTCTGGTGGAAACGGTTATAGGCGTTGGTTTCCTAAGCTTTTAAAGAGACAATCATCTGGAGGTTGCAGTTTCAATCCTGACTGCAGGCGAATAATAATACAGTTATACTTAACGCATGTACCCGGTTATGGCTAACGGAATCAGAACAAGTGACCCCCGTAGATTCAATAAAGGACGTAGTTCGAAGTTCCGTGAAGGTTCCCGAGTTCGACAAACACTTCAAAAGGCCGGAGGATATATCGTCCGAAACGTTGTGGAATTAACAATAAAAATAAATACAGTTGTCCGAAAACCCTTAATGATAAAAATTTTTTTTCATGCTCGATCTCCTGAATAGAAATCTCATTTACGGGAGAAATGAAGTAAAAAGAATTTACTGCCTCAATATACGTTTGGTTTGGTTTGGTTTGGTTTTGACTTGGTTTGGTTTGGTTTGGTTTGGTTTTGACTTGGTTTGGTTTGGTTTGGTTTGGATTTGGTTTAATTTGGTTTGGTTTGGTTTTGACTTGGTTTGGTTTAGTTTGGTTTGTTGGTACATTAATATCAAATCCACTTTTATTCATATAAACGGTTCTATTTCAAACGATTCAGTTTAGCATAAGTATAGTTTTTGTTTACACACACTGAAATGATAAAACAGCTCTATTTCAAATAACTCAGTTTAGCATAAGTGCATAATTGAAATGTTAAAAACAGTTCTATTTCAAACAATTCTGTTTAGCTTAAGTATACAGTTGAAATGTTAAAAAAAAGTTCTATTTCAAACAATTCAGTTTAGCATAAGTACAGAGTTTAGTTCCATTTGACCCATACATAGGACCCAATCAGGTGCTACCAGTTTTGACAAGAGTAGACCTAGAAGCGATGGTAATGAAGGGACACTCCGCATTCCCCAAAACTCCAGCATTCCTGGAAACTCACCATCAGATTGTTTAGTGTCATATCTAGCAGATAGTACAGTCAGCATTGTAAAAATTGTGTGTCTCTCTCCTCGTGTCGAAAAACTAAAGTCAAGAAGTTAATAAACGTTTCTTACCGGAACAACGGAGAGTCTTCAGTGTTTCGTATTTCCCTGCTCCAGTATATTTTACAAATGCACGCAACAACTCGTTTGGGATGTCTTCCC
Source organism: Sepioteuthis lessoniana (assembly GCA_963585895.1). NCBI lineage: Eukaryota > Metazoa > Mollusca > Cephalopoda > Myopsida > Loliginidae > Sepioteuthis > Sepioteuthis lessoniana. The sequence continues at coordinate 17,989,961 of OY757933.1, forward strand.
CCTCTTTAGATATGCAGTCGGTGTATTCTACACCCTCAGCAGACTGGGTAATGTGTAAACATACTTTATTCAATATATATATTGGATTAATGGGCAGACTGTTCGCCAATGGGTTGGCAGACCAGGGTTCGGTCCCAGGTCGAGTCATAGCAAAGACTCGAAAAATGGTACTTGATGGTACTCGCTAAATACTCAGCATTATAAGGTGAGTATCAAGGGTGTAGTGGATCAATCCAGGGAAAGGTGTAGCGTCCCCTACACCTCGGTGTAGTAGCTATTGAAGAGGGAGCCTTCGGTTCGCCCTGGACTACGGTCGCCAACTTTATATATATATATATATATATATATATATCATCATCATCATTTCGTGCTGGTAGCACGGATATCCCTGACCCTCTGTCGCCACTTTTCCCTATCGTTCATCGCCTCTGGCAGGTCTTCAGGACAACATCCTGTATCCTCACATAGTTGCTGAGTGTATTTTCGTGCTGGTCGTCCTGTTTTTGCACGGCCATGTGTGGGGGTCCATAAGAGTACATCACTTATGAGTTCGTCCTGCATGTCTGGTTCGTCTAACTTGAATAGTTTTCGTGATAGGAGGCAGGTGACCGCACAGTTGGTGTCTTGTGGGGTGTTGCCGCCAGGACTTGTTCAAGATTGCTTGCAGCATTTTTGTGCAATTGCCGTCTAGCTTCTTCTCCAGCCGTTTTGTTAGAGTCCATGTAGTGCATCCATATAGCAGTATCGATACAACCGCTGCCTGGAAGAAACTGCGTTTCATTTTATCGGTCAGGTCTGAATTCCAATGTTTTCCTTCACCTTGATTGATTCGCATACTTAGGTTAAAAACCAGTTTGTTCTATTTAGTCATAGCTGGAGAGAGAATAGTGGGATGCAAATCTTCCCAAAGTATGTAAATGGTATGTGAAAATGTAATGAGTCTCGTCCACGATAGTTAGCCATGTCTATTTTCAACGATTATAACCATTACACAGCGAGCACCTCCAATTATGGGTCAGACATAGGGCAAACTGAGATCTTTAACCTTAATATGAAAACCGGTGTAGAAGGAAAACTCTCTCTCTCTCTCTCTCTATATATATATATATATATGGGTTGTGTGTGCATACACGCTTGTGTGTGCATACATGTGCCTTTGCGTATGTGTGTATTTGTGTATGTGTGTGTATATGTATGTGTGTGTGTGCGTGCGTCTTTTTGTATAGGTCTAAATGTCAGCCATTGCTTATGCTATTGATTTGCATCGAGTTTTTATCCAAGGGAATATTTACACTTTGATTAGATTTCAGAATCTTTCTTAACAAATGATATCCCTCACCCAATCAGAGTGCAATGGTACCGTCATAAAAATGGACACGGAAACCTGGTTTCAAATCTTGGACCAATTTATATTTCTCATTGGGAAACATGTATATTCAACTATTCTCACGCCAGATATGTGTAAATAGAAGGGCAGATTGGACTTTTTAACCTTAGTATGGTAACCGAACTAAGAAAAGGAAAATACTGAATTTAAACCTGTTTAACGTGGATTAAAATTGACCTTGTGTCACATTTTAATCGTTGAGTAGATGAATATAAGTTGTTTTTTTTAATTATTTTGATTAATTTTAACGTCAAGGATAATTTCATAATTAGATATTAGAAAATCTTGTTCATATATCTTTTTTTAGGAGGTTTTCTTTATGCACATGATCTTATTGAATAGTAATTATTTTTTTTAAATATCATTATCATCATTATCATGTCACTCCGCCAGCACGGATATCCTTGACCCTCTCTCGCCACTTCTCCCTATCGTTCATCGCCTCTGGCCGGTCGTCAGGGCTACACCCGTATCCTCACATAGCTGCAGTATGTATGTTCGAGCTGGTCGTCCTGCTTTTGCTCGGCCATATGTGGGGGTTCGACTCATAAATGGGACCATAACAAGTTCTAACACTCCAAATTAGACTAGACTACCCCACACTCCCCAGATTCCAATAACTGGAGCTTCACCATCCGATACTGCTTAGTGTCATTCCCTGAAAACCGTTGTCTTATATCCTCGACAAAGGATACAATCAGCTTATTCTAATGCCCGCTGATAGGGTTACCATTTCTATGCGCTAATGTTAGATTAGAATGTTACATTTGCGTTGTGTCCTTTCAAAAATTAATTATTACTGGGGCTCTTCTGAAGATCTTGTAAACATTCAGGATTCAGATGTGAGTCATAATGTCAACGCTTTTTCCATAATCGATTTATGTCCTACTTAGAATTCTCTTTTTAGTTCCGCAATTTCCCAGTGATCACTCAATCAATTCGAAGTTGTTTTTTTTTTATAATCATATGGACCTCGTTTGCACCCTCCTTGTTTTAATAGAAAGATGCTGTTGTTTTCTATAGATTTAAATATTCATTTTGTCAGGCTTGATAATAATGTTTTCTAAATTACAGAACGACACGCAAGTGACCTGTTTTAGTATTTTCGCTATCTATCCTTCACGGGCAAGGCACGACACAAGGTCAGTTTATTTTTAAGTAAAGCTGGTTTTAATTCATTTTTTTTTCCTAGAGCACTTGTCATACCAAGAAGAAAGAGACAACTTTACCCAACTATTTGCTCACAGCTAGAAAGATGGATTCATGCCTAACCAATTTTATAAAATCTATCAATATATGGTTTTTATATTAAAATATACCTAACATAGTTTCTTCATATTTCTCTATCTCAGTTGTTCTTATCTATCTATCTATCTATCTATGTCTATTCTTATCTATTTATCTATCTATCTATTTATCTAAGTCTATTAATGGCTACCTATCCATCTATATATCTATCTATTTTAGTCTATTCATATCTATCTATCTATCTAGCTAGCTAGCTAGCTATCGTTATCTATCTCTCTATCAATCTATCAATCTATGTAAGTAAATTCATATCTCTGTCTATTCATATCTATCTATCTATCTATGTTTATTCTCATCTATCTATCAATCTATGTAAGTCTATCTATCTATCTATCTATCAATCTATTTCAGTCTATTCATATCTATCTAACTATCTATCTATCTATGTAAGTCTATTTATATATATATCTATCTATGTAAGTCTATTCATATCTACCTATCTATCTATCTATCTATCTATATATATATCTAAGTCTATTCATATCTATCTATCTATCAATCTATCTAATTCTATTCAATCTATCTATCTATTTCAGTCTATTCATATCTATCTAACAATCTAAATCTATTCATATCTATCTATCTATCTATCTATCTATCTATCTATCTATCTATCTTGTCGTTATCAGTATTTCTATTACCACATTCATATGAACGTTTTCACAATCCTCCGAAATCTCTGTCTGTTGCTGATATTAGTTTTACTCAATAACTCTGTCTCTTCTAGTCTTACATATTCTTACTTCTATTGTTGTGGTATAGAGTCTCCAAATCTTTTAATAAGCTTCGATGCTTTTGTGCCAGATACCAAAAGTGCACAATGCAATTTCTATTGAACTAATGATGTATTAATACCGTAAGCTTCAGAATTACATAATCTTTGACTCCTATTATTTTCATTAATACTGGCCTGTTTTGTGTCTCATACGCCAGTGTATTTCTATATATAAATCATTTGTATTCTCAGCCTGTCTCTCAGAATAATGACAACTGTACATATATAACCATGTACTGATTAATTTTCTTTTTAAATACTATATATTCTTCAAGTCTGTACATTTTACAGACACCTTGAATACAGACAATTTTCATTCAACTGCCTGAAAAGTTGTTCGTACGTTGAGCAGTTTTCTGGTGCTATATAAACTTTCTTATAAATAATTTATTCCAATCAACTTATGTATTAAATAACAATTAAAATTAAAGTAATTTTCGTACATAGAATATATTCACCATGATTTTTTTTTTATTTAGTATTAAATAATTTAATAACAGATAAGGCACATAGCATTATTGCTTTAATAGCTGAACATTCTGGCTTCATAAAGTCCGTGGTGCATTCAATAACTTTCCAGACTTTCTTTGTACAGGCATTTAAAATTGGCGTAGACTCTTGAAAATTCACTATGTTTTTGCTATACATCTTATGAGATGACTAACCAATGTTTATGATTTCAGGTTCAAATAAACAGCTATAGCAGGAATTGGAATACACCCTACTAAAGCCTGATTGTCACAGCTGGTGAATTTAAAAAATGCAATCTGGACATGAAGACACTTTAAAAGAGCGATATGCAATAAAATTTTGTTTTAAACTTGGAAAAAATGATGCCACGGAAACGTATAGTATGCTTCAGACTGTTTTCGACCATGTTGCATGAATAAAGCATCAGTTTTTAAGTGGCATAAGAGATTCAAGGAAGGCAGGCAGTCTGTAAGGGATGATAAGAGATGTGGGAGGAGTAAGGAAGTCAATACACCAGAGTTGATTGGCCAAAGGGTTACTATGTTAATGTTTTAAGGGAGTTCAGAACAAGATTCCATCGGAAGAGGCCAGCACTCTTTATATCGGGTTAGAGACATTTCCACCAGAACAATACACCAGTCTACAACTCCATCCTTGTCACAGAGTATTTGACCAAGATGGGCATCATTACAATTCCTCAGCCTCCTTATAGTCTAGACTTTGCTCTCTGTGACATTTGCTTTTTCCCTTAGCTCAGAGGCTTTCATTATGAGACAATTAATGAGATGAAAGAAGCTGTGACGAAGGTCACACAAGAGAACTTCCATGGGACCTTCCAGAAGTTGTTGGAACGGTACAACAAGTGCATTGCAGCCGGAGGAGATTACTTCGAATGGGACAAGAGTTTCATGTGTGTACTATCAATAAAAGTGCCCACATGAAAAAAGTATGGAAACTAATTTAATGACCCTCATATAACTTAAACAAACTAGAATAAATCATTTGAAGTAATTGGATATTTTTGATTTAGCAGTAAATTAACTAATAACAAATAAGACGCAAAATATTTTTTTATTTAATAACTGAACTACTTCGCTTCATACATTATATTTTACCCAACTGAAGTAAATTATTTAGATTAATGGCTTAACTTTTTTCAGTCTTTGTAAAGAAGTTATATATTTACCTAACCATATCGTAAGATCAGGATTCGATAAAAGAACAATTTCTAAAAGGAGTAGACTTTTTTAATTCATAGCTTTCCTTCTCCTAGACTGGTGGCCTAACAATTTATCTATAGATGATAGAGAAATAGTTAGATTCATGCTTTATTCTGTATGAAATGCAAACAATCTCATCCCAGAATGGAACTCAACACATCGATTTATTTCAATGGGTTATTTAATGCCAAAACTTATCCGCGTAGAATGACAGTAATAGAACTATTTAACCCATAGTTCAGAGGATAAATCGGTTCATACATTTCTTAAGGGTACAAGTCCGAAATTGAACGAAACAGCGTGACTGGAGTTCGAATTTGTTTACTAAGATGTCGCAGTCCAGCACGTTAGCCACTACTCCTTGGGGAACTCATAAGAATAAAAGCAGGAGTTTGTAGAGATTGGATAAGAAATGATAAACTACAATAATATAAAAGAGATAAATGGAAAAGTATCAATTTTCCAGGAGGCCTCTGACAAGAAGCGCCATCTGCGCATGCCTGAAAAGATGAAGTTCCTGGCACCAAAAATGAACCCTCTCTCAGAAACCTTTACGACCTCAACTGGTGTTATATTGATTTGGTGATATCAATACTAACAATATATACAGGCCCACTCTGTCGAACAGATTCATATCTTTCAGCGTTCAACCCTTCGCGACACGAGGAGAGAGACACAATTCTTAAGGGCCTCTGCTAACCATACTATACTGACCCTCCACGCAAGGTGCATCTTCCGGTGTTTAAGATCTCAACTCATCTCTGCCGGTTGAGATCCAAACTGATCTGCTTTGTCAGATCCGAAAAACTCGACTGTGCGCTTCAACGGTCGAACATCAACTACTGCCTTTTCGAAATCTTAAAATTCTCAGGATATCTCTTCTGAGCATGAGGTCCTCCATCCACTCAATTCAATCCAACGACCACCCAGCCTGATTTCCAGTTTGGGAGTTTACTATGACCGATGAGGATTGTCATATTTCCGCGCGTGTTTAAGAGGGCACCATCTGACTATGCACCTGAACTAAGCGACACTGAGTAGTTCAAAGACTTATCAAATTAAATAATGAAATTTAATTAACGAAAAGTGATTGATATAAAAAAATCATTACCTTAATTGTATAACACTGAGACAGACGCAACTTTTTATCTCGGTTACCAGTGGCAACGCACGTTTGCTTCGGGCCGAGGGCCTAGCAGTGCATTGTGTCTCCTGCTGGTAGCAGCCTCTGTTGAACGTACTCACTGAACACAAAGACAAATGGTGTACTCGCAGACTAACAATTTTACCAAAAAGGATTCCCTAGTATTCTTCAAATGCCTTGATGGGAGAACAGGGTTATTTCTGCTTGTTCAGGAAAAGATTCCCTGCCACGAAATAGTCGTGCAATCTGAAAATAAATATTGAGATGTTCATTCCTTTATAGCTTCGACAAACAAAAAGAAGATAATCAGTGAATGATGTAAGAAGAAAAATTAGTCTGATACAAACCTCGGAATTTCCCTACAACAATACACAAATATACGAAAATTCTTCATGTGCCCCATAAATCCATTACTTTCCCAAAAGAACTGGTGTAAAAAGAACGCAACCAGCCTCCATAATGTAAATCTTAGATTTGATAACAGAACAAACAACATGGATTAAAACGCCTCTCAATAATTATTTTATCTGTACTTTTGTTGCATTCTCATATACATCTTCATGCAGGATACATACTGACGCAATGAATAACAGACGCAAGTATAATGACGCAAGAAGACTTCTTTATAAATATAAGTACCTCTCACTTTATTGCAAGGGTTCGAAAAGGTTACTCAAGGTTTGCGTGTGAGAGGGAGTTGGTGACCGAACAAAAACTGCAATATTTTGACACCCACTCTAATGGCCGTCAGCGTTGTGTCTTTCTCGTTCTCCTGATGCTCAACCGGAGGCCCTGGGGTCAATTCTGATGGGTGCAGGCTTTCTTTACAGCATCTTATCAGCAACTTCTCTGGTCCCCAAACTCCATCGGGGTTCCCGAGGGCCCCCTCGGCCGGGTGTGGCTTTTCCTACCACCCCTTGTCTATAACTCCATCTCCAACTGTATTGGAACTCCAAGTCAACTTGTCTGAGTTATATAATAGTTCAACGCCCACTCGATCGCCCACTCGATCTTTGAAATCGCATGTTTGATCGTTTTCAAGCGGAAATAACTGTCATGCAGTTCACAGGTCACTCTCTTCCGGTGCATCAGTCTATGAGTGCACCATGGGAATTTTTTTGGTCGTCCCATTTCATCAGCCAATTTCCGCCCACACGATTTCCTCTCATAACTGCCATTAGAATGTGTCACCTCCTTCCGGTGCATAACCTTGGAATGGAATTTTTGGCCGGGTCAAAGGTCAAAATATAACACTTTGATTAGTATATTGAAAGATTCCTTATTTTTCTAGACCAGTAAGCTGGGGCTATAGGATACACCGACTGCTTCTCTGTAGAAATGTCAGACTCCCTCAACGAGTGTCGTGGATATGACACTAAACCCTCTGATGATGAGGTTACAGTAATGCTCAAGCTTTACATCTTTATTGCCATCAATCGCAGGTCGACTCAGGCCCTGAATGGTAGCAACTGATAGGGTCCTATATATGGTTGAAATAGAACAAAACTGTGGTATTATGATAAATTAAATTGTTTTTGTAGGCTAAACTGTAGAGCTTAAATGCTTGAAACCGAACTGTTTTGACATTAACTGAGTGTAAACAAAAATATACTAAACTGAATTGTTTGAAATAGAACTGTTTTGACATTAACTGAGTGTAAACAAAAATATACTAAACTGAATTGTTTGAAATAGAACTGTTTTGACATTAACCGAGTGTAAACAAAAAATATACTAAACTGAATTGTTTGAAAAAGAACTCTTTTGACATTTAACTGAGTGTAAACAAAAAATATACTAAACTGAATTGTTTGAAAAAAATGTTTTGACATTAACTGGGTGTAAACAAAAATATCATCATCATCATCATGTCGTGCCGCCAGCACCGATATCCTTGACCCTCTCTCGCCACTTCTCCCTATTATTCATCGCCTCTGGCAGGTCTTCAGGGTTACATCCTGTGTCCTCACGTAGCTGCTGTATGTAAGTTCGAGCTGGTCGTCCTGCTTTTGCTTGGCCATATGTGGGGGTCCATAAGAGTACATCGCTTAGGAGCTCGTCCTTGATTCTCCAGCTGTGTCCTGCGTGTCTGGTTCGTCTAACTTGTATAGTTTTCCTGATGGGAGGCAGGTGGCCGTATAGTTGGTGTCTTATTGGGTGTTGTCGCCAGGAGTTGTTCAATATTGCTCTCAACATTCTTGTGTAAATGCTGTCTAGTTTCTTCTTCAGCCGTTTAGTTAGCGTCCAAGTAGTGCATCCATATAGCTGTATCGATACAACCGCTGCCTGGAAGAAACAGCGTTTCATTTCATCGGTCAGGTCTGATTTTCATATGATCAAGAGCCTATCGATAGCTGTCCATGCTTTCGTTAGTCGTGTGTCGATGTCTTTTTCGGTTGATGAGACGCTATTTCCTAGGTAGGTGAATTTGTTTACTAGTTTCAGAGAGGCTGCGTCTAGTGTGTTAATGTTGGCCGTTTGGTTGTAACACATATATTCAGTTTAGTGCGCATTGACATGGAGGCCAATGCCTGCTGCGGCTCATTCCAAACTATGCAGTAGTGTCTCTGCTTGATTAGGCGTATTCGCCAGTAACGCCAAGTCATCAGCGTAGTCGGCGTCGGTGATTGTTTTTGCGTGGTACCTTTTTGCTTCTTTTCTTCGTCAGCTCGAGGCCATTTTCTCTGATTTTGTCGATCGAAGTTCTAAGCACGTAGTCTAGACAGATGATAAAGAGGTATGGGGCGAGCGTGTCTCCTTCTAGTACTCCTGCAACAATGTCGAAGTATTCCGTGTCTCCATCTGGTGAACGTACTTTCACTTTGGTGTTTCTGTAGAGAATCATTATTGCTGCTACGGTTTCTTTTGGTAGGCCGTATGCAAGTAGGATTTGTTCCATCTTCCCTCTGTGGATGGAATCGAAGGCCTTGGTAAAGTCGACAAATAGTAATGTCACCTGAAGGTTTTTTGCCAGAACGCCTTCAAGGATTCTACGGATGGTCAATATTTGTCAGGTTGTGGATCTATTTCTCCGGAAGCCATTTTGGTTTTTCCTAAGGATGCGGTCCATATTGGGTTCTATGCGGTTTCGTTGTAGACCATTGTAGATTTTGGCTGCTATGGATGTAAGTGTTATCCCTCGATAGTTCTTGGCAAATCCGAGGTCGCCCTTTTTAGGGAAAGGGAGGATGCATCCCTTCATCCATCTTTCTATCCTATTTTGACTATAGACTGCGTTGCATTGTCGGAGTAGTATGTCGTCGAATTGTCTAGTCTTCCACACTTCTGGGGGATCTCGTCCAGCCCTGCAGCTTTCCTATTTTTAATTTTTCTAAGAACCGAGTCGAGTTCTTCTTTGGTGAACGGACCTAGTTTAATGTCTAATTGCTTACTGATAATTCTGGTGATCCGTTCATTCGTTATTTTCGGTGGGTTTCCAAGTAGATTTTTGAAATGCTGTTCCCACAGCTTTACTCTTTCTTATTGGCTTGAAACTTTCAATTTTGCTTTGTTTGAGCTCTTCCTTCTACTTACTTCGTTTATTGTTTGTCAGGCTTTTAAATAGAACTGTTTGACATTAACTGAGTGTAAACAAAAATATACTAAACTGAATTGTTGGAAATAGAACTGTTTTGACATTAACAGCGTGTAAACATAAATATACTGAACTGAATTGTTTGAAATAGAACTGTTTTGACATTAACTGAGTGTAAACAAAAATATACTAAACTGAATTGTTTGAAATAGAACTGTTTTGACATTAACAGAGTGTAAACAAAAATATACTAAAAAGAATTGTTTGAAATAGAACTGTTTTGACATTCACAGAGTGTAAACAAAAATATACTAAGCAGAATTGTTTGAAATAGAACTGTTTTGACATTTAACTGAGTGTAAACAAAAATATACTAAACTGAATTGTTTGAAATAGAACTGTCTTTATTTAAAAAATTGATTTGGCATTAGATAAGCTATGCCATAAAACCAAACCAAACTTAAATCTTGTCTTTGTCTCATATTTCCTACTTTGTTACTTGGAAAGCTTTTTTTAAAAATAATAACACAATTCTCACTAAGAAATTTTTTTCGAATGAGCAAACTAATAATTTTTCCAGTTTACTTGCCTGATAGATTCTATCAAACAGTTGCCACAACCAAATCTTTAACCCCGTTAAGTAAATAGAACGTTGTGTATCAATATATTTCTACTGATGAAATTCATTGTCTTTATCCATAGAAACCTGATTCTTTTTTTTTTATATTTCAAATCAGTATTTTTCCAAACGTTTAGAATTAATATCCGTGTCTTCCATGATAACAAACACAAGAACACAATCAAAACATACAACGAGGACGTGGTTTATCATTAGGTCTAATACAAATTTAAAATAAGTAATTTAACACTACTAGTACCTCATGTGGTGTGATGGTTAACGAGTTAGCAAAGCAGATTATTGATAGCGTGTTTGATTCTCTCAAGTTGCCCTGTAAGTTTGATCTTCTGCCAAACTAAACAAAGCTTAGTAAATAATAACTAATTTAATCATTATTCTGTGATCATATCAAACTCAATTGACGAATGGTAGACACATGAAAATGCAGTCATTTCCAGACCCCACGGTTTGTATTATCTTATCAGGCTAGAATCTGGCATGAGTCCAACTCAGAGTTGATCATTGCCCAGTCGGTTGGGACTGTAGAATACACAGACTGCATCTTTGCAGAGGGGTAAGATACCAAAACGAGTGTCCTAGATATGACACAAAACAATCTGATGGTGAAGTTCCTGTGATAACGGGGCTTTGGAGAATGCAGAACATCCCTTGATTGCCATTACTCCTAGGTTCACTTAAGCACGGAATGGCTGCACGTGATAGGGCCTTATCTATGGGTTAAATAGAACCAAACTGCGTACTTATGCTAAATTGAATTGTTTGAATAAGAACTGTTTGCATAAATGAATAGCTTTAAATAGAAATGTTTTAATTGCGTAATTATGCTGAACTGAATTGTTTGAAATGGAACTATTTTTGACATTGAAACTGTACTTACGCTAAACTGAATTGTTTGATATAGAACTGTTTGACATTTAACTTTATGTAAACAAAATCTTTACTTATACTAAACTGGATTCACTGAATTAGAAATGTTCGACTAAACTGAATACTTTGAAATAGAAATGTGTTTGACAATCAAACTGTGTACTTATGCTAAACTGAATTGTTTAAAATAGAACTGATTATTTTTATAAAAACGGATTTGGCATTAAATACCCTACAAAGGTTGATATGCCGTTAAAACCCCAAACAGCCAACCAACATCAGAGTTGGTCACTAAGATACATAACAAAAATAGGAATTTTTACCGACTTTCGACTACAAAATAAAATAAAACGTTGCTTTGGGGAATAATTACCTTTTAATGGCCATATACACTTGCGAATACTATAGATGAATAAAAATTGCTTGCTGTCGTTACACCCTTGGCCGCTTTACGAAAGACTTGTTGCACTTGCAAGCCTCTCACTACAGTATTTGAAATATCATCATATAATCTCACAAACATTTTCTCCTCACAAATTATTACCTTTTCACAAATAAATGTCAGTATTTTTCTTTATTTTTTATATTTAGTCTATATATAACAATAGTTTAACGAATCACAGAGCTAGATGTTTCGCCGATCTTGCTTTCTTTTAAGAATTTTGAATTGACTACTTTATGACTCACAAAGGTCTGATTTACCAAAGCTTCTTCATTCAGCTTGCATCGATTAGACTTTTCCCACGACATCTGTGGCTGTAGAATACACCGACAGCATCTCTGCAAAGGGGTAAGACTCCCCGCCGACAATATGACACCAAACAATCTGATGGTGAGGTTTCAGTAATGCTGGAGCTTTGGGAGGGTGCTGAGTACATATTTATTGCCATTGCTCCCACATCTAATTGGGTCCTGAGTAGTCGCACCTGATAGGGTTCAATCAAAGGGTCAAGTAGAACTAAAATGCGTACTTATTCTAAACTGAATTACTTAATTTAGATCTGTTTTGACGTGAAAACTGAGTAATTTTGCTAAATTGATTTGTTTGAATTAGAACTGTTTGACTAAAATGAATAGCTTGAAATTGAAATGTTTTTGACAATTAAACTGAATACTCATGCTAAACTGAATTGTTTGAAGTAGAACTGTTTTGTCATTTAACTGTGTGTGGACAAATACTACCAGTATGACACTTTCATTTAAGTATCAAGGAGTTGGCTGGCGAAATTAATTAAATGAAATTAGTTAATTTTATTGAATGATGATTAATTTAATTAAATCATGATAATCAGTATTTTATTAAAAATAAATTCTTTTTGCGTCTCCAAGTATTTCTTTGAGAATCGTGTATAAAATAAACACCAAGTCATTAAGTACAAAAAAATTTGAGATCCGATCAGAACTTGTTGACCTATAAATCTGTCCCCCAAAAAATAAATATCCGCACACCTGCAAGACCTATCAAAAGACTCATTGAATTTCCAAGAATAAGCAAAAAAATGTATTTTTAAGATGGAGGACAATTTAGGTTGGCGTCACCAAGTTTGGCACAAGGCCTTGAATCACTAAATCATTGGTCAACCAACCACAGGACTGCTCCTTGTAGCCCCTCCCGATGACTGTGGCTGATTGGCCGATTGTCTAAACCAATCAGAGGCAAACCGGGGGGATTGTTACGATGATAGCCATTGGTCGGTAGTCCCCATTGGCTGACCAATCAAAAACTGATTAATCGGGAGTCGGGCCCATAAATAGAGGACACCCAAATCGAAAAATCGAGTTGGTTCAGGAATTCTCCGCTTAAAGAACCAAATCTGTTGCCATTGCATTCGCCATTTTGACACTGCCTAATTGCAATTAAGACTCCGCCAGTCAACTACTTTCACCCCCAGTTTGCAGTGTTTGTTGAAGATTATTGATGAAAAATATTTGTACAACTGTGTAAATAAACGTCTGTTACTGTTTATAACAAACACTTTTACGTCATTTTTCTTTATTTGCTTGGCAACTTTTCTTCTCTCCAACACGAATTCCAACCTTCATCCACTGGACCACATCCATATTCTCTTTCTTGGGATCTTAAAGCAACGTGGGCGTGGAAAGAAACAGAGAAAGACCAATCGACACATGTGGTAATCACGAGACCAGCGGCCAACTAGGTGTCGTGAAGCTATAGTACCACACCCTTATATTAAGCCGAATCCTAAGACTGTTCATTTGTATAAAAATGGATTTGGCATTAAGTAACCTACAAAGGTTGATATGTCATAAAACCCAAACAAATCAGACAAAATCGACCAGACTTGAACTATAATCAATTGTTTATGTTTTACCTAAGCGAGCTTAGATCTTACATCTTGCATATTACTTTCTTTCAAATGTATATTAGCTATAACTTTATAACAGAGTTGCGTCATATATTGTGTAATAAACATTGCCAATCATAGCCCCTTCATATTATAGTTATCTTTCAACCCAGTATCTAGTACCATTTCCTTTTACCCTTTGTATTTATCCATTCACTGAACATGACTTGACCATAAAGAGAAAAACGTTAGAAAATTATTCAACTGAATATGCCACCTTCTATAGAGAATACATTGATACATAGAATATAATAATCCATAGGATACATAGATAAATTTGATTTAAATAAATGTGACTTGACCTTTGAATGCAGCAAAAATATAAATAAATAGAAAAAAGAAAAAAGTTTCAGTTTTGATAATTCTGGACGGCTTGCTTTAATTTTGTGTACACACACACACACACACACACACATACACACACACACACACACATATATATATATATATATATATACCCTTGGGAAAGGTATGAACCACCTTATCCTCCCAGCTATGGGTTAAATAGTACCACTACTGTTCTTCTAGGAGAATAACTTTGGCATTAAATAACATACGAAGGTATATATATATATATATATATACACGAGTGGGGGTTGCATATATACATCTCGGAAGCAGTCTCCCATCTACGGAAAATACGATCAATACGTAACTATAAAGAAAATGCTTGACGGCAATTGCACAAGAATTTTACGAGCTATATTGAACAAATCCTGGAAGCAATATCCCACAAACACCGGCTGTACAGCCACCTACCTCCTATATCTACAACCATCTAAATCAGACGAACAAGAAATATGGGGCACTGCTGGAGGAGTAAGGCCGAACTTATTAGTGACGTTCTCCTGTGGACTGCATCACACAGTAGAATACTTTGATTGCATCTCTACAGAGGGGTAAGACTCCCCCAACAAGTGTCCTGTGGCCCAATCGGCAGGAACAGTAGAATACACTGACAGCATCTCTACAGAGGACTAGGGACTTCCCCAACAAGTATCCGGAGCCCCAGTCGGCTGGAACAGTAGAATAACTTGTCTGCGTCTCTACAGAGGGCTAAGACTTCCCCAACAAGTGTCCGGTGCCCCAGTCGGCTGAAAGAGTAGAATACCTCGTCTGCGTCTCTACAGAGGGTTAAGACTTCCCCAACAAGTGTCCGATGGTCCAGTCGGCTGGAACAGTAGAATACCTCGTCTGCGTCTCTACAGAGGGCTAAGACTTCCCCAACAAGTGTCCAGTGGTCCAGTCGGCTGGAACTGTAGATTACACCAACTGCATCTCTACAGAGGGGTAAGACCCCGCCAACAAGTGTCCCGTGGCCAAGTCGGCTAGAGCTGTAGAATACACCAACTACATCTCAACAGAGGGCTAAGACTCCCTCCACAAGAGTCCGGCTGGAGCAGTAGAATATCTTGACTGCATCTTTACAGAGGGTTAAAACTCCCCAAACAAGTGTCCTGTAGCCCAGTCGGCTGGAGTAGTAAAATACCTTGTCCGCATCTCTACAGAGGGCTAAAACTTCCCTAAGTCTTAGGTATGACTCGACCAGGGCTGAGCCTTGGTCTCCCGGACCATTGGCGAACACTCTACCCATTAGGCCAATGGTCCAGTATCTTAGTAACACTCTCTTTATTTTGACAATTCGATAATTTTTGTCTATCATTCTACTTCAAGCGAAGAAAATTCGTGCAGAATAACGACGGCAAGCTTCAAATTATTTTTGTTTCTTTCTTTGTTTTTGCTTTTAAAATAGTGGCGGGGAGGTCTGGTCATTTTTTTTTGTTGTTGTTGTTTTTTTAATTGTCAGTTTTACTGAAAATTGAGCTACCAAAAAACCCTGTAAATTACTGTAGTAAGTTGGTTAAATGAACACAAATCGACCGTAAAGTTTGCTTCTTCAAATTATAAAAATTCCACAGAAACCTTTAGGCAACAAACTAACTCGCTGTGATCAATAGAACATGTGACAATGAATGTTGCATTTTAATTGATTTGCGACAGAGAAGAATGCATTTGAAATTCGTTTGCCTAAGATTTGCACAAGTTCCAATTATGAAGTGACGCCATATTTTGTTTGTATAAATTTTCATTCCCTCTAACGTTAATATTATGCGACGCCCACGACGTCTAACCCATTTGTGCACTTGAGAGAACTGCTTAAACCAAGTGGCATAAATATCTTTGCATGTAAAGATTAGTATTCCACTATGATATGCCTCTTACGTGGCATGAAGTAAACAGATTCTGAATCAATGATAACGCATTAGCATTTGCTTTTAGTCTTTTATTTCGCATTCTTCTAATTAGTATTATTGTTAAGCTTTCTCTGAACGGCATAATCCATAACATTGTTCAAAGACTTCACAAGAATGATTAATCACATGAAGGGAAATAGTAATGATGCGGCATTTCACATTGGAAGAATTGATATTCATTCACTGATTGCTCTCAGAAGCAAGAAAAGTTCGAGTGGGGGTTGCTAATATCGATCCTTTGACAATTTGTATTCTACCATCTTATATATAACAAACCCAAAAATGCACTAAGAAGAAAAATATCAAGTTCTCAAGACGGCATCCCGTGTCCACATTAAGCTGATGAATATTTAATTTTGATGGTCGGCTAACACTTGTGGATCTATGTGTGGAAGTTGATAAGAGAATGTCGCTTTTGAAATCGTCTTTATTTCTCCCGTAGTGTCCAATATGTTTTGCTCGTCTTATTTCTATTATATGTGTGATTAAAAGTAAATGGTCCTGCGGCTGATTCCGAAAAGTATCCATATTTTTTGTCTCTTCGATATTTTATGCATTCTAATCAATGTCCTTTATTATAGAAATCGTTACTCATATCAGCCAAGTCGGCTTGAGCTGAAGAATACGCCGATTGCGTCTCTACAGAAGGATAAGACCTCCTATAAATAGCGTCCTGTATTTGACACTAAATTACATTTTATGGTGAGAGTTCAGTCCTAGAGCTTTGAGGAATGTGGAGTACCCTTTCATAACTATATCTCTCGAATTCACACTAACCTGGTGTGGTTACGGACCCATCTAAGGGTCAAATAAAACGGTTTAATCCTTTTTTATACTTGGAACTGATTAACTGTGTGCAAGCAAGTGCTTGATATTTAATTGAATAAGTATAAACTCTTGAACCTATTTAACTACGCATAAAAAATAAAGCTCTCTTGAAACCATTTTATTGTGTACGAAAAAATGAGCTGTGTCTCATTTAAAAATGTTACTTACTAACTTTTATTTACAAGATATATATATATATATGAAAATTTAATAATTATGGCTAAAAAAATCGGTAAACAATCACATGCGACATAGGGAACACGGTACAGCTGCTTCGACCTTATTTGGTGTCATCTGTAGTGTATAGCGTGATCTCCACCACTGGAGATCGAACCAGCAACCACAGCATTTACAGCTGAAACTCTACCACTGGGCCATCGTTCCATGCCACATTGAAGTAAGTCCAATAAACAAGTCATAGATACTGCGCAGCCACTTAACCATATGTGTCCTGCTTGCTCCAAGGTCAGTCTGTCCTTCAGGAGGACACGGTCACCTCCAGGGACACGGCTTCCCAAATGAGACCAAATAATGACTTCCTGATAAGACCAAATAAGGTCGAAACAACTGTACAGTATTCCGTATGTCGCATATGAGTGTTTGCCAGATTTTCTAGTCATGGTTATTACATTATCATATACGTAATTCCTCTACTTGATTGATACATATATTTCCTGCCAACTTGGACAACACGCGTTGATAGGCCGATTTGGGAAGTCGTGGCCCTGGAGGTCACTGTGTCCTCCTGAAGGGCAGACAGAGCTTGGAGCAAACAGGACACTTATGGTTAAGAGGCTGCGCAGTAACTATGACTGGTTTATTAGGCATCGCTTATATGTGGCTTGGACCGGTGACCCAGCGGTATGGTTTCAGTTTTACATGTTGTGGTTGCTGAATGGATCCCCAGTGGTGAAGATCACGGTATACACTGCTGAGAAGACCAAAGTTCGAAACAGGTGTACAGTGTTCCGTATGTTGCATGTGACTGCCGGATTTTCTAGTCATGGTTATTACATTATCATATTGGTAATTCCTCTACTTGATATATATATATATATATATATACAAGAGGTTTATGGTGCTCACTTGATGAGTTAATGGTGGTCCATATGTTGCAGTATAATCAAATAGTGCTCAATTTCAATGAGAGAATATTTATATATATATATATATATATATATATATATATATGAGGTTTATGCTTCTTACTGGCTAACTTGGTGAGTTAATGGAGGACTAAATATTGTAGGATTGTTAAATAGTGCTCAATACCAATGATAGGGCATCTATATATATTATCATATTACATGGTAGTGTCTGGGACTCTAGGATTCAAGCATTCTGTATTCTATTTACCAACCCCTCCGCTCGGGCAGGATATGACACAAGGTCAATTTTTTAAGCGGAGTTTTAACAGGTTTGAATTCAGAGTTTTCCTTCTCCTAGACTAGTTGCCTAACCAAGGCTGAAGAACCCAGTCTGTCCTACTATTTACCCATAGTTGGAGGGAGAATAATTGGATTCATACCTTTCCCAAGGGTATTAGTGCTATGTGAAATGCAATCAGTCTCGTCCAGGATTTGAACTCGTATCGCCGTCTCCATTTCCTATGACGATAACGACTACACCACGGGCATTCTGTATTAGTCGCACAGAGTGAAGATTAAAATAAAATGATTAATATAATTAATTTTTTGTTCAAAAAGTAAAGGTTATTTGTGTGTATGTGTGGCTTTGTTTGTGTATGTGCTGCTGTTCGCGCGTACATAAATACGAATGTTTGTGTACGTAGTGGCATGCATCTTTACATATACGCAACCATAAATGTATATGTATGTGCAAGTAATAGCACATACACAAACATTCTAACATTTAATAGGACACAAACTTAGGCACATATACAATACAAATAACCTACACCAATCGAACAAAAAATTAACCATACTCATCGGATTTTAAAAAAATCTTCACTCTGTCCGACGATTGCTGAATGCTTGAAAACCAGGGTCACAGGTACTGCTATATATATATATATATAAGAAAAAAAAAAACAAAGACCGGTTAATTCAGGATTATAAACTTATTTCCATCCCGTATTTTCAGTTTCTGGTGTGAACCAAAAAACATGAAGACCCAATGGATAATTAATTAAAATTAAAATTAAAATTAAACCAGAATAAACACATGGGGTGTAGGGGGACGAGATTTAGGAGTTACCTCCTCGTTTTATTGAATTTCCGTTTTATTTTAATTTTTCAAATTTCTTCTGTCAGTTATAATTACGGTAATTTAACTTTTTTATTTATTTGTTTAGTTTATTTTCTTTTCATGTTAAGTTCGATAATTAACTTTTAAGAGAAATATTAATGTTATATCAATTTCGATACCATTTAATTAGCTACCTATTTTTTTAGTGTATATGTTGGATACGTTTTTTCCTGGTTTCACTATTTATTTCTATGTTTTTAAATTTTTATAGTTTAAATTTAGTCTTATGTCTTATATATATATATATATATATATATATATATGCAATAAAATTCTGTTTTAAACTTGGAAAAAATGCCACAGAAACGTATGGAATGCTTCAGACTGCTTTTCGACTATCTTGCATGAATTTGAGCATCAGTTTTTGAGTGGCATAAGAGATTCAAGGAAGGCAGGGAGTCTATGAGAGATGATGAGCGGTGTGGAAGGAATAAGGAAGTCAATACACCAGAGTTGATTGGCCAAAGGGTTAGGGTAGGGTTACTATGTTGAGCTTCTAAGGGAGTTCAGGTAGAGATAACGTCGGAAGAGGCCAGCACTCTTCAAATCCGGTCAGTGGTATTTCCACCAGGACAATGCACCAGTCAACACATCCATCCTTGTCACAGACTATTTGACCAAGATGGGCATCAAGACAGTTCCTTACCCTCCCTATAGTCCTGACCTTGTTCCCAGTGACTTTTGGTTATTCCCTAAGCTCAGAGGCTGTCGTTAGGAGACAATTGAGGAGATTAAAGAGGCTGTGACGAAGGTCATTGACACGCTCACACAAGCAGTCGTCCATGGAGCCTTCCAGAAGTTGTTGGAACGGTACAACAAGTGCCTTGCTGCCCGAGGAGGATATTTCGAAGGAGACTAAAGTTTAATGTGTGTACTATCAGTAAAAGTGCCCATACGAAAAAAGTCTGGAAACTTATATAATGATCCTCGTACATATATATATATATATATATATATATATTAGAAATGGCCCGTAGTGTAATTGTTATCGTCAATGAATACGGTGACTCCTGTCTTAATTCGAAACAAATCTGTTTTTACATGGCATGAATAGGTTTGGGAAGAGTATGTATTAACCTAACTTCTCTCCTAGTATGGGCAACTAGCATGACAGACGAGACTCTTAACCTTGATAATGAACCAGTTTATGTAAAGGAAAACTCTGATTTATACCCAGTTAAACTCAGCCTAAAAATTGACCTTATGTTTCACCTGCTTATGCAGAGGGTTTTGTAAATATACACACTCAAAGACACAAATGCAACGACACACACACACATATAGATTAACTTACTTGAACGTAAATCCTATACCTTGAGCAACCAAAACTGTGTTATCACCCTGGTTGGCAGCTGATGAGGCTAGGGTATCGCACGTGCTTTCACATGTTGTAAGATGAAACAAAATGTACTTACTTGAGCGTAAATCCTATACCGAGATTGTAAATCGATTGAAAGATTCGCAACAATAAATGAATACCTTTCGGCATCGTTTGTTGTGTTTTATGGCATATCTATCATCATCAGCATCATGTCGTGCCGCTAGCATGGATATCCCTGACTCTCTCTCTCGCCACTTCTCCCTATCGTTCATCGCTTGCGGCAGGTCTTCAGGGCTACATCCCGTATCCTCACATAGCTGCTGTATGTATGTTCGAGCTGGTCGTCCTGCTTTCGTTCGGCTATATGTGGGGGTTCATTGGAGTACATCACTTATGAGCTCGTCCCTGCGTCTCCAAAAGTGTCCTGCATGTCTGGATAGTTTTTGTGATGGGAGGTAGGTGGCCGTATAGGTGCCTTGTGAGGTATTGCTCGCAACATTCTTGTGTAATTACCGTCTAGCTTCTTCTCCAGCCGTTAAGTTAGAGTCTAACTAGTGCATCCATATCTATAATCATGGGTTATTTTATCCCGAATCCTATTTATGTTTGTGAGTTTTAGTGAATAGTATGTAAGCAACATTTTTAAACGAGTCAGAGCTCATTTGTTTGCACAAATGAGTTCAAGTATTTCTATTGTTTGTACACAGATGGTTTCATTGTATTGTAATCCGACAGAAAAAGTTCTATTTATGTAATATAGCCAAGATAGGAATACGTCCAAAATACGAATAATAACACAAATTCATAAAACGTTCATATGCATAGGAATACCAAAACACTGACGATTTTCTTTAGTTCAGGTACGAAACGTTTATTGACTTCTTGAGTTTAGTCTTTCGACACACTTTTTACTATGCTGACTGTTCCATCTGATCCAACAAAGTGCAGCACATCCCGTAGACCCAACTCAACTGGCCTTGCCACGGCTCAAAAATCAACTCGCTTCGTCCAGCGTCAGATCTCAACTCTCTGACACAACAAACGCGTACGAACCCCGTAGTCCCAACTGGACTCGCCCAGGTCCTAATATAAACTAACTATTTTTTTCAAAATCACGAAGAATCCCAGCCCATCACTTCCGGACATGATGTCATTCGCACCCCAGTCCTATTTCCTATCTGGGTTTTTTATTATGACATCTGTGATTGTCACATCCTCCGCGCACGAGTGTGAACACCTGCGCTCAATGTGTGTACCCGCACGTGCAACAAGCCGAATAGTTCTAAGCCTAACTATACCGAATGATAAGATATAACCAACGAAAAATGATAATATGAAAAACATCATTCCACAATTATATAACATTTACACACAGTGAAATCATATCACTAATTGCTATTTAGTAGGTTCAATTTAACATTAATCATTTTTTCGCAAGCAGTTAAATAGTTTTAAGTATAATAAATGATTATTTATATCTATTTGAACCATAGAAAGGACAATAACATTGGGTCAGAGTTGACCCGGGAGTAAACCCATGAAGGGTACTCCACATTCCCTAAATCTCTGGGACTAAAGCTTCACAATCACATGAAGTTTAACTTCATATACAAGATACCCGTTGGGAGGGTGGCTTACTCCTCTGCAGAGATAAAGTCGGCATTTTCAACAGCTCCAAACGATTGGACTTTCCGTTATTGGTATTGATTTCAAGTTTAAAAATCTAATTGATTTTTCTAAAGATCGTAGAAGAAAATATCAGGGAAAATACGTCACGTCATTGGTTTGTCGCGTGTTGATGTTTCTCCTTTTTTCTGCTATACCTTTATCCTCTCTATCATTTTGTTTTGTTTCTCATTTGCTTATATATAGAAAAATTCAGAAAATGGTTCAGCTTAAGATAGTTTTTTTTAAATGATATAAAAGAACGAAACATCGCGCCTTCTAAACCGGTTTTAAGTGTTTGATTTATCCATCTTTCCACATATTTCTATCATATTTTCAGATTCATCTCTACTAATATATATATATATATATATATATATATATATTTGCAGAAGTATATATATATATATATATATATATATCCTTTAAGAAAAATCAAAACCCGGTCACATTTTGATTATGAATTTATTTTCATCCTACAATGGGCATTGATATGAATCAATAACATAAAATTTAACAGGGGTTCTTCAGACCCAATGGATATATAAAGACAGCCAGAATGGACACAGGATGGAAGGGTGGGAGGAGTTGAAGAGGGGTGGAGAGTTTCCTTCCCATTTCGCCCATTTCCGGTTTTTCTTTTGTTATCGGTCAAAATCATAATAAAGTAACTAAACGTAGGTTCAACTTCCTTTTCTAGAGTTAATTAACTTACATTTTAACTTACATTATACATATATATATATTTTGACTTACTTTTTAACTTACATTATATATATATAAATATAAGATGTAAGTTATACTCCCCTACCCACGTAGGGTTGAGTTCTCTGGCGAAGAAGTAATCGTGTTGCAATTAGCATTTATTGCAAGCCTCTTACTATTTGAATCGAGGTCTCGGCAGCCGTTGAACGGATGTATGTAAACAATAGTAATTGTGATTCATAACCGTTTAAAATTTACTTCGCAGCCAATAGCTGCTCGTGGCTGAATGGTTAGAAGCTTCGACTTGGCGTTTGAGTCAAACCGGGTTTCACTCCCAGCTATGGGTAGCTTCTGTCTAGCCACACTGATGAGTTCTGATAGAACGAAACATCTGTCTGTGGATGACTATATATTGTATATATACATTATATATATATATGTATATTTTGGCGGCATTTCTTCGTTAATACAAATTTCATTAAACATAATAGATATTTTCTGTCTACATATTTTTTTCTGGATCCGTTCGTATTCCCGTATTGCTTTTATCGTATTCGGCGGGAATTGATTTATGTATTGTCCATAGTTGTATGTATCCCTAGTACTTTCTGCCCGACTTTGGGCCATCATCAGGGGATGATCTTTTACAAAAGTGATGTAACTTTTGTTTATGCATATTACTACTGTGTAAGAGCGTCTTTCCCGTTAAAAATTATAGCGTTTGCTTTTAAATGGGTTTTTATAAATAGTGCCAGTAGCTAAAGACATTTAAGTACATTAGCACTGGTTTGAAAATTAATTCTATTAAGTGACGGTTGCATGTTTCTAATATGTAGTGCTTAGAAAATCTGTAGTTTTTGTTTATGATTTTGATGTTCTAATATTATTGAGTTGTATATATATATACACACACACACACACACACACACACACATATATATATATATATATATATATATATATATATATATATATATCTTTAAAGAAAAAACCAAAGACCGGTTAATTTAGGATTATAAATTTATTTCCATCCTGTTTTTCAGTTTCTGGTGTGATCCAAAAACACGAAGAAATATATAACAGGACTTCTTCAGATCCACTGGATAAATAAAACAGAATAGACATTAATATTTCTCTAATTATGGAAGAAAATAAATTAAACAAATATATAAAAAAGTTAAATTACCGTAATTATAACTGACGGAAGAATTTTGAAAATCAATTAAATAGGTAAATAAAAAAACGGAAATTCAATAAAACGACGAGGTAACTCCTTAATCTCTTTTCCCTCCTCCTCCACCCCACGTGTCTATTCTGTTTTATCTATCCATTGGATCTGAAGAAGTCCTGTTATATTTTTCTTCGTGTTTTTGGTTCACACCAGAAACTGAAAAACAGGATGGAAATAAATTCATAATCCTAAATTAACCGGTCTTTGGTTTTTTCTTGAAGAAATATTGCTCTGTAAAAAATTACATTGAGCTCTCACCAGGAAAATTTAAATGTTCAGCTCCTGAATCATTTTCTGGTCCTGAAGGAATTACTCCCAACTCTGGTTAAACTGGACCGAATAATACTATATATATATATATATATATATATATATATGGCAATCTTCTTGATGATTGCCATATAAAGATGGCATGAAACCACTATTCGCAGATAAAAACTAGTATATATATATATATATATGTAGTATATCTACTGTTCCATTTATTTTCAATATATATATATATATATATATATATATATATATATGCTACTAAACTTTAATAAAGCTACACTCACGCTTATTTTACTAATAATCACCTTAAACTCTCTATATAATACGAGTAAGTAATGTTAGTAAACTTTAATAAAAGCCATGAAATGCTCTTTAATTTCTAAAATAACCATCTTCCAAATCATAATACTTATAAATAAATACTGGTAGTAAATTCTAGTCAAGAAAAAAATCTCTTTACCCTTTTTTTCTAATAATTCGCTTCTTTCGTTCATATTTACATTTTTTGTTTACTTGTTTCTTAAGAGATTTTTTTTGGAACACGGTTCTATCATATACATGTAATTTTGTAAACAAATCTATTTAATCCATACATGGAACTTTAACTAGTACGCCGAGGCAGGGTGGACATGACAATATTAGTAGTGGAAAAGTATTCTACAGTTTAAAAAGTAAAGCTACATTATCAGATGTTGTTTAGTTTCAAGTATAAGCCACTCTTTATTTGGGATGTGGGCTCCATTGATTTTCATGTGATACAGTCAGCTTATTGTAAGTCTGGCCGATGGGATGTCTTTAACAATAGGGATCTTATAAAATGCATATAATATGGGTAAGTGATACTAGTTTAATGACAAAAGATGATATTAGCTTATTGAAAAACAGTAGCTAATTTTAAATATACAGTAAAATCTGCTTTTAATTTTTACATACCTTTTTTTTTCATTTACACTAAATATCATACTACATAAACGAATCAACGTCAAAACTTATCGGTAAAATTGAGAAATATCGACCTGGTATTTTACACGAGCAGAGATAATGTTATCGATTCCGAGCACACGCGTATAACATTGATTTTTCCGTACACACCTCCATTAAAAAGTGTTATCGATCTCTTATTAAATAAGATATATTCAGGTAAATTTAATTTGCCAAATACAGTCCACTTTCTTAAACTATTTATATATTTAACATGCGCATAAATTCTGGTGAATTGAACCTGTTCTCAAACACGAGCTCGCAACGATGTGAACAAGAAAGGATGTTGAATTTCTACTAAGTAAAGTTTAATGTTACCTTGTGTAAACATAGTAATCCCTAGGTGAGCATTGCAGAGAGATTATCCGGATTTTTCTGGATAATGTGGCGCATTTGAATCTCAGGATTATTTCCGTGGATCTTTTCATTCAATATGATGATATTATGAGTTAATCTCACTTGTCCATATTTAATCTAAAGAGTTTGTGTTTGTCATTGTATTCAATGCAAGGTTGTTCGGTGTGAACTTTGATTAACCCGAGAAAGTTGAATGGTTTAGTTGGCTTGGTTGTGATTTATGGCATATAAACTCTTGCGGGTTATTTAATGCTACATCCTGTTTATATATATATATATATATATATATATATATATATATAAACGAATGCCAACAGATTCAGAAAAAATATATCTAGTTTTCACCAAACTATTTCATCAGGATGATTTTGAGTCAGAATCCACCTCATGATCGGTTTCGGTGAAACGTAGGTAGATTACTTCTGACTCAGTAGGTATTCGTATTTCGCTCGACTTAGTTTATTGCGTGTTAACTCAAGGAATTCCGTCGGCATTTTTTTTTTTTTTTGACAAAGCATGCGTTGTTAGTTGATTATTTTCAAACAGTACGTGCTTGATGTACTCAGCCTTATAAGGTACAGAACAAAGGTAAATTGGAGCAATCTAGGGAAAGGAGTAACCCCCTCGCTTACACCTCAGTGTAGTAGCTAATCAGGAAGGAGCCTTCGGGTCACCTTCTACTAAAGTTGCCAACATTACTTTACTTATGAATGATTTTAGTCTTTCCTTTTTATGGAATTTTTTCACTGATATCTGTTGGCGTAATACTTATGCATTTAAGTTACCGCGATAAAGCCGAACTATCACGAGCGTTTCCGGACCTATAACGGAAAGAATCGGAATATGCCGACAAAACGCCTACCCAATCAAATTTAAGCAAGCAGACGATAAAATAATTCAATCAATTTGTTGACAAAGTTACGAGAACAGTATTATTTAAGCAATTTTGAATAACAAATTTATTGCAGCTAAGCGACAAACTACAATCTGTAGAAAAGGTGATACAATTCTGCCAAGAAGAAAAATCTTATTGGCAAAATTAAAAGTTGTCAGACATGCGAGCATCCTTGCCATTTAAAAAAAAAGAGAAAAAGCTATGCCTAGAGATGTCGAAATACCAAATGCTGGACGTGGACTGCATTATGCGAAGGGATGTTTTTCTCCCGGTCCAAACTGGCCATTGCTCAAATATTAAAATTGATATATCTGTGGTTGCAAGAGATGGCTACAGTTAAAAACATAAAACGAGAGTATGGCATCAACTCAGCGCATACCCTGACAGATTGGTCTTCATGTGTTTTGTCGGTATATTCCGATTCTTTCGGTAATAGGTCCGGAAAAACTTGTGAAAGTTCGGCTTTATCGCGAAGTACAGTTTTTTTTTTATTTGCAAATAGTATCATCTATGTCTTTTCACACCATCAGAATAACAGAAAACGTATAAAAATTAAATAATATATATATATATATATATACATACAGGGTGTCCCAAAAAATGTATACACATTAAAAATAATAGCAAACGTGTGCGATTCCATTGCTTGACGTTGTCAGCAGTGTCTGGATCAAAATGGGCATCAGTTTGAGAACAGGCAGTGTGTTCATGTTCATGCAGCATCACAACGACACAATAATTAAGACAGACGCACGCAGGAATAAACGACGCATGAAGGAAGACGCAGGAAGACTTCTTTACAATTATATTTGCCTCTCACTTTATTGCAAGAGTTCGAAAGGGTTGTTCAAGGTTTGCATGTGAGAAGGTGCTGGAAACCGAACATAAACTTCATATTTTGAACCCACTGGTATGACCGTCACGTTGTGTCTTTCTTGTTCTCCTGATGTCCAATCCATCGGGGGTTTTCAAGGGTCCCCTCGGTCGGGTGTGGCTTTCCCTACCACATCTGGTCTCTAGCTGTCTGGAATTCTACTGGCAACTGCTTTGGGCCCCAACTCAACTCAATTATATAATAATTCAACGCCCACACGATCGCCCACTGGATCTTTGAAATCGAATGTTTGATCGTATTTTTGTGAGATAGGAGGAAAAAAACACAATCGTCAGATGTAATCAGCTTATAGGAAGGACGAGATACCAGAAAATATCTACAGAGCAAAATGTGTCGGAAAAAGAGGAGGTAGAGAAAATATTATACATACTTTTTTTTTATTTAAAAAATAATATTCTTAAAACAATCTATATATATATATATATATATATATATACGATGTTATAAAAGCTTACCTGCTAAAATGCTGTTTTGCAGGTGGTTAAAATTGGTCTTAAAATATATTACGTCCATTAAAATCGGCTAAAATTTTCCTGTGACAGTGATACTATTTACCAACCCCTCCGCTCGGGCAGGATATGACACAAGGTCAATTTTTAAGCGGAGTTTAACAGGTTTGAATTCAGAGTTGTCCTTCTCTTAGACTAGTCGCCTCACCAAGGCTGAAGAACCTAGTCTGTCCTACTATTTCCCCTTAGCCGGAGGGAGAATATTTGGATTAATACCTTTCCCAAGAGTATTAGTGCTATGTGAAATGCAATCAGTCTCGTCCAGGATTTGAACTCATGTCGCCGTGTGAGACGATAACCATGATACCACAGGCACCTCTAATATGCTTGAGTTTCAAAGCATATTAGTTAGAAGGTTGTATTTTGATTTGTTTGATTGCATATCAACCTTCCAGGGATATTTTATGCCAACGCCTAACTTGTAGAAGAATGGTAGTTGTACTCTTTAACAAATAGCTGGTGGGGATAAGGGATTTCAGATCTTTCCCAAGAGTATTAGTCCTAAAGTGAATGTAATACCACAACTGGAATACGAATTCACTTACAACGATGCCAAAGTCTATCTTGTTAGCTCTTGTACCGCGAGGACTCCCTCAGGCGTATTTAAGTTTGAATTAGCTCACGCATAGCGACACAGGGGAAGGAGGTTTGAAAAAGAGGATTAATTTCTTACACAGTTGTAGTTAAAAGATTTCGACTAAAATCATGCCATATTAATGAAAATCAGACACGTTGGTAAACTATCTCACTTACTATATCGCTGATATCACTACTTTTGTTTGGACTGGTCTTGTAAGAAAAAATATTTAAAGTGGTATTTTCTTCAATGAAATTCCCATAAATTTTAACCTATCACCAATGAAGCGGTGTTCGTTTAGCTGCAAATTTTTCGTCGTAACAATGGTTAGCAAGCTCGACTAGCAAACCTACACGAGTGAGTTCGAGTCTCATTGGGTGCCCCTTTCATATGGCCTTTCACGCACTCTGTAACCTACTGGCTGCTTCTTTTTAAAAATCTCCAAGTCTCGTATCTTATCGCTTTTCTATTCTTCTTGTATGATCTTTAGAAAGATGTCATCTGATAAAGTTTCAGTCACTTGAAATGAGGGTATGATTGTATAAGGTATTGTTTTCAAGACTTTTATTTCTCTGGTTTTCTTCAAACTGAAACCAGCCCTCTTCTTCTGAGTCCTGCCTGTTCTATCCCTGCTTCTGAGGTCTGTAAATTTATCTGCACCTTCAATCAGCAGCTAATCTTGACAAATATCCATCACTCATTTTCTATCACGTCGTTTGATCGATATTTCGATTCATGGCCTGAAGATTCTTTGTCTTCGAAAATTCTGATTTTGACTTTTGAAACCCTTTTTTTTTAATACATATATTTCTGTTTACTATGTCAATAGGGTCACCTTTGAACGCGTTTCAGCCGTAAGACCACATTTTCCTGACTAAATGATAATGATGTTATTTACTTGTTGAAGAACAGTGTTTTGTAACGATTTGGGTATAATCGGTGAATTTGTTTTGTGTAGCCGAACGTCTTGCAAACAATAATATTATTGAATAGTCCCAAGAAAATAAAATGGATTCGTCCGAGCGTCACCTAAAGGAGAATATGTAGAGGCTCAGATATGGTTACACAGCAAATTCCTGGGCGCCTCCAATTGTGTAATGGTTATCGAGTTTAACTTGCAGACCTGCAAGAGTGAGTTCGAGTCTCCTCGTCGGCCCCATTCTTCACCCTTGTACTACATCTAAGCAAAACGGCAAATACCTTTCTTCTAGTAGATTGGTCTATGAAACTTACTCTTTTTAATTAGTCTATATTTTCTGGCAATCAACATCTTAACAGTTGTGTCGTGAATTTCTAAACTCTAACGGCAACAAGAAAAAATCATAAGAATTGACAAACTAAAACTTTCAATAAAGCATGGACGTAATATTGGTGGGACTTGATTTTGCTGTCGCATATTTGATCGATATATTTGATCTGTTGAAAGTTTTTGAACGTCCAAAAGAGAAGTGAAAACAAGTAAATTTTTCATTCAGAATATCTACTATTTGCATCAAATCATCGAATAGTCGTAGATCAGGCCCTGAAAAGATTATTACTATAAAGTATATACCAACTCCTACAGACACTGTCACAATACAATCGTTCCTTGGAATGACAACAGATGATTGGTACGTCCCAAAATTTCTTGAACTGGGATCCTCACTTAACCGTTTAAAATATCACAGATGGAATCGGTCGAATGACTGTCAATAATTATTTGAAGACATTTTTTTTTCAAAATACTGATCTTAGGACTACTTATTACACACTTTGATCTTCCGTTGGGCATATTATCATCAGAAAGTAGTCAATATGGGATTGGAACTGTTTCGTGACGAATATCTAACAACATGGTTGCCAACAGGAAAATAAATAGAAAAGACCGCATCGCCATAAAATTTTACGGTCAGAAAACTTCCTCGGCAGCAAAACGATATGAATGTTGTCTATCAAACCAACCATAAAACCTTTTTAATATTCTATACGAAGAAAAATATTCAGTAAACTCTGATAATCAGTTTTAGTGCTGTGGTATAACTTTGAAATTGAATATTTACCGTCAAAATTAATAAGACCTTTTTAGCAGACTGGGGAAAATTAATAAATAAAAATCCGAAATATAAATTTATAATCTGTATTTTTTTTTAATTGAGTGAAACCTTTGCTTAAAAAAACAGAAGACAAATATTTTCTTGTATGGAAAGAATTTCAGCCGGAGCATTGATTTTTGTTGGATTTTTTTTTTTTTTAGTTGTATAAAGTTCATGAAAACTAACCTATACTTCAGATAAGCGGTAAAGAAATGAAATGCATTGTAGAAAAGAATGTAGGTTTTCACTCATAAGAAATAGACTGAAAGATATTTGAGTAAGCATAGATAAATCTATGCTTACTGAAGAAATATCTATTCCATCGCTTATTGATAAAAATTTTTAGGTTCGAAATTAGCAAAAAAGCAAAAATAAAAAACAACTTCATTTAATAATAAATCTAATTGGTTAAGAAATTGTATGTTAAATAGTTTGTTTTAATCCTTCACATTTTTGCACCAAGTCAAATATTGTCAAACAAAGTTTCTCGAAATACAGATCCAAATATTTCTGCTTTACAAACATTTTCATAAAAATTTAACTCTTGATAATAGAAATCAGTCGAGCTCTCATAAATAAATATGGTCTTTCTAGACTAATATCAATATGGTCTTTCTAGACTAATATCAATATGGTCTTTCTAGACTAATATCAATATGGTCTTTCTAGACTAATATCAAACTTTAAGGAACCAATGGAAGATTCAATGGTTGACTCGATTAAATCTGAGAAAAATAAATAAACTGTGGAATACAATAAGAACATCACTCTGAATGAGTGGAAATAGGAGTCAAAAAAAGTGGGTAATTTTTGTTTAAATGTTGGAATATTCCAAAATGGCAAACAAAATCAAGAGTTACTGATGTTCATCCTGAAAAAAAAAAATCTCTTTTCAAAATTTGACGGTTGTTTAAGCTAAGAGGAGCGAGTGGTAATCCCGGACATATAAAAAGATCAATTTCTAAGTTCCACACCTAATACCAAGTTATGTAAAGTTAGCGACCATAGTCGAGGGTGACCCGAAGGCTCCCTTTTCGATAGCTACTACACCAAGGTGTAGGGGAGGGCGCTACTCCATTCCCTGGTTTGCTCCACTTTACCCTTGAACCGTACCTTATAATGCTGAGTGTTAAGCAAGGTGGTATCAAGTACCATTTTTAAAGTCTTTGGTATGACTCGACCTGGGATTGAACCCAGGTCTCCCGGGCCATTGGCGAACACTCTAACCGCTGGGCCAATGTCCCGGTCGATGTACAAGTTATGTACTGGCCAAGAAATGAACCGAAACATTGCAGATTGGGTAAAATCTTGCCAAGAATGTGCACCGTCTACAAAATTGCGGCAATAAAAATTCAACCGAGGCCCCAAATAAGTCGGCCATTGTCGGGTTTACATGGACCACACAGGACTACAAAAGAGCATTATAACCTAGTAATTGTAGCCAGATGTAATAAAATTTAGGATAGCAATATCATCAAGAACAATAATGATCCTTCGAGAATTATTTAACATCCCAGACACAATTGTGACAGATAATGGAACACAGTTTACAATAACGAAATTTGAAAAATTTTGCAAAGAACAAACGATTGAACATATTGTTCAATACCTATGCTGATGCATGCAGAAACATATTCAACACAATAAAGACGAGCGGTCACAGTTCTTTAGAAAAATATACCTCTCACTTTATTTGAAAGGGTTCGAAAGGGTTACGAAAGGTATTATCTGTGAGAGGTGAGTTGGAGACTGAACCGAACTGCAACATATTGGCTCCCCAACTCTTCTGGCTACAGCAGCATTTCTTTCCCGTTCTCCTGGGCTGCTGAACCGAGGGCCTAGGGGCCCAGCCTCGGCTGGGACATGGTTCTCATTTTAGCATCTTCTCTCCAACTGATCTGAACTTCCTGTCGCCGGGGTTATATAATAATTTGACATCTATCTACTTCTTGCGAGCGTCACATTTGTACTCAATTCAACCCGTCGACAGTCAAGGTTATCCCTTGATCCCCTGATATCTTCGACCGGATGCACCTGTTATTTACACAGGTGCATTTCTCATTTGACAGCCCGGCCCTTTCGGAGGTCAATATGTAACTATATTACGATTCCGCCATGCTATCCAATGTCAAATAGACAAAGGTTTGAAACGTTTTAGAGAGATTTCGAAAAATTAAGAATTTTAGAGTCGAGGGAAGAGACGGTTCAGCAGTTTTTTGGCAGCGTATAGGCTTATCCCAAATCCAAACCTTATCGATTGAGTCTCACCGATAGACCTACTGTTCAGTAGAAAATAACGACTGCTTTTGAAAGAATCTTGCCAAGAAACCCGAGGATAAAAGTTTCACAAAACGAGTCAATTGATTTACATAATCCAGGAAAGTGAGTGTTAACTTATCAAAGAGATACAACCAAGGAATTTTGAAATTTAAACGTTGACACTGGCTCCAGGGTTACTGCACAGTACTATTATGATAGAATCACCACCGAAACGGTGTGTATTAGAGTAAGGCTCTTTCTCTTACAAGTGAAATGGACTCGCCCGAGCGTTACTTCAAGGAAAATACCGACAAGCTGAGGGAGGTTACATGGCAAAGTTGTAAGAAGGGAGCAATGTTGGAGTCATCCTTCCCTCCTCTGCCGGCTCATGGCGTCTACGCTACAGGTCCTTCGGGACCCCATACCAGGTAAGAAGGCATTGTTTTTCCCCCTTGAAGCCTTGTTAGCAGTATGTTGTCAGTCATCGTCCCCGTCATCTAGTCGTTAGTTCTAAAGATCTTCCCCATCCCCATTATTTTTGTACCTCAACCCATACTCCAGCCCGTCCTTTTGGAAGATCTTGAAAGTTCATATGTATAAAAATCATATTACCTGCTTTTATTGGCCCATTCCGCGCCCAACCCTGTATTTCTTTGCCCCACTAGACTAGGACCCCGTCCCACCTAGGGTAGGTCCGGCTTGTTTTCGGTGTTTTCGGACACCGGAAAACAGTCGGCTTCAATTTTCGTTGACGCGGGATGGGAGGTCAACCAAATGGGGAATTTTTTCCTTTGTTTTCCTTTTTTGTATATTTCGGGGTTTTTTCCCATTCCCATCATATACATTCATAGTAAATAAATCATAATTTATAAATAGAATCATACATCGCATTCGGGGTTTTAAGTAGGCCTTTTTCATAGGGCAAATGTGGTATTTTGGTGATTGCTTCGCGTATGGCGATGGATGAATGGATATATATTGTACTGTTGAATGGGTTGGCGAATGTGGCTAGCTAGGTCCCCTTAGTATATATAGACAATGCAAGATCGCTTCCTTCCCCTTCCCCAAACATCAAGGTCTTGTGCCCTCCATTTTTGTATTAAGATGGAAATAAAGGAGGTTACATGGCAAAGTATTCTCTTCTAGTAACGAGAAACCAGCTTACGGTTCAATGACCTTGTATCAAGTCGTCTGGTGAGAGGCAAAGACAAATTTCGGGTTCTTTCGGATTAATTTCCATTATTTGTCTTTATTTCAACCTGCAAGCAGATATAAAAATTGTTGTTGCCATTTTTTGAATTTAATTTCATCGAAAAGAATGACCTTCTGTATAAAGGCAATAATTTATTGCATATTCTTATCGGTAAATATGTCAGTTGGTATGTATTTAGCTAATATTGCCACCACGAGTAACTTACGACTCAAAATCATTCTTTTAAGCTGAATAAAACTGTTTTGAGTTCAAAGGTTTACTATTCCTTCTCCTATAGTGGTTGCCAAACCAAGGCTAAAGGACCCAGACTGCCTTGATATTTAAACATCGCAGGAGGGATTAGAGATAGATTTATGCCTTTTTTAAGTTCATTATCGTGAATTGAAACGCTGCAAGCCTCGGATTTGTGTCTCCGAAACCATAATGGCAGTAACCGTTACACTTAGCATAAAAGTAAGTAAAGTTAGCGACCATAGTCGAGGGTGACCCGAAGGCTCCCTTTTCGATAGCTACTACACCAAGGTGTAGGGGAGGGCGCTACTCCATTCCCAGGATTGCTCCACTTTACCCTTGAACCGTACCTTATAATGCTGAGTGTTAAGCAAGGTGGTATCAAGTACCATTTTTAAAGTCTTTGGTATGACTCGACCTGGGATTGAACCCAGGTCTCCCGGGCCATTGGCGAACACTCTAACCGCTGGGCCAATAGGGTGTAAACTCTTAAAAATGTCTTCTGGGTGGACTCGACAAATGAATGGATGATCAAATAAGACTAGCATATACTGAAGTCATTTAAATTGGAAATATCATACGTGACTTATACGGCAACATGATGTATACCTACTTGTAAATTCTCACATTTTCGTTATGGTTGCTCTGTTTATGAAATCATCCAGGTATTATTGTACCTTAATAATGTAAGAAAAGGACAAGTTTCTCGTAGATGATGTTTATTTCTGTTCTCTTTGATGTAATTCAGTACAATTTCAAAAAATATCCGATTTCAATTCATTGATCTCTTAATAGTCGATTGATTTAGATTATAATAACTTGATTTGCTTAAAAGCCATCCTTTGATCATACCATCATGGTTTGGAACACGTGCCTTTTCTCTTTAGTGTGCCATTTATGTTCCTTTTGTTGATTCACATAATAAGATCATCTCCCATAGACATAGCCCGATTAGACACACTGACAAGAATACATGAAATCAAATCAGTTGAATCAAATAATTCCCTTTTCACTGAGTCGTTTCACTATAGTTACTTGATCCAAGATTCATGTCAGCGTCTCTTTTGTAGTTAGTTTTCAATTTTTTTATTCGTTTTTATATCAGATCAACTGATCATTCCATTTGATTCTCGCCTGCAGTTATTGATAAAATTAAATGATGACTGAAACCCAATTCTCTCCAAACACATTGAACCCCCCCAAAAAAGATTCAACAAATGGACGAATACAAAATTTGTATATTGCAAAAAGAGATGCTTGCCTTGATCTCGTGTTTTTTTTTAATTCCTTTTTCAATTCCAATATAATGATATACGTAAAAATACTTTTAAAATGACTTCATGGCATAGAAAGGTTTATTCACTGTATGCATATTATTTAGAAATAGTATAATTAGAATCTTGTCCTTAAGCTGATATGTTCATTAAATACTTATCATTTTATCAACAGAGGTAAAAAAAAAAATATGAGAGTTAATAAAGTGTGACAATAATTGGTGACGACGGTAATAAGACTAGCGTGATCATAGATCTTTAATTGCATTTAGGCTCAGGCCCCGGCAAAATTGTATCGAAAATTAGTAATGAATAGTGTAATACACTAGCTTAGCTAGCGACAGAGTGCCTTAAATGAACTTAGATGATTCAATGCGGTTGGAAGATGACATGAACAAAGTGGTTTTCACAGGAAAGAGAAATATAAAATATGATGGCGAGAAAATAATTTATTGACTAAGGATAGAGTGACAGATATTTCCGTTTGCAGATAAGATCAGCAAATTACCGGAAAAAAACCCGAAGTATGTAAGTTCCGATAACCAGCCATAAACAGAAAAATACGTGAGGCGTGAAGGATCTTCATACTTCCGCATGGGACTTGAAAAGAGAATATAAGTTCTCTAATTTTGGACTGAAGGCAAAAATCCGCTGGTCGCTCAAGCGAAGGGGAGAGATTCTCTAATCCCTTAAGGGAAGGGAGAGACCAGCGGGTCACTCAAGCAAACATGCCGTGTGTGTTCTCCGGCCGGCGCACTACTTTACAAAAAGGGTCCCTGTCACAGAAGAAAGATGTGTGCAAACTCTCGCTGACTGTATTCCTACTACACACAATCGTCGCTGTCGAAGAATAAAAATATAAATTATATTTTTATATATCTACGGGTTTTTCTTTGTTTGTCCAGCGGTGCAATACGTGACAGGAGTGCAGAAGCAAAATATGGAATAATTTTTAAAACATTTTCTTAATTTGATTTGTCAATATTTTTAAGAAAACACGATGCATTTAAATTTTCGTGATCAGCTCTATTATTCAAACACATTTTAGATTAAAATTCAACCCAATATGTGTGAGCAAGAAAAGAAACGATAAAAAATCTATGATTTGCTAATTGCCGAAACCAAGCCAAAGTTTCTTTTTCTACCGTACAAAAAGCAAAGAAAAAGAGCTTTTTAAAGAAAAGTGGAAGTGGAAAATTGAAAAAAAAGCAAAACAAAAAAAAAAAAATTCTTTTTAACAGCTCTAGCTACGACGATTAAGAAGGACTCCACAACGTTGATAGGAAAGCATGCTAATGAATTGAAAGTCTACAAGTAAACTATGAGGACAGCACTTAAATAAGATTTAAGACCAGACCTTAACCTCTTCGGTTACGCTTTAGGGGTTGGGTAGAAAACAAAACAAATGCAACTTCCCATACACGTTATGGTTCTCTTAAGACTGCTATTAAGGAGGAATGGAATAAAATGTCTGAAGAATTTATTTTGAAAGTATGCAAATCGTTTCGAAGGCGTGTTGATACAATAAATAAATTAAAAAATGACGATCGTATTGAGCAAATTTATAGTTTTGTATCCGACTTCATATTTTGTTATTGATTTTTTCAAATTAAAATTAATCATGTTTTATAATAGAGTCATTTATTCTTATACCAGAATTTCCAAATTTTGCTTCCGCGCCCTCTACCCTCGTTAATTCTTATAGAATTAACACACTAAGAGAATATTTATTTAAGGTTTTTCTTTTATTTAGCAGTAAACTTATAATAGACACAAAGCAAAATTATTTGAGATTAAGATAAGCCAAGTTTAAAATGCATTTGACAAATCAAAAATGCTTAGATAAGCCAGTATATCAACAACAAAAAAGAATTTAAATCTCACCTCCTTACCTCATTACTAAAAGTCTCATGTCTGCTGTGAATTATAAAGCAAAGAGGTTAAATTGAACTTTTCCGAATAAATGGACGGCAAAATGAATTATAGACACACACATACACACACAAAAGCGGTGCCAGTGGCGTTATGGTTATCGTCATAGGAAATTGACATGATATCACGAGTTCAAATCTTGAACGAAGCTGATTGCATTTCACATGGCTACTAGGTGTAATATAATGGCCGAGGGATTTCGTTTTATATATCTTGCCTTTCGGTTTAGTTAGGCTGAGAACCTTGCGCTTAGCGCATGGGTTAGTTAGGCGCAGGTGTTCACGCGCGTGTGGGGAGGATGTGTCATTCAGAGATGTCAAAATAAAAATCCCAGATAGAAAATATGACCGTTTTTCGAGTTTTGGGATTCCTATGTTATCTATGTGCGTTATGGACATTATGAACGTTTTGCGTACCGGTATGAATATGTCTATTTCACGTATTCATATATGGGTATGTTACATAGGGAAATGTCTAAATCCAATAATCTTTCCTCTAGTGATGGGTAAATTGTAGGACTACCGGGTTCTCTAGCCTTGGTTAGGCAACCAGTCTTGAGGAAGAAAAAATTGATCTTCTGAGGAGGGGTTGGTAAATTGGTAAAAATTGACCTCCGTGAGAAGGGGTTGGTAAATACACACACACCTTACACGCACATATTGAAGGGTTCGTATACAAACGTTGTGCAGAAATGTTCCAGGCCCAACTAAGAAGGATTTTTTTTTTAATTCCCGAATTTTCTTTTAATTAGTTGAAGGAATTACTTATGAAATGAACTTCCAAGAGTATTTGCCTATATATGTGGAAAAACACGAACATTTTATAGTTCTCAGTGATAACCTTCTTGGTTGGGCCAAGGACTTTACTTCACCACCTTATGTATGTATATAAGGACGTATACTCATGTCTGAGTGATCCTAAGGATTCATTGACTGATCTCTCATCAAAAATCTTGAAATGATACAATTTAAAACCTAAGACAATACCTTTGAAGATACTTATATAAAGAGCGATGTTAAATCAGAAGGTTGGTTTCCTTTTTTAATGGCATATCAACTCTTTTTAGGTTATTTAATGCCAAAGCAATTCTCCTAGAAGAACAGTAGTGGTACTATTTAACCCGTAGCTGGGAGGATAACGGGGTTCATACCTTTCCCAAGGGTATTTGTCCGAAAGTGAACGTAATAGCGCGACTGGAGTACGAACTCGAGTACTACGATTCCGCAGTCCATCGCTTTAACCATTACACCACGAGGACACCCCCTAAATCAAAAGGCTGCCATTTCTAGTAGGTCGTGCGTCTGAGAGTCAACTGTGACAATAATAAATGTTGATAACAAAACAACCTCAATCTCTTTCAACAGAAAACTGATTCCGATCATTGAAATTTCATTGCTGTAAGCTTTGTTTCTCTTCTGCAATATCAATCCTCTGATTACTTGGTAACGTCGAAGACAAAGAGAGATAACCCGAAAAAATGACTGAATCTGTGAAACTTTAAAAGAAAGAAATCGACTGTTTGTTTTCTCACTGTCAACCTCAAAATGTTAAATACTTGCATTACGTCTATACCAACACATGTTCTTCCAGTCTGTAGCCGTGTATTTACTATTGTACGGTTCCACTACTTTGACTTAAAATATTTATATTCAATTCTCTTTGCAAGATCGAATAAAGAAAGCAGATTAATTAAAAAAATATCAATGAATCAAGATTGGAATTTTCAGGGTTTTTTTTTTTTAATAAACTGAATAACATTTATTAGATAACGTTTTTTTATTAATTAGATAACGTTTGTATCTTAATTAGATAGGTTTTATCAAATAATTGTTTGATTAATTAGATAACGTTTTTCGATTAATGTTGACTGTTATCTGTACTGGTAGTATTATTACATATTGGTTGTAAGACGCTCTTTCTTAAAGATAAAGACAATAGAATCATTTTTTTAAAGTTTATAGTAATTATTCAGGTTTTAAGATAGTCATTATTAAAACAATTAGTGTCGGTAAATTTAATCCTGAAATTAGTTGACCAGTTCATATACATCAGTAGCAATATCTCATCTACCAAAAGCGATGTTAACGTGCATAGGTAAGGAATTGATTACTATCGACACGTTACTGACCATATGGAAATCTGATCTCTCGGATAAAACAAAATGTGAATTGTTCCCAGCTGTAACCATTTCAGTATTACTGTATTGTTTAAACTCTTAAACTTTAACTCTGGGGAAAAATTAGAAAGTATCTACACAAGAATACTGCGTGTTGTTGCAAACAAATCTTGGAAGCAAAACAATTTTATGACCACTTACATCCCATCTCACAAACAATCCAAGTTATGCGAGCAAGACATACTAGAGAAGTAAGGGAGAACTCCTACAAATGGACGCACCAGTTTTGGTCGACTGCAAAGAAAAATTGCCTTCATCAGCTCTTATCAGACAGAGGATGATATCTAGATGACATCCAAAAATTTATATCCAATAGGGAGAGATGGTGAGAGAGAGTGTGTGTAAAAGGGATCCATGCTGTCGGCACGACGTTCTGATAATGAGAGCAATGATTATGGATACGAGTGCAATATTTCTTTGAATTGCAAATACGAGATATGCATTAAGAAATAGGATTAAACATTAAAAAAAATAACTTATGGTATGATATCGTTTTTAACACCACTATTTCACGTCAAAAACAAGGGCACGTTAAGGTCTAGACTACATTGCTTAATTACGGTACCAAATTGAGGATTATGGTAGTTTACGGTATTGTACTGATCGTCATTACAGTTTTGAAAGTATAAATAATTGTTTGAATGTTTTTCCTTTGTGTCATTGAGTGTTGAGGAAATATTTTGTAGACGAAAATTGACGAAATGTAGGAGTCATTTATTGAACCCAATAAATTATCAATATACAAGCTCTTGGCTAAGAATTAAGGGTAATTAATTGCTCGTGTATATAATGTAAGCACAAAGCAACATATGATTCTTCAGAATATTTTACATGGGAACGGGGTCTAGACGCTGTTCTCAACTCTGGAAACACTAATAAAAGTCATCACTTGCTTACACCACTTTCGTATTTTGCCCAATTGGCTGGGCCTGTAGATTACACTGACTGCATATCTGCAGAGGGTTAGGACTTCCCCAACGAGTGTCCTGATATATGACACTAAACCATCAGATGGTGAGGTTCCAGTGATGCTGGGGATTTGGGGAATGCGGAGTACCTCTTCATTGCCATTGCTCCCCGGTCCACTTTGGCCCAGAATGGTAGCACCTGATAGGGATCTATCTATGGGTTAAATAGAACTAAACTGCATACTTATGCTAAACAGAATTGGTTTAATTAGAATTGTTTGACTCCAACTGAATAGCTTGAAACAGAAATGTTTTTGACAATAAAACTGTGTACTTATATTTAAACTGCATACTTATGTTAAACTGAATTGTTTGAAATGAAACTGTTTTTGACATTGAAACTGTACTTACGCTAAACGGAATGGTTTAATATAGAATTGTTTTGACATTTAACTGCGTGTAAACAAAATCTATACTTATACTAAACTGAATTGTTTGAATTTGAACTGTTTGACTAAACTGAATAGCTTGAAATAGAAACGTCTTTAATAATTAAACTGTGTACTCATGCTTAATTGAATTATTTTCAATAGAACTGACTAGTTGCATAAAAGTGGATTTGGCATTAAATAACCTACGAAGGTTGATATGCTAAACAAGAAAACGACCAACCAACCAACCAACCTATCGCTTTCAGATTGTTCGTCATTACTTGTTACATGTTCTCAACCGTTTTCACATGGCATCCACGGAGCGAGGTTTCGATTTTCGAAGAAAGTTAATTGATAACAAGATTCAAGGGAGCAAGAAAGTTGGAATAGCTGATGAATATTCTTTTGAGCCAGTTTGGGGGTGAACGCAGTGTGCCCCATTCCATTCTCTGTTTTCAAGGCAAACATATTTGTTAGAATCCAAGCTCATTCTGTAAAATTTGAATTTGGAAAGGTAAACGTCAATTGAATATTTTGCCACGTTTTGGTATCAGTCAGGGTTGCCAAACTGAAAAATAACTGTAAAATAAAAATGTAAAACATCTTTTATTCCGAGATGAAAAAGTTAGATATATTATTTCTAAAGTTTTTTTTATGTATTCGTATGTAGTATCATAAATTTGTTGTCAACTATTTTTGATGGGTTAAAAAACTATCCAAACAAAATATCAAGTGTGTTTAACTATGATGTGAATAGGTGGAATAAATTGAACGTTCCATGGCGCTAGATCATTCCTTACTTAGTCGGGCAGACAGAGACATATATATATATATATATATATATATATATATACCCAGATCTATCTATCTATCTATCTATCTAGATAGATAGATAGATAGATAGATATAAAAAGTGGATTTGGATAGATAGATAGATAGATAGATAGATACTTTATAATTTCTTGATTATTCCTATCTCTCTCCCAGACACTATATCAAAATAACGGCAGTTATGTCAAAAGGTTATTTCTTTGTTTCTTTCGAGACTGATCTTTCCGATTCCCAAGCAATGCAACAAATCAACTTTTTATTTCTCTCTCTCTCTCTCTCTCTCTCTCTCTCTCTCTCTCTCTCTCTCTCTCTCTCTCTCTTTATTGCCTAACAAAACATAAAAAAATAACTTTTGTATGAAAATTCCCTTCACTTTGGTCACGAGTTCACAGGGCACCATATTTTACAAGAGTGTCAAGAGATGGATGGCTGCCCTGACACAGGCGAGTGACACGTCATTTCTCTATATCGAGGAAAAACCGCGAGGGAAAAATCTCTCACACTCACAATACCTATTTGTATGCTAACAAAATCTTTTTTCCTACCAAGAGAATATCTACAACAGTGAATTAACGACTTGGTTAGAAAACGTTATATTTTTTTCTTGTCTGTTCATTTTTTTAAGTGGTTCTGTTGATTATAAATGTGATTGCAGTCACTTTTTATATTGGGAAATTCTCGAAGGACGTGTGATATCCTTAATGTGCCACCCATTTTCTGAATATGATTGGAATTGCTATAGATTCGTGATCAACTCTATTTGCTGTTTATATCTACTGCTTAGTCAAAAGGAATGTTGAAACCATCTTTTTTTTTTGTAAAATGATTCAATGCTGTAATATACAACTGTCGTCTCAGTCACTGTAATGCTGAACATTTAATTTTTCTTGAAAATGAATGTAGGATCGGAATCGTATCTGCTGCGATAAAAATGTTTAATTTGAATATCGATCAACAGGTGACTTAAAGGTTTAGCCAGATTTTCGTGCGTTCTGGTTTGTTGTCCGTATATAACGTGAACATGGCAGTTCAAGCCGTGGAAGTAGAGGCTGGTAGTATCGTGGTAGCTGATGTGCTAACACGTTGTGTATTACTTCGCTCCATGTGTTATTAAAAAGATAAACGTGCAACACTGTCTAATTCAGGACTTACGAGTTCAAACTGCGTCGGAAGCCTTAGATGCAGATGAGAAAGGAGGTGGCCTAGTTAATCACAGTAGAGGCAGCAGATGACTGAAGAAGTTTTTCTTGGTTTGCGAAAAAATCGACGGTCGAGTAATATCTGGTTGGCCTAAAATCATAGATTCTGAGGCTATGCTCCAAGTCATTGAGGAAAATCTGTCGGGTACT
The DNA here is from genome assembly GCA_963585895.1 of Sepioteuthis lessoniana. Lineage (NCBI taxonomy): Eukaryota > Metazoa > Mollusca > Cephalopoda > Myopsida > Loliginidae > Sepioteuthis > Sepioteuthis lessoniana. The sequence continues at coordinate 18,033,110 of OY757933.1, forward strand.
ACTTGGAGAGTCTCAGGCGAACAAAATATCTTACAGTCTAATGATATTCGTCACATTCACGAACTAAGCAAATGCATCCGGTGACGACACCAAAATGTTGCAAAACTTTTGAGTCACCGTAATATATCTAGTCAAAAAATTCTCATGATATATGTATATCGTATGCTTTTTTTTAATTTTCTTGTCGTTTCCCTCTGGGAAAGTGTCATGAAGAAGAAAAAATCGATGATATGCTTTTTTTCTTTTCTTTGTTTTATCTTTTGAGTATGTAGAAGAAGGGTAAACGACTACTGGTCTGCTAAATCTGTGAAAGCTAGTTCAAAGATAATCACAAACTGACTTGTTCAGAAGATATATATATATATATATATATATATATATATATAATATCAGTGTTGGTTGTCACTAAATCACTTTGTGGGTTTGTGTCGAACCAAGTAAAGATTCCTACAAAATCCCCACGTTTTTTTTTTACTATTTTTTCGATTTTCGATTCGTTTCATTTTGTTAACTGCCTGATTATTGTTTTGTAAAAAACTCCATGAAACCCAGGAGTCGCAGTCTAAATTCCATGGAATTAGATCCATAAATCTAATATATATTTATTTATTTTATATATATATATATATATATATATATATATATATATATATCGTCATCTATAGACAGACTGCTTCGTTGTACAGGTTGTCTCAGTATACATGGGACCCATGTGACTGTTAATAACTCTACCAATAATAATGTTTTCTTTTTGTTTCATATTTGAAAATAGTATAAAATGTTTTGATATGCCAAAAAAAAAGGTTAAACTTGGATTACTAACATTAAACTAAAATTATATATATATATATATATATATATATATATATAGTATTCTTGGTCCAGTTAAAAGAAGTCTTATCAAAAAGATCTGAAGAAGTCCAGTTAATTTTTTTTCGTGTTTTTGGAAATTTCAAAAATGCGTAAGAGGACAGAAATAAATTTATAATCCTATGTGACCGGTTTCGTTGTTTTTTCTTAAAGTATATATATATATATATATATATATATATATATATATATATATATATATATATATTATATCATTTGAGCACTCTGGCGAAGGAATTGTCGGCCGCCCCTAGCGTAATGCAAAGCTCTTCGTAAGAATTGAGCACTCTGGTAGCCGATAGGGTATTAAAAAAATGTAAATAAAGGCTGCTGCTGCTGTGGCTAAAAATCAAATACCTTAAAATTCCCTTAGCCAACGTAGTCCGCTTGTAGCCGTGTGGTCTGAAACCTTAATCTATCGTAAAGTTAGACGGTTTTCGATCCCGGTTTCGAGCGTGCTGCGGGTCTAGCCACACTGAAGAGTTCTGATAGAACGAAACAGTCTGTCTGTGGATGGCAATATATATATATATATATATATATATATTGAGAGAGAGAGACAGCTATCTCTAATTCCTTCAACACGCACCCAATCATACCCATATGTGTGGGGGGATGTGTGTAGGGAGATATCTGGAAATATCTCCAAGGATAATGAACGTTGGAGATAAAATAGCCTCAAAACACCCTACAAGTAGCTACCCTTGAATATCAAGTAATATCTATATAAGTAGCTAGATAGATAGATAGATATAATTTTTAGATAAAGAGTGCTAAAATCATTGATACAGTATGTATGTATATTTTTATTTGAGTTAGGTTAGCTTAGACGGGGAGTTAAAGGTACTTCGTGACTGTTCGTTTCTCGTCTATTAATTTATTATTGGAGGTGCCCGTGGTGTAATGGTTACCGTCGTAGGAAATGGACACGGCAACACGAGTTCAAATCCTGGACGAGACTAATTGCATTTCACATAGCACTAATACCCTTGGGAAAAGTATGAATCCAATTATTCTCCCTCCAGCTATGGGTAAATAGTAGGACAGACTGGGTTCTTCAGCCTTGGTGAGGCAACTAGTCTCGGAGAAGGAAAAACTCTGAATTCAAACCTGCTAAAATCCGCTTAAAAGTTGACCTTGTGTCATATCCCGCCCAAGCGGAGGGGTTGGTAAATAGGATTAATTTATTGTTGGTCTGATGAACGCATGGGTTAGGGTTGACGGTTTCCAAGCACCGTTGATTGTATATCAACGTTTCGACAACTTGAATATAATATATATATATATATATATATATATATAAGAATCTTGGCAACTCATCTTATTTCCTTAATAACAACATATGTATGTATATATGAGTAAAATAGTAGGGCATCCAGTCCAATTCGCTCAGATTACGTCTGTTTGATAACTCAAAGTTTTGAAGGTCAAAATATATCCGGTATATGGAAATCTAGATTTAGAATTATGAGTGGGTGTCTGATTAAGACTATCACATGATGAAAGACGCAAATAATTCCCGCTTGTGTGTGGGTTTATCCAAAACCCCAAATAAACGGCTCACCATTTTTATTAAGCAATGCTTCTTAAATTTTCTTTGTAAATAAAACAATTTCCAAAGCAATTTGTGACTACATGATTCTTTGGGTGTGTCTGTATTCGCACTGAACATCACTTTTACTGTTCAAAATTAATGATATGATATACATAACTACGAATGAATCATTCACTTCTTTCTAAATAGAAGCAGCAATACAATCAAAGAGAGTTCAATGTGTTTACAAATCGTCTATTCTTTCCAAATTCATAATTGACTGATATCAATTCATCGAAAACAACAGATCTAATAATAAATCAACTATGAAATTATTTCTCGAGATGAATTACTTATAAAACCCAACCTTGAATAACTATCTCTTCAAATAACTATGATTAAATAATAAAGAGGAGGTGCTCGTGGTGTAATAGCTATCGTCGTAGGAAATGGACACGGCGACACGAGTTCAAATCTTGGGAAATCTTACCCTTGGGTAAGGTATGAATCCAAGGAAAACTCTGAATTCAAACCTGTTAAACTCCGCTTAAAAAATTGAGCGGAGGGGTTGGGTAAATAGGATAATAAAGAGGACTGTGTTAATCTAGACGTTGTATGGCAACAAGTCTTAAAACAGGTAATATCTAAATTCAAATAATCTGAACACTGCTAAAATAGACCTCGTGTCGCATTCTGTCATAATAATATACAATTATAATGAACTTAACTGATTGTAATATAAAAGGGTTAACTTGCTTAAGAGAAATATCTTTTCTTCATAGATGTCTGGATTGGGTGAATGTGAAGAATCAGATTTTTGTAGTTTTCTCAGCGAACGGGTTGATTGTTGAGAAAACCAAGTGTGAGCCTTTACAGCGAGAGATCAAACCGTACTGTGGATTTGAAGGTGAGCTGAGGTAAAAACCAGATGGACTGACAATATTGGTTGATTGTTGTTTGTTTGTTTTAATGGCATATCAACCTTTGTAGGTTATTTAATGCTAAATCCATTTTTATACAAATAAGCATCTCTATTTCAAACAATTCAGTTTAGAATGAATACACAGTTTAATTGTCAAAAACATTTCTATTTCAAGCTATTCAGTTTAGTCAAACCGTTCTAATTGAGTGAATTCAGTTTAGTATAAGTATAGATTTTGTTTACACAGTTAAATGTCAAAACAGTTCTATATTAAACAATTCAGTTTAGCGTAAGTACAGTTTAATTGTCAAAAACATTTCTATTTCATGTTATTCTGTTGAATCAAGCAGTTCTAATTCAAATAATTCGGTTTAGCATAAATATGCAGTTTAGTTTTATTTAACCCATAGATAGGGCACTATCAGGTGCTACCATTCGGGGCCAGAGTGGGCCAGGGAGCAATGGCAATGAAGGGGTGCTCTGCATTCCCCAAAGCTATCAGATTGTTTAGTGTCATATCAGGACACTCGTTACGGGTGGGGTGGGTCCTACCCCTGTGCAAAAGTGCAGTCGGTATATTCTACAAATCCAGCTAACTGAGCAATGACAATATTGAATTATTGCTTTGAGTCAGTCAGTATAGAGGAAATGACCCTTGAACTTGATTTTAACAACAGCTGCCTTACGACGTATTTTCAGCGTGGGAATAGATTATGAAGAAATGCACCAATAACGAAATGTTTGTCGTCACGAGTCCAGTTGGCGTTTGGACTGCGGTAAGAACGAATCGACTCTTTTTAAGAGAAGCAAAAAACACACAAATTAGACAGGATTTATCAGTGGATGATTGCAATATTTCACAAATTCGACCGATGCACATTGAGTCAATCCAGGTGCTGTACGCGATTTTATATAAATATAGATGCCATACGATAGTTGAGTGTATTTTAATTGATATACTGTTATGGACCTCTTATACTTTTTTTTTTTTTTTTTACTGGAATCGTTGTTTTTCCGTAGTAGGGGCTACTATCATGCTCAGAACATTCGTCACCAGGTGAGATTACCATGTCTTATCGATTGGGAAAACACCCATTTCCTAGTCCTATAAGAATCACATTTTTTAAAATATCAAGCGAGACGGCCGATAAATGAAACTGCATTAGGAAAGTTTCAAATTGTAAACGCCTCACCATTCTGACTGCTGAGAGTGAGATTTCACACGGGGTTCGAGCTGACCTGATGTACATTAATCAGAAATACAACGTGCTTGGAATAGAGTAGTTTGCGTAAACATATTGGTACACCGGTTCATGTCATTTCAGTCTACATTGAATTCGCCGCCCTTACATCACTTTTCTAGACTCAGTTTCAGTTCAACAGACGTCGTTACGACCGACATTATGTTACTCAGCAATGCTACATACGTCATTGCTGTAGAACCTGTAATAAGGAAATGGACACGGTGACTCGAGTTCAAATCCTGGACGAGACGAATTGCATTTCACATAGCACTAATACCCTTGGGAAACGTATGAATCCAATTATTCTCCCTCCAGCTATGGGTAAATCGTAGGACACACTGGGTTCTTCAGCCTTGGTAAGGCAACTAGTCTAGGAGAAGGAAAACTCTGAATTCAAACCTGTTAAACTCCGCTTAAGAATTGACCTTGTGTCATGTCCTGCCCGAGCAGAGGGGTTGGTAAATATGATAAAGACTCAGAAAACAAATCCCAGACTGAGAATCCACCTCCTGTGAAACTTACAGACCGACATAAGGAGAACGGACAAAATTATTTGATGTTTACAATCTACGATTTTGAATGAAAATGCGATTCAGTTCAAACCTGTTAAACTCCGCTTAAAAATTGACCTTGTGTCATATCCTGCCCGAGCAGAGGGGTTGCTAAATAGGATAAAAGATGGTAATGAATGTATTTACGCAGCACTTCCACCAACAGCAGGATATGACACAAGGTCAATTTTTTGGTGGAGTAAAGCTGGTTTGAATTTGGATGTTTCCTTCTCCCTAAATGGTTTCAAAACAAAAGATAAAGCACCCAGTTTGCACGACACTTTACCAATAGTTGGGAGAGAACAGAAGGGTTCAAGCCTTTCCAAGGGACATGAGTGCGAAAGAAAACGCAAACACTCTCATCTAATATTTGAACTCGGTTTGCTAATTCCATTTCCTTTGACGATCACCGTTACACAAATCTCGCCTCCCTGTACTTATAAATTATCTAACATAAACCGAATAGAATACAACTAACTCCTTTTTCATATCTATTATTTATCTTCATTGAAGTTGTAGCTCCTTTTGTTAGACATAGCGGCAGTTTAATGCTGAGCAGAGAACACAAATACTACACTCTACTTGTCGACTAAAGTAGTTGATATATTCAAATCCAAACTAAGACTTTGATGTCGCTTACATACTCCAAACGTTTCCCATCAATAACTCATTCTAAATTATATCGAAACATAAGTTTTATCAAAACAAATAGTGGTCAACCACATGAAATATCACATCAGATATTTAGTTGGAAAGCCAGAATAAAATATAAAAATAATTCATTGGTATTTTCTTTCATTAGAGACTCGGTTTTGAATAAAACTGATTTATGAATGCTTGATCCTGTAAAATTTAAATTGACATGTAATCAATATTTTCAACCCTGCGTTTTTTAACAGCATTTTACGATTAAAAGGTCAAGCTAAATCTTTCTAAAGATCGAATTAAAATCAAGCTAGGAAATATATGAAACATTCACTACGTTTTTGTATCTTCGTATTCTTCGTTGCAAAATTCGTTTGATATAGTTGTGCATAAAAAATGATGTCTCGAGGAAGTTTTACAAAATTTCACCTTGAAATATTTAGTCTAATTACAAAACTCATTTCACTAACATTAATTATGTTATCTAAATAATGAACTTACTTTTTTTCTTCTTAGACATCGTCCTTGTCTAGTAGAAGGCCAAATCCGGGATTGCAGTTGATGGAATTAAGAGCAAAACGATTACTGAATATTAATGTGTATTGTTTCCGTCAGAATCAAGCTATGCGAAACTGCCGAGTATATAACGTTCAGGGAAGTCGAAGAATATTTGGGTTTTTTTTTTACATAATTTGATCGTCATTTATATAATTTGATGAGGTATTCAAACCAACTGCAAATGTACGGTTACTTACCTCCCATCTCACAAACCAACCAAGGAATAGGAACAAAACATTTGGGTGCTATAAGGTCCAACTCATTAGCGACGTTCTTTAATGGACATCAACACATAGATACGCCAGTTTTTGCCGTCCAGCAAGGACTTGTATACATTAGTATAGTGCGGACCCTTGATACTGCCAAGAGGACCAGATTGGAGTGGTTGCCAATAGAGCCGGACGGAAATAGTGAGTTAATCATGTCTGAACGACTTGAAGATGGTATTTTTAGCACCTTTGTACGGAGTTAAGTAGTGATAAGTCTGTTCCGAACTGAGATACTTGACCGCTTTGAATGCAACTAAAAGACAGAGCAAGCAAGCTGTATCATATGTTCCGAATTAAACAAAACTTGCCAAAATTTCTGAGATGAAGCTTGAGGGTTTTTGGACTTTTTTGGAGGGTTTTTGGGGTTTTGTTATTTCCACAACGTTTCGGTCGATATGTCCTCCGGCCTTCTTAAGAAACCACTGAATATGAGCACAGTTAAAAATCATACATAATAGTAGTAATCCTAGTCAAGTAAGAACACTAAGTTTATGTCTCAAAAATTGACTCTGAACTGTCCAGTAGGACACATAGCGTAACCGTTATAGGAGTGAGTTCTCTAAGCTTATAAGGAAACAATAACCTGGAGGTTGCAGGTTCAATTCTGGTAACAATACAAGAATACTAAACACTTGTATCCGGTTATGGCTAAAGGAATCTGAACAGGGAACCCCCGTGGATTCAATAAAGGACGTAGTTCAAAGTTCCGTGTTGGTTCCTGAGTTCGACAAACATTTGAAGAAGACCGGAGGACATACCGACCAAAACGTTGTGGAAATAACAACGGAGAAAACCCTCAAGAATAAACAAAATCTGGTAAATAAAAACGTCAATAACGGGAAAATATTATACCATCAATTTAGATAATTTAATCTTGTTTGTTTATGGTGTGTTCTATGAAGCCAGAATGTTCAGCTAAGAAAGAAAAAAATCTGTCTCATCTGTAATCCGTTTATTTATTGTAAAAAGAAAGAAAAAAAAAGGATGAATATCATGTAAGTGCTGGAGAATCTCCAATGCATAATGGTTAACATGCTTTACTGTGATGTAGTATCGATTCCGAACATTAGTTGAACTATTGCGTTTACTTTCGGGCTAATACCCTTGAGAATGGTCTGAATTCCCTTAACCACATAGCTATGGGTTAAATAGTGCCTCGACTGTTCTTCTACAAGGATGGTTTTGGTATCAAATAACCCACGAATGTTGATATGCCATTACATAAAAAATCAATGAAGCGTCCAAATTACATGATTTTTAACAGGCTTTATACTCAAATGCAACTTTAACAAATAAAATACAAGTGAACGTTCCTCGTAAAAACAGATTATTTAATAATAAAATTTACACCGAAAAATTTTAGCCTGTGTTGTAATTTACTAAGGTCTGGTAATTGTGGAACATAAACCTTAACTTGCTTATTGTAGATATTATCACAAAATGGTTACCCATCTCATATTGACTCATCTGATGATAGAAAAAGAATTACTTATTATATTTGTTAAATTATTTTTAAAATGTTTATCATTTGATTTAGATTTGCGTCTAAGTTTTTGGTTTAATGACATAGCAATCTTTTAATTTTTAAATGTTTTATTATTATCAACACTCTTTATATTGCTAATGTTCCATTGGGATCATTTTTCTAATCTAACTTTTTTTTATAAAACAGTTAGTATTATGATACTCTGGTGGTGCAACAGATATTGTTGTAGGAACTTAATTCGGATACCCGAGTTCAAATCCTGACTGAGATTCTTTTTAATTTCACATTGCATTAATACTCTTAGGAACAATATGAATCCAACTATTCTCACTCCAACTATGAGTAAATAGTAGGGCAGATTAAGTTATTTAACCTTGGTATAGCAACTGATCTAGAAGGAAAACTGAATTCAAACCAGTTGTAAACCTAAAGAAGAATAGACACCGCCAGGTTTGTTTGGTTTGGTTTCTTTGTTTAATGGCATATCAACCTTTGTAGGTTATTTAATGCCAAAGCCATTCTCCTAGAAGAACACTAGTGGTATTATTTAACCCATAGCTGGGAGGATAAGCGGGTTCAAAAATTTTCCTAGGCTATTTGCCCGAAAGTGAACGTAATAGCGTAACTGGAGTACGAACTCGCTTACTACTATTCCGCAGCCCATTGCTTTAATTATTACACCACGAGGACACCCCCCGCCAGGCTGGGGTCCTATCATGGTACTCGATTGTGGTCTTAGTTCCGTGATTATCACATGCATTTCCGGCGAGTTGATTTATCAAATCTTTCTGTGCCCACGTTGTGTTTGAAAGATCCACAGATAGGAGATAACACAATCTATACGGAACTACTTATAGTATGGGTGGTTCGTTGGAACAAGTTGCCTGAGTGTTGGCAAGTCAAAAACAGAAGAAACTTTCCGTTAGCAATTGACAAATATTTATTGAAATACACTTGTGTAAGAATAATATATACACATACATGAAAATCGTGTCGCTTTTTGTTGCATTTGAGAGACTGACAAATCTACTTTTATAGATTACCGATTACCTAACGAATCACTGATCATTTTCTATACTTCTACTACTTTTTTACAGATTAACCAATCAAATGTGCAGATCAAACTCCTCGTTCCCTTTCCGACAAATACCTTAGGGGAAAGATATGAACCATTTTATCCCCCCGGCTATTGGTTAAATAGAACCACTACTATTCTGGTATACGGGTGGTTTTAGCTTTAGATAACCCACGAAGGTTTATATGTCATTAAACAAAGAAACTAACCAAACTACCCGTCATGGTTACAAGTTAATACTTGTAATCATGACATTTCCAACAGACGGTTTTACATGTAAATACCGTTCGTTTTAATGAGAAATAGAATTTTTCTTACGGTCAGTTTAGAATCGGGTTAAAAAAATACAGATCTCTTCAAGATATTTTTCACATGTAAATGAATAAACTTGTTTGTTATCATCAGAAAAATTTACGGACTGTACGAATTTAAAAAAGAGTCCCATTGTCAGCTACTGTCCTTGGTAAGGCCCTTAAACGACACGCAATGTCAACACAGTCGTAAAGTTTGTAAGTTTTTGCTGGTCGAAAAAACATTAGTGTGTCTATGGAAAACGTCACAAATGAGTTAATTCTTATTTTTCCACCTTGGGATGCATCCATCGCCTTTAATGGTTCGCAAGTTGGGAAATAAATTTTCGTCCAACTGCTCTTTTATGGGGTGCTGTTCCTGACTTGTAAATAATTCCCCCTTCCGGTGAAAAGAGGGCTGAACTGATTGATATACAAATACATGCTTTCATATTGACAACCACAAAACAGAACGTTTAGTTCATATCTAATTTTCCCTCTTAGCGTATTTTTGGATGCGTTCGTGGTTCAAGTATTGCTGTCTGGGGGAATGGACCCGGTGATAGGAGCTCAAATTCATGACGAGACTGTTTGCATTTCTCATATAAATGATTAGTTGTATGAATCCAATTATTCTCCTTTCTGTTATATGTAAATAGTAGGGCAGATTGAGCTTTTAAAACTTGTAACCGATCTAGGAATTGGAAAATTCTGAAATCAAGGTAGTTAAATTCAGCAAATTGACTTTGTGTTTCATCCTTCTTGTGCAGAGGGGTAGATAAATGTATGTATTTGTAGATAAAAGGGATTGCTATCTCTGATTACTCAAGAAACATTTTTCCTTTAAAAAGAGATACAAAGTATTCAAATCAGTTATATTAGGTTTGTATAAAAATGTTCAGACGTCTACAGGAGGCACAACAACAAGTACTTCCGAATGACTTGGGCGAGTCAAAAGTTTTGCGAATTTTTATAATGTGCTGTTAAAGAACCACAGTGAATGTGTAATGCTGATTTCGGCAGATACTCTTTGAGTGCTACTAACTGGATTTGTGTCTATGGTTTGTAAATCGCCTTCGGAATCCATGGATTTGGTAAATAAGGCAACCACTCAAAGCTAAAGAAGATTCTGCTGTTAAACTAGCTGTCAGTGGTTAATACTGCCTCTTTCAAAAAAAATTAAAAATAGCATATCACCGACTTCGTAGGCCCATGACACTTTCCCCGATAAAAACGGTTCGAATTTTTTTAACGATAATACAGAAATAAGAGAATTTTAGAAATTTTGGTCGGAATAAAATTGCAGACAGCGATAGCTTCGCACATCAACCATTGTTGGTTATTAATGCCAAATAAGTTTTTTTTTACATATAAACACTTCTATTTCGAACAATTTAGTTTAGTATAAGTAAACAGTTTAGTTCTATTTGACCAATAGATAGGGCCCTATCAGCTCCTACCACTCCGGGCCAGAGTGGACCTGGGAGAGAGGGCAATGAAGAGGTACTCCGCACTCTCCAAGTCTCCATCATTATTGGAACCACACCATCAGATTGTTTACTGTCTTATCCAGGGGAAATATTAACCCTCTGCAGAGGTGCAGTTGGTATATTCTACAGTCCCAGCCAACTTGGCAAGCTCTAAGAAAAAGAAAACACTCCGTTTACAATTGATGTCACAGATTTAACGGGCCGGCAGTGATTAATACCCACCTTCTTAAAACAACAAAGTAGCATATCACTAACTTCTAGATCCCATAACACTTTCCCTGATAGAAACAACTTGATCTTTTTAATGATAATATAGAAATTAGAAAATTTTAGCGATATATCTTTTAGTGAGTCAAAAGTTTTGCAATATTTTGTTAAGAATAAAATTGCAGCTGGTGATGAATGCCAAACTGTACATTTATAATAGCAGCTTTTAGAAATGCGTCATTAGTAGAATTGTCAAGTTTGAAAGAATCACAGTTGAAAGAAAACCGATTCCAGAGATCGATAATTGAAATAAAAAGAAATTGAAACTTGATTGTCAGCCTAATGATTTCTGAAAAGGTCATGGCCGGAAGAGCATTGAGAAGAGCGAAGTGTAATATTACCCGGCAATATGGCCACAGGCCAACGATCAATGGTCACAAGTGCCAATCTCTGCCCGGAGACTAAGCCTTACAGACAGTATAATTCAAAGAATCTAGAAAGAAAGAAAGAAAAACACTGCTGCTATTGACTCTAATAGAAAGGTTAAGAGACAATTATAAAGAAGTAAAGATCAAATGATATTCTTAAGCAAGTACTCATCTATTATTGAACTAAATATACTATGACACAAGTAACCAATCTGATTTAAATATTATACGAGGTGTGATCAAGACGTATCTATACAGACTGAATCTTTTTTTTAATTCTACATTTCAAATCTAAATTTCGAGTTTTCACTGCTGGGCAACGAGGATGATGAAGTGATACTTTCTAGATGTTGAGGCCAGGACTTTCCAAAGTATTCCTTATAGACTGCTGAATAAAATGCTGGTAAGGTAAAATTAATATGGTCCACAGAGGAAGAATTTACTGGTTTTCATTAATAAATCCCTTTATTTTTATCATCATCAACTTGTGTTGACAACACAATTTCCATCTCTCTCTCTCTCTCTCTCTCTCTCTCGCTCTGTCTCTGTCTCTGTCTCTGTCTCTCGCTAGCCATTCGTCCCTATCAATCATTGCATTTGGAAGGTCCTCTACAATGTATCCAGTATCCGAACAGAGCTGATGAATGTAAGTTTTTGCCAGACTCGTCAATCCAGAAGAACATTGTTTATGATTTTATCCTTGCTCTTTCAGCTATGCCAACCATGGTTTCTTTATCTCATTTGAATAATTTGTGAGATGGGAGGTAAGTGGCAGCAAATAATGACATGTAAATTAATGACAGCCTATTATTTCTCGTTGTTCAAGATAAGACTGCATCCAAATGCGTGGCTTCATTTCTGGAGAATTCGTACTCGCTCTTTTGTAGCCATTACTCCCATGTCCACTCTGACCCAGAGTGGTATTAGCTGTTATGCTCTGTCTTTGAGCAAAATTGGCCGGTCTGAAAATGATTAATATTAGATGAGAATTCCTTTTATAACACATCCATGCCACAAATTGTTTGTATTAAGAGTGGCTAGTTGAAGTTATAATTGTTTTAAAAAAAGATTGTTATCATCTTGTTGTATACAACCAAGAAATATAACAACACTGATGAATAAAAATATAATCTGTTTCTTTTCCTTTTTTTTATTACCCGAAATCATCGTATGGGTGGAGTAAGAGACTCGGAGATGACTGAAATGCTCACTCACCGTAGCAACGGTGCGATTTTTCTATGAAACCTTTCTGCTTCGTTCTCCTGGGTCTTAATCTTGCTTGGTTTGTATAATTTTCCAGACGTCCACGCAATCCTCATGGTCACATCTCCCGCCAACGTGTTGCAGGTGGACACGCCTTCTGTGTAGCATGCCACCCATGTGACTTACACGGCTGTTCGGCAGAGGATATTAATGCGTCCTGTTTACTTTACGACACTGGTGTACTTCCTGTTGTTTTTCTGCTTATAGCATCTGACTCTCATAGCGTGCCACCCATGCAACTTATGCGTCATGTCAAACGGTAACTTCCGGTCCATATTCGACAATGTAACAAGGAATGACACTCTGTGAAACTAAAACGCTATCTAACCAACCAAACGAGCAATTTTCTCTAACGACTAAATGAATATACGGAAAAGAGAGAAAAGATATAGACAGGCAAGATCATAATAACTGAAAGTTTAGTATGGAAGAGCATAATTTGCCTAAATTTCTGAGCTTAATAATTTCTATCTCATAGAATATTCGGACATAACGTTTCGGCTGCAGCCTTCTTCAGGTTTGATATGAAATATATGTAGAAGACCGAGGGACTTATCGGCCATAACGTTGTGAATATACCAAGAAAGATGAATATAATAGGAGGAACATCAGTTGATGGAAATCCTGTCAGTAATTAAAGGAAAAACGTTAGTTTATTTAAATGCTAGCATAGTATAGGGTTATTTCTCATTACTCTGGGTTTTTTAACCAGGTATCTAGTTAAGGTCCACTCAGTCGGCTGTGTTGAAGAATCTGCCGACCTTTCACTGAATAGGACTACTCCCCCTCCCTAACGAATGTCCCGGATATGACACTAAACAGCGAATCATGGTGAGGGTTCACTACCGGAGCTCTAAGAAATTTAGAGTACCTCTTCAGTGGCATTACTCCAAAGTTTCACTTCGACTCGGACCAGTTGCCCCTGTTAGGGTTCCATCTATGGGTCTAGTAGAACTGTCCAATCATTTAAAAAGAGTTATTATTATTAATTATCAGGAACCATACACCTGTGTGCAAAATATTTACGTTACAAGGATCATTAAATAAGTTTCCAGATTTTTTCGTATGGGCATTTTTATTGATAGTACACGCATGAAACTCTAGTCCCCTTCGAAGTTATCTCCTCCGGCTGCAATACACTTGTTGTACTGTTCACAACTTCTGGAAGGCCCTATAGAAGTCCTCTTGTTCACACAAGAGGACTTGTGTCAATTACCTTGTGTCAATGACCTTGTCACAGCCTCTTTCATCTCCTCAATTGTCTCATAACGACAGCCTCTAAGCTTAGGGAATAACCAAAAGTCACAGGGAGCAAGGTCTAGACTATAGGGAGGCTGGGGAACTGTCTTGATGCCCCTCTTGGTCAAATAGTCAGTGAAAAGGATGGAGTTGTAGACTGGTGCATTGTTCTGGTGGAAATGCCACTGACCTGAATTGAAGAGTGCTGGCCTCTTCTGACGTAATCTCTTCCTGAACTCCCTTAAAACCGCAACATAGTAACCCTAACTCTAACCCTTTGGCCAATCAACTGTGGTGTATTGACTTCCTTACTCCTCACACACCTCTTATCATCCCTCACAGACTCCCTGCCTTCCTTGAATCTCTTATGGCACTCAAATACTGATGCTCCATTCATACAAGATCGTCCAAAAGTAGTCTGAAGTATTCCATACGTTTCTGTGGCATTTTTGCCAAGTCTAAAACAGAATTTATTGCATAACGTTCTTCTAAAGTGTCCCCACGTCCAGATTGCATTTTTGAAATTCACCAGCTGTGACAATCAGGCTTTAGTAGGGTATATTCCAATTCCTGCTGTAGCTGTTCATTTAAAGCTGAAATCATAAACATTGGTCAATCATCTCATATGTTGTATAGCAATAACATACTGAATTTTCAAGAGTCTACAATAATTTTAAATGCCTGTACAAAAAAAAGTCTGGAAACTTATTGAAGACACACGTACATAGGAATACTTGATAAATAGGAATATTAATGCTAATTAACTATACTGGAACCTATTTAACTGTAGAAAAAAAAAATAAGAGCCCTAAAAATCTTTAAAATAAAATTACCTACAAGATATTCACTTGGAAATCACACACACACACACACACACACACACAAACATATAACCAGGATTTAGCAATGAATTGCCCACAAGGGTTGATAGGTCATAAAACAGATCCAAACAACCAAACAACCAACCAACCTTGTGCTTACAGACACTTACACGTACAAACACGCGTGCGCGCACACACACACACACACACACACACACACACACACCTACAAGCTCTTTCACATAAGTTATTCACCTTATTCTAGTTATAGCTAGAGAAATAAATGTTATATCTGAATCTCACTTCAAGTCAGTCATAAATTGAAAACAAATTACAATATAAGAAAAAAAAAAACATCAAATCATTATATTTTTAATCGTATATGGAGTTTGTTGGTTTGTTGGTTGGTTGGTAGGGGTTTTCTTCTGAAGACAAACTTTTTTTTAAGTAATTATATGGTTTCAGCTAACTAACGATAATAATCATTTGCGAATTGTGGCCTCAAGTAAATGTTCTTTATACTCATTCTTTATACACATTATATAAATCCAAGTAACTATTCATGTGTAAAATATCGTTCTACAAATACACCAAAACGTTGGTTTATATAGTAGAACTATATTTTGAGAACGACTAAGGTTAGTGTCTTCGTGATGTAATGGTTAAAGCGCTAGACTGCGGAATCGTAGTGAAGTGAGTTCAAACTATGTTCTCTTGCGTACAAATATACATTTAGGAAAGGTATGAACGCCCTTATCATTCCAGCTATGGCTTATATAGTACCACTACTACTCCTTTTTGGAAGGATGGATTTAGTATTAGATAACCACCAAAGTTATATATGTTATAATAAAAAATAAAAATAAAACCATTGGGATATACTGCATCAGGAAATTAATTGGATTGGTACAACTAATCTGTTTTGGGGGGCTTTTTCGTAACATTTGATTTTTACTTCTTTTTGCTTCCATTTGTTTATTGTTGTGTTGGATGAAAGAGTATCAATATGGTTTCAAATATTCCGATTAAATACAAATAATTTGTAACCGGCTATATGATTTTATGCACTTCTATCTAATATGGTGTAATTGTTAAAACGATGGATTGTGGAAGTGTAGTAAGCAAGTTCGAACTCCAGTCATCCTGTTATGTTTACATTTGGAAAGGTATGAACCCTTGGGAAAGATATGAGCCCTTGGGAAAGGTATGAACCCCTTTATTCTATAAGCTATGGGTTTAATAGTACCACTGCAATTCTTCTAGAAGGATGGCTTTGGCATTAAATAACCTATATTGGTTGATATGCCATTAAACCAAACCTAATACAAATAATTTGTATCTAGTTATATGCCTATATGTACTACAAGTAGGGCCAGTGTTCGCCCGTGGTCCGGCAGACCAACGACTCAAAAAATAGTTCTAGATACCCTTTTCCCTTAACACTCAGCATTATAAGGTACGGATCAAGAATCAAGTTGCGCCCTCCCTTACCTCTCGGTGTAGTAGTTAATGAAAAGGAGCCTTCAAGTCGCCATCCAATACGATCGCCAACTTTACTATTTTTAATACAAATACTTATATATATATATATATATATACATATATATATATATATATATATATATATATATATCTGGTTTTATGTACTCTTATCTAATACGAATTATTTGTATCCATTTATAAGGTTTTACGTACTCTAATAGAAATTATTTGTATCCACTTATATGGTTTTATGTACTCTTATCTAACGCAAACTATCTGTATGTATTCATATTGCTTTATGTACTCTAATAAAATTATTTGTATCAAGTTATATGATTTTATGTACTCTTATCTAACAGAAATTATTTGTATCCATTCATATGGGTTTATGTACTCCTAATTCAAATTATTTTTACCGTTGTATTCTTATTTAATATCACTATTCTATAGTGTCGAGCATTTCAAACAAATATATGGTTTCAACAAACTACTACTATTCCAACGATTTCTACTGCTATGAAAAACTCTCTAAGGAACAATACTACTACTGCTACTACTACTACTATTACAAATAATAATAATAATAATGATAATTTGGCATAGAAAAATGTGCAATGCTTGTTATGAAAAGTGGCAAACGACATCTAACTGACGGGATAGAACTACCAAACAAGGATAAGATAAAATAACTCGCAGAAAACGAAACCTACAAATACTTGGGCATCTTGGAGGCTGAAACCATCAAACAAGCTGAAATGAAAGAAAAAATCCAGAAAGAATACCTCAGAAGAACCAGAAAACTACTAGAGACAAAACTCAATAGCAGAAGCCTCATCAAAGGGATAAATACTTGGGCTATACCTCTCGTTAGATATTCCGGGCCCTTTCTCAAGTGGACCCGAGATGAACTTAAACAAATGGATCAAAGGACAAGAAAACTAATGACAATGCATAAAGCATTGCATCCCAGAGACGACGTTGACAGACTATATGTATCTAGAAAAGAGGGAGGAAGAGGACTTGCCAGCATTGAAGAGAGCGTTAACACATCCATACATCGACTCGAAAACTATATACAAAAACACGAAGGAGGACTCATTACAGCCACCAGACACGAAACTGAGAACACGATGAACCACAGAATGACAGTAACTAGGAAACAAAAATGGGAAGGAAAACAACTTTAGGGGCGCTTTAAACGACTAATAAACAATATCTCACACGACAAAACTTGGAAATGGCTAGGAAAAGGTAACTTTAAGAGAGAAACAGAATCTCTCCTAATAGCAGCACAGGACAACGCCATAAGAACGAATCATATCAAAGCGAAAATAGATAAGACGCAACAAAATAGCAAATCCAGGCTATGTGGCGACAGAGATGAAACCATCAATCATATAATAAGCGAATGCAGCAAATTAGCACAGCGGGAATATAAGGCGAGACCCGACTGGGTCGGTAAGGTGATACACTGGGAAATGTGTAAGAAATTTAAATTCGACCATACTAACAAATGGTGTATGCACAACCCAGCACCTGTCCTAGAAAATGACTCGCATAAACTCCTATGGGACTTTAATATACAAACAGATCACTTAATCCCAGTCAGGAGACCAGACTTAATAATAATCAACAAAAAAAAAAAAGAGAACTTGCAAAATAGTCGACTTTGCTGTCCCGGCAGACCGCAGGATAAAACAGAAAGAATGTTAAAAGAAGGATAAATACTTCGAACTTGCTAGGGAACTGAAAAAACTATGGAACATGCAGGAGACAATTATACCAATTGTAATAGGTACGTTTGGAACAGTAACTAAGGGATTAATAAAGGGACTAGAGGACTTGGAGGTTGCCGGACGAGTGGAGACCATCTAAACGACAGCATTGTTGAGAACTGCCAGAATACTAAGAAGAGTCCTGGAGACTTGAGGAGACTTGCTGTCACTCAGACTTCAGTGAAAAACCGTCGGCTATTGCTGATGTGAAAAGCTCTAATGAATGAACAATAATAATAACTATCTTCTGTAAACAATTAGAGCGTCAATTACCTTTTATCAATAAAAATAGAAATGCATTGTAATATGGCTTAAACTACGCATAATTTTCAAACGGACTGATTTAACCTATCGAGGGTACTACCACCTCGAGTCAGAGTCGACTTGGTAGTAAAGGCAACTAAGGAATGACTCTAAATACCCTTGACTTCAACAATTGGCACCCCACCACTCGATCAAGTTTAGTGTCATAAACAGGACATATTTTTAGTGTTTTTTAATCGTTTGGTGGAAGGTACCCTCGTTGTATTCTAAGACCGGACAGTTAAGTGGTAATTTTATATGTACAATTTAGATGGTAAAAATACCCCCATAGAATCAAAGACATCATCGAGGATATCACCAGATGCAGGGTTTCTAGTTCATAATGACTATCACATCCACGGTAGTTGCCCCTTATACTGTGGGTCAGTTGATTAGTCTGACTTTCGACAAAATTCCTGTGGTATTTTTCCAGAAGATTTAAATACAAAGAATCAATTGCGCACATGAGAGTCAGCCACGACAGTGTTACATGGACCATGTAGGATAGGGAGTGGGGAGAGAGAGAGAGAGAGAGAGAGAGAGAAAGAGAGGGAAAGCAGAGTTCTTCTGAAACAAGTACCACCTTCCAGGTTGTCATTCCAGTTTAGTTTCTCGGGGAATCATGGTTTATAGTGCCCTCGAGTTCCTGCACTAGCTCGATAGTCTTTACACATCGGATCATTTAGAACATTTGCCTCAATTGGCCATGGATAGCACGTCTCTGCTAGAGACCTCTGCTACAATTCTGACCTTGAAAACAAAGTAAATGACCACTTTCACAAAGCTGGCAACCTTCAAGCTGTTATCTTTGGCAGCTAATTCGACGAACGCAGCGTGTCTTTCTATTTGGTCAGTTATATCAGATGCTGAAGGATTAAAGGTCTTGATACGTCTGAAAGAGAAGTATGAATTTTAAGTATACGGCATTCCGTGTAAGCATTATGTAATGTCGTCAACTAAATTCATTTTCTGAAATTCCTGGACGTAGTCCACGTGGTGTCGTCACAAACATGCTCGACTGCCTCATCAAGATGATCAAATTCAAACACCAGTCACGCTACTATGTTCACTTTCGGATCCTTAAGAAAGGGGTGAAACGAGGTGCCCGTGGTGTAATGGTTATCGTTGTAGAAAATGAACACGGCGACACGAGTTCAAATCCTGGACGAGACTGATTGCATTTCACATAGCACTAATACCCTTGGGAAAGTTATGAATTCAATTATTCTCCCTCCAGCTATGGGTAAATAATAGGACAGACTAGGTTCTTCAGCCTTGGTTAGGGAACTAGTCTATGAGAAGGAAAACTCTGAATTCAAACCTGTTAAACTCCGCTGAAAAAAAATGACCTTGTGTCATATCCTGCCCTAGAGGAGGGGTTGGGCAAAAATGGGAGGTGCCCGTGGTGTAATGGTTATCGTCGTAGAAAATGAACACGGCGACACGAGTTCAAATCCTGGACGAGACTGATTGCATTTCACATAGCACTAATACCCTTGGGAAAGGTACGAATCCAATTATTCTCCCTCCAGCTATGGGTAAATAGTAGGGCAGACTAGGTTCTTCAGCCTTGGTGAGGCAACTAGTCTAGGAGAAGGAAAAGTCTGAATTCAAACCTGTGAAACTCCGCTTTAAAAAATTGACCTTGTGTCATATCCTGCCCTAGCGGAGGGGTTGGGTAAATATAAGAAAGGGATGAATATCATTATCGCCCAATCGATGGATTTATTTGTACCACTACGGTACTTCAACAAAGACGGTTTTAGAATTAAATAAGCCATGAATGCTGATATCCCATTAAACAAAGAAACTGGAATCAAACCAATAAACAAAGAAACAAATAAATAAATAGTAAATAAAGCAGTTTGGATTTAAGATTAATTTTTTTTTTTCGGTTAATGAATACGTATCGAAATTTTATTAAAACTGAATAACTTGCTGACTTTCAGAGTATTTTAAGATAAATACCCAAAATAAATTTTCAAAATAATCATTTTTCACATCTTTAATCTATCTATCTATCTATCTATCTATCTATCTATCTGTTTGTGATATCTAAATATCACTTCTGTTTCTTTGTCTCGATATTCGGCTCTTTTCTTTTTCCTCTTTTTACCTTCCTTCCGCTCATCCAAACAGACGATAAGCATCTGATACATAGCGTTATCACCCCCCATGCCGCCTCTCTCTCTCTCTCTCTCTCTCTCTCTCTTATATCATTGTCCTGGATATCACACTAAACTGCACTGAATGTTCAGGCTGTAGTTCAGGAGATCGAGTGAGTATGGAGTATCTCGTCATTATTATTATTCCCAGGTTCACTCTGATCCCACGTAATAGTCTTACTAATGTCCAAAAAATAGTCAAGTTGACCTGTTTAAAATCATTTTTATTTGTCTTGACAGTATGCAAAAAAAACTCTTAAGAAACAACTGCAAAAAAAAAAAAATGTAAATATCAACGTCTAATAAACGTAATTCCCTAACCTCTGGGCATAAATAACCCTTGAAGGTCTACCGGTAAAATCAACCAATAATTAATCTCTTATATTTCATATTTACCATCCCCTCCGCTCGAGCAGGATATGACACAAGGTCAGTTTTTAAGCGGAGTTTAACAGGTTTGAATTCAGAATATTCCTTCTCCTAGACTAGTTCCCTAACCAAGGCTGAAGAACCTAGTCTGTCCTACTATTTACCCATAGCTGGAGGGAGAATAATTGGATTTATACCTTTCCCAAGGGTATTAGTGCTATGTGAAATGCAATCAATCTCGTCCTAGATTTGAACTCGTGTCGCCGTGTCTATTTCCTACGACGATAACCATTACACCACGGGTACCTCAATCAGCTCTTATATTTACTATCTGTTTATCTCTGATGAATAGCATGTTCATATTTGGCCTTTTCTTTCCTCATAATCAAAACGGAATGATCCATTATTTATCAGAGATAGTGATAGGGCATAACATTCGTACACAAGTGGCCATATCTTATTTTATTTGTATTATAGATTTTTCTACTAAAAACATCAGCTTTATGTATTGATTGGGTACTATCAATGTTGTCATATGATCGATCTGAAAATGTTAATGAATGCTTTACGCAATGCAGGGAAAAAACAAAAACAACAAAAAATGCTTAGAATTTAACAGCTATGGATAATTTAATATTTTTCGAGTCAATCTCATAAAATATAAATACACTCTTCAATGTTAGAGGAAAAAATTTAAACAACACAGCAAAATATATCTTGCTTTTTAGAAAAACAAAATAATTTATGTCGAAAAAGATGATCATCTTGAAACCAAACTGCGTTTGCGTAAGGCTATTTTGCGTGGCAATAATCTTCGTGCAGATTTTATCAGACTTAATAGGTCAGTAACGTGACTTGATTTTTTTTTCTTTTTTCTTTTATTTTCGGGTTGGTAACCTTGAACAAAAACCAAACTCATCAATGCTAAACGTGAATACATGGGGGGGGGGGGATTATTAAAAGCTTTGAAATTTTGTCCGAAAGTTTCATTTGTCTATTTGACACGATATAGACAAATCTCCTTCCTTGGTTTTGGTTATGGGAGCGCAAGCCATATAGTGTGTCTTGGGTGAGACTAGCTTGGTGGAGACCATCCCTCTCCAGGTAATTATATAAGAGTTTAAAAGTATTCGATTATAGTGGATCCTTCGGAAAATAGTGTCCAATTTCAAATTTTTTTTTTTCTAAATTGATAAAACAAAATTGTATCATAATAAGATCAGATAGGATCATTAAACATCTCTGCATTTCCGCTATCAGCTAACATGCTTATTTATGCATGTATAAAACTCTTTATGTACGATATAAGTCTTTGAAATGAGTTTCTCTTTCTCCTTTGAAACGAAATGTCTTTCTTTACATTAGTAAAAAGTAAAGTTGTCTCCCTTTAGTCGAGGTTGACCCGAAGGCTCCCTTTTCAATAGCTACTACACCAAGCTGGAGAGGATTACACTACTCCTTTATCTGTATTAATCAGCTTTACCCTTGATCCGTACCTTATAATGCTGAGTGTTAAGCAAAGAGGCATCAAGTACCCTTTTTTAAGTCTTTGGTATGACTTGACCTGGGATTGAACCCAGGTCTCCTGGACCATTGGCGAACACTCTACCACTGCGTGTGAAAATGGTAGTCTGTCTGTGATATCTAAATATCTCTTCGACTTCTTTTTATTAATATCCTCTCCTTTTCTTTTTTCTCCTTTCTACCTTCCGTCCGCTCGTGAGATAATGAAAATATGGTAAATTTGGCGAAATCTTATAATCCTAATCCGTGATAATCTGCCGTGTTAGCCTAGCAACATGTGGCCAAGCAGTGTCATCCAAGGAACATGTGGCCCAGCATTGGTACGAAAGAAAATTATTACCAGGCTTGAACTCCTGCAAAAAAGAAAAAAAGAATGAACGCATCACTTCTTTTTCATGTTTGTGATTAGGGGTTTATAACTTTCAATATGAAATTCTGAGGGAAGGAACCAAAAAAATTGACTAAGAGGACACTTTAATACTTAGGAATGTGTATCTTTTATACAGCCACTACTAACATAGTATTCACAAGTAAATTTAATCATTTTATCCCAAAATCTGACGGTATATACTGAACAACCTAATATTAGGAGATCACAAAGATTTTGCTCACCAGACTGGTTTAACACAGACAATATTCATTCGAAATGGTCAACAGGTCATGAGAAAACTCATCAAGACAGGTAACTCTGTCACTTTCATTTCGAAAACGGTTTATAAAACAAATTTGATATTAAGACTCAAGGAAATAAATTTGGTCAAATCAATCAGGAACGGCGTGAAAAACCTAGTTTAAGGAATCAGTCAAATTTAGTGTCTGTTTAAATGAATTGTCTCTATCTCCTTCAAGACAGCAGGCTAGATTTTAATAAAACTTAGTAGTCCTCAGGTATGAGAAAGTAATCTTAGGGCCTAGCGTTGCATGAAACTTTGCACAGTATTGAAATCGACTGAACAAATAAACTTTATCAAAGAGAGAGGGAAAGATGAGATTGATATATTGATTGATCGATTTTAAAACGTATGCTTATATGAGGAAAACATTACACACACACACACACACATATATATATATATATATATATATATATAAAGAAAAGTAAAGTTTGCGACCATACTTGAGACCTGAAGACTTCTTTTTTATCAGCTACTGAACAGATGTGTAGAGGAGGGGGCAACTCATATCCTCGGATTGCTTCACTTTACCCTTGATCTGTACTTTGTAATGCTGAGTGTTAATCAAGACGGCGTCAAGCACCATTTTTGGAGTCTTTGGCATGACTCGACCTGGAATTGAACCCTGGTCTACGGGGAAATTAGCGAACACTTAACTCACTAGACCAATATATATATATATAGAGAGAGATTGATTGTTTTCGTTATTTTATCCCTAAAAATTTTGCAAATATGAATTGTGCGTGTTTATATATATATATTTACATAGATTAATTTTTTGCACACGATTAAAAAGTATCACGTATACTCTATTAATACAAATAATTTACTAGCTTATCTATTTAAGCCATCACTCCTAGGTCCAGTCTGCCCCGAAATGGTAGTGCCTGATATAGTGCTAGCTGTAGGTCAAATAGAACTTAACTGAATTACTTGAAATACAACTGTTTTGACGTGTAAACTGCGTACTTATGCTAAACTGAATTGTTTGAAATAGAACTGCTTTGACACTGAAAATGTGCTTGCACTAAACTGAATTGTTTGAAATCGAACTATTTTGACATTTAACTGCGTGTGGATAAAAACTATACTTACACAAAACATAATTTTTTGAATTAGAACTGTTTGAATAAACTAAATAGTTTGAAATAGAAATGTTTTTGACAATTAAACTGTGTACTCATGCTAAACTGGATTGTTTGAAATAGATCTGTTTATTTGTATAAAATGGATTTAGTGTTAAATAAACTACAAAGATGATATCCCATAAAACCCGATCAACCAACCAACCAACCAACCAACCAACCAAATAATTCATAGATAGGACTCAAGGAGGTACTGTGATTCCGGTTCAGATTGAACATAAAATTAATGACTATGAATACATGCATCACACTCTTCAGATCTCAAGAACTGCATCCACAACACCAGATGCAATTCAGAGTCAAAACGAGGACATCGTTTTGGTGTGGATTTTACCTGTTTGCGGGATAATGTTGCATATTGACCTCCGACCCGGCCAAGCAGTCAAAAATAAATGTAAATAACAGGTGCATCCAATCGAAGATATCAGATCATGGGATGGCCTTGGCTGTCGACAGGTTGAATTGAGTGGGAGTAGAACAATTATATAACCCCGGCGACAGGAAGTTCAGGCAGTTGGAGAAAAGTGTTGGAATGAGAACCATGTCCCAGCAGAGGCTGGGCTCCCATGCCCCCGGTTGAGCAGCCCAGGAGAACGGGAAAGAAATATAGCCAGAAGAGTGGGGGTCAATATGTTGCAGTTCTGTTCAGTCTCCAACTCACCTCTCACACAGTAAGACCTTTCGTAACCCTTTCGAACTTTCGAATAAAGTGAGAGGTATATTTTTCTAAAGAACTGTGTCCGCTCGTTTTTATTGTGTTGGATATGGTTCTGCATGTATATGTGTATAGTTGGTCATGGCTATACAACGCTTAGTCACACAAATGGAACAGAGAGATGTATATCGAGGGAAAAAGGTGACGACGACACTTGTTTATAAAAACATAAAATCTCTTCTTTATAACAACGAAAGGGTCAGAAATGTTTCTTGAGAGAGAGAGAGAGAGAGAGAGAGAGAGAGTCAGTGTGTGTGGGAGAGAGAGAGGGTTCCGCTGTGATTGACACGACGTTGGGACAAACATATTCACAGCTTGTTTCTTTCACGGAAGGTTTGATATATTTCCGGTTCTCAGCCCAGGAACCCCTTGGCTAAACTCCGGGCTAACGTGTCTACTCGCTGACTACTCTCCACGACTGACCACTCACTCGAAAAACTTCTGTCATTATAATAATTTTCTGACACCTCCACATTTTCCTTCCGGTACAATTGATGTGAATCATTTCTACCGTCTCTTGTTTATCATAAAACACAGCTGTATGCTGTTAACAAATTCCACAATAACTGGATCTCAATGGTCAGTATGTAACAATAGAATGAGAGCGAGTGATAATGATAATGACAGCGTTACATTTTCTGGGTAACATTGGTCACGTTCATGTGAAAAATATCACTCTTTAAAATAGATTAATTTGCCAATCTTGAAGATCAAGTTGATATCTTTAATTGAATACACTCACCCGCCATCTCTCTCTCTCTCTCTCTCTTTTTATACATAAATATATGTGTGCGTATGTGTGTATTTGTGTGTTTGTGTGTGCGTTTTTCTATCCGTGTGTATGTATTGTCAAAATATATTAGTGTCAACAACGACTCGATGAAGATGACCTTTACTAGGCACGCTTGCGTCGGTTCGAAAACCAGATGTACAAAACGATCGATCAAACAAAAATAAGAAAGAGAAAAATTTACTTTCACAATTAAATCTTTTCTTTCCTAAAAGAATAAATCCAATTCCCAAAATCCATCCACAGAACATGAAAGCTGTATTTCTACTCGAATAAATTACATTCTCTCAAGAAATCGGTATGCAGTTGTTTAACCACCCGCCCACGGTATTGGGAGGTGACAAGATCGGTTCAATATGATATGCCCCGCAGGAACAAGCCTCCCAGAGGCGGGTACAAAAATTTCTCAGTTCCGTTGGCATTCTCGCTTGGGCGTCAGATGAGGCGCCGGGCAATCAAATCAACCTTTACCTCTTTTAGGCGAGCTGGGAGGCGCAGTCTTATGGGAAAAGCAGCAGAAACATTAATGATATCATTGATGCCATTCGGTACAAAAGTTGGTACCAAGGACTCTGCATGGAATATGGTAAGTATTCCATGTGAGCGAGACTCTGTTGTATAGTTGCTAACTGACTGCACTGTGATAGCATTGTAAGTGAGTTCAAACTCCAGTCGCCCTACTGACGTTTCAAGAATTATCTTAGAAGAAAGTATGAACCCTCTAATCCTTCCAGCTGTGAGTTAAATAAGTAAGTAAAGTTGGCAACCGTAGTCGCGGGCGTCCACAAGGCTCCCTTTTCAATAGCTACTACACCGAAGTGTTGAGGAGGGTGTTAATCCGAACCTTATATTGCTGAGTGTTAAGCAAGAAGGTTTCAAGTACAATTTTTAAAGTCTTTAGTCTGACGCGACCTGGGATTGAACCCAGGTCTGCCGGACCATTGTCGAACACTATTACTACTATAACTACTCGCGTACAAGAATGAATTAGGTATTAAATAACCCACGAAGGTTGCATTATTTACGTTTATCGGACTATTGTCCTCATCTTTGTCGCCATGTTTATCACAGCGTTTCGGCTGTTGTACGCTCTGGCCTTCTTCAGGTGGCTGGAATGTCGAATATAACCCTTTATTTTGCTCACAGGGGTAGACTGTTCTAGTTACATGAGCCATGTTTAATGGATGTCAGTTATCTCCTGTTAATTTCCCCTCTGAAAGTTCTCCACTGCCCTCACCGGGTTATATCACTGGATATAATCAACGCCTTTATCAAATGTGCCGTGTGTCCTTGAGGACACGAACGTTGATTTGTCTTTAAACAAAGAAAGTGAAATGTGGTATATCGGGGAGGGATTGTGTGTGTCACTTTCTTTTCTTTTTTGGTTAGTTGGTTGCGAATAGGTAAATTTACTGATATACTCTCACTGATCCCTTTGCCTGATTTGGTCGTGAGTCCGCTACACATCTAGTGTGTTCTGGGCAAGGATAACCTGGCAGAGCCCCTGCTTTCCAGGTCATCAGTTGATTTGAATTGAAATTAGTCATTCTCCTAGACTGGCTACCATACCAAGGTTAACAGCCTAGTTTTCCCTATCATTTACCCATAGCTGAAAGGATAATAGTTGGATTCATACATTTCCCAAGGGCATTAGCACTATGTGAAATGTAAACAACCTCTTTCAGGATTCGAACCCGAGGACGCGAGTTTTATTTCTATGACGATAACCGTTACGACACAACCACCTTTAATATACTTTGTAGATAATTTATACAAGTAAGATATAAATATTCTGTTTTAGGTTACATTGTTGATAAAAAAATATCATTTTATAAGGCAGAGAATTGAGTTCAATCCCAGGTCTTGTCATACCAAATACTTTAAAAATGGTACTTGATACTTCCTTGCTTAACACTCAGCAATATAAGGTACGTATCAAGGTTAAAGTGGAGCAATCCAGGGAAAGGAGTAGCGCCCTCCCCTGCACCACAATGTAGTAGCTATTGAAAAGGGAGCCATCTGGACGCCCTCGACTACGGTCGCTAACTTTACTTTTTACTAATAAGGCACTCGAACATTTATATTCGATGTGAACATTTTAATTTGATGCGAAAAAAAGAGGAATTTAATACCGTTTTGTTTTTTGTATTTCATATTTATCTCGCATGAATATTTTGATAAAGTATGTCAGTTGTAAAGTAGCATCCTAGAAAACAACGTAACGTCTAAATACAGAATATTAGACACTCCCTGTGACAAATAATTACCATATATCCCCCACCCGCCAAAATGAAAAGGGTGTTCAAGATAAGATTTGCATATTTTAAATTTGCATACACTACATCCTGGTATCAAATGTATCTGAAACGCATTTACAAAAGAGATAAGGCGTTGGCTTGGAACAAAGTAAAAAATATGCGTTCAGATGAAGCTTTTTTGACAAGATAACCTTTCAGATCCAAATAATGAAATTGTCACTTTGTGATTGACAATAAAAAATGATTATGTACGTTTTTCAGTTCCTCTAGGAGGTGCCCGTGGTGTAATGGTTATCGTCGTAGGAATTGGACACGACGATACGAGTTCAAATCCAGGACGATACTGATTGCATTTCACATAGCACTAATACCCTTGGGAAAGGTATGAATCCAATTATTCTCCCTCCAGCTATGGGTAAATAGTAGGACAGATTAGGTTCTTCAGCCTTGGTGAGGCAACTAGTCTAGGAGAAGGAAAACTCTGAATTCAAACCTGTTAAACTCCGCTTAAAAATTGACCTTGTGTCATATCCTGCCCGAGCGGAGGAGTTGGGTAAATATTAATATTTCAGTTTCTTTGTCTAATGTAATGTCAACCTTCGCCGGGTTTTTTTAATGCCAAAGCCATCCTTGTAGAAGAACAGCAGTGGTACTATTGCCCAGTCGGCTGGGGCTATAGAATACACCGACTGCATCTCTGCAGAGTGGTAGGACTGCCTCATCGAGTGTCCTGATTATGACACTGGGAAATGCGGAGCACACCTTCATTGCCATCACTCCCGGGTCCACTCTCATATGGGATAAATAGAACTAAACTGCTGGTTGGTTGGGTTTTATGGCATATCAACCTTTGTAGGTTATTTAACACCGAATCCATTTTTATGCCAATGGTCCGCGCTATTTCAAACAGTTCAGTTTAGCATGAGTTCACAGTTTAATCGTCAAAACACTTCTAATTAAGCTAATTCCGTTTAGTATAAGTACAGATTTTGTTTTCAAACAGTTAAATGTCCAAACAGTTCTATATACAACAAATCAGTTTGGTGGAATTACAGTTTCAATGTCAAAAACAGTTCCATTTCAAACAATTCATAAGCACGCTGTTTAAATGTAATTACAGTTTAATTGTCAAAAACATTTCTATCTCAAGCTTTTCAGTTTATTCAAATAGATCTAATTCAAACAAATCAGAAATAAACAGTGCACTTATGCTAAACTGAATTGTTTGAAATAGTACTGTTTTGACATTTAACTGCGTGTAAAGAAAAAAACTATACTTGTATAGTATTTGAATATGAATTATTTGAAATAGAACTGTTTCCATGTGTAAAAATGGATATGCCATTAATGATTTATAATGTTTGATATGTCATAAAACCAAAACCAGGGAGTGTCCTCGTGGTGTAATGGTTAAAGCGATGGACTGCGGAATCGTAGTAAGCGAGTTCATACTCCAGTCGCGCTATTACGTTCCCATTCGGGCAAATACCCTTGGGAAATGTATGAACCCCTTATCCTGATTGTTTTTTTAATCCTGTTCTATGAAAGATTTATCAGCCAATTTCCGCCGAATATCATAAGATCAATACAGCAATTCGAAAACATTAACAAAAAATACGTAGACAAAAATATCTATTATGTTCAATCAAACATGTATTAATAAAGAAATGCTGCCAATATATATATATATGGGTTAAATAGTACCACTACTGTTCTTCTAGGAGAATGACTTTGGCTTTAAATAACCTACAAAGAGTTGATATGCTATTAAACAAAGAAACCAAACCAACCAAACCAAAACCAAAGATCGCCAAACCAAAGCAGTTGTACTATTTAAAGAATTGCCCGGGGAAATTTTTTTTCTTTAAGACAAAACCACTAATTTAAGAAATGTAACCAACACGTGCTAAAATTAAGGTGCTCTTAAAAAGATTCTTCGTAAAAGAATATGATAAAACGAAGTGGCAAAAAAGGCGCCTTTCTTGCTGAAAAAGTAAATTATATAGAAATAAAATTTTCAATATTACACTTTTCACCTTTTGTATAATTATTTTATGACATCATCTAATTCTCTACCAGCTCTTGTTACTAGTTCTTATATATATATATATATATATATATATATATATATATATATATATAATTGAACATAGTAGACATTTTTTGTCTATATATTTTTTTGTTAATCCTTTCGAATTGCCGTATTGATTCTCTGATATTCGGAAGGAATTGATTGATAAATTTTCTATAATTAGTTATTTCCCAAGTACTTTTTGCCCAACTTTGGGCCATCATTAGGGGAGGATGTATTACAAAATGGATGTAACTTTTGTATGTATATTACCACTTTGTAAGAAAAGCGTCTGTACTGTTGTATTGTGCAACGTTTACTTTTCAAATTTTTTTTATAAATAGTGTCAGTAGCTAAAGACATTTAAGTACATTAGCCCTGGTTTCAAAATTAATTCTGTTAAGTTTGGGTAGTAAGTTCCTAATATGTAGTGCCTCGAGAATCTGTAGTTTTTGCATGTTATTTTGATATTCTAATATTGTTGTGTTTTCGGTAAGAATTCTCCGTAATTCTGTTGTTGGGCATGATTGTTTTTTTTAATCCTGTTCTATGAAAGATTTATCAGCCAATTTCCGCCGAATATCATAAGATCAATACAGCAATTCGAAAACATTAACAAAAAATACGTAGACAAAAATATCTATTATGTTCAATCAAACATGTATTAATAAAGAAATGCAGCCAATGTATATATATATATATATATATGGAGAAGAAGGGACTCAACTCTCATACTATATCCGTGACGAAAAGACCCCTTCTTGCAGGAGTTAACATCTCCAAATTCAAAACTAGAGAAAGTAGCTTCGGTTCCAAACGCTAGCTGACTTATACCTAAATGTCTGTGAGAAAGTACTCTGAAATAAATACTGTTGTTTGCATGGAAACCAGTTATTTAACTATTTCTTACCCTGGGATGTTACTATGTGGATCCAACTGGCATATATGCGTATGTTACTATGAGCCAAAAGCAGTCTTATTACCTTATCATCTTACGAATCTTGTATATTTTCAAAAGTTGAATTATTTCTTAATCGGGACGCTTGTGTTGCAATTTTAGCACTAATGATGGCTCTCATGTTTCAAGATGAGTCTGTCATTAGATAGATAGATAGATAGATAGATAGATTCATTTGGATAAAGAAGGTTTGGGTGGGGGTCATGAAAGAAAAAATGACAGTGATTACAATCGAAGGAAATGCAACAAATTAGCACAGAAAGGGTATAAGACAAAGCACAACTGAGTGGGCATAGTGATCCACTTGGAATTGTGCAAGAAATGTAAATATGATCATACGAACAAATGGTATATGCACAACCTAGAATCTGTCCTGGAGAATGAGACGCACAAACTTTTATGGGATTCTGAGATATAAACAGATCATGTAATCTCGGCCAGACAACCAGACCTTATAATACTCAACAAAAAATAGAACTTGTGGAATTGTGGACTTTGCTGTCCGGGTTGACCACATAGTAAAGTTACAAAAAAGTGAAAAGAAGGTTAAGTACCTAGAACTTACAAGGGAATTGAAAAACAACGTGGAATATGAAAGTGACGGTTATACCATTTGTAATTGGTGCTCTTGGTATAGTCACCAAAAGATTGGTAGATGGACTGGTGCATTTGGAAATATGAGGATCAGTGGATGCAATCCAAAGTACAACATTCCTGAGATCGGGCAGAATACTGAGAATAGTCCTGGAGACTTGAGGAGGCTTCTTGTTACTCAAGCTCCAGTGAAAGACTATCAGCTAACGCTGATATGGAACACTCTCAAGGAGTGAAATAATAATAATAATAATAATAATAATAATAATAATAATAATAATAATAACAAAGACTCAGAAAATTGAGGAGGTGCCCGTGGTGTAATGGTTATCGTCGGAGGAAATGGACTCGGCAACATTAGTTCAAATCCTGGGCGAGACTGATTGCATTTCCCATAGCACTAATTGGGAAAGGTATGAATCCAATTATTCTCCCTCCAGCTATGGGTAAATAGTAGGACAGACTGGGTTCTTCAGCCTTGGTTAGGCAACTAGTCTAGGAGAAGGAAAACTCTGAATTCAAACCTGTTAAACTCCGCTTAAGAATTGACCTTGTGTCATATCCTGCCCGAGCGGAGAGGTTGGTAAATATGATAAAGACTCAGAAAACAAATCCCAGAGTGAGAATGCACCTCCTGTGAAACTTACAGGCCGACATAAGGAGAACGGACAAAATTATTTGATGTTTACAATCTACGATTTTGAATGAAAATGCGATTCAGTTCGTATAAAATGTTATCGTATAAAATGCGCTCTTTGTGCAGCGTTGATGGGTCTCATGTTTGGAAAAAGAAGGTTTGGGTGCATTTAGGATTTTAAATTGTTTTCCTTCAAATATAAATTTTTGCAAAATATTATGTGTGATTAAAATGAAAAGACGTAACGGGTAATTTGAAATCATGTCTTTCAGCATTACTATTTAAAAAAGAATGTATTCAATTTTCCCTTTCAAATTCTGTGTCACTTGAGTATAAATTCAAAAGGTAGTGTAAAAATCGTTTAGATTAAATTAAATGATTTAAACGTATAAGGAAAGGGTGAAGAAATAATGTCCAGAACTCGGCAGGAAACAATATGAATTGAGAAGTATAATCATCATTCTTAAGGGGCTAGCTTTAGTC
The DNA here is from genome assembly GCA_963585895.1 of Sepioteuthis lessoniana. Lineage (NCBI taxonomy): Eukaryota > Metazoa > Mollusca > Cephalopoda > Myopsida > Loliginidae > Sepioteuthis > Sepioteuthis lessoniana. The sequence goes on from OY757933.1 coordinate 18,065,945, forward strand.
GTAACAAGATTCCATTGGTTTATGGCAGTAAAAGCAAAATGACGAAAGATAATTTTGGTTTGGATTCTTTGTTTTTAATGACGTATCAACATTTGTTTGTTATTTAATGCAAAAACCATCTTTCTAGAAGGACAGTCGTGGTACTACTTAACCTATAGCTGGGAGGATAAGGGGGTTCATACGTTTCCCAAGGGTACTTGTCCGAAAGTGAACATTATAGCACGACGGTATTTCGAACTCGCTTACTACGCTTCCGAAGTCTATCGCTTTAACCATTACACTACGGTGACACCCACCCACCAATGACGATAAAGGAATACCTGCAAATATCACAGGGTTTATCTATATCAACAGGGTAGAAAAAATAATTTTACCTTTCAAATGTTAAATATATTTTGGACCCACTTACCATAAGGGTTCTTGGTCACCTCAATGTCAGGCACGCAGATTATAATCAATTCCTGGGTCTTGTATAGGACCAATATACTACCCATGATCAATGACAAATCTAAACATAAATCAAAGTGGGAACCAGACAGCGGATTTTGATGTCATGATCAGCAGTTGCTCTTTTGATTGCCAACATTGGGGACCTGATCGGCATCATGCGCGTGTCAGTTTTTCTTTTACAGGGACAATAACGATAAACGAATTAACCACTCAAATCAAATACTACAGCACAGAAAATGGACAAGGAACGATAACAAACTTGCACTATAGAGTCATTTTAGGAGCAACGCTGCACAAAGAGCGTATAGAAAAAAATATAGAAATGCTGATAGAATTTGCCAGATTTAAGATAACAAACCAAAGACTCGCTGACCAGGTTAGTACAATAATAAAGAAATGTCAATATACCGACTTTGACATATTAGACTTACACCCACAAATATATAGGGAAGCATGTCATCAGGCCCCAAATAGAGTAACTGAGACACTAAATACGGAAAAACCAGTTACTCCTAACCAAAAGGAAACGCTAAGTAATAGTGAATGAAACGCCACACAACCCAACAAAATGACACAAATCCCAACACAAGAAGCGAAATGAATGTAGAGATTATGTGGAGAATTAAGCGTAAAAACGCATTGATTCCTCACAGAAACCAAGGCTGGAAGATATTCTTCGTAAAAACTGAAAAAAAAACAATTTATCAATAAATATCCCAACGAAAAACATCACGATCTAATCTATGCAAGAGTAAAATTAGTCTGTGGAAAAATCAAAGTTCCCCTGAAGAACATGAACAGAAAGTCAAAACCCGGATGAGAAATTAAATTGGAAGCACTGATAAGAAACAAAAGTCCTAATATAAGGGAGAAACATGGGAATATTTTCGGACGAGCGGTGAAAAGTAACACGATTAGAACAAAATATACAAGTCGAAAGGATAAATCAGAAGATAACTGGCGAAAGAAAGAAGACTAAAAAGACTCCGTGATAGGACCTAACAGTACAGACAGAATATTTTTTAATATTCTGCCTGAGTTGCTTTCAGTACAAATTTTAGAGATTTCGAAAAGTTGTTTTTTTTTCTATTATGTTTCTTGCATTAGAATGTTTTAAGTTGTAAGTACCGTATTTCATAGCAATAAGACGCATGGGTGTATAGTACGGACTCCAATTTGAGCTGGGCAAATCAAGAAAAAAGTATAAATGTTAAACGTTATGAAATTGATATAAAAATATTTTCAATGATAACACTTTTAATTTGCATCAGAATCTTTTAAAATAATAATTGGTATATGAAAGATACTATAAAGTCTAAGCTTATAGGAGTTGATACTGTAGCTAATTTTGGCCGATAAGCCTACATATGGTATATGAAACGCAAGAGAAATTAAAATATTTTAAGTTGAAATATTGCGCCTTATACGACATATATAAGTACAGTTGGCGACCGTAGTCGACGGCGACCAGAAGGCTCTTTTTCAATAGCTACTACATCGATGTGTAGGGTAGGGCGCAACTTCTTTCCCTGGATTGCTCCAGTTTACCTTATACGTGCCTTATATTGCTGTGTGTTGGAGGTGTCCGTGGTGTAATGGTTATCGTTGTAGGAAATGAACACGGCGACAAAAGTTCAAATCTTGAACGAGACTGATTGCATTTCACATAGCACTAATACCCTTGGGAAAGGTATGAATCCAATTATTCTCCTTCCAGCTATGGGTAAATAGTAGGACAGACTGGGTTCTTCAGCCTTGGTTAGGCAACTAGTCTAGGAGAAGGAAAACTCTGAATTCAAACCTGTTAAACTCCGCTTAGAAATTAACTTTGTGTCATATCCTGCCCGAGCGGAGGGGTTGGGTAAATATACATATTGCTGTGTGTTAAGCAAGGAAGCATCAAGTACTAATTTTAAAGTCTTTGGTATGACTCAAACTGGGATTGAAACCATGTCTCCCGGACCATTTGCGAACACTCTACCCACCAAACCAATGAGACGATATGTATATAGATACAGATAATAGATGGTTATCTATAGAAATACTTATATAGTTTATTAATTGAAAAAGAGTTCCTATTAAAGAGGATTAACGCTAATAAGATTGGTAACTCTTGTCGGTAGATACAACACTATGTTTTAGTTTAAATAATTTTTGCAAGCTAAAGTGTTTTTAAATAACATTTTTGCGTCTCAATGCAAAGAATATCCAATTATTTTTGTTGTTTTTAAATCTTACACTGAGCCAAACTTCGTTTAGGAATTACTTGTAGACAAAAAAGTTTATATATTTTTTTCTTGTTAACAGAAACACTGATTAAAAAAATGGTAGTCTACAAGTGCTAAAACTAAAGGTGCACTCAAAAAAGATTCTTCGTAAAAGAATATAATGAAACAAAGTGGGAACAAAGAGTGATAATTATGTTGCAACTTTGAAATTATAACTGAAGTCCATTAACGGCGTCTGCGTGTGAATAACATGTTTAAAACTCAAATAAAAATTGGAAAAACAAAAACAAACTATGTGAATGCATTAAGCAACTGTTGCGTTTTAAAAGAAAATGTATTGATTTTATTCATTTTTTAAAGTAGGAAAACAACAACTAAAAATGTTATCAAGCATTTTTATTATTTGATTAGAAATAGAGTTAGAATCATACTGTTTTCTTAAAGAACGAGAACAAATTTCATAAGTTTTTCATTATTCATTATAGAATGATTTGATATAAGGTGAGAAAACTACACTGAAATGTGTTAAAGATAAAACAAAAGGGACGTTCCAACGGGATCTGTAACAAAAAGAGGGTACAATGACATTATAAGTGGAGCCAATTTACGTCTACAAGAACAAATTTTCTGGATAGTCTCGATCATTGTCAAAATCTTATTGGTGTTTCTTGTATACCTTTTCCAGTTCAAAATGGGAATAGTTCAGTTCAAAATGGAAAAATTATTATAAGTAGTAATATAAAATTATTATAAGTAGTAATATAAAAAATATTGTATGAATTATTTTAGCAATAAAATTGTTAACATTTTATAATACTTATATATACATAAATGTACGTGTATATATATATATATATATATATATATATATATATATATATATATATATATATATATATATAATTTTTCCATTTTGAACAGAACTATTCCCATTTTAAAATGAACTATTCCCATTTTGAAATGAACTATTCCCATTTTGAACTGAACTATTCCCATTTTGAAATGAACTATTCCCATTTTGAACTGAACTATTCCCATTTTGAAATGAACGTGTAAATGTACGTGTGTGTATATGTATATATATTTATATATATATAATTTTTCCATTTTGAACTGAATTATTCCCATTTTGAACTGGAAAAGGTATAGAATTCAAGATGTTGACATCAATACAGCGATTACACTGACGAAATATATGAATAAAATACGGATTTAAAATACGCTTAACGTAAGATATTTATATTAAATTTATTTTGAATTTTAAGATGTGATTATTGTCGTTTAAAGAATATAAGTTGTAGATTATAATGGCATCGATTTGAATGGGGAAAGTATTGTCGAAGAAATGAGGGTTTTAAACAAGCCTTCGACAATACTCACAAATTTGTAGCAAATTTTGCGTGTTGAGATTTTTTGTCATTTTTGTAGAATTTGAGTTTTAGAATTTAAATGCAGTGATTAGAATGTGAAAATTCAAAGATTTATCCGAGGAAAGAGGGTTTCAAACATGTTTGATTGAATGCCTTTTATAGTAAATCTTGTGTAAATTTTGTACGTTAAGATTTTTGTCGTTTCTATGTGTAGGTTTTAATGACACATCAGTTAGACATAGAAAGAAACACTTAAAGGGTCTGGCAAGAGCGTTTTTAAAAATCTTCACCGGTGGAAGTGAGCCACATTTTTTCTCACATTACACACACACACACACACACATATATATATATATATATATATATACACACACATTATAAAAAGATTGTTAATCCAATGAAAGAAAAATGAATATTCTAAAATGAATTATTCTTCAAATTAATCTGAATTAGGTACTTAAGGTAGCGAATTCAAATTAATTTACGAGCCTATTCATATATATATATATATATATATATATATATATATGGAAGCAAATAACGCAGTAAAATCCGACAATATAGAGAAAAAATTGATAAGATAATCCAAGCAGGAGAGATTTATTGAGAAACAAAGTTGACACAGCTTGAAGGGATTATATTAGGTATGTTAAATCAACGATGGATGCATCCATCCTTGATTTAACATCACTAGTATCACCCCTCTCAGTCCTTAGGGTTCTTAATTAGAACCGAAACGCATTAGTGTCGACTTTGTTTCTCGGTAAATCTCTTCCTCCGCTTGGATTACCTTATCAATTATCTCTCACTCTTTCTTTCTGTTTCACTCTCTCTCTCTCTCTCTCTCTATATATATATATATATATATATATATATATATGTGTGTGTGTGTGTGTGTGTGTGTGTATTTTGTTCTAATGAGAAAAATATTCTAAGAAATAAAAAAATCACAAAGAACTGGAAAGCAATGACAGAATTAAAAAAATACTCGACTTTAAAAGTCAGAGACAACCCAAAATTTAAAAAAAAATTTCAGCTCTTCTACATTTGAGGAACCAACGATACATGGAGGCACAAAATTTAAAGATCAAAGATGTGGAGAATGTAATATAATTATAGAAAGAAAATCCTATACCTTCGAAAACCCCAATACGACATTCTTTATACATAGACATTTAAGTTGGAATTCAAAAAATGCAGTCTACGTAATCCAATGTAGCAAATGGAAAAAATATACATAGAGTCTACACAAAAATGGTATTTAGTTACCAGAAAACAGAAAACTCAATATTTCAACGCACCTATACGAATATAGCAATGGAATGTTTAAAATATGCCAATATACCTAACTGACCATTGCACATTACTTCAAATAAGAGAAAAAAAATTCGTATGAAAATTAAGCCTACATTAAACAGAAGTTAACTGCACACACATACACACATACATATAAAAATTCGTAGTTAGTTGAATTCTAAGGCCACCAACTATTATTGATTATTAATAGGAAAAGAAGGATAAAGGAAAAAACAACCTTCTAACACACACGCGCACGCACGCAAACTCACTCAGGGAGGAAGATTGGTTAATTTAAAGGCATATCGTCTATCATAGATTATTTAGGGAGAAGAAGAGTAATAAAAGGAAATTAAAAACAAACCCGAAAATATATATATACATACATGCTCTCAAGTGCATGCGCAGACCCAACAAACAGACTGAACACACTCTTGTAGAGAGAAAAAACAAGAAGAAGAAAAATAGAAAGAGAGAAAACAACACGCGCAAAAAAACCCACCTGTCACAGAAAATTAAATCAAACTGAAAATTCACAGACGGAACTGAAATGCAAAGAGCCGAAACCTTATTCAAACAGTTGCAACGGTATAAATCAAAGGGAAACAACAACAATCGACGGTGCCCTTAACAAATTAAGAGGGGGAACTGATGTACGGATGCCATGGTCAACTATTTACCCCAGAATAGACTTTTACTTGGGATTTATTGTGGCACATCTAGAAAATGTATTTATTGAATATATATATATATATATATATATATATATATATATATATATATATATATGTGTGTGTGTGTGTGTGTGTGTGTGTGTGTAAGAGAAAAGGAAGAAGGCATAAAACATCAAATTCATTTTTCGCTTGAAGGATGGATTCTTCAGGAAAAAAAAATAACCGAAACGAAATCTAAATGTAGCAATAATCATATCTTTTTTTTTTTGTAAATTGCATCAGTTTCGTCTTGAACTTTTATTTAATTTTTTTTTATCTTATCTTATTCATTTATTTATTTTGTCATTTTGGTTGCTTTTGTCGTGAGAATCTATTGACTTCTGACATTTAATTACCAATGAAACAACAGGAAATAGACTTTGTTACAAGATAAATTGACACACAGACATCAATAGAACACATTAACAAATATAAAACGGAGTTTTCTGAAGACATAGTCTCATAGAAAGATACTATATGTTTTATTGTCCTTAAATAAGTACGGAACTGTAATTTGTTTTAATTACAAATCTGATTTTCTTTTAAAACAGAGAAAACAATATTTTATTATCTCTTGTGGAACATGATATAAGTCAATACGAATTTCATTAGTTGATATTTTCTGTCGAACTCAACTACATCGAAGCGCATTGACCAAAGTTCGAATGAGTGTGGAGTCAACCCTTCGTTGCAATTACTATCCGGTTATATGTGAACCGGAGTGTCAGAACCTTTTAGAATTCTATCTATGGATCAAAGAGCTTTCCTGAAAATTTGTTAGTATTGGATAGAAATACAGGGAACCGTATGACTGTGTGGAAATTATTCGTATTAATAATAGTTCATCTAGCTATAATTACATATATACGATTTTTATAATTATTTATTCCTTTAGAGTTTTTCACATCAGTGTTAGCTGATGGTTTTTCACAGGAATATGAGGGACAGCAAGTCTCCTCAAGTCTCTTGGGCTCTTCTCAGTATTCTGGCTGTCTTCAATAATGCTGTCGTTTGGATGCTCTTCACTCGTTCACCAACTTTCAAATCCTCCAGGCACTTTAATAATCCTTTAGTTACTGTGTCAAAAGCACCAATCACAATTGGTACAATCGTCACTTTCATGTTCCACAGTTTTTGTTTGTTTTTTTTTTCAATTCCCTAGCAAGGTCGAGATACTTATCCTTCTTTTTACATTCTTTCAGTTTTATTCTGTGCTCAGCCGGGACAGCAAAGTCGACAATTTTGTAAATTCTCTTTTTCTTTCTTAATTATTATAAGGTCTGGTCTTCTGGCCGAGATTAGGTGATCCGTGTGTATGTCAAAGTCCCACTGGAGTTTATGTGTGTCATTTTTTAGGACAGGTGCTGGGTTGTGCATATACCATTTGTTCGTATTATTATTATTATTATTATTATTATTATTATTATTCGGATCTTTTAGGGGTTTTTCACTCCAGCGTTAAATCTTTTATCTTTTCAAGACTCTTCACGGTATTGTGGCCGATCTTAATGTTATATAATTAAAGAATGATTTTTTTTTATTTTAATCATTTTTCATTAATTATATTTTATCATTCAGTTTTGTTGGGCTTTGAACTATTTGGTTTAAGAGTTCAAGTGTGTAGTCAATTGGTGCAGTTTACGCTCGTGCGCAAAGGATATGACAATCGTCATTGTCATAATAAACCCCAGAAAGGAAATGGGGCTGGAGTGTGGATGATTTCATGCCCGTCCGACCATGTTGTTGAGAAGTTGAAGTCCGACCATGGAGTTGAAGGTTGATATTGGACCATCGAGGAAGACAGTTGAGTTCTCTGCCATTGCGGCGGTTGTTAAGTTTTTCGGGTCCAAACCAGCGAAGATGAATTAAGATCTAAAACACCACGAGATGTACCAAAACGTTGGGAATGGTTAGCGTAGTAAGAATTTTATCTCTCTCCTCATGTCGAAGAACAGAAGTCAGAAGTTAATAAAACCGTTCGTACCTGAACAACGGAGTACGCCTGTGTTTTGTATTTGACTGTATTTGAATATGAATATGTATACGTACCGTTGTATTGATATGATTATGGCTGTGGTATACAACATTAACAATGCCATAGTTTGGATAGTCTCGACTCGTACGCGTATTTCCAAGTTCGCAGTCCCTGTTTATACCTTTCGGTGACTTACCGGGTGCACCCGTTAAAACTGGTATTACGTTGACTTTCATTTTCCTTAAATTTCTTTCAGTTCTCTAGCAAGTTCTTGGTCCTTTTTTCTCTTTTTGGTTTCTTTCAGTTTTATCCTGTGGTCAACCAGAAAACAACAACTTGAACTACTCGAACCCCGGTGCAAACAATTAGTATTCGATAAGTTCATTGGCCTAGTGGGTAAAGTGTTCGCCAATGTTTCGGGAGACCTGGGTTCAATCACAGGTCGCATCATACCAAAGACTTTAAAAAGGGTACATGATACCTCCTTGCTTAACACCCAGCAATATAAGGTACGTATCAAGGGTAAACTGGAGCAATCCAGGGAAAGGAGTAGCGCCCTCCCCTACACCTCGGTGAAGTACTTATTGAAAAGAGGGACTTCTGGTCACCCTCGACTACGGTCGCTAACTTTACTTTACTTTACTATATGGTTTCAAGTATTCCTATCAAATACTAATAACTAGTACCATATTTCATGCTTTCATGTACACTTCCGAGCGCACAAATCATTTTTATTATTAAACAGGATAATTCCTTGAAATAATATAATTGCTTTGAAAATAACTTTTGCGTTTAAAAACCCAACATGGGTCGACAAACCATAAAAACAACAAACCAATAATAAAACCTGCAAATATACAGTAGTCAACACCCTTGTATATTTAATAATAATAACAATATATATATATATATATATATATATTTGTGCGTGTGTGTGTGTGTGTGTGTGTGTGTGTGTGTGTGTGTGTGTGTGTGTGTGTGTGTGTGTGTGTGTGCAATTACATCTTTATTTCAGTGGGCATATAACTTTTCTTTTGATTACAGAATTTCAGTTTGGTAATAAGTAATACAAAATAATATCTAATATCCGTTTAGTTGTTAGCCCACTCAGTTGGGGCTGTAGAATACACCGACGGCTTCTCAGCAGAGAGGTAAAATCCCCAATGAGTGTCCTAGATAAGACATTAAACAATCTGATGGTGGGGTTCCATTAATGCTCGAGCTTTGGGGAATGCGGGGCCCCTCTTCATTGCCATGGCTCCCAGGTCCACTCTGTCCCTGGAGTGGTAGAACCTCTCTATGGGTCAAATGGAACTAAACTGTGCACTTATGCTAAATTGAATTGTTTGAAATAGAACTATTTTGACATGTAACTGTATTTGGACAAAAACTACACTTATGCGATTCTGAATTATTTGAATTAAAACTGTTTGAGTAAACTGCAATGCTTGAAAAAGAAATGTTTTGACAATTGAACTGTGTACTTACATTTAAACTGCATACTTATGCTGAACGGAATTATTTGAAATGGAACTGTTTTTGTATGCTAAACTGAATTATTTGAAATGGAACTGTTTTTGATATAGAAAATATACTTACGTTAAGCTGAATTGTTTTAAATAGAACTGTTTTGACTTTTAACTGCGTAAAAAAAATCAATATTTATACTAAACTGAATTATACTTATTTATGGGGGATATGGTAAGCCTCCTCGTAATTTATTCATATATTAAAAGTAAAATATTTCATCAATTAATTGTAATAGATTTTCTTTTTACGAATCAACTTAATCATAGCATTAAGATTCTAATTATATTTACAAATTGAAAGTAAAGAATTATATTTTTGACTTTATAATTGCTTTATTCACTTGGGATTCTAAACACAATTAGATGATTTTTCAATGTCAATTATAAAATGCGATGTATGCAACTTAATCTTTTTTGGAGATCAATTACCCATTTATGGAGAGGAATAATAATAGAATTTACAACCCTTTAAAAAGTTCACAGTTTATTTGCCATAGAAATTTACATCTTCCTGACCTGTTTTACTGCATTCAAAATAGACTCTTTTATTGTTTGAAAAATTTTAGCCAAGCCCTGTATTTTGAAGTTTCCAGCTTGCTCTTACGTTCATCCTATTCTTTTCCACCGATCTTGTAGCTATTTTAATGTCCTCAAAACGTTTTAGAAAAAAAAATTAACTTTAATTTTTTTTTCTTTTTGAGGGCTAACAGGAATAAAGGACATGTCGTTGCCTAAAGCAACTCCTTATATTTTGTTCACTGTTTTTTTGTAACCGGGGGTTAGTAAAGCTTTATGTATGTTTATCAATGTTTCAGAATAAATAAGCAACAAAATGATCAGACACGATAGTTGGCTCTGCCAGTTTCAGACAAAGAGGTTTAAAACTATTCTAGACTGTTCCGATTGCTCCTGTGTCCTTTCAGCTGCGTCTGCCTACTTTCAGTCTCTGCCGTCTGCCCACTATGGCTATGGCCCTCTTATTAAGACTGCCACTGTTTTAGTCAGGGCAAGCCAACAACACCGGTATGCGTTACTGGAACCGATTGCTCTCTACTTCAAAGTCACTGACCGGGGGCGACTACAGTGACCGACTAGCCGCTCATCAGCCAACAGTCCAGGTCGGATTCCCCGGTTTAACTACCTGCCAGGCGTAGCAGATGCTGACTTCATCAGCTCACTCGCAGCTAACGCTGACCAAATCCTAGGTCAGGCTGCCGATCAACCATAGGGATGTCAAGTAGCTTGCCTCAGCGAGCTGGCTCATTTAAGACTCATATCGTCTGCAGCTCATAGTTGCAACAGAAACCAGTTCAAGAATAATCCAGATTTACTGTCGTCAAGAACTATGAGTCAGTTGAAATTACGCTTTTGATAAAAACAGGAACTTTCCTCAAATACTAGTTATTTCTTGCCAAATGAAAATCGACTCTTTTAACATAACCTAATCTTCTTTGTTCTACTCACTGTAAATGTTGTCAGTCATTTCAAACGCCTGCGAAATCGGCCTTGAAAATCATTGCTATTTATAAGTTCACATTTAGCATTATTCTCAGTGTTTTGTTTTTTTTTAAATTTTGTTCTTTTTTTATAAAGGAAAAGTTGGCGACCGTAGTCAAGGGTGACCAGAAGGCTCCCTTTTCAATAGCTTCTACACTGAGGTGTAGGGGAAGACGCTACTTCTTTCCCTGGTTTGCTCCACTATACCCTCGATACTTACCTTAAATTGCTGATTGTTTAGCAAGGAGACATCAAGTACCATCTTTAAAGTCTTTGGTTTGACAAGACATGGGATTGAACCTAGGTCTCCCGGATCATTGCTGAACACTCTACCTACTGAGCCAATGAGCCGAGTATTATCAGTTCCGTTTGCTTTTAGTGGCTGATTAAAAGTCAGTTCCATATCAAGGGAAATCATCTTAAGTTATACTTTTCATAGATAATATCTTTCAAGATTTCAAATGTCTTTTTTTTTATTTTGTTTTGGGCATTGTAGAAGACTTACAAAAATTTTGTTATTTAGATACTGAACAATCTCTGTTGAGGCTTCAGTATTTTTACCAGTATATTTTTGTTGTCAACGTAATGCACAATACATTCTTGGTTTGTATAGCTTTTGAAGTTTAATGCATCCAAATGCTTTGTTTTTATTCAGGTTTTATTTTCAGAGAGAGGAAAGACTTGCAACATGGGTTTTCCATGCAACTCATTGCAGGCTTATGTCATAATCCAGGTGGGTGTAGTCCTATAATCTCACGAGACTGACAGATACAAAAAAAAAAAGAAACAAAAACACCTAAGAAATATTTTGCAGTTTTCTGAATCTTGTATGATAAACAAGGGGCAGGTTGAAAGTGTCATATTCAGTTATATCAAAATGATTTGGTTTTGTGGCCTGGGTTAAAGCGGAAATTATATATCATCGGTCGAATATGTATAACATTGGCGAAATCTACTTGTGACATGCACTTCTAACCATTAAAATAGGTGGAAAGAGACTCTGAGTCAGCTATCTAAAGGATGGGTGGTGACACCTGAGGTCAGTGATTGGTGTAAAAAGTTATGTGATCGGGTGACAAGAGGAAAATAGTTTCAACAGTTACTTGGTATTTAGATATCGAATTGTATCCAAATGCCAAGATTGCTGCAGGCAAACTTTCCATATATTTAACCACTCCCCTATGTACATGGGATAATGTTTAAAAGAAGAGTCTTCGAATGAGCAGCATGAGTCCGGAACAAATGGAAGTTCATGGGCCCCAACAAAACGAAGGAGATGAGCTACAAAGCAATATGGAGTTTAGAACGATCATCAGCCATTTTAAGACGGTAGCAGAGGATAATATAACATAAGGTTTGGTTTGGTTTGATTTGTTGGGTTTTATGGCATATCAACCTTTGTAGGTTATTTAACGCCAAATCCATTTTTATGTAAATAATCTGTTCTATTGAAAACAGTTCAGTTTAGCATAAGTACACAGTTTAATTGTCAAAAACATTTCGCTTTCAAACTATTCAAGCAGTTATATGTAACAATTCAGTTAAGTGTAAGTACAGTTTTAATGTCGAAAAACAGTTCTATTTGAAATAATTCAGTTAAGCATAAGCACGCAGTTTAAATGTAAGTACAGTTTAATTGTCAAAAACATTTCTATTTCAAGCTATTCAGTTTACTCAAACAATTCATTTTAGCATAAATATGCTGTTAGTTCTATTTAACCCATAGATAGGTGCCCGTGGTGTAATGGTTATCGTCGTAGAAAATGGACACGGCGACACGAGTTCAAATCCTGGACGAGGCTGATTGCATTTCACATAGCACTAATACTCTTGCATTTCACATAGCACTAATACTCTTGGGAAATTATTCTCCTACATACATACATATGGGTAAATAGTAGGACAAACTAGGTTCTTCAAGCTTGGTGAGGCAACTAGTCTAGGAGAAAAACTCTGAATTCAAACTTAGCTTAAAAATTGACTTTGTGTCATATCCTGCCTGAGCGGAGGGGTTGGTAAATCGGATCAGGTGGGGTCTGGGAGCGATGACAATGAAGGGATACTCTGCATTCCCCAAAGCTCCAGCACTGCTGGAACCTCACCATCAGATTGTTTAGTGTCATATCCAGGACACTCGTTTTTTTTTGGGGGGGGTCTTACCCCTCTGTAGAGGTGCAGTCAGTGTATTCTACAGCCCCAGCTGACTGGGGAAATATAACACAAGGACAATTAATCCTAAATTCCGATTCATAGAGAATATATTGACCTACCTATTCTCGACCTTGAAATTGATGAAACACTGGGCCAGTTTTTAAGCAGTTAGCAATTCAAGAAAAATCGCCGGTTGAGTTTGGGTCCAAAAAGTAGCGGTGAACAACAACTAGTAAGAATTGTATTATAGAGTGACATTCCAACTTCCGGAGAACCTTGAACAAAGAGTCTACCACGAGAACTGTTGAGTTAGGTTATAATCAGATTTTTTTAAATTCAATCTGCTTGTGACAAACCGGAGACAAGAAACAATATTCGTTGCTTGTAAAATCTCCCAATCGGAAGTGGGCTATGATTTATAGAATTGGATCTTTCCTTCATTGACTCAAAAAATACCACTTTACATATCACTTTTATGGGATGGCCTGAATAGCAGCTGAAACATTTATAAAGCGAAAGGTATTTTTCTGGAACCACGTGTCCGACATTTTCCTTTTCAGTGCCCTCTTCCTCTTTTCATCTCGTCTTTTTATCGTCTTACTTACGCCGAAACCCAACAATGCGACCATGGAATAGAGGACTGAATAACGCTCAAGTTTTTGTCCGCAGTCTTGATCGCTATAGGGTTTATTTAATGGAGACTGAAAAAGAAAAGTCTGATACACACTTCTGCCAGGATTGTTTTCAAATATAATTGTGAATAAAGACGGGAGCACGTGTGTATTTTAGAATTCGTTGTTCCTTTCGTTCCTTTGTGGTCCTTGCATATGGCTTGTATAATTTCAAACAAACGAAGGGTTGAACATTCTTAAAAAAAACCAGTGTGGAAGAGATTAGAGAGCAGGCTATACTGGATGAGTTGCGAACTGGTTCTGCCACACGAAGTCTTATGTCAGTTCGTTTCCATCAAAAAGTGATCAACAGCGTATCTTTGTTTGGTTGATTTTAACGGCAGTTCAACCTGTTTGAGGTCATTCTATGTCTTAATTTTCGGTAATTACTAATATCTTGTATCTATATTTACCGTTGTATTTGCACAACATTTTTTAAGATATATCAAAATTCACTTGGATTGTGTACCAATAATTCTTTACCAATAATTATCATCATGTTTTTAACGATATTCCAAAATTCACTAGGATTGATAACCAATAATTGATTACCAATAGTTTACCATTAATTATCATGTTTTTAACGGTATTCCAAAATTCACTAGGATTGATAACCAATAATTGATTACCAATAGTTTACCATTAATTATCATGTTTTTAACGGTATTCCAAAATTCACTAGGATTGATAACCAATAATTGATTACCAATAGTTTACCATTAATTATCATGTTTTTAACGGTATTCCAAAATTCACTAGGATTGATAACCAATAATTACCTTGTCTAAATTTCTGAGAAGCTTCCAGATTTTTATCAATTAGAATATTCGTACTATTGTCTTCATACTCCAAAAGTTCCGACTGACATGTCCTTCGGCCTTCGACTGGTTTTTCATGTTGAACATAGGACACTACTCAAAACCTTGACCAGAACTTTTTACTTAATCCACTGAGGTTATTGTTCCTATTCCATAACCGACGACTATTGTTAAACTAGAGTAATAATTCCTTGTTATTCTTACCTGTAGTTGGGTTTGAACCTACAATATCCAGATGATATATCTCATAAGTACTTTTCAACCAAGCCACTTATCCACTGTGAAAATTCGTCCTGTTGGACAATTCAGAGAGCATTTTGATGACCTATAAACCTGATATCTCCAACCTATGAGACTCTACTTGCTAATATCACGAACAATTTTTACTTAAGCTCATATTGCATATTTTTTTCAGTTTGACCTTCTGTGTAGGCTCCTGAGTTCATCTTGGACCACCTGAAGAAGGTCGAATAACATAACGGCCGAAACGCAGTGAGTATCACAATGAAGATGAAAACAATAGTCCGAATAGTCTAAGCGGTAAATAATTATTTTGCATGGTATTAATCATGTTTTCATTCATATTTTTTCTCAAGAAGGGCAAATTGACTCATGTTTACATTTTCAAATGGATCCTGCATAAAAACGTTGTCAAAAGGGAAATAAAGCTCTGACTTTCGTATTTATGTCTCGCACAGTTCCCGTATCACTTCACAAAGCTCCCGTTCGGCAGAGACAACACAAAAATAGAATATTTCTAAGAAGTAAAAGTTCTGATAAGAATTTGAAAATTAAGAAAAAAAATCCTTTGAGTCGACAAATCAAAGTATCTCACTCACTCAGATTAGATTGTTTTTTTCTGTATAAATTTTTTAAAACTATAATCAATTCTTAGAATAATATGAAAATATAATAAATCTTTTTATCTTTTGTCTGTTATGAATATTTAACATTTATAGAAAATTTTACTGTTTGCAATTTTTTCGGGGCAAGTTATTAATTGCCTCCAAAATGTTTTAAAAATTGTTTAGAAAAATATTATAAGTAGCAACGATTTTTATCATTTCTCTGTCAGTCTTTCATTGCCCAATCGATAGCGATGAGAATATGCTAATAATATCCCCCCTGTAGATGGCTTAGACCCTAACTCCCAACCAAAAGATGATATCCTGGTATGATGCAAAATGTTGAGACTCCAATTCTAAAACTCTTGGAAGTGTAGATTATTGCTTCATTGCCATTATACTCACAATCAGATATTACCACTAGGAGTGGTAATATCTGATTGTGTCTAACTTATAGTTCAAATAGACTGGTTCATTCATTTACTGTATATCTGTTTAAAAACTATTTACGTTGGTTGGTTGGTTGGTTGGTTGTTTTTTCTGGCATATCGACCATCCTTTTATTCATATACTAAATATATGATTCCTAAACACATTTTTAAGATAATATTTTTTAAAAAGCCAGACCTCGTTTTCTTTTTGTTTTTTGTTTTTTGCGCGCAGTTAAATGGTTACTCTTAATTTAAAAAAAAAACACATCAGTTTAGCATAAGTACAATCTTTTGTTTGCACATAATTAGTCACTGGTTTTTTAATACAGCTTTTTGTTTAAACACAGTAAAATGGAAAAACAGTTCTATTTTAAACAATTCAGTTTAGCATAGATACAATTTTATGTTTTCACATGATAAAATGCAAAAGCAGTTAATTTCAAACAATTCAGCTTAGCATATACAAACAATTAAATCTATTTTACCCATAGATAGGACCCCTATCAGGCGCTACCACTCCCGGCCAGAGTGGGCTTGGGAGCGATGGCAATAAAGGCGTACTCCGCATTCCCCAAAATTCCATCATTACTTGAACCTCATCATCAGATTTTTTTGTGTCATATCCAGGACACTTGTTTGGAGAGTCTTACCCCTCTACAGACTAGCAGTCGGTGTATTCTGCAGCCCCAGCCGACTGGGCTAAAATTATGTACATTTGAAAGGACGGTGCGATATAAATTTAGAAAGAGCAACACACAAATATAAATTCTAACGTACAATTAATGCAAGTCTTTAACCTCTTGGTATAAGATAATTCTAGATGGGTTGATATGCCGTCAAAATCATTCAATCAGTTATCTTATTCTGTGGGTCTATCTGATTCTATATATTAGCTTTTACATTTAATATAATCAACAGATATACAATCTTGAACTCTTTCCCAGAGTAAATGCCAACTCTAGCTTGTGTATTTTTACATTTTGGGGGAAATACATAGTCGTTGATTGTGAATTGTTTATTATGTAATCAGTAACATCAGAAGAGGGAAATTTATAATTTTTGAGTGTTCGCCAATGGTTCGGGAAACCTGGGTTCAATCCCAGGTCGTGTCATATAAAAAAAATGGTACTTGATATTTCCTTGCTTAACACTCAGCAATATAAGGTACGTATCAAGGGTAAAGCAGCGCAATCCAGGGAAAGGAGTAGCGCCCTCCCCGACGCTTTGGTGTAGTAGCTATTGAAAAGGGAGCCTTTGGAACACCCTCGACGACGGTCGCCAATTTTACATCTTATACTCCTTTCAACCGTTCAGATACTTTTTTAAAAATTTAAGCATACTTTATTTCATAATATTATGTTAGATATATAATTATAGATGTTATGAAACAGTTCGTGTTATTCAATGCTTAAAATTGAATCTTGACTATGTCTATCTCCATTCTCTCTTCAAGGACTTATAAGGATTGTATTTCTTCCAAACTATGGCTGCGTTAGCATAGATATAGATGCATCACCAAGACCCAAACGAAATGGATTGAGAAAAAAAGTAGGCTACAATTACACAGGAATGCTTTTAGGGAGGTGCCGGTGGTGTAATGGTTATCGTCGTTGGAAATGGACACGGCGACTCGAGTTCAAATCCTGGACGAGACTGATTGTATTTCACATCGCACTTGGGAAAGGTATGAATCCAATTATTCTCCCTCAGGCTATGGGTAAATAGTAGGGCAGACTAGGTTCTTCAGCCTTGGTGAGGCAACTAGTCTAGGAGAAGGAAAACTCTGAATTCAAACCTGTTAAACTCCGCTTAGAAATTGACCTTGTGTCATATCATGCCCGAGCGGAGGGGTTAGGTAAATAGAATTACACAAGAATGCTGCGTGGTAATTTGAACCAATTTTTGAAATAGCAACTCAAAAGTGATGTTACCATATGGACTTCTTTACATGGACCTAGCAGTTTTAGATGACCAGGAAGGACTTACAGATATCAGCCCTGTACAGACACTAGATTTCATCGAGATGACCGACCGTGAGTAATTGACGATAGGAATAAATAGTGAGAGACAATCAGAAAACTCCAGGCTACTGGTACCACTTGATAAATATGATCAGAATGATGCAGCAGGTGGATGAGTTTTTCCCATGTGTCTATACGGCCGCTTAGCAAACACCTCACCAATTCAATTCTTATTATTAATAACGTTAAGTATTGACGGTTTTTCTCGCGTCTCTCGACACCAACTTTTGAAACACCTCATAATTTGAATTCTTACTGTTTATAACGATTTTATATTTGACGGAGTTTTGCGTCTCTGAACGCCCACTTAGCAAACACCTCATCATTTCATTTCTCATTGTCAATTACGTAGTTTGGTATTGATGGTTTTTCTCACGTCTCTCCACACCCACTCATTATTCGAATTCCTATTCTTGATAACGATTTTATATTTTGACAGTTTTTCTCACGTCTCCCTACGCCCACTTTGAAAACACCTCATCATTTCTATTCCAATTGTTAATAACGATTTTATCTTTTGACAGTTTTTATCTCGTCTCTCTATGCCCACTTTGAAAATACCTCATCATTTCTATTCTTATTGTTAATTACGATTTTATATTTTGATGGTTTTTCTCACGTCCATGAACACCCAATTTGCAAACACTTTATCATTTCATGTCTTTCTGGAAATGACGTAGTTCGGTATTAATATTTTTTCTACGTCTCTGAACGCCCACTTAAAAAACTCCACAATATTCAATTCTTAATGTTTATGAAGTTGTTATGAATTGACGGATTTTTTCCCGTCTCTCCTCACCAACTTTGTAAATATCTCATCATTTCAATTCTTATTGTTAATAATGATTTTATATTTTCATGGTTTTTTCCCCACGTCTCTGTACGCCAACTAAAAAACACATAATCATTTCAATCCTCATTGTTAACAACGTTGTTATGTTTGGAAGGTTTATCCATTTTCTTGGATCTTTCAAGATTTATGTAGTGTTACGGTTATCACGTTAGGAAATGGAATCGACAAACGGACTTCAAATCCTGAGCAAGTCTTAATGCATTTCACTGGATACTAATGCTTGTGTAAGAAACATAAATCCATCTCCCCTCTTTTAAGACGGGGGAAATAGACTTGTTCTTTTTTAGCCGAGATTGGGAAGCACATCTAAGAGAAAGAAAACTCTGAATTTAAAACAGCTGTACTCCAATTTAGAAATCACAAAAGAAATATAAACTACCAAATTCAAAAAAGTAAGACATGAAAATTGGCGTTGGTTTTAAAACACTAGGATTCGTTTCGATCAGGGTTTGATCTTTCTAGTATGAAATCTCCAAATCAAAAAGCTTCGGACATAGAGATGATTTACATATAGAATTTTCGGTGTCCAATAATTATTCATACTTTATTTGGTGTACAGATATATAAACTACTTTCATTTTTAATATACGAGTTCAAACTTTTCTAAACCACACTCAGAAAGAAAAGAATGCTGAGAATATTTCTGTTGTGGCAAGACATTGGAACTTCTTATAACACTAAAAAAATCAGAGTTAGTTTTTGTAGATTTATAAGTAATAATGTGTTACCATGACAAAAATGTTCAGTCATAGTCTATTTTCTTGGTGAGACTTAAAAATTTTTGAACAACTCTCGTATATACAACCACTAAATTATTTTTCTTATTCTTTCAGAAGAGCTTAAAATACACTTGCTCAGTCGGCTGGGGCTGTAAAATACACCGACTGTATCAGGAGAATTGTTGTAAACCTTTTCAACAAATAAGTTGTCTTGGATATGACATTAAACTATATCGAGTGGTGAGACTCTAGTTCTTTAAATTTGGGAAGTCTTCAATCACCCTTTCATTATCGTTACTCCCAGCTCCACTCAAACCTGGTATGGTATCGTTTTTAAGGTCTCATTCATGGCTACTCCATTCGACAGTTGTGCCAAATATTTTTGGTTTTGTTATTCGATTTTTGTGCTACTCTTTAGTGATTTTTTTCCCGTCTAAAGTTCGATTTCCCTCGAATTTTATGCTAGAAATTAACTTGTGCTAGATATCATCGATTTGTTCATGGACGTATGTGCTAGATACTGTTAGAATATTTGTCAAATTTTATGCCAGACAATAGTTTGTGCAAGATATTATCGATTTGTTCTTAGATGTGCAAGATATTGTTGGAATATCTATCGATTTTCGTAATAAACATTGATTTAAGCTAAATATTGTCGATTCGTTCATAAACGTTTCTGCCAGATAATCTTGGAATATTCATCGACTTTAGTGCTCTACATTGGTTTTTAGTTGACATTTTGGATTTATTTGTGCAAGATAATGTTGGATTCAATCATCAATTTTTGTACAAAATCTTGTTGTTAATTTTCGTCGAATTTTATTGAATCCTTCCTCAGGTTCCATGAGAGACATTGTCAAATAATTTGGTAATTGTGTGCGAGACATTATCTATTTTTGCACTAGGTTTTTTTTTTTTTTTGTAATTTTGACAACTTTTGCACAAGCCATTATTGTTTTTACATCAATTTTTATTGTAGATATTGCTCGTTTCTTGGTCAGATATTGTGCTAGACGTTGTAATTTTACAAGTCATAAAAAAATCTAAATATAGATTAGGCAAAAACAAAGTGACTTATATAAAATAAACATGTGTCACAAATAATTACCACAAACTTTGATGAGTGTTTAAGTTTTTGAAGTCTGAGAAACCACTCATTCATAACACACGCTTGTTTTTCAAGTGTAAATACATGGGAAATACAAACATTGTTTGTTTCAGCGTTCAAAAAATAAATTCAGATTAGAAAAACGTTCTTATTTGATTGTGTTGTTAAGAAGAAAAAATGGAAAACAATGCCTTAAGTAACTTGAAGTTAAGTGTGAATAATTTGTCTCCACTTGAATCATTTAAAACACAGCTGAAATATAGAAATAAAGGTAGTAAATTGCACACTTTTTTATCGCTTTAAAAAATATAACAATCTCCAGACAGACGGTAAGTGGAGGGGGTTTTGAGTGCATAAAAGTGTTCCAGACACTTCCAAAACAAAACATGGCTATTGGCATTGTAGAATCTTAATTACTGCTAAAAAGCATAAAAATTATTGTCGGCTGCATCGGCGACTAACTTGAAAAAATAACCGTTCAAGCCACAAAGTTAAATTATATTGAACAACTTGAAATTTGAACAAGGAATGATTAAATTCGTCTTGATTAGTGCATATATATGTTCACTAAACATAGCTTAATTCTTGCACAAGGCTATATGTATGGGGTACTCACTGAGAATTTAACTAATCAACAATGAACTGCTATTTTATCATATAGATATTATAGTCATTTACTAAGTTTAAGTTTGTTGTAGCACAATGCAATATATATATATATATATATATATATATATATATATATATAGATATATATATATATATTGTATCACAAAAGTGATTACACCCCTCACATTTCTGCAGATATTTAAGTATATCTCTTCATGGGACAACACTGAAAAATGACACTTTGACACAATGAAAAGTAGTCTGTGTGCAGCTTATATAACAGAGTTTATTTATTTTCCCCTCAAAATAACTCAAAATATAACCATTAGAGAATGAAACGGTTTATTACATCATATGCCAATGCAATAAATTGCCACAAAAGAAACACAAGACAATGCACAACTGAGAGAGAGAATAAGAGAAAGAGGAATGATCCTGTTGTATACCCTACATAATACACTCGCCCTTCTCCATAATTACACGTCAACGGAGCGTCAGAGGGCTGACCAAACCCACGTGACACAATCACGTGTGATGCCACTAGTGTAGTGCACGGATGAACGCTACTCCACTCGACTCTCCGCTTCCTATTAAACTACTGTTTAACAAGGTTCCCTTTTATCTTGTTTCTGTTACTTGAATATAGATGTTTTTCTATCAACCTTTTTGTGTTCCCCGTGTCTTTCTTTTGCCAGCATCACAACAGATGCCGAGGGTATTGTGCTAGAAATTAATCTTGACCAACTTTAAGTCTCATTGGGAGCCCATATCATACAGCCACTTGTAAGCAAAAAAACTGTAGTAGTAATGCCACGAACAATCTTACCTCGAAGAAACAGAAGGTGTGCTCTCTCTGCTACCGGCACACGGAAGCCAGAAGAAGAAAAGAACGCAAGAGGTGTGACTTGTTTTATGGAGGAGCCCACGTGAAGTGGCCAGATTTGATGAACATAAAAGACACTTAGTTTGAAGTGGAAAAAGCAGCATTTTGCTGATGTCTGATCGGTGAACATCCATCAGTTCATTTTGCAAGCTAAGTAAGTTGACTAGCGCCCAATAGGTTGATTCCGCTTCGACTAGGCTTCTGAAACTAGCGAGAAAAACATAGTAAATTACTACATACACAAACCATTATCTTTCCAAGAAATCATAAAATTCACTAGGACTTTGAGATATGTAATCCCAAAAAGAAGACCAGACATACGAGGTGCATACGATAAGTTCCAGACTATTTTACGGGCATTTAAAATTGTCGTTGACCCTTGAAAATACAGCCTGTTATTGCTATACATCTTATGAGATGACTGATCATTTTTTATTATTTCAGGTTCAAATGAACAGCTACAGCAGCAATTGGAATACACCCTACCAAAGCCTGATTGTCACAGCTGGTGAATTTTAAAAATGCAATCTGACACTTTAGAAGAACGATATGCCATAAAATTTTGTTTTAAACTTGGGAAAAAATGCCACAGAAACATATGGAATGCTTCAAACTGCTTTTCGACCATCTTGTATGAATCAAGCATCAGTTTTGAGTAAGATAAGACATTCAAGGAAGGTAGGGAGTCTTTGAGGGATGATAAGAGGTGTGGGAGGAGTAAGGAAGTCAATACACCAGAGTTAATTGGCCAAATGGTTAGGATTAGGGTTAAGGTTACTATGTTTAGGTTTTAAGGGAGTTCAGGTAGAGATTCCGTTGGAAGAGGCCAGTACTCTTCAATTCAGGTCAGTGGCATTTCCACCAGGACAGTGCACCAGTCCACAACTCCATCCTTGTCACAGACTATTTGACCAAGATAGGCATCAAGACAGTTCCTCAGCCTCCCTATAGTCGAGACCTTGCTCCCTGTAACTTTTGCTTATTCCCTAAGCTCAGAGGCTATCGTTATGAGACAATTGAGGAGATGAAAGAGGCTGTGACGAAGGACATTGACACGATCTTACAAGAGGACTTCCAGTTTGTACTATTGGTTAAATTCAGAGTTTGTCTTTTTCCTAAACTGGTGGACTCTCCGCTAGCACGGATTTCTCTGAGTCTCTCTCGCCATTCATCCTATCGTCGATCGCTTCCGGTAGACTTTCCAGACTACATCTTGTATCTGTACAGAGCTGTTGTAGATACGTTCTAGGAGGTCACTCGTCCGAGTGAAGGCGTACATCGCTTTTAAGTTCGCCCTTATTTCTCCAGCGGTGTCCCACATGTCTTGTTCGTCTAATTTTTTATAGTTTTCGAGATGGGTGGTCAGTGGCTATCCAGCTGTAGTTTTGTGGGATGTTGCTTCCAGGATTTGTTAAATATAGTTTGTTGCATTCTTGTGCAATTGCTACCAAGCTTTTTCTCAGCGTTCATGTGGTGCATCAGTCACAAAGGCATGAAATGCTATCGATAGGTTTTCGACCATATGAAGGTCAGACCTAATTGACTAATCAAAACCCAATTTTTTCCAATCAGCGGTCGTGTGAATACTACTATATGGATGCACCACATGGACGCTACCAACCTATTTTACCTGAATCAGAGGCACCTGTACACTAGAATAAAACTAAAACTTTTCAGAAAATGCAAATTATTAAATATTTCATATTCACCCCAAATACACATTAAAAATAATATGAGAATTATATTTAGCCAAACAAAACCGTCCTAATTTTTTAATACAAATTTATTCTTGCCAGCGCAGAAAAAAATAATATTTCATAACATCTTTTCAAATGACGATAATTGCGAGACTCGCATAATTTTATAAAAGTGAAATAATATTTAACAGAACATTGAGAGTTGATCTTTTTGTGTTCTTGAATCTCAACTAATTGATAGTGAATGCTTTTAGTCGACTTAAGTCCGTTTTTCGGTGTAGCACTCGCCAGCACTTTGGGTCACTAATCGATGTAACTCATACAAAGAAGTGACCAATCGACTTTTGACTGGAATCAAATTCTTTGCACAGACTGAGGACTCTCACCCTTATCTGCTGTTTCCACCTGACTGATTTCCAATTACAACGGATTTCTTCGATCTCCAAACCCTGGTATTGACTGCATTATTAGAATTAAAAGCACAACCATATGGACACACACTATGCCACGCGTACACACTCACATACATAGACTCATATGCACACACTCACACACACAAACACACATATATATGTATTGTAATACTTAAAATATATACATTATCTTCAAGTATTTATTAGCAACATAATCTCGGAAACGTAGTGAGGTCAATTCTCCTTCGGAATTCCATTCTTTCTAATCTAAGCTTATCTATAGAAAAATAACCATGAATTTTCTTGTCTTTTTCGGGATGTACCCGTAATGTCGTGGCTAACGTGACATTGTTACCCTATGGGGTTCAGAGACCGTTCAGAACAGAAGTATTACCCAGAGGAAAAAGAAATCGAGGCGGATTTTAGAAGAATAAAATTGTATTTTTGTTTTTGTTGTTGTTGTTTTTTTTTTCTATGGTTAGGATTGTTTTTAGGAAAAAGAATTTTTAATAAGAAAGTAAATTTTCATACCAGCTAAGTTATTTTGATGACAAAGAGAACTATGAAAACAAAGTGGCAACACCTTAAGATTATTGACATCAGTTCAAAGTGATTTCTTCAGTTGAATTTAGATGAGAAATTTGTTTGGAATTTACCATCGCAAACAACGTATGACAGTTCTTAGAAGTCAATCCCAACACCGACACTAACCTTGTTGAGAGTGTGTATAAATTAACCGGGATAGTAATAAACAGAAAGAACGAGAACTGCAGAGACCCAAGACGAGAAAAAAACAGAGGAGAAAGGCAGGCGTCTGCAAAGATCTGAATTTTATTGTCCTAATACCGAAATACCCTGAGTAAGGAAAGTTAGAAAGCTGTCTAACTACGACGCTGTGAAAAACAAACATAACTGCTAATTATGATCACCTTGTGGCAGGCTGCTCTGATTATAGAAAGTACCAGATAGACTTGGCCTTATACAACTGACTGACTGTCTCTGAAAGAACTTGCTACTCATGTAACAACTTTGAATGTTAGAACTTTAAACACAATTCCATATATATATATACTAAATATTTTTATTGTTGAAAAGCCGTGTTTGTTCTTTGTTCCTTGGTGTCAACTTTTTTACTAACTTGTTTATTTGTGTAGTGGGCATTTGTCTACTTGCTTATCGGCGACTCCGATTAGCGTTTGATTCGTTGTCTGGATCTTAAAAACTCAATGTGAGCAGATAGCGGATTATTTCTTTTAATCCAAAGATACTTTTAACCAGCAGAACATTCAACGGATTGAAGGCGGAATCACTGGCGTGTTGTAGAAGAACAATGAGAGTACTGTACTCTTGGAAGGCAAGAGGGTTCATACCTTTCCCGGGGATATCCGAAAGTTAACATAAAAGAACGACTGGAGTTCAAATTCGCTTACTATGATGCTGTGAAGTGACATCGCGTTAACAATAGAAAAATCATATATAAAAATAACAATAAAAACTGTTTACAAATCCTTTAAGCACTAAGTATAAAAAATTAAAAAAATTAAAAACCCATTATAAATGAAATAGCATTCACCACAAGTATAAACATATTAAGAGTATTCAATAACTAACCATCCATCCTAACAGAATGAACCAACCCTATCTATATATATATATATATATATATATATATATATATATAGGTATTATTCGGTCAAGTTAAACCAGAGTTTGGAGTAATTCCTTCTGGACAAGAAAATCATTCAAGAGCCGAACATTTAAATTTTCCTTGTAGAGAGCTCAATGTAATTTATTACAGAGCAATATTTCTTTAAGAAAAAACCAAAGACCGGTTAATTTAGGATTATAAATTTATTTCCATCCTGTTTTTCAGTTTCTGGTGTAAACCAAAATCACGAAGAAAAAAAATTTATACAGGACTTCTTCAGATCCAATGGACAATTAATTAAAACGGAATAGACACGTGGGGTGGAGGGGGACAAGATTAAGGAGTTACCTCCTCGTTTTATTGAATTTCCTTTTTTATTTTAATTTTCAAATTTCTTCTCTCAGTTATAATTACAGTAATTTAACTTTTTTATTTATTTGTTTAATTTATTGTTTAAATTTAGTCTTATGTCTACATCTAGCTATAAAACACCATACGGCACTATCGAAACAATTCTGGTGTTTAAAAAAACAAAGGGTTTACCCCTGAGACAGAATGGTCTATTTTGAAAAAATCAAATACTCCAAATAGTTTTAACGGTAGATGCAATTTATGCTTAGAAGAGAAAATCTATATTTTAACACATAAGTGGCCTGATAAGTTATTAAATAAGAGAAGTGAACTAATAGCTAGATGTAGATATAAGACTAAATTTAAACTATAAAAATTTAAAAACATAGAAATAGATAGTGAAACCAGGGAAAAAAACGTATCCAACATACACACTAGGAAAAAATAGGTAACTAATTAAATGGTATCGAAATTAGTATAAGCATTAATATTTCTCTTAAAAGTTAATTATCGAACTTAACATGAAAAGAAAATAAATTAATCTCGTCCCCCGCCCAACCCCACCACACGTGTCTATTCTGTTTTAATTAATTATCCATTGGATTTGAAGAAGTCCTGTATAATTTTTTTTTCTTCGTGTTTTTGGTTCTCACCAGAAACTAAAAAACAGGATGGAAATGAATTTATAATCCTAAATTAACCGGTCTTTGGTTTTTTCTTAAAGATATATATATATGTATATATAAAGCCGCTCTGAATAAATATGAAACTCATTGCAAACGATCTAACACGACCCCTGAAGATGACCAGCGAAATGGTCGAAAGCACCTGGGCTAAGATAGGGTTTTTCTTTACCAATTCGATCCAAAAGTAAGAAGACTAGTGAGAAGACATGAACGTCTTCACTTGAAGATTTTAAAAAAGAAACAATTTGCGGTATTTAACAAAACCAGTTTAGATAATGATTTGCTGTATACTATATATATATATATACATACATATATATATATATATATATATATATATATATATATATATATACGGGCATCATTCAAAAAGTCTAACCCAGAAAGAAGAACATTGTTGAACATTTTTCCTGCGGCGGTAAACTACCACTTCTTATAAAACTGAAAAAATCTGAATTGCTTTTTCGAGTTTTATAAGATGTGGTAGTATGTTGCATCAACAAAAATGTCCAGCTAGGGTCTCCTTTCTGGGAGAGAAAACTTTTTTCAACTACCATCGAGTGTATATTAAGAGAACAATAAGAAATACCATTATGCAAAATAAACTTTGGGAATAAAAACAAAATGACTTAGCACTATAAAAAAAAATGATCACTAACGTTTTCTTTTTGTGGCAGAGGTCACCATTGGTGGGAAGAAAAACCACGTGGTGTATTCTCGATTTTGTGTTCACTTTCTGAATAATAACCAAGGAAGAAGTATGAACTCTCTTATACCACCAGCAACAGATAAAATATTACCACTACTGTTCTACAATGATGTATTTGGTAATTTTGTATAGCCGTAATACAAATACAAAACAGAAACATAATCAAAGATAATGACGAACGAAACATACTTGTTTATAAAAAATATATCTCTCATCTTATCCTTAGAAAAGGGCCCACTGTTTGTTGTTGCTTGAGAGATAGATGGTGAGATTAATTACTCAGAGAGAGGACTTCTTCTTTCCATATCTTCTCCCAGGAGCCAGGGGTTGCCAACGCTTAAAATCACTTGCAAGACGACCTGATCGGCTGCGTGTCCCACGCTCGATTCCGATTCTCTGCACTTTGTCTAAATCTGACTGCGTGGTTCTCATCACGTGGTCTCCTTCCGGTTACACACCTGTTGTACCCGACTGCCCTGATCGCGCTGTCATATCCCTGTTTACTCATCACAGCGTGACAGCTTGACAAAGCAAATGGGGTCACTAGGAACGAACCGAAAATCCATGCCATATGTTATGTAACAGTATAAAATAACCAAGGAAGGTTGATGTGCCATTAAAGAAACTGACGATATAACCTCAGTAGTGGAAGGTAGATAGGCAGATAGATGCACAAACGAAGTGATTGAAAAAGAGGAATGAATAAAGGAATTCTGAATAGTTGATATTGTTTTGAGTGGTGTTAATTTTAAGGAAAGGAATTTGCCAATTTGAAAAAATGACAATCAACAGGAATTTATGAAATATATAATGAATATAAAAATAGAACAAAACAATGAGATTGCTGACATAAGTCGAAGAGGTTTATTTAAAAAAAAGAAAATCGGAAACAGTTCAGATTCGTGGAGGTGCCCGTGGTGTAATGGTTATCGTCATTGAAAATGGACACGGCGACGCGAGTTCAAATCCTAGACGAGACTGATTGCATTTCACATAGCACTAATACCCTTGGAAAAAGTATGAATCTAATTATTCTCCCTCCAGCTATGGGTAAATAGTAGGGCAGACTGAGTTCTTCAGCCGTAGTCTTGTCAAACCTGTTATACACCGCTTAAAAATTGATTTTGTGTCATATCCTGCCTGAGAGGAGGAGTAGGTAAATATGGTTAAGATTCGAGCTTCATTTCCTGTAATGTAAGATCCCTGTAGCGTAGAGGCGTTTGTGTGTATGCAGTTACCCAACTTCTCCTCCTCGGTCAAGATGCTATAAAAGCTATTTTTAAACGGGTGTCCTGATGGTTTATATTCATATTTTTCGTTTTTGACAGGTTGCACTCGCAAAATTAAAGAACTCGGTCTTCGTAACTATTTATCCATATCTTGAAATAGATTCATGTTTCTTTCAACAACAGGAGTACGATGTGAAACATCATGAATTCTTTCAAGATTTGAACTTGGATCATCAATTCCAATTTTCGAAGATAATAACTGTTATACTAAGAAGATAGTATGTAAAAAGAAAGTTTGACTACACGACTTGAAGAGTAGTATGATGTTAGTATTCTCTTGGGAAGGGTAACTTCATTTTTTTAAAATATTTCCTTCAGTGAGTAGTAAAATGTTTAACATTTCAATAATCACAGAAGGAAACCTTTTTAAAAATTGAGTTGGTCAAAAGTATCTTTGGATTACAAAAAAATAATCCGCTCTACGTTCACATTGTTTGATTCATTTTATTTCTATATTATTTTTTCGACGTAAGTGAAACATCTATATTCCTGGGTCAAATTGCAATGGTTAGTTGGTTGGTTGGTTTTACAGCCTAACAACCCTCTCGAGGTCATTTAATGCCTGATTAAGTTTTTAAAAATTCAGTTTAGTGTAAGTACAGTTTTTGTTTACAAACAGTTTAATGTCAAGACAGTTCTATTTCAAACAATTCAGTTTAGTATTTGTACACAATTTAGTTCTATTTAACCCATAGAGAGGACCCTATCACATGCTACAACTCCGGTCAGAGTGGACCTGGAAGCGATGGCAATGAAGGGATACTCCGCATTCCCAAAAGCTGCAATATTACTGAAATATCACCATCAGATTGCTTAGTGTCATATCCAGGACACTCGTTGGGAGTGGTCTTACCCCTCTGCAGAGAAGCAATTGGTGTATTCTACAACCCCAGCGGACTGGGTATAAGTTGCAATGGACTGATGGTTTATTATAAATAATCTTCAAACCAAAACATCGGAGGATGCAGTACATGTTGGCTTCAAATTAAAATTAACAATATATATGATCGATTGATTTTAACTGTAAGTCGACAGAAGAAGTATTTTATAGAAAGAGTTTAAGGATATATTCATCTACACACACACACACACACACACACACACATATATTCATCCACACACACACACACACACACACACACACATATATATATACATATATGTGTGTGTGTGTGTGTGTGTGTGGTTAGGCAGCAGTCGTTCATTTAAGAATGTTTTATTAAATAGTAATTAATTATTATTTGATTAAGATCCTTTCGAGTTTCCCGATAAGTCTTGTTTTCATTTTGGAATTGGTGGACGAATGTACAAAAATTGTCCCGACGTCTTACAATGCACCTTAATGATTCTAGCTCCATAGCCTTACATCTTAAAACCAATTCTATTCATAAATCCAAGTGTTGAAAAATTCTAATTGAAAACGATAATGGCACATGAAATGAATAAACTACGACTAAAAGTCCTAAAAGCCCTACTTACAAAAACAAAAAAAAATTGATTGAATTAATTTGGAAAATAGTGACAATGTTTTAAAATACCTTTAGAATTTATTTAAAATATTCCGTATTCCTTGATAGTATTCTATTTCCGTTCATAGCGTTCTGTTTTTTTAATTCATCTGCAACTCAGTTTTATCTAACTCTGTGTTTGTATATTTTTGTTATCTTATAAAAAACTTTCAAAATCTTTCAAAACTCATTTTAAAAAACAACACTCTTTACACGTGCAAGCAACTCCTGATAATGAAAGGTCCGGAATTTTGGAAAATTCATCCACCGATTCCAACCAGAAACCAAGACACTTATTAGAAAACTCGAAAGGATCTTAATTAAGTTATACAGACAAAATGTGTCTTTACTATTTAATCAAACATATATATATATATATATATATATATATATATATATATATATATAGTTATTTCTTAAGGGTTTTTTTGCACACAGTTTTATGACATCAAATATTCTTATCGAATTCAAATAATTTGCTCAGAGTTATATGGTTTAAAATATTCTAATCTAATACGATTAATTTATACACAATTATGTTTTCAGGTATTTGTTTGCTTGAACATAGTTATATCATTTAACGTAACTTAGAATAATTATAATCTTTTGTTTGATTGATTGTTTTGTTTTACGGCGTATCAACCCCTTTTGGGTCATCAATTCCGAATTAAATTTCAAACAATTCAATTCAATATCAGTATAGTTTTTGTTTACCCACAGTTCAATGTTAAAACAGTTCTATTTCAAACAATTCAGCTTAGCATAAGTACACATCGTATCAGGTGCTATCACTCCGGGCCAGTGTGGACCTTTGAGTGAGGGCAATGAAGGAGTGCTCTGCATTCCCCAAAGCTTCAGCATTACTTATTTCCATCTGACAAGCTTGAATGAGCGGAATAAATTCAGCTTAGTATATGTACACAGTTTCATGTCAATTACAGTTTTATTTCAAATAATTCCGTTTAACATAAGTACACAGTTTCAATGTCAAAAAACAGTTGCATTTCAAACAATTCAGTTTAGCATAAGTACGCAGTTTAAATGTCAAAACAGTTTTATTTGAAACAATTCAATATAGTACGCAATTTGAATGTCAAAACATTCCTATTTAAAAGAATTCAGTTTAGTATAAGTATACAATTTAGTTCTGTTTGCCCCACAGATAGGACCCTATCACGTGCTGCTACTCCGGGCCAGAATGGACCTGGGAGCGATCGGGGTGCACCACATTCCCCAAAGTGCCAGCATTACTGGAACCTCGCCATCAGATTTTTTTAGTGTCATATCCACGATACTCGTTGAGAGGAGGAGTCTAACTCCTCTTCTGAGAAACAGACGGTGTATTCTACAGCCTAAACCGACTAAGAATCATAATCTTTAGTAAAAACTTGTAGCTTCAAGTAGTTATTGTTTGAACACAATTTACACTTATCTAGTATCAAAATTTCCTTTTAGAATAAGATTTTTAAACAGATCTATTCGATCCATAAATGAACCACTAACAGGTACTCCCACTCTGAGTCAGAGTGGACCTGGGAGTAATGCCAATGAATAGGTGCTCAACAATTCTCATAGCTGCAGGACTGGAGTCCCTTCATCAGATCCGGTTAAGTGTTGTACCCAGGACATTGCTTTTTGGGGGAAGGAGTCGTCCGACCCCTCAGCAGGAATACACTCAGCTTATTCCAAGTGTCGTTGATCAGGTCCCTTAATAAAACGGAATATGTTCAATTTTATGGTTAACACTTTTGAACATTAATATCGTACGTTGTCTGCTATTATCCGCTGATTGGTCCTGCCAACCGCGGAAATGGAGGTCATGTATTTCTCTTTGTCCGGTACTCGTTTTCCTGTCCATTTCTACCTTTTTATTTCCATACTGAATTGGGGAGAAAATACGTTATTAGAAATCTGTTTCGTTTGTAAATCTTTATATATATATATATATATATATATATATATATATATATATATATATATATATATATATATATATATATATAATTACGGTCCAAGAAAACGGGTGAGTAGAACAGAAGTGTTTGCCAATTGATATTTCTCCTGATCTGCAAATTTATCTTTTTTTTTTTCCTTCTTTCGGTCATTTCTGCGATGACCTTCCCCAAAATGAAGATAAATACTATTTTCAGGACGAGAAATAGTCGCTGATTGATTAGATAAAATAGCTTTAAAGAAATAATATTCGATCCGAAATAGATTCGTGTGTCTGCGTAATATCGAATGTAGAAAATGAGGAATATTGCTTGAGCAGAGGCGAAGGGAAACGGTCAAAAGTAACGTCCTAAATATTACAACAAAATATTAAAAAGAAAACAAAAATAGCTAAATAATGAATGCTTGGGAAATAATATGGCTTCTGCGACAATTTTCTGCTGAGAGAAGAAAAATAAACAATAAATTTAGGGAAGAGAAAACCTGGAAACTATTTTTTAAGCAATTGTTTTCTGACATGAATACTGACGGTAGAAATATAATGCAAGTTCGGGGAAATCGGTGATAGATTGTATGGCGAAGCAAAGAAACAGAAAATTGATGGAGATTGTACTTATAAAAACAATTGGATTTGCAGACCAATCGTGAAGACATACAAAATATTACATAAACACATATTTAAAAAATATTGCGTCCGAAATATAAAGTAGAAATAATACCAGTTACAAGTCTTAAAGAAAGAAAGAAAGAAAGAAAGAAAGAAAGAAGGCTAAATATCTATTATACAACAAAAATTATTATTATGGTTGGTTGGTTGGTTGGTTCTTATAGCATGTCAAATTTTGTACGATCATTTTATACTGAAGTCAGTACATCTATGGTCACTAAGCATTTACAGCAAAATATTGGCATAATGGTTAGAGTGTTCGCTAATGGCCCGGGAGAACAAAGTTCAATCTCAAGTTGAGTCATACCAAAGACTCAAAAATGGTACTTGATGCATCCTTGCTTAACACTCAGCATTATAAGGTAAGGATCAAGAGTAAAGTGATGCAATCCTGGGCAAGGAGTAGCGCCGTCCCCCTACACCTTGGTGTAGTAGCTATCGAAAAGGGAGATTTCGCCGCCAAATTTACTTTACTATATATTCACAAATATTTTTAAAAGCTAAACTTTATACGTAGGGAAAAATCGACTGTAGTGTAGCTAAAGTATTAATGAAGTTCTCAATCATTTTAAACAAACACAGCCTATTTATTTGCAATATCAATACGGAGCCGACGTGGCACTCAGAGATGTCTCAACAGCGCAGATGGGAAACGGGGTTAGAGAGTGCGGGTGACGTCATGCACTGGAAGCGTGCGCGTGGAGGATTTTGGGGATTTTGAAAAAGTCAGTTAGTTGAGTTGAGTCCTGCCTCGGGAGAAGACGGTTGACTTTCGCTTGCTCGCAGAGGCATTGGGCAGGTGTCGCACGAGATGGGGGACAGATGAAAAAGCCAAAATAGAAAGAATGTGTATCTCTCTCCTTATATCGACGAACCTTTAAACTCAAAGGTAATAAAAAGTTTCGTTCCTGAACTAAGAAGCCGTAAGTGTTTTTCGTGTTTCGAGATCCTATGTTCTATGATATATATATATATGAACATTATATGTCCATTTCGCATATCCGTATCTGGTTATGGTACACTTGAAGACGTTATGTATTTAATAGATTTAACAATAATTCTAAACTGGTAAATACTTTATTCTTAGTTTCAGCATGTTTTAAGAGAAAATATAGTTCAAAATTCTATTGAAGTTTATCTCAAACAGATCATTTTGACCCGTAGATAAGACCAAAATGAATTCTAGAAGCTCCGAATCAGTTTTGATCTAAGAGTAATAGCAGTAGTGGGGTGACTCCTCCCTCAGCAAGCAACAAAACTGCAGTCTTCCAACTGAAAGCAACATTTCTATTTTAAGCTATTCAGTTTAGTTAAACATTTCTTATTCCAAAAATTCAGTTTAGTATAAGTATAGATTTTCTCATATACAGTTAAATGTCAAAACAGTTCTATTTCATACAATTCAGTTTAGCATAAGTACACAGTTTAGTTCTATTTGACCCATAGATAGGACCCTATCAAGTGCTATCACTCCGGGCCAGTGTGAACCTTTGAGCAATGGCAATGAAGGGGTGCCCTGCATTTCCAAAAGCTTCAGTATTACTAAATTCCATCTGACGAGGTTGAATGAGCGGAATAAATTTACTATGGAAATGGAATACTATTTCTAAATGTCTTTAAGCAAATATATATATATATATATATATGTATATATATTGTCATCCGTAGGCAGACTTTCTTTGTATCAGAACTCTTCAGTGAGACGCTTCAATCTGGGATCGAAATTCGGTTAACTTTACGCCAGCACGACAATATAACCTCTCAACCATCAGCAAACCCAATGAATACAAGGGAATTCAACGTATACGTATTAACTTCTGTTCATTTATATTTTGCGAGAGACAGAATTGCTCAGTTCGATAGAAGAGTTTTGCATTACGCGAGTAATTCCTTTGTCAAAGTGCTCAACTCCCCAAGGGGATCATGTATATTTTCATCAACAGACAGACTGTTTCGTTTTATCATAACTCTTCAGCGTGGCTAGACATGCGAGACCATTCAAGCTGGGATCAAAACTCGGCTAACATTACATCAGCCCGATAACATAACCTCTCAGCCAGCAGCAGACCCAACGCAAGCTTGGGAATTTAACTCGTATATATGTATACACACACACACACGCACGCACACACATACACAAACATATATATATATATATATATATATATGGAGGGGGCGTGAAAATGTCCAGTGGTAGACATTTTGAAAAAAAAGGTGGAGTGGATGTTGCATATTGACCCTTGACCAAGCCGTCAATCAGAGATTCTTTGAAAAGGACACATATGAGTAAGTAAGAGGAAGATGTCAGGTGATTTATCGGAAATCGTGGAAGTTATGAAATAATATATGCAGATGCCGCGTGAGGGTCAGAGATAGTTGAAGTCAGTGTGAGTCAGACCATGCTTGCAGTCATTGACAGCGCTCCATAGCGGCCTTCGGTTGAGTATCCCCCAGCTGAGAAGCAGAAAAAGTGTTTAGTGGGGTCTTAAAAATAACACAGCGTGGTATGGTCAAGAGAAAAAGAAGTTATGGGTCAATATAGGAGTCTGGCTTTGTCTCTCTTCGTCCGTCTGTTTCTCTCACACAACAGATATTTGACCCCTTTCGAAAGAATAAAAAGATCTATATATTTTCATAACTGTTGTGGTCCTTCCGTATGAGTATATAACAAATCGAGCAACCATATATATATATTGTCACTATTCTATATACTGACTCTGCCTGCGTAAACTATAAATTTACAAACGTGTATATGGCGTTGGGAACTTACTACGTACTGTCACTCGCAATTTTGATACAATTACATAGATTCAATTATTCTTATCTCATATTAATAACCTACAAGTAATTGAATATAGTTCATAATCGGTTTAAACCAGTAAACACAACATACTGTCGTATATCGCACTGCTAGTCAAACAACGAAGGACTCGTAGATATATAAACATATTTATACTTTTGTTCTTTGACGGCAACTTGTGTGAAGCAGGAATACAGCCAGAGAGAGTTCGCACATATCTTTCATCTGTGGCGGGGACCCTTTGTGTGTTTTAGAGTGACAGCCGGAGAACACACATGACATGTTTGTTTGAGTGACCAGCGGGTCTTTCCTTTCGCTTGAGAGACCAACGGACCTCTCCCCTTCGCTGGAGCGACCAGCGGACCTCTCCCCTTCGCTTGAGAGACCGACAGACCTCTCCCTTTCGCTTGAGCGACCAATGGATCTCCGCCTTCTGCCCAAAATTACAGACCTTATATTTTCTTTTCAAGTCCCATGCAGAAGTATGAACATCCTCTTCACTTCCCGTATTTTTTCTGTTTATGGTTGGTTATCGGAATTTACATACTTCTGGTTTTTTTTCCGGTAATTTGTTGATCTTATCTGCGAACGGAAATATCTGGCACGCTATCCATTGGCATTAAACTATATTCTTCGCCATCTCTCTTTATTTTTCCCACTTTGTTGATGTTATCTTGCGACCGCATCAAGTCTCCTAAGTTCATCGTCTCTAGCTAAGCTAGTATATTACAAGAGTTGGTTATAGTATTAACCTTTTAAAAGCTAATTCATTACTTTAGTGCCAAATGATTTGACACATAGATGGAACTAAAAAAGGGTTTAGCACTCCAGATCAGAGTGGACTTGGGAGTAATGCCATCGAAGGGTGTCCCTGCAGATTTGTAAAACTGGAGCTTTAATCGCCGGTATCTTGCCAACAAATTGATGTATAGGAGTCCCTGCGGTGCATAATTTGGTGATGTCTATCACAACAGTAACTCAATACATACGCGAATACAAACATATATACAAATGCAGGCGGACACTGTTGTTCAGGTACGAATGGTTTATTAATTTCTGGCTTCGGTTCTTCGACACGAGGATAAAAACACAATTCTTAAAAGTCTTTCGTAATCATAATATGCTAACCCCACCCGCAACAGTCACATTTCGTTGTGTTTAAGATCTCAATTCATCTCTGCCGGTAGAGATCCGAAAAACTCAACTCTTCGACTCTATGGCCGAAACCCCAACACTCAACTCCATGGCAGAAACTGAATTGTCTGCCTTCATGGCCCTATCTCATCTCCCAGCTGACTCTTTTTCAAAATACTCAAATTCTCAGGACCATCTCTTCCGGGCATGACATCATCCACACTCCAGACCCATTTCCTCTCTGCGTATTTATTATAACAATGGTGATTGTCATATCCTTTGCGCGTAAGAGTAAAACTGTACCCAATGACTATGCACCTGAACTCTTAACCCGAAAACTTCAAAGCCCAACCATTTGTGAATGATAAGATATAATTAACGAAAATTGATTATTAAAAAAAAAATGATTCCTTAATAATATAACAGCTAGTGTGCTGGACTGCAGCATCGTAGTAAGCAAGTGCGAAATCTATTACTTTCACAATTACCCAACAAAAATAGCACATTGTACCTACAAAGTTTTGTTGTTCTTTTTAATAGAAGAAATATATTAAAGATTATCTAATTCTAACTAATCTAATGTGTTTGATAAGGCTTGAAATAAGCTGCAGAAGGGTAAAAAAAAACCCTCCAAAAATGGGGTATACTATATGGATGCTGTGGCTTCACTCTTGGAAATGGCATTAGTGTGCAAAAGTTGGCGAATGTAGTCGAGAGCGACCCGAAGGCTCCTTTTTCAATAGCTACTACACCGAGGTGTAGGAGAGGGCGCTACTCCATTCCCTGGATTGCTCCACTTTACCCTTGATACGTACCTTATAATGCTGAGTGTTAAGCAAGTACATATCAAGTACCATTTTTTAGGTTTTTGGTATGACTCGACCTGGGATTGAACGTCGGTCTCCCTAAACTTTGGCGAAGTAGTAACAGTTAGAATTCTTTTTATGGGTCAAATAGACTTGTTGAAAAGTTATTTTTAATCGATGGGACCGTGTGCCAAAAAAAATTTATATATAATCTATGGAACCGTGTGCAAAAAAAAATTTAAAAAAATAAGAAACTCTACACACAAATCGTTATGAACGTTAATCTCTAACCTCTTGTCATGAAACAGTTTTCAATAGGTTTACATGCCTTTAACAGCAATGAATCAATCGACCAAAGCGTTTCGGTATCTTAGCTTCCAATGATCTGATCCACTCAAAACTAATTTCATTTACATCGGTGAGCAAATCAAGAGGGTTGCTTTATGGTAGAAAATTTATGCTAAAATGTCTCATTTTCACAATAATTCAGTTACAACCAAACACACGCAGAGATTTAATATTCTAATAGATATTGATTAAAAAACTTTTCTCTTTCGCTAGTACGGTTTCTAAAACTCTATCTAATCATTTTACGTCTCCAGGTTGAAGAACTGCCTATAAACCTAATTAGTAAAGCTTAATTAAATATGATTAATTTTGCAGCAGAGATGCTTCATTAGTTCTTTTCTTTTGAAGTCTGAAAATTTCAATTAGTAATGTCTTGCAGCAACATTGCTTCCTGCTGATTACTACTTATTCCTAGAGCACCAACCTTAATTTACAACGGCTTTTTCCTTATGGGAACAATCATTTTTATGTTGAAACATTTCCAAATAATCTAAAAATGTTTAGTTCTACATCAAACCATTTGGCTGTCTATAGAAGACGGTAACAAATAAACTCTACCTAGCACCAGGGCCAGTAAAAAAGTCCTCGGCTTAACAAAAATGAAATCACCAAGAGCCACGAATCGCACATGCACTCCATATATTCCTGCAATTCCACATACATCGTTTCTTTTACTTCCAGGAATATGACTTACAGTCAAGTCGTGCAGAAAACAACGGTTACAAAAGTTAAGCAGCGATGAACCTGTTCAGTTCTTAGGTGGGTAACATCTTAAGTAAAGTAGGTATTGCGAGTGACCTTCCAGAAAATTAATAAGAATTTGAAAAAAAGAAAAAAAAATCGTCATATTTGCCTTGGTTGGGCTGATAACTCTTCAGAACTATCTTGCATAGATATTCATTGATTTCGGTATTCACTGCTTTTGTTCGTCTAGTCAGGAATACGTTGCATCTGTCTCCTGCAGAGGGGTAAGCCACCCACCCAAATGAACGTTATCCTGGTTTTGACATTAAACTACCTCTGACGGTGTTTTCTTGAGCTCTGAGGTGTGTGTAGTACGCCTTCAGGTCCATTCTGGCCTTTAAGAGTTCCATGATGAGTCATATAGATAGTTTTGTGAATGGTTCGTATTATAAAGGAATATCTGTTATCATATAACAGTGTACAAAAACTTAAAAATCTCCATAAAAATGTAAATATGAATATACAGTATACGTTTTTCCTTTAAATTTAGGAATGAAATAACCCAATCCCGTTAAAATCAATCATTTAACGCTTTTTGAACAATATCCTGATGATCAAGTAAATCAGAATATATAAATACAATATAACTTATTATTGATCTTTATCACAATTTTATAGATATTCTTATAACTATTATGAATTTGAACATATTCATACATTTTTTTATTACTATTTATATCACAATTTTTTACATATTTTATCACTATTATATTTATACCACATTTATATCAGAATTTTATACAAATTTTTACTCACGTTTATACATATTTTCTCACCATCATATATATATATATATATATATATATATATATATATCGGAGGTGTTAAATAGTTGTTGACACAAAAGGGCGTGGTTGGTCTATAATTAGGAATAGGTTTCAGAGATTTTTTTTTAAAATAAAAGTAAGGTTTTTTATTTTTATTTATCTTATTTTATATATATATATATATATATATATATATATATATATATATATATATATATATATATATGTATATGTAAATTCTAAGCTAGGTGGGTTTTTGGTGAATATAAGACGGCGCTTTCCTCCTTTAGCATTAGTTGGAGTTAGGCTTCCTGATGATCCGATAAGGTGAATCTTTAGTAGAAGATTTCCAATTCGCGATTTAAGTCAATTATATATATATATATATATATATATATATATATATATATATATATATTATATATTGATCACAATTTCATGCATATTCTAATGAATTTTATATATATTTCATCAGAATTTTATGTATATTTCATCATAATTATATACATATTTTCATCACTATTTTACCTATATTTTTTTTCACAATTCTTAACATACTTCCTCGACATCTTATGCATATTTTTTCACCATTTTGTACATATTTGAATCACAATCTTATACAAAATCGTTACACACATTTATACATACTTTATCTAAATTTTATATGTATTTTTATCACAATTTTATACATATTCCACCGTAAAACTTAAATCCGTTTGATTTACGAATTGTACAGCTCAACTAAGATGAGTAACAAATGTAAATCTTACTGCTTAAATGAAGAATCGGTGCCAATTCAGTGAAGTTTATAAAAAAAAAAAAGATTGTTTTGTGGAAATAAATTTTGCCGCAAAAAATGTCAGAACATAAATCTTTTTTATTAATAGGAATGTCTGATTTTGTTTCTTTATTTTTTGGATGGGGCAGGGAGGATTGTCTCGTGATGCTGGGAATTTTAATGTGAGTGAGGAGAAAACCGAAATAAACTTTATAGTCGACTCTTTAAAAAGTTGCTAATGTTTACCGTCCTTCTCACAACCAACGTAATATCTGTCATCCCAAAAATATGCGTATATATTTTTATCTATTTTGTCTGTGGTCTTCCTAAACCTATTTATAAATGAAACGCTGATGAAAGAAATACCAAGTTACTTCCACTAAAAGGATATTCACATACGACGCGTTAAACGGCACAGCCAAATTATGTTTAACAAAAAATAATCTATCTATCTATCTATCTATCTATCTGGTTGGTTTGTTGGTTGGTTTATTGGTTATTTGGTTTATGGCATATCAACCTTTGTCGGTTATTAAATGCCAGATCCATTTTTATGCAAATAGTCAGTTCTATTTCAAACAATTCAGTTTAGCATGAGTACACAGTTTAATTGTAAAAACATTTCTATTTCAAGCTATTCACATAATTTAAACATTTCCAATTCAACT
>OY757933.1:18109577-18154577 GCA_963585895.1 Sepioteuthis lessoniana
ACAATAATTATAAAATCTATCTTCAAAACAATCGCTAATTAATTAATATTTTAAAAAAAGAAAAGAAAACAGATTGTTAAAAAATAAGTTTGAAAATTGATAAAGTAATATCCAGCATTACATTTTGGCCAACGTCCAAATTGCCTTTACGACACTTTTCTGGACTAAATTTCAGTTTAATGAATATAATTACACGCGATGCTACGTTAATCAGCAACGTCATTTACGTCATAAAAAATGAAATTTAAAACATTCCTTAAAAACACATTTGAAATAAATTAAAATTAACAATAAAAGCTAAATTAGGCCAAAAATGATTAAATACATTAGGCTCATTGTCCTAGTGGGTAGAGTGTTCGCCAATGATCCGGGACCCCTGGGTTCAATCCCAGGTCACGTCATACCAAAGACTTTAAAAATGGTACTTGATACCTCCTTGCTTAACACTCAGCAATATAAGGTACATATCAAGGGTAAAGTTGTGCAATCCAGGGAAAGGAGTCGCGCCCGCCTACACCTTGGTGTGGTAGCTATTGAAAAGGGAGCCCTCGGGTCGCCCTCGACTGAGGTCGCCAACTTTACTTTACTTATATTCTAAAATATAAAGTACAATAAAATATTTACATTGAAAATTTATAAACAAATGACATAGCATAGGTGAAGGTAAAATAACATCATAGCAAAACCCCAGTGACAATGTGTAAGAAGCCAAGTGTAGCCAACAGGTGAGTGATCCATTGCTTTCATGTGTCTACATAATCTTATTACAAATGAAACAATTTCTTTCGGGAAACTAAATTCTCGTAGTATTTGCTCCATCTTTCCTCTCTGAATGGAATCAAATGCTTTGGAAATCAACGAATAATAGTGTTGCCATAATTTTTTTTTTTTTTTTGGCTTGAAATCTTTCGATACTTTGACTGAATCTGTGAGGTTGTGGGTCGATTTATTCGAAAACTTTTTCCTAAGTCATTTCTCGATTTCAGGTCTGCCGATATTATGTCCTTCGAACATCACTTGATCAAATGAAAGAAAAATGTTTTACGCTAAAAAGCACAAGAAGCAGACAATATCCCACAGGGCGTATGATAGATTTAGATTAGGCAGATAATCTGGCGTTTCGCACAAATACACCTGGTCTTGTCGAATCCATTCTGCGTAGTCGAAAGAAAACAGCAAGTAGTATCGGCTTCGTTGTGAACGCAAATAAAACAGTGTCCGTACGTTCTAAACAAGAAGGAATCATCTCCACTTTAAGTGGCAGATATCTAAAACTCATATACCAGTTCACATACCTCGGTAGCAATATCTTATCTACTGATATTGATATCAATATACACATCATAAAGGCATTGAATGCTATTAACAGGTTACTGATTATATGGAAATCTGATTTTTTCGACAAAATAAAACAGGATTTCTTCCAAGATGTGGCTGTATAGACGCACCAGTGTCCGCACGTTCTAAACAAGAAGGAATCATCTCCACTTTAAGTAGCAGATATCTAAAACTCATATACCAGTTCCCATACATCGGTAGCAATATCTTTTCTACTGATATTGATATCAATATACACCTCATAAAGGCATTGAATGCTATTAAGAGGTTACTGATAATATAGAAATCTGATTTTTTCGACAAAATAAAACAGGATTTCTTCCAAGATGTGGCTGTATAGATGCACCAATGGACGCTAACAAAACGCATGTAGAAAAATTTTGATGGGA
The DNA here is from genome assembly GCA_963585895.1 of Sepioteuthis lessoniana. Lineage (NCBI taxonomy): Eukaryota > Metazoa > Mollusca > Cephalopoda > Myopsida > Loliginidae > Sepioteuthis > Sepioteuthis lessoniana. The sequence goes on from OY757933.1 coordinate 18,111,305, forward strand.
ACTACAAAAGAAGGCTATGTACTACTTGGAACAAATCCTGCAAGTATCATCATAAAAAACAACAACTGCGCGACCACTTACCTCCCATCTCACAAACCACCCAAATTAGACGAACAAAACATGCCGAGTAATGCTGGAGAAGTAAAGACGAACTCATCAGAGATGTTTGCCAATGGACTCCTTTTCTTGGATGCGCCAGTGATGGATGACCAGCAAAGAATCACATACATCAACTGTGTACCAAATAGACTTTTGTACCACTACGTGGCGGACAGGTTTGTATGTGTATCGCTACGTTTTAAGTGGTATTCAGACCCAGTTTCAACCTAAGCAAGGGAAAAAGGAGACGAACAAACAGAATCCTGTCTTTTTTCAATAACACAAAAGTTTATTCGCCACACTTTACAAGTAGCCGTCAAGAGAAAAAAAAAACAGAATAAAAACTGCGTTGCCCTCGTTAAGTGGACAAAGAGAAGCAACATGTCATGAAGAGGAAGAGAGAGCAAGCACAGACCTTGAATTTTTCTTTCAGGTTTTCTGTTGCAATTCTAAGGCACCTGTCTGCTGGTGTCATCTCCACAGCTGCGTGCCTGGAGTGAGACCATTTTTAGGAGTTCACCTCAAAATGAACGCCGTAACTTTCAACTATCTTCACATTGTTCTGGTTAGTGTTCATTCTCGTCTTTACCTCATCACGTCTCCGAGCCAACTAACTTTCAAAACCCGAGTCGTCCCCTTATTTCCGCCTGATGTCGGAAGGAGGAATATATCCGTTTCCTGTGGTTCCACAATTGTGCAGAAGATTTGGGATTCCCAGGATTTTTCGAGTCATTTTTAATTACCGTAGTCATAAACCCGTGATGGAATGAGCTACAATGAGTGCTTTAGCTTGACTCACTCAGGTCAGCTAGCCGTTCTGTAGACTCCCTGTCTCCTTTTTCTTTTTATTTTTCCCCTCCTTCTCTCTCTCCTTCCCCCGAAATTCTCTTCATAACTTGGATCTTCCATATCACGTTAAATCTGTACGGACACTAGATGTTCTTTAGAGGACCAGCTAGGAGCGATGGACAAAAAGAACGGAGAACGAGAGAGAGAGAGAGAGAGAGAGAGAGAGAGAGAGAGAGAGAGAGAGGCAGGGTACTCTGAGCTGCAAGTTTGACTTAATAAGGACAATAACGCAAAACTTAGTCATTCTGCTGTCTTCATGCTTTTGGTTGACGCCACACACACACACACATATTGATATAGATATATGTAAATTAATATATAATAATATATATCTGTAATATATATGTATATATATATAATGAGTAATATAAGTAATAGTTAATATGTAATATATATATATATAATGAGTAACGAACAGTTAACCAGGTGACAGTTTTCCATTTTGAGCAAAAATTACCAGTTGAAATTTAACAAAATTTCCACAGAATGACTGAAATAGTTAAATGCCCGTGCTGTGTAAGAATTGTAAGTTTCTACTGAAATACACAGAAACTACAACATTTTACTTAATCTACTTAACTTTTAAAGAGTCCAAATTATTTGCCAGATGTAATTCAAACACATGCATACAAGAAAATATCCCTTTATTTGCGTCCTATGGAGATTGTTATGGATGTATACGGTAACCAACATGAAATAAATAGAAAGTGGAGGTCAAATGATAGTCAGGCTGGTTAATCCAGGATACGCGAACATTTAATTGAAATTACTTAGATAAGGCGCATGTGCATTGAACGTCAATTTCTGGATCTTTTCTGATGCAATTCCACGTGATATATTCACTATTGCCTACTACAAGTCCTGGCTTTAAAATTGGAATCCATTTTTAGAAACTTGTCTCTTTAGAATGCTCCAAATATTTTCGAATGAATTTAAGTCTGGAGAATTAGCCCGCCAGTTCATCTTCCGAGGTACAAAGAATCCTAATTCTTGCAGGTAAACTATCTTGCATAAATATGATTGTTCTTCTGAAGACGATCATTCGCCTTTTTAACCAAGGTTCAAGGTGCTCTCTCATGAAGGCTATAAAAGTATCTGCATTCATTTTTAATACTGTCAGGTACTTTCAACGGACCAACCATTATTCCAGCTCAAATCAAGTTACCACCTCCTTGTTGACGTCTCGAGCGTTGATGATGATTACGTCCAGTTACAACCCTTCTTTTGCTCTGACTTCTCATGTCCTGCAAGCGTATCACGAGCTTTATCCATGAACAAAATCTTTGAGAAGTCGAACTTCATGTTATATTTTGCCGAGTTTGTATGTTTGGTTTTATTTCTTTATTTAATGGCATATCAACCTTTGTAGCTTATTTAATGCCAAAGCCATCCCTCTAGAAGAACAGAAGTGGAACTATTTAATCCACAGCTGGGAGGGTAAAGGGGTTCATACCTTTCCCAAGGATATTTATCCGAAAGTGAACGTAATAGCGCGACTGAAGTTCGAACTCGCTTATACGATTCTGCAGTCCATCGCTTTAACCATCACACCACGATGTCACCTCTAATTTTGTATGTACACTTTTTGTGAATGGACGTGTTGCCACCGCTTTGAATGATATTCCGACTTTTTTTCCGAAGAAGTCCTCGAGTAGTTCTGGATAAAGTCGTTTTTTCAATTCACTTGAAAAGTTCACCGCTGGTCAGACCTAGTTTATTCATAGCATCACATTTAATTAGTGACAAATTACTTAGGGAAACAAGCCTCGAGTGACTCTTATCAGTCAAACGCATCTTGGTTGTAGCTGCAATAATTATTTTGAATATTTCTTATATTGATTTTGATTTTGGAAGTTAAAATGTTACAACAGACTCAGGCAAGTAACATATGTGACCCATAATTACACGATTATCTTTTCACTCGTTAATATAGAATTATATACTGAAGTATAAGTCAGACCTGACCGATAAAATGAAACGCAGTTTCTTCCAAGCAGTAATCGTGTCTATACTTTTATATAGATGCACTACATGGACGCTAACTAAAAGGCTGGAGAAAAAGCTTGACGGCAACTACACAAGAATGCTGCGAGCAATATTGAACAGGTCCTGGTGGCAACACCCCACAGAGTAGCAGCTGTACGGCGACCTACCTTCCATCACGAAAACTATCCAAGTTAGACGAACCAGACATGCAGGACAGTGATGGGGAAGTGGGGACGAGCTCGTAAGTGATGTACTCCTATGGACCCCTTCACATGGCCGAACAAAAGCAGGTTGACCAGCTCGAACCTACATACAGAAGCTCTGTGAGGATACTGGGTGAAGCCTTGAGGACCTGCCAGATGTGATGAACGATGGGAAGAGGTGGTGAGAGAGGGTCAGGGATATCCGTGCTGATGGCATGACAAGATGATGATGATACTTCTAGTCTAGCAAACGGCTTCAGTTTGGTTATTCTTGCGTGGTACCTTAAAGGTTTTACATAGCATGTGCTATATAATTAAGGAATGATTTTTTTTATTTTAATCATTTTTCAATAATTATATCTTATTATTCAATTTGGTTGGGCTTTGAACTATTCGGGTTAAGAGTTCAGGTGCATTGTCGTTGGGTACAGTTTTACGCTCGTGTGTAAAGGATATGGCAATCACCATTGTCATTATAAACCCCAGACAGGAAATGAGGCTGGAGTATGGATGACGTCATGCCCGGAAGAGATGGTCCTGAGAATTTGAGGATTTTCAAAAAGAGTCAGTTGAAAGTTGACATTAGACCATGCAGGTATGAGTTTCTGCTATGGGGTATAGAGTTTAGTTTTCTGCCGTTGCAGCAGCGGTTAAGATTTTCGGATCTTTACTGACAGAGATCTTAAACACCACAAGATGCACCGTGTGTTGGGATGGGGTTAGCATGTTAAGAATTGTGTCTCTCTCCTCGTGTCTCTCTCCGTTTGTATCTGAACAACAGAGTCCGCCAGTTTCCGCCTGTATTTGTGTTGTGTGGTTTGTATATGTATACAGGTAATATACAACAGCACACATAACTTTTGCCCTCAGTCTGTGAAAAAATCTTTAACTTTCAATTTATAATTTTTGGACAAAATGGAAAATGGTCACCGAGTTAATAATTCTATACGCAGTGGATACATATAACATTATTTGAACAAATATTATCCACTGAAGATCACTTTTCGTCTGTCATACTTTTTCCCTCTTTTTTTCTTTCCTCCATTCTTTTTTCTTTTTGTGATGTTGTTATTTTGTCTTGTTTTTTTTTTTTACAAAGTTTAAAAGCCTAGAGCAATTAATTCATTAAAATTGGTCATTTTCCTGTCTTTGCGACAAGCCAATGAGTTAAATCATATACAAAAATCTTGTTACTGATTTATTATGTCTCGACACGGCTTCTTGAGAGACTAATACGAAACGAAAAATATTTTCATTTTCTCATTAAAAAAAATAGATAAATATATAAATACATAGGTAAATATCAATACACTAAGATAAAAAGATTGTGAAATATATATACATAAACACATATATATGAACAGATTAGATATATAGATAGATATGAACAGAACAAGATAGATAGATAAATAGATAGATAGATAGATAGATAGATAGATATGAACAGAACAAGATAGATAGATAGATAGATAGATATGAACAGAACAACATATATATATATATATATATATATACATATGGACAGATAGATAGATATGAACAGAACAAGATAGATAGATAGATAGATATGAACAGAACAAGATAGATAGATAGATAGATAGATAGATATGAACAGAACAACATATATATAGATAGATAGATAGATAGATATGAACAGAACAAGATAGATAGATAGATAGATAGATATGAACAGAACAAGATAGATAGATTGATAGATATGAACAGAACAACATAGATAGATAGATAGATAGATAGATTTTTCCTTTTTTTATTCATTTTTCCCTGGTCTAAACGCAGAAACATCATCATCATCATCATCATATCGCGCTGGTAGCACGGATATCCCTGACCCTCTCTCGCCACTCCTCCCTATCGTTCATCGCCCTAGGTAGGTCTTCAGGACAACATCCTATATCCTCACATAGCTGCTGAATGTACGTTCGAGCTGGTCGTCCTGCTTTTGCGCGGCCATGTGTGGGGATCCATAAGAGTACATCTCTTATGAGTTCATCTCTGCTTCTCCAGCAGTGTCCTGCATGTCTGGTTCGTCTAACTTGAATAGTTTTCGTGATAGGGGGCAGGTGGCCGTACAGTTGGTGTCTTGTGGGGTGTTGCTGCCAGGACTTGTTCAGGATTGCACGCAGCATTCTTGTGTAATTGCCATCTAGCTTCTTCTCCAGTCGTTCTTCAAAAACTCATAGAAAAGCGTAAAAAACATTTTTCCCGATTTTAAAAGCCTGTAAGTTTTGTCTAAAAGCAGTAATGAATGGTGGAACTGTGCCATATATTTGTAAAGACATTTATTTTGAAAGTATGACAAAATCCATAATACATATCATTTGTAATATTGCGAATATTTTCAACTAGTCTGGTAGTTTGGGTATTACATCAAATTCAAGAGAATTGACTTCCTAATACATGAAGCATATTAATGGATAATCCTCTTTCCGTCTGCTTAACGCGATCCGCTTTCATTAAAAGCTATCTTTATAGAAGATAGTATTGCTTTAAATAAGATAGAGTAATGTGAAAGAATGGAGCTGTTGCTGCAGGTGGTCTTTACTCTCCTTTCGAAATTTTAATTGTTTGTGGCTTTTCAATCGAACACAATTACGGTTTCCCTCTAGAAATATATGATTCTCTAACTTACACAAATCAAATACTTCAAGTTCAGCTTCATAAATCAAAAAGCCAGACGAGCTTACTTAAATCTTCAGTAAACAACATTTTCAGTTAAGGGACTTTATATGATTCCACTGAGGCATTTCATACAAGTTATGCTCTCCGAAATAAAATCCTCCCATTTGTTTTACGAGACCTACAATAAATTCAGGCGACACAATAATACCGTTAGACAGATTTTTTTTCGGCTACTAAACGCTATTTTTTGCATATACCTTACCATTGGTTATGCATTTTATTCGATGATAAACAAATCAAGATATGTCCCATCAAAACATCAGCAAAAGCCAGCGTCTTTGTCTAGAAAATGTCAGCGTAGCTTACGTTTTGATTGCTCTACGCTTGTGATTGGTTTGGTTTGGTTTCTTTGTTTAATGGCATATCAACCTTTGTAGGTTATTTAATGCCAAAGTCATTCTCGTAGAAGAACAGTAGTGGTACTATTTAACCCATAGCTGGGAGGATAAGGGGGTTCATACCTTTCCCAAGGATATTTGCCCGAAAGTGAACGTAATAGCGCAACTGGAGTACGAACTCGCGTACTACGATTCCGCAGTCCATCGGTTTAACCATTACCCCACCAGGACACCCCTCTACGCTTGTGTGGCTTTTATAATACTCTCCACACTCAGAGACTATTATCTCGTGATAAGCCAGGACGGGGAAAGTAGTTTATATAACCCTATTACATATAATTTCAAAAAGCTTATGGCCTCAAATTACTGATAATAATAATTAGTGAAAACATATTACTTCAAGTAATTATTTTTATTTCCCAGTCGGCTGGAGTTGTAGAATACACCGACTGCACCTATGCAGTGGGGTAAGTTCCCCCAACGAGTGTCCTGATATGACACAACACAATCTGAGGGTGAGGTTCCAGTGATGCTGGGGCTTTAGGGAATACGAAGCACCTCTTCATTGTCATTGCTCCCTGGTCAACTCTGGCCCGGAATGCAAACACCTGATATGGCCCTATCAATGGGTTAAATAGAACTAAACTGCATACTGATGCTAAACTGAATTGTTTGAATTAGAACTGTTTAACTAAACTGAATAGCTTGAAATAGAAATGTTTTTGACAATAAAACTGTACCTGCATTTAAACTGCGTAAGTATGCTAAACTGAATTGTTTGAAATGGAACCGTTTTTGACATTGACACTCTACTTACGCGAAACTGAATTGTTTAATATATAACTGTTTTGACATTTAACTATGTGGAAACAAAAACTATACTTATAATAAACTCAATTAGCCTTAATTAGAACTGCTTGAATAAACTGAATTGCTTGAAATAGAAATGTTTGACAATCAAACTAAATGTTTAATTGAATTGTTTGAAACAGATTATTCTATAAAAATGGATTTAGCATTAGATAACCTGCAAAAGTTGATATATCATAAAAACCAACCAACCGACCAATTAATTATTCTTTTTTAAATGTCTTTTTTAAATGTAGATAGTTATATATTTTCATGTAATCCAAATACATATAATTTGTAGACATTGGTATTGTTTCAGGTATTCCAAGTTAATACAATTAATTAGCACACTGTTATATAGGTTGAATAATTCTTATCCAGTGGAAATAATTGGAACATAGTTATATGGTTTCAAATATCCAAATACGAAAAATTGGCAGCCTTTTAAATGCGTTCAAGCATCCTTAGTAACTATATTGTTTTAAAAAACGAATGATGATTATCCCTTGTAAAGAATTATAGTAACGATTCTTTATACAAATAATTTCCTCCCACGAAGGTTAATACGCCTTTAAACAATGACTGTGAAACAGTAATAATTTTCACACAACCGGCTCATTGGCATAGTGAGTAGAGTGTTCGCCAATGGTCCAGAACACCGGGTTTCAATCCCAGGTCGAGTCATACCAAAGACTTTTAAAATGGTACCTCCTTGCTTAACACTCACCAATATACTGTACTTATCAAGGGTAAAGTAGAGCAATCTAGGGGAAGGAGTGTAGTAGCTATTGAAAAGGGAGCCTTCTGCTCGCCCTCGGCTATGTCGCCAACTTTACTTTTATATATTTTCTCGTATTCCTAATTAATTTTAATTCAAAGGAATTTTTTTAGGACTTTAACGGACCACCTCATGTCAGAATCGATCTTGGAGTTATTGCAATAAAAGAGCACTCAATACTCCTCAGATGTTAAGAACTGCTGCCTCATCCCAGGATGATTGAAGATGTTGAGGAACTCGTTGTGAAATTTATTTGCTCCTCTTTATTTGGTGTTCATTGTTCAGAGACGTTCCGATGGTGGATGTGAAAATACTTTCTTTCAAGCGGTCATTTTGGCTAAAGAAGAAAATGTTCATACAACCAATTTACTGCTGCTACTCAACAAGGCAGTTGCTCAGTCGGCTAGGGTGGGGTTGTAGAATACACCGACTGCTTCTCTGCAGAGGGGTAAGACCCTCCAACGAGAACCGAGTTGGCTGGGGCTGTAGAATATACCGTCTGGTTCTTTGCAGAGAGGTAAGACCATCCAACGAGAACTCAGTTAGCTGGGTCTGTAGAATACACCGACTGTTTCTCTGCAGAGGGGTAAGACCCTCCAATGAGAACCGACTGTTTTTCTGCCGAAAAGTTAGACTCCCACAACGAATGTTCTGGATATAAGACAAAAAAATCTGATGGTGAGGCTCCAGTAATGCTGGAGCTTTAGGGAATATGGAGTAACTCTTTATTGCTATCGTTCCCAGGTCCACTCATGCCCGGAGTGGGAAAACCTATCTATGGGTCAAATAGAACTAAATTGTGTACTCATGCTAAACTGAATTTTTTTTTAATAGAACAATTTATATGTATAAAATAGATTTGGCATTAAATAACCTACAATGGTTGATATGCCATAAAACTAAAACCAAACCAATCTACAGGGCAGGTCTAAATGCAATCACCACCCTTGATGCTATACACTCAACAGCCTCAATAATTTTATCCAGTCAAAGTGTTTCTTTTTTCACATGAATTTCCAATAAACCAACTTTATCTTTTTCTTTATGGAAATGGAAAAACCTAATCAACCAACTCTCCGTTCCAACAATGTTTTATCATTTCACAACGGAGTCCATATTGTGTCCTGGATATCTTTAAGGGACGAGCATCAAAGACCTAAGTCTTCACAGTCTTCACAGTCTTCTAAAATGTTGGTCTAAACAATGAAATGCTGAGATGAAGAATGTGAGGTCGTCACTTGTTCTCGATGATGAAAGAACAGACCAAATATTATGTTACAAAAACCCACTTACGTTTACTTTGGATGGTAAAGGTTCTTTTTGAACCGATTACATTAAATTTTGTATTAATTCAGTTGATTTAGAAAGACAATTTCTTTCATAAATAGTAGTCAATTTCCATTGGTAGGTGGAGTGATTTTGCTTAAATCTCCGAATAAACATCTGTTTCCGCAAAAGAAATAAAGCTACTCACTTGGAGTGAATGGGTTCTGACCGTTTCTATTGACCAAAAGTCCCAATTGAAGATCACAGAATACACTGTTTTTAAATATATATATACATATAATTTTGCTGCAATTGTGTGATATAACATATGACATAGATTTTCGGTTCGTTCCGAGTGATCCCGTGTGCTTCGACAAGCTGTCACATTGTGATTAGTAAACAGGGGGATGACAGTGCGTCAAGGCAGTCGGGTACAACAGGTGTGTAACCAAAAGGAGACCACGTGATAACCACACAGTCAGATTTAGACAGAGTGCAGAGAATCGGGAGTCCCCTAGAAGAAGTATGGGACAAGAAGAGGCCCCCCTCTCTGAGTATATGTCTCTCAATCTATCACTCAACTAACAACAAACTATGGGCCCTTTCAAGAAAAAATGAGAGATATATTTTCATAAGGAAGATGTTTCATTCGTTGATTATGTTTTTGGTTGGGTCTATGAAACTCAACAACAATTGTTGCTAGTAGGATATCTACTGTCACTAAGACTCTGAGAAAAATCTAGCATAGGAAACCGGAGTCTCACAAATGTCTTGAGAAAGTGTAAGAATTGAGGTCAAATATAAGTTGTAACCAGATGGGAGTAAAAGTACTTTATTTACTGAGGTAGCCATTTTCATTTTTCTTTTTTTTTTTTTTGTTTCCTCTCCTTCCTTGAATAGAACTACAAAAGAAAGTAGATTTATTTCAAAAAATTCTATGGATATCTTCAAAAAATTAATAAAAAATACATTTCCATGTCAACATAGTTTGATGATTTTCAGTTAAATTCTGCAGGTCGCACAGTATCGAGAGAATCGAAAAAAAAATTACAATTTCAGTACCCGAAATTCTGCAGAAAGTTTGTATCTAGCGTTTTTCATGGCGTTTTTACTCAGTTCCTCAAAATGAAATAATGTCCTTTTTGACTGTATCCTCAACAAAAGTGTATGGGACCCTCATACTAAAAAGGGGTATGTCGGGTGTAGAGTACCCCTTTATTGGAATTAACTGAATTCGAACTGTTTGAATAAACTAAATAGCTTGAAATAGAAATGTTTTCCACAATTAAACTGTTCTTACACTTAAACAGCGTACTTATCTTAAACTGAATTGTTTGAAATAGAACTATTTTCATAAATTGTACTTATTGGTAATTAAACTCTGTACTCATGTTAAACTGAATTGTTTGAAATAGAACTGACTTTTTGCATTAAAATGGATTTCGTGTTAAATAACCTACAAGGGTTGATATGCCATAAACTCCAAAGAACCAACCAACCAACCATACAACATGACGTTGTAGAGTTTTATGAAATTTATCACATCTAATCGAAACAGATTTGACCGTGGACAAAGAAATATCTCATAAGGAACTGCACAACAAATGTTGAACGCACAATGAATGCGATTCCGTAACATTCAAGTATTAAAATAACTTAATGAATCAAGATAATTAAAGTTGTCTCTGTAAGCAAAATAACCAATTTTGTGCGACAACTAGTCCTTGTTATTGAATATGGAGAAGAAAAAGGAAATTCCTGTGTTTATATGAATCTCAGATAACATGGAAGGCGTATCTGTAAAAACTTAGATTTCCTAAGGAGTCAAAAAAGAAAAAAGAAAAACTATTTCCCATGGTGCGAATTTAAGTGCTTCCGTTTGGCAGAAATTCTTTATCTTACAGAAATTATATTTATTGGTCGGTTTTGGATCGTTTACATTTTTTAATCACCACTTCTGATGAGCAAATGAATATGAAATATTGTTTGCCTTTCAGTTGGAAGTAAGTATGCTTCCGGTGTCCATATATATATATATATATATATATATAGAGAGAGAGAGAGAGAGAGAGAGAGACGTTTTTATGACAGTGTAGACGTTTATGTAACTATATATACATATATGTGCGTTCAAGTATATATTTGCCCAGTAGGCCGGGGCTGTAGAATACACTGACTGCACCTCTGCAGAGGGGTAAAACCCACTCCAAAGAGTGTCCTGTATATGACACTGAACAATCTGATGGTGAGGTTACAGTGATGCTGGAGATTTGAGGGATGTGGAGTATCCCTTCATTGCCATTGCTCCCAGGTCCACTCTGGCCCCGAGTGGTAGTAACCTATAAGGTCCTATCTATGGGTCAAATAGAATTAAACAGCGTATTTATGCTAATCTGAATTCCTTAAAATAGAACTGTTTTGACATTTGAAATGCGTACTTATGCTCAATTGAATTGTTGAAAGGAAACTCTTTATGAAATTGAAACTGAACCTAAGCTAGTTGTCTAAATATCTGAGATGAATCTTGTTGATTTTTATCATTAAGGGTTTTTTGACAATTGTCTTCATCTTTATTGTTTCGGCCGATATGTCCTCCGGCCTTCGTCAGGTGTTTTTCGAACTCGGGAAACTTCACGGAACTTCGAACTACGTTCTTTATTGGGTCACCTGTTCTGATTCCGTTAGCCATAACCGGATACAAGTGTTTAGTATTCCTGTATTGTTACTCGCCTCTAGTGAGGATTGAACCTGCTACCTCCAGATGATTGTTTCCTAAGGAAACCAACGCCTATTACCGTTACGCCATGTGTCCTGCTTCAGAGTGAATTTTTGGGACTTATAAACTTAATGTTCTTACTTGACTAGAATTACTGCTATTATGTATGATTTTTTACCTGTGCTCATATTCAGATTTTTTTAACCAACGCTTAACTGAATTGTTTGAAATAGAACTGTTTTGACACTAAACCGTGTAAACAAAATCTATAACCATACTAAACTGATTTAAAAAAAATTAAAACAGTTTAACTAAACTGAATAGATGGATTTGAAGTGTTTTTAACAATTAAACTGTGTACTCATGTTAAACTGACTTGTTTGAAATAAATTTGTATAAAAGTGTTATTTGGCATTGAATAACCTACAAAGGTTGATATGACATAAAACCCAAGCAAGCAATAGCAAGAAAGTATGTGTGTCTTCGTTAACATGCATGTGTATATGAGTGTTTTAAAATCTGTCATCAAATGCTTTTCGTAGATTATGTGAGTGTTTTAAAATCTGTCATCAAATGCTTTTCGTAGATTATAATTCATTCAATATCTCTTAGAGTATTTACTTCATTTCAAAATCCTTAACAGTTTGTTTGTTTTGTTTGTTTTGTTTGTTTTTTCTTTTTCCTTTTTGAATTTTTCGTAAATTAAATAATTATATCAAGACACTTTTCCAAAAGGAAATAGCAAAAATACATTTTGTTTTTTGATAAATGAATTTAAACGAGAAAACATTAAAATTTTTCAACGAAACATAGTTGAAGATATTTTTGTTTGGTCTAATACATATTTTATAAATATTAGCAAAATCATAATATAATGCGTGAAACTGGCCTTATAGGGTGTAAAGAAAAGAAAAAAAAACATGAACGTAGAGCATTGGCAAAATTGTCTGCAGCACACACACACATACACACACACACACACATATATATATATATATATATATATGGTACTTTCATGTGGTGTAAAGGTTATCATCTTGAAGGAGACATTGTCCATATTGGAATTCGCAGAACCAGATAAATCATTGAACGAAGTATTGGAGTTTATATCAAAGTTCGTCATGTAATAGCTGCTCCCTGTGTTATTGGCCTCCAGATTGTGTTGCGATTCCTTCACATCTAATACAAAAGTTCATCTCCCGATTCTATGCATTGTGATATCCGATATTTGTTGAGTTTTGATTGGTGGGATTTGATGAGATATTTCTTTTTATGTTTATGTTTTCGTTTATATATATATATATATATATAGAGAGAGAGAGAGAGAGAGAGAGAGAGAGAAAGAGAGAGTGAGAGAAGGAGGAAGAGAAAGAGAAAGAGTGAGAGAAGGAGACAGAAAGAGAAAGTTCTCTTTTTCATTTTGGTTCTCTGATTATTGTATAGCTCTAACTTCTTCAAAGTTCGAGCAATGTCATTTTATTACATTTGGGAACTTTTTTAAGATAACTTTTTCATGTTTATTTCGGCTTTTTGTAGGTTTCAAAACGTACGTTTTTTAGAGATTAATTTTTGATTCTATTTAACAAGTTCCCGTCATATATATTGCTCGTTATATACAACGAAATATACATCAGGAAATGATTGCAGCCCAAACGTGCAATAATAATGTATATGTATATCTATATTGGCTTAAGAGTAGAGTGTTTGCCAATGGTCCGGGAGATCGGGGTTCAATCCCAGCTATAGTCATACTAGAGCCTAAAAAATGTTACTTGATGCCACCTTTCTTAACACTCTGCAAAGGATGTATCCTAGCAGTAAAGTCTCCACCAACCTCGCAACCTTCGTTTTATGCCTTTGGGTTCAGTTAGGCTGAGAACCTTTCGGCTAAGTGCATGGGTTACTTAGGTGCAACATTAATGTAGGCGTTCGCGCGCATGCGGAGCGGACGAGTCACTCAGAGATGTCACAATAGAAACCCGAGATTGGAAACGGGTCTAGGGAGTTTGAATGACGTCACACACCGGAAACGCGCGGATGATTTTGGGAGACTTGAAAAAGTCAGTTAGTTGAGTTGAGTCCTGCGTACGTCAACATAGAAAGATTGTGTATCTCTCTTCCTTATGTCGAAACAGTTAACTCAAAGGAAATAAAAGGTTTCGTACCTGAACTAAGAAGTCGTTACGTGTTTTCGTGTTTCGGGATTCCTATGGTCTATGTTTATATGTTACGAACATTCTATGTACGTTTCACATATCCTTATCATGGATATGGTACAAGACTTCGGGGTCACCCACGGCTAAAGTCGCCAAATATGTATGTATCATAATATAATGATGTATAATGATGCATATGCATGTTTTATCCCTGCGTAAACACATGTATACACACACACACAACACACGTATACGTTTGCGACCGAGCATTAGCAGAATTCTATAATAGTAAGTAAAGTTGGCGACCATAGTCGAGGGTGACCCAAAGGCTCCCTTTTCGATTGCTACTACACCAAGGTGTAGGGGAGGGCACTACTCCTTTCCCTGGATTGCTCCACTTTACCCTTGATCCATACCTTATAATGCTGAGTGTTAAGCAAGGAGGCATCAAGTACCATTTTTTGAGTCTTTGGTATGACTCGACCTGGGATTGAACCCAGGTCTCCCGGGCCATTGGCGAACACTCTAACTGCTAGGCCAATGTCCGGTAAAGAATTCTATATAGTCCGTGGTTAAAAACTGTTTTTAGAATCGATTCTAAGTAAAGAAAAATTGGCGACCATAGTCGAGGTGAACCCGAAGACTCACTTTTCGATAGCTACAAAACAAAGGTCTAGGGGAGGGCGCAACTCCTTTCCCTGGATTACACCACTTTACCCTTGATCCTTACCTTATAATGCTGAGTGTTAAGCAAGGTAGCATCAAGTACCATTTTTTGAGTCTTTGGTGCGACTGGAGCTGGGATTGAACCCAGGTCTACCGGGTCATTAGCTAACACTAACCATTATGCCAATGTCCGGTAGAATCGATTCTAAAACTGACCACTTTGGAAAAGCTTTTCGTCTTTGTTGTTGTTACAGGCAGTTTCTCGAAGATATATTGATCGTCTGTCATCTATTTACGATTCTCTCTCTCTCTCTCTCTCTATATATATATATATATATACACACACACATACACATATATATATATATATATATAGTCATCTACTGACAGATTGTTTCGTTGTATCACAACCCTTTTGTGTGGCTAGATACGTCGGACACTTGAAGCTGTGATCGAAACCCGCCCAACTGTACGTTAGACTTAGTATCATACCGCTCAGCCAACAATCAAATACTACGTGTTTAAGAGAAAGTTTGTTGTATTTTGACCTTCGACCAGGGTAAATATGCCATTTCAAAGTGATGCACTGGTAGGAAGTGACACATCCCAATGGCCAGTAATCGAAAGAAATCGCACAGGTGAGCTCGGCTGATAATATGGGACAAGGTGAAGGTCCCACCCGTGCCACTACAGAGTGATGCACCGGAAGATAGTGACCTACAGAGTGATGCCACAACAGAGTGATGCACCGGAAGAGAGTGACAGTTATTTCCGCTTGATGACGATCAAACATGCCATTCCAAAGATTGAGTAAGCGATTGAGTGGGCAATGAACTATTATATAACACGGTCAAGACAAAAAGTCAGACAGTTGGAGTATAGACGAGTTAGAAGAAAATATGTGGTAGAGAAAGTCCGGCGGAGGGGGCCCTTGGGGCCCTGATGGGTTGGGGTCCAGAGAAGTTGCTGATCAGATGCAGTAAGGAAAGCCAGCACTCAGCAGAAAGCTGAGCCCCCGGGCCTCTGGTTGAGCATCAGGAGAACGAGAAAGACACAACGCTAACGGCCATAAGAGTGGGGGTCAATATGTTGCAGTTATGTTCGGTCTCCAACTCCCTCCCACACGCAAACCTTGAGTAACCCTTTTCGAACCCTTACAATAAAGTGAGAGGTACATATTTTTAAAAGAAGTCTTCGCTCGTCCTTTATCGTTGTGTCGTTGTGAATTATTCTGCATGTATATGTAGATGTATATATGCATATGACTATATAACAAGTTGATCTAATTTCGGAATCTGATTATTGACTAATTCTAGTTCAAACGATCTCAAAATTTGACTGCATATATAGAAAAAACTTGAAATCCTATGTTTAATGTTTAATGTTTTATGGAATGTTTTGTTCTTTCCAGTAAAGAAATTAAATTCACTGAAAGTGAAAAGGCGTTTAAATATTAAATATAGACGTTTTAGTTGCTTCTACTCATAGAAGAAATGTGTATTGATTTAAACGAGAATTTATTTTTAGATTTGGATAGTGTATCATTTTTTCTGAAACACCCTGTACATCTCAAAAAATATTGAATTTTTGAAACCCCCCTATATATACCGATAGAGAGAGAGAGAGAGAGAGAGAGAGAGAGAGAGAAAAAGATATATATATAGAGAGAGAGAGTTGAATGTGATGGACAAGAAACATCTAATATCTTTATTCAATTTTTTATGTCTCAAAGGAAATAAGTTTATAATCAGGAGGGAGTGTAAGGATTCTCCAAAGTTTTTTTTCCTCCAGGCCTAAGCGCTTTTTAGCAATCTCTGTCTATTGTCATTAACAAGAATGAAAAATGAGTGTTATTGTCTATTGACGAACTAAAATGTTAGACTGTTTTCTACGTTTTTCATTTAGAATTCTAAAATTTGAATTGGTTAAATCAGTGATATATGTGGTTCTATTCATAAGTTTTCGTCAAAATTACGCAAAAATAACGCTGACGTTCTACTTTATCATATATATCAAGCAATATTAAATGAAAATATCTTCAGGTCATCATCATCATCATCATGCCATGCTACCTGCACGGATATCCCTGATCCTCTCTCGCCACTTCTCCCTTTCGTTCATCGCCTCTGGCAGGTCTTCAGGGTTACATACCGTATCTGCACATAGCTGCTGTATGTATGTTCGAGTCGGTCGTCCTGCTTTTGCTCGGCCATATGTGGGGGTCCATGGGAGTACATCACTTATGAGCTCGTCCTTGCTTCTCCAGCAGTGTCCTGCATGTATCGTTCGTCTAACTTGGAGGGATTTCGTGATGAGAGGTAGGTGGCCGTATAGTTGGTGCCTTGTGGGATGTTGTCGCCAGGACTTATTCAATATTGCTCGCAACATTCTTGTGTAATTGCCGTCTAGCACCTTTTCCAGCCGTTTTGTTAAATGTGTTTAAAGAAAACGCCATTGGCTTCAACCTCGGCTTGCGGTAGATTTCGGAAGCCTTATTCATCAAATTGGTAAATGCTGTCGTCATTCTCACTTTCAGTTCATCTTTAGTACGACACGGAGCTTTTTGGTCTCTCACTGTACAGCTCCCGACTCATAATAATCAAGGGGAGTACAATCTGGTAGGCATATATTTTAGGTAATAAGGTCGAAGAAATTTTCGTTTAATTTGGCATGGTGAAAAGACAAGCTAAGAAACGTAGGATCATCCAGCTGTCCTGTGAAGGGACCTCGGCTCTGGCCAAATGCGGGAGTGATTCCGCCTTCAATTCCCTGAATGTTCCACTTGTCGAAAATATCTTGGGAAAACACTAGATAATGTTATCCGACCACAGTGTATTTTTTAAATCCGGACAACGAATCAAACGCTAATCGTAGCCGCCGACTAGGAAACAGACGAACACTACCACACAATTATAAGTTTAAAAAAAAGTTGACGCCCAGAAACAGAGAAAAAACACAGCTTTGCAACAATATTCAGTAGATATAAAAAAAAATATCGCTCAAATTTTTTACATTCAAAGTTCTTACATAAGTGGCAAGTTCTATCTTCTATACTCAGGGCAACCTGATACAAAACAATCTTAATAGCGCCTATATTTGTTTTTCACACTGTCGAATTTGGACAGCTGTCTCATTTTCTTTACTTGGAGCTGTTTGGTATAAAGTAATCTTAAACAGAGGTTGTTTTTTTTTTCACAATGTCGTATTTAGATGGCTTTCTCACTATCTCCGCTCATGGCAGTTTGGTACAAGGTCAATAAAGTTCAGAGCTCAAGAGGAGCTGTCACTACGTGCCTTCATGTTCTCGTCTCGATTTGGCTCTAACTACTATTCTAGTTAATTTATGCATACTCGTAACCGGGTTTAGGGTCGGCGTTGGAGTTGACTTCAAAGAACTATCGGCCAACATTCTATACCGAATTCCACTTCTAAATTTAGCTAAAAATCGCTTTGGTCATGACAATAACCTTAAGATGCCACGTTTTGTTTTCATAATTCCCTTTGTCATTGGAATAAATCAGCCCTTATGACATCTTCAAATCTCATCTAAACAAACTGTAAATTCTGATAGAATAAAAAGAAAATATTTTTTACACTACTCTTCGAAAATCTTATAGGCTATTAAACATTCGCGATGTATTTCTCTATTCTTTTAACAATCCTCACCAATTTTTTTCAGTCTAGGTAAGAAACCCTTTCTGAACGGTCTCTGATCAACTCCTCTCTTGATCCAGTTTAGCACTACCTCCTTTAGGCCATTAATGTAGGACTCAAGGCTGTTTCTGATGTTGTGTTCTGGTTAGTGAACACAAGTTGTAGTAATAATAAGACAAACCTCAATATGTGAGGAAAATAGTTATATTTACAGGAAAGAGTATTTACAAGAGAGAGAATGTTAGTAATAAGAACATAGGATTAGTGATAGAGTAATGATAAACTTCAACAATAGGAACGGCTCTTCTGGTCTGACTCGTAGGCTTATCCTTCCAGACTGATCTCCGCTACTGTCATATATGGCAGATGGAACAGCTGGTTATGATGATAAGGAAGGTGATACCCAACACCCCCCACCCAAGATTATTTTTTGATATTCTTGACCAGCTTTTCTTTGTGAATTTTTAGAATTTTTTTTCTTTTTGGGTAAATTATGAATTGTGGAAGGGCTTTCCGCTTTCTTTTAACTCTAGCTTCTTGTTCAGCTTGAGGTATTTGTAGGTCAAAGGTCTCGTAAAGATCTTGTAGATCCTCCTCTTCAATTTGTGGGGTTTCTGTTGGTTCATCTGAGATACATTTTTGTAGTTAGTTTACGTGTCTTCTGTGGATGAACTTTTTTCCTTGTACGGTGTAAATCATGTTTCCCATACGCTCCTTAATAATTCCAGGTTCCCAGGTAGTCGTATTATTTTTGCAATTTTTGTAAAATACTTGATCATTTTTATTAAATTTCCTTCTAGGAACAAGGAGGGCAGGAATGTGGCTTTTCTTGCTAGGAAGAACTTTATCAAATACAGATCTGATTCTTCTTGCAAACATGCTTTCATCAGGTGATAGAGTTGATGGTGCCGATTTATTCGGAGTTATCCGATATACTTGAAGAAAAAGTTGAAGCGCTTTTTAAGTCGGAGTTCCTATTGCTTTCTTTAACGCTCTTTTTGCGTATCCACAAATCTCTCGGCTAGGCCGTTTGATCGTGGGTGGTATTCTTATGTGTTCAACTTGGAATGTTGCACAGAAATGTTCAAACTCCTTAGATGTAAATTGCGACCCGTTGTCGCTAACTATTTTATCTACTACACCGTATCTTGCGAACAGTTCATGTAATCTGTTTACTGTGTTTGTTGATGTTGGTCTTTTCATTTGGAACTCTTCTGGCCATTTAGAATGGCTGTCTACTACTACTAAGTAATACCATTTATCAATTGGACCTGCGAAATCTATGTGTATCCTCGACCATGGCCTATCTGTTTTGGGCCAGGGTTCTTGCGAGGTTGGTGGAGACTTTACTGCTAGGATACATCCTTTGCATTTACTGACCATATCAGTAACATCAGAGTCAATACCAGGCAAAAAAACGTAAGAACGCATAAGTCTCTTCATTCGTTTTATCCCTGGGTGACCAGTATGGAAATCGTGAAGAATTCTTTTTTGAAAAGTTTTTGGTATTACGACTCTCTCACTGTATAATAATACGTTATCACATAGTGAATAAGTCGCCTCAATTTTTGAGTTTTTCTTTAATAGCTTCGCTTTTATTTCTCTAATGAACTTGTCTCTTACTGCTTCTCTTTTTATTTCCTTAAGAGATACCGGCAGTTCTCTAATTGTGCTGTTTAGTGTATTTTCTACCTCATTTTCAGATCTGAAGGCTGCTATAACTATGTCTTCAGAGGTTTCTGCTGACCTAGGAATGAGTCTAGATAATCCATCTGCGTGCCCTATCTTATTCGTTGATAGATATTGAATCTGAAAATCATAGTTTAAAAGGATGGTTCCCCATCGAAGCAGTCTGTTGGCTGTATATGTTGGAAGTCCTTTTTTGGAACCAAAAATAGTTACTAATGGTTTGTGGTCTGTTTGCAATGTAAACCGACGTCTAAAAATGTATCTGTTGAATTTTGTGACTGCAAATATAATGGCTAGAGCCTCTTTTTCAATTTGTGAATAATTGCGCTCTGCTGGAATTAACTATCTGCTTGCATATGCTATGGGTCTGACTTTCCCATCTTTCCACTTGTGTAATATACATGCTCCTACGCCGTGTGTACTGGCGTCGCTAGCTACGATTATGTCAAGATTAGGGTCCGAGTGTGTTAAGAATAAGTCAGATGTTAGTTTATTTTTTATTTCGCGAAATGCTTGTTCGCATTCTTTTGTCCAAATCCACTTCTTTTCTTTACGTAGCAGTTCGTTTAGCGGTGCTCTTAAGTTATGTAAATTAGGGATAAAATCCTGATAGTAACTTACTAAACCTAAGAAGCTTTGTAGTGTTTTTACATTTTGTTGATTAGGCATGTCTTTGATTGCCGCGGCCCGACTTTTGTCTGGTTTCTTGCCGTCCTTATTTATTACATGTCCTAAGTATTTAATTTCTTCTAGTAGGAAGTCGCATTTATTTTTTTGATCCTCAGCCCATACTTCCTGATTCGCTCAAAAATTTTCTTTAGAAAACTTTTGTGTTCTTCTATGGTATTACGTTTAACAAGAATATCGTCCAGATATGCAGTTGCGAAATCTAGCCCGGCTAACTTAGTGTCCATGATTTGTTGGAACACCGCCGGTGCAGTCTTAACGCCAAAGGGTAAGCGTTGGTACTTGAACAAACCTCTATGAGTACTAATACAGAGTAATTTCGAGCTTACGTCGTCTGTTCGTATTTAGAGATAAGCCTCGCTAAGATCAATTTTCGAGAAGTATCGAGCGCCATTTAGTTTCGTAAATATTTCTTCTGGACTCAGTAGTGGATAATGTTGATCTTCTATTGAGCTGTTTAAGCCTGTGGAAAAATCTGCACAGACACGTATTTCTCCAGAGTTTTTCTTTACGTATACTACAGGAACTACCCAGTCGCTATAGTCGACTTTTGATAGTACTCCGCACTGTGTTAAACTTTCTAGTTTTTTATCAATTTTGTCTATAGTGGCGAAAGGAATGCTTCGTTTTTTTCTGAAGACTTGTTGTGCATTCTTTTTTAATTTAATTTTTGCTGTCATTTTTGTGCATCTACCCAAACCTTCTGAAAGACCTCAAGAAAGGTTTTCTTTATTTCCTCTTTTATGATTTGAGGGTCGTCTTTATATTCTTTTATTTTGTCACAGAAAGACAATATGGGTAGATCCCATAAGTTAAATTTCGTGATAGCATCACGAATATTCTCATTTTTTTTATTTTATTATTAAAATGTATGTTTGGCCAACCTACGTCAACAAAGTTTATTTTTCTGCCTGTCACGGTTCTAGCGATTTTGTTGGACTTAAGGAGTGTTGGTATCCCAATATTTTTCTAAGTCTGAGCGTTTATGATAGAGATGTCTGAGCCCGAATCGAGTT
Source organism: Sepioteuthis lessoniana (assembly GCA_963585895.1). Taxonomy (NCBI): domain Eukaryota; kingdom Metazoa; phylum Mollusca; class Cephalopoda; order Myopsida; family Loliginidae; genus Sepioteuthis; species Sepioteuthis lessoniana. The sequence continues at coordinate 18,132,957 of OY757933.1, forward strand.
GCATTTTTATCCTTTTTGTTTTGGATTTTTACATAAAGGTATTTCCTGATATTTTGTTCTTGATTGTCGATTTGGGTAATTTTAACTCGACATTGTTTAATTTTTTTACAGCACGACATTTTATGTCCCTTTCTGTTGCAGTTTCTTTAAATTTTGTACTTGTACGGGCAGTCCTTGTACCAGTGGAATTGTCCGCATCCATTGCATGCGCTAGGAGGGTTTTTTCTTCATGGTTTTTATTTGTACTTGAGGGGGGGACTTCCAATTTCGTCTTGGCAATGGTGAATTTTTTCTATAAGGGTTTTTATTTGTACTTGCGGGGGACTTCCAAATTCGTCTGACGTTTGCTATGCCCGCTTCTTCAATTTTTTGTGAGTCTTGCTTTATATTAACATGTTGTTGGCAATAATCTACCAATTGTTGAAGCGACATATTTTGTTCATTCTCTAGCTTCGTAAGAATTCGTCTACGCATATCGCTATCTTTTCTCGAAAAGGCCTAGTACAAAATATAAACATTTGAAATTGTCGGCTGTCAGTTCTGATAGGCGGAAGTCGTCGCAAGTTTTGTTAATAACTGATGCGTACGTCGTAAAGTCTTCCGATTCATTTTTTTTTGGGGGGGGGATATTTAAGCATTTCCATCTTTTGTGGAATAAGGACAGTCTCAGGTTGAATAATTCTTTTAGATGCTCAATTGTTTCATTAAATTTTAAGTCTCGCGTTTTCTTGGGTAAAATGAAGTCGGTGAACTTATTATGTTCATTAGTCCCAAGTTTTGAGAGTAAGGGTCAATTTTTTTTCTCATCGGTCCATGTTTGACAATCGATATCGAAGAAATCTTGGTACTTTTGGTAGAAGCGTTCAAAAGTTTGATCTTCCTCAGGATTGTAGTTGAAAGTTTCGATGGTGGACCGAATTGTATTTTGCGAGCAGAATTTTTCGTCAGACTTGCTTTCTTTAGTTAGAATAGCCTTATGGATCAGTTCTGAAATTTCTCGCTGTTTTTTTATCATTTTCTAGCTGCTTTCTGTCATTGTCTTATTTTAAGTCCAAAATTTGTTGTTGGAATTTCTCTTCATTTTTGATCTGTCTCTCTTGTAGTTCCTTTTGGGATTGTATTTGAAATTTAATAAGTTCGAGGATTGACGATTGGAATTGTTCCATATTTTTTGTAAATAGAGAAAAAAACTGTGAGTTTTTCTCTGTCAAGAAAATTTTTTCTTTAGCCACGTAATTATTTAGCACGGAGAATGAATTTTACAAATAATAAGTTTTACATACAGATTCCGGCAATAACTTTACGTCTGTATTTTTAGACCTCGTTTTTTGTTTGTTTTTGTTTGTTTTTTTTTTGTTTTTTGTTTTTTTGTTCCTGTTTCGTCACTGTTATTTTACGGGTTCAATTTTCCTCGTCAGCACCGTTAGCCTCTGACGGTGGTTTTATTTGTCCAAGTGATTTTGAGAATCTCAGACGTAAATTTTTACGGCCTGAGTGGTTTTTTTTTGGGGGGGTGCCGTATTTGAATTTGCAATTCGTCTTCAAACTTGTTGAGTGGGACGATAGAATTTTTGTGTACTGCGTTCGGTTCCTTGTGGCTAAACTGTTGCAAGGCGAATGAACTTTTGTTGCTACACGTTTGAATGTTCGTCGCCAAGCTGTTGTAGGCGAACGAATTTTGTTGCTGCGTGTGTTCGAACCTTCGTCGCCAAACTGTTGTAGGTGAACGGACTTTTTTCTGTTGCGTGGGTTTGAATCCCTCGTTGCCAAACTGTTGTGTTCTGGTTAGTGAACACAAGTAGTAGTAATAATAAGACAAACTACAATATGTGAGGAAAATAGTGATATTTACAGGAAAGAGTATTTACAAGAGAAAGACTCTTAGTAATAAGAACATAGGTTTAGTGATAGAGTAATGATATACTTCAACAATAGGAACGGCTCTTCTGGTTTGACTCTTAGACTTATCCTTCAGACTGAATATATCCTCAACTTCACACCCAAACAATGAAATATTCGTATTGGTGCTTCCGTCGTAAATGTCCATCATTACACTAGAAGCGTAAAATTTATCATGGCGCTGTTTTGCTCACTAACAATGCCCAATTGTTGTAGTTTGTTACACAGTGGACAACACCTGAAAAAATAATAAAGTGCATGTGTGACATTAATTATTTAAAATGATATCAATTTATCTATCGCACCATCTTTTTCTTTTTTTCAATATTTTTGTATGTTTGGATAGTGTTCCGTGTGTACTATAGCCACAATTAACGCCATGTGCGAAATAGACATATAATGTTCATAACGATATGTTATGTTTTGACCTTTTGACCCGGCCAAAAATGCCATTCAAGGTGATGCACCGGAAGGAAGTGACACATTCCAATGGCAGTTAGAAGAGGAAATCACGTGGGCGGAAATTGGCTGATGAAATGGGACGAGGTAAAAAAATCCCATGATACTCTCATAGACTGACGCACCGGAAGCGAGTGACCTCTGAACTGCATGACTGTTATTTCCACTTGATGACGATTAAACATTCGATTTCAAAGATCGCGTGGGCGATCAAGTGGGCGTTGAACTATTATATAGCTCAGTCGAGACAAAAGTCAAGCCAGTTGAGGGCAGCCAGTTGGAGACGAGGTGTGGTAGGGAAAGCCACACCAGGCCGGAGGGGCTTGGGGCCCTGATGAGTTGGGGTCCAGAGAAGTTGCTGATAAGATGCAGTAAAGGAAGCCAGCACCCAGCAGAGTGAGCCCCTAGGCCTCCGGTTGAGCATCAAAAGAAGTCTTCCTGCGTGCGTCTTTATAATTGCGTCAGTTTTTATTATTGTGCCGTTATGATGCTGTAGATGAGCATATAACAGATAGAACATAGGAATCTCGAAATTCGAAAACACGTAACGACTTCTTGTTCAGGTACGAAACCTTTTTATTAACTTTGGGTTAAAGGTTTCGACATAAGGAGGAGAGACGCAATCATGCTATGCTGTCTTATTCATCTGGCCCCCATCTCGAGCGGCCCCCATAGGGCGTAAGTTCCCCTCGCGACTGCGAGCTCCAAAAGTCGAACCTCCTCGTTTGGCGTCGAGTACTCAACTCCCTAACTTTCTTTCAATTTTCCACAAACCTCTGCGCGCTTCCGGTGCAGGACGTCACCCGCACTCCGTCACCCGTTTCGTCTCGGACTATTGTGACATCTGAGGGATACTTCCATCCGCCCTCGCGCGCCCGCGTTAACACCTGCCTCAATATTGCACCTAACTAACCGATGTGCTGAGCCGAAAGGTTCTCAACCTAACTAAACTCAAAGGCATGAACCGAAATCCCTTGGCAATTACGTTACACGTGAAACTATGATTAACTTTCAAAGTGTTCTTTATGAATATTTTATTCACTTTCTTTGATCGTGGTAAATGTTTCTATATCGATTATATGATTTGGGATATATTTTACACCTTATTGATTCTATTGTAAGTTGGATTCAAACTGATTATGTTTCTTTTTCCTGTTGTCTTCCCTTGTCCTCATGGAAGTTAAAGGTTAGTGTCTTTATGACAGCAATGTTCTTTAAAGACGTCTCACATTCTTCCTTCACATTAATGTCGATGATTTGGGTGAATAAAATATTATCAGATAATCTATAGTTGACTGACTGTGATGTTTAGTAGATGCTGAATGGATGGTGTTTAAAAAAAGTTGTGTCCCTAGAGTATTTATGTTTATTCTTCCTTCACAATCCTAGAGATGATTCGGTTGAAAAGAATTATCGGATAATCTATTGTTAACTGTGATATTTTGTAGATGCTGGATGGATGGTGTTTAAAAAAGGCGTGTCCCTAGAGTATTTATGTTTATTCTTCCTTCACATTAAGAGAGATGTTTGGTTGAAACGAAATATCTGATGATCTAGTGTTGACTGTAATATTTAGTAGAGGGTGGAGGATGAGGTTTAAAAAAAAGCGTAACTCTCTTTATGGCTATTTCTTCCAATAAACACACCATATATATATATATATATATATATATATGTGTGTGTGTGTGTGTGTGTATATATATATATATATATATATACAACGGGCAAAAGTTCAGGATCACCCTGCATTTCTTTAAAAACCAAAGTACCTTAAAATGAGATATTATTGTATTTTTTAATTACAATTTTCGTCTGTACATGATTGGTTGATTGGCTTTTTGGTGTTTTATGGGATATCAACCCTTCTGAGATATTTAAAGGAAAATCCTGTTTTATATGATTTTTAAGTGAAAAGTTTGTTTGTTACTTTATTTTTAATCTTGTTTTTACAGCTCACTTATTTGTATACTGTTAAATGGTTTCAAACTTTCCTCTCTAATGTAAATAATTCTATTTAATATCAATTATTTATTTGCACACAGTTATATATAGATATATATATATATGTATGTTATCCAAAGAATATGAGTGGGGAGTGATTCTACTTTAGAATATATAAGGAGATTGTCATAGAATCTGTAGGAGTGATCAGTGTATGTTTATATATAAATTTCATTTTTTATTGTTCCCTATATTGAGCTCTCTCTTGATAATTCTATCACAGAAAACTCTACACATTGAATATACTTCACTAATGTAGACGTTTGCACCGGATTCCTCGCTTAAAAAGCAACTTTTTGCCATCAATACATTCATTCACTTTATCTCTAACAGAGAAAATAGTGGATTTTATCACAAGGATACGCTTGAAGACCTACTTGTATTTGAACCACTTGGAGTTACCAATTGACTAAAGAAAGGATATATTCTAACTGAAATCCCAGAAAACCCCAACTAACAACAAACTTCTGGAATCCTTTGAGGATGATCCGTTTAAATTAATCAGAAAAATCAAATCTAAAAGATAATTTAATAATTTCCAGTTTATATTTAGAAAAATCATTGAGGGCATTAAAAAAAAAATAAAGAAAGAATTTAGGTTAGAGCAGATAAATCGAAAAACATATTTAATATTAGTCCTTTCAATAATCATAGAATTCAACAAAATGATATTACTGATACTTAAAAACAAAATAAGAGATCCTCTGTCACAAATCAATAATGGCACAGCTAAATTTGCAAGGAAACTGCACATTATGAAAGAATAACTACATTAGAGAAAAAAAGTACTTACCTTTGATTCAAAGTCCATAAACCCAATTTCCATGACAAGTACCAGTCTCGATTAATATAACCGTCGAAGACTGAACTAGGCCTAGTTTCTAACAATTGACTCAAAAATATAATCTTTTACATACAAACAATTCTTGATACAATCTTTCAAAAAATTCATTTCATGCAATAGAATGGCTGGGAAATATTAAATGTAAAAGTAGAACCACATTTATTCAATTTGATATAATTGAAATCTACCCTCTATTTCAAAAGGTAAAAGAACACCTCTATCCATTAGACCAATGAACCGGTGCTATTTCAAAAGACTTGTTATTAAAAAGTTTAAATCTTACAAAGAACTTTAAAGATATCAAGGAAGAGCAAATCGAAATTAGTTTATCTTGTAGAAAATCGATTCTTACTCATATTAGGTCTATTTGGATTAAAATTAATCGATAACTTCAACGTTCTCATTGGTCTCATGACTCTGCATAAATAGCTGACTATATAGGTATCTATCGATTACACACCTCAAGGACGTAGGTTTATATAAGGATGAAAACCTTATCTTCATCCCAGAGGTTAAATGGCCCAAAAACTTTGAAAATAAATAGGAAAATTATTTGAGCCTTCAAGTTACTAGGTTTTAAAATTGAAATATCATCTAACCTTTAATTACCTTTAATTTCTCAAACAATATGTTTAAAACATTTAGCTGATATAGCCAAATACTTACTGACATTTATCTCAACTCTAACCAACCCTGATTAATAATAAAACATATACTGAATGTGCTATAAGGGTGAATAGATTATCTTCTAACAATAAGTATTAGATGAAAATAATAGGATCTATGAAGCCCTAGAAAAAAAGTGGAATCCAATAAAGACTACAATATTAAGAACAACTAATGAGCAGTAAGCATACTGAACACTTCAACATGAACAATATCAGTGGCACCACTACCAACAATATTTGTAATGATAGTTGCAATTGTAAACATGAAGATCGTGACAATAATATTAATTATAATATAAAAGAATAAGTATAAAAAAAATAAAGGTACTCTTGTTTAAACCCCCTTTCTGAAAACTTTCTAATATTATTATATGTTATATTATTATATATTATTATGTTAATAGATAGACATTTCAACAAGGCCAAACTATTGAATAAAAAGTTTAATTGGAGCACACAAAAGATTAGTTACTCTAGCATGAATAATTTCACTAAAATAACATTACTCATAACAATAATTTAATAGAAAAACTGCTAAAAGATAATCAGCAAATATATAAATTAAATTGCAATTGTAGAAATAAAGAAGATTGTCCCTTTGGAGGAATGTGTGATTCCGAGAAAGTGGTCCACAAATCAACTATTTACTCGATGAAAAATTATAACAGGGAGAGGGTTTATATTGGAATATCAGCTGGAAATTGGAAACTGAGGTCCTACAATCATAGAAACGCTTTTTCCAACGCTTCACTCAGAAACCAAACAGCCCTATCGAGGAGAAATTGGAATTTGAGAGATAGGGGCCTAACTTCACAAATTAAGTGGAGAGACGCAATCATGCTATGCTGTCTTATTCATCTGGCCCCCATCTCGAGCGGCTCCCATAGGGCGTAAGTTCGCCTCGCGAAATCTTCTACTCCTGAACGTTTCAACATCATATGTAAACTTTACGTGGAGGAAAAATTAGAATCATTAGATATGAATTTACAAACCAACTATTAAATAAACGTAATGAACTAATATTTAAATGCAGACATAATAATAATAGATTTAAACTCATATGAAAAAAGGTATTAATAGAAACACTGATTGTGGTATCAGGAGGGGGATAAATGAATGGTATCTGTCTTACTATTGATATTATTACTCGCGACCATTTTCAACGAGGGCAAGAGAAGAGCTACAAGAAATAGACCAGAGAACAAGAAAACTAATGATGATGCATAAGACCATACATTCCAGAGATGATGTAGACAAACTGCACGTGTCAAGAAAAAAAGGAGGATAAATTCTTGCCAGGTTTTCATGTTAACGTAGATAAATCGATAAAACGATTTAAAGTCTTCATAAAAAAAGCGCGAAAGAAGACTGATTACAGTGACAATGAATAATACAGACAACACAAGCATCAACAGAACAAGAATAGAAAACAAAAATGGTATTTAAAAAAATGTATGAACATTTCAAGCGACAACAATTTACGACGTCAAAGTAAAAATCGAGTAGCAAATATAGATTATGTGGTGATAGAGACGAAACAATCAATCACATAATAAGAAAATGCAGTACATTATCGCAAAAAGAGTATATGACGAGACGCGATTGAATGGGTAAGGTAATCCACTGGGAATTGTGCAAGAAATTATAATTTGACCATACGAACAAATGGTATATGAATAACCCAGAAGCCATCCTCAAAAATAAGATGCCCAAAATTCTTTGGGATTTTTAGATACAAGCTGATTACTTAATCTCGACTAGACGACTAGACCTTGTGAGAATCAACAAAAAAAAGTGAACCTGCCGAACAGTGAAGTTTGCCGTTCCAGCTGAATACAATGTAAAAGTGAAAGAAAGTGAAAAGAGAGATACGTTCCTCAACCTTGCTAGAGAACAGAAAAAAACTTTGGAGTAAGAAAGTGATTGTGTTACCAAATGTAATTGGCGCGTTTGTTACAGTCACCAAAGGATTGGTATAGGGACGGGAAGACTTGTGAATTAGAGGACACCATCCTAACTACAGTATTGTTGAGATTGGTCAGAATACTAAGAAGAGTCCTGGAGACTTTAGGAGACTTCCTATCACTCAGGCTCCAATCGAAATGCATCAGCTAACACATGTGTGAAAAATTTCAAAAGAGTAAAACGATAATGATCCTATTTACCCAACCCCTCCGCTCGGGCAGGATATGACAAAAGGTCGATTTTTTAAGCGGAGTTTAACAGGTTTGAATTCAGAGTCTTCCTTCTCCTAGATTAGTTGCCTCACCAAGGCTGAAGAACCTTGTCTGTCCTACTATTTACCCATAGCTGGAGGGAGAATAATTGGATTCATACCTTTCCCAAGGGTATTAGTGCTATATGAAATGCAATCAGTCTTGTCCAGGAATTGAGCTCGTATCGCCGTGTCCATAAAATGATAATGATTGTCATTATTATTAGCAGTTGTAGGAGTTGTAGTTACTTCAATCTATGTTATTTACTATATTCATAAAATTGCATATATATATATATATATATATATATATATATATAAACCCAAGAAGGTGCGTTTGGTATTATGGTTACCGTCAAAGAAAATGTAAACGGCAACCCAAGTTTGAAACCTGGATGAAGCTGTTTACATTTCATATTGCACTTCTACCTTTTAGTGAATGTATGCACCCAACAATTCCCCCCCCCCTGCAGCTATGGGTACTTTGTAGAGTAGACAGCGCTCTTTAACTTTGGTAAGGGGAAAGAAAAATCAGAATTGAAACTTGTTAAACACTGCTTAAAAATTGACACATGTTACTTCCTACTCCTACAGAGGGTCTGTCTATATTGTCATCCACAGACAGACTGTTTCGTTGTATCACAAATTCTTCAGTGTGGCTGGACGCGCGAGATTCTCGAAACTAAGGTAGAAACCCGGTTGACTCAACCGTCAACCCAAGATTCTACTACACAGCCACGAGGAAAACAGGGTAAGCGAAGGAATTTTAAACGCTTATGTATCACATTTGTTTTGTATACATATATCCGCCTAATGGCTACCGAATAGTCTTGCCTTACGCGAATGGCAACCATTACTCCCTTCGCTAGAGAGCTCAACCCCATAGGGGTAGGGGAGCATATATTGTCATCCACAGACAGATATATATATATATATATATATATATATATATATATATAGTTAATGTCTGGAGAGCATGAGTTTGAAATATTGATGCATAGATGAAATAAGAAATTTCATACAATTAAACAGGAGTGCTCAACGTATATCTATTATTATATAGATCTATCTATAGATATATATATAGAAACACTCACTCAGAGAGCGACCAATATAAGACCGAAAGTATGGTCGAAAGCGCTTAGGCAGAAGATATGGGACAATTCCTTTACCATCTAGATCCCAACACAAGAAAAATAACAAGGAGTCTTGGAAAAATAAAATTAGAAATAATGAAGTGTTCCATCGTCTTTATCAAAAACTGAATGATAACTTGCTGCCTAAATATACACTCTTCAACGGGTATATATACATATATATATATATATATATGTGTGTGTGTGTGTGTGTGGGTGTGTGTGTATCAATATATTAGATTTATATAATAATCATAATAAATAAATATATATTCGATATATATTTAATTCATGGAATTTAGACTGCGACCCCTGGGTTTCATGGAGTTTTTTTGCAAAAAAACAAAACAAAACAATCATCTGGCAGTTAAGAAGAAGAAAAAAAAGTCTAAATTCCATGAATTGAATATATATATCTAATATATATCTATTTATTATTATTATATAATAGTTCGATCCTAGATATTGAGCACTCTCCATTTTATATTGCACTTGGTTCGACACAAACCAAAAATGATTTAGAGACAACCAACACTGTTATAATATAATATATATTAGATTTATTTATATAATGCCATGGAAGTTTGTTTGTGATCCATGGGTTTTACGAACTTTTTACAAAACACGTTTTGTAAAAATTTCCTGAAACTCAGGGATTCCAGACAAACTTCCATGGCATTAAATATATAAACCTAATATATATTTATTTATTAATATTATATAATAGCTCTATCCTAGATATTGAGCACTCTCCATATTATATTGCACTTGGTTCGCCACAAACCAACAAAGTGATTTGGTGACAACCAACACTGTTATGAGATATATATATATATATATATATATATATATATATATATATATATATATATATATATATATCATATGATAAATATGTGAAAATTATTAGCATTAGATAATAATGATTAATCCTTAGTAACTTTTTGCAAACATTTAGATATTATAGACAAATAAAAAAGTGCCATGATTGTAATGACATATTGAAAATGTAAATAGTAATGATGATAATCAAATATTTACAAAATGAATTTTCGCATTAAATAACCCATAAGAAGTTGATATACCATTAAATGAATAGATCAACCAAAACTAAACCATCTTATTTGGAGAATGAAGTAATTTCCTATCGAATTTAGAAGTGAATATCTAGTTTGTGTTCGGTTGAACGCTATTTTTCACTCATGTAAATGCTGGACATAGCAGAGATAACGATGAAATAATAATTATTACCTTTCACTCATTCCAAGATAAAAGCATCAATATCATCTTAAACCGCTTCTAAAATGGGAACCCGTGGGTTCACGGGTCGTCTAGTAGCAATAAAGATTGATGGTAAATAGTTGCACTTTCACTCTGACATTCGGGGAGTGCTTGTTTTAAATGGCAGCTTGTAAATTTTCCCCGGACATTGACTGTTCAGCTTTTACGAAGTAGACGTTGTCATTTCCGGAGAGTAAAGCAAATAAACTCTGGTGCCAATCCAAGCGATTCCTTCCTTCCTACTGAACGTGACATCGAATCTTTGCCAGACATTCTCGTGGCACTAACAGATTCATTCAACTAAACAGTCGAGCTCATTTCTGTATTTGCCAGTGTTGTCATTGTTGACACTTTTCATTGATCATCTTTTCAAGAAAAGATCAACGACAAAGTACCAAGATGCTGTATCCAGCTATTTAACTATGTAAAGCAACCGTGTAAAATTTTCTAGACCATTCAATGCCGAATTTATTATTGTGCCGCCGTTGTATAATGGTTATCGTCGTTGGAGGATGGATACTATGAACTCTGTTCAAAGCTTAGACGAAGTTTGTTTACGTTTTAGTTCGCATAGATGCCTTTAGGAAAGGCAGGAATTAATATTTTCCTATGGGTAAATAGTAGGGCACACTGGTATATTCAGTCTTGGTACAGCAAGTCAAGGAATATTCAAACAAGCCTTTGAAAAATGACTTTGCGTTGATGAACTACAAGGAGCACACAATAAGATTCCAGACTTTTTTCGTATGGGTACTTTTATTGATAGGAGGTGCCTGTGGTGTACTGGTTATCGTCGTAGGAAATGGACACGGCGACACGAGTTCAAATCCTGGACGAGACTAATTGCATTTCACATTGTACTAATACCCTTGGGAAAGGTATGAATCCATTTATTCTCCCTCCTGCTATGGGTAAATAGTAGGGCAGATTGTGTTCTTCAGCCTTGGTAAGGCAACTAGTCTAGGAGAAGGAAAACTCTGAATTCAAACCTGTTAAACTTTGCTTAAAAATTTGACCTTGTGTCATATCCTACCCGAGCGGAGGGGTTAATAAATATGGATAGGTCACACTTGAAACACAAGTACCCTTCGAAGTAATCTCCTCCGGTTGCAATGTATTTGTTGTACCGTTCCAACAACTTCTGGAAGGCCCTATGAAAGTCCTCTTATGTGAGCGTGTCAATGATCTTCGTCACAACCCCTTTCATCTCCTCAATGTCTCATAACGACAGCTTCTAAGTTTTTCCTTGAGCTTAGGGAATAACCAAAAGTCACAGGGAGCAAAGTCTGGACTATAGGGTGGCTGAGGAACTGTCTTGATGCCCATGTTGGTCAAATAGTCACTTGTGGACTAGTTGTGGACTAGTGCATTGTCCGGGTGGAAATGCCACGGACCCGATTTGAAGAGTGCTGGCCTCTCTTCCTGAACTCCTTTAAAACCTCAACATAGTATTCCTTGTTGACTGTCCAGTGGGAACACAGTGCATGTAGATCATGCCAGTGCTGTCAAAAAAAGGGTCATCAAAAGTTTGTGGGTGGATTTGCTCTGTCTGGCCTTCTTGGGTCTGGGAGAGCCGGCATGCTTTCACTGGGAACTCTGTCTCTTGGTCTCTGGCTCATAGAAGATCCTGCTTTCATCGCATGTCACCAGAGCATCAAGAACTGCGGGATCTGAATTGATCAGCTCGACCATTTCCCTGCTGTCATGACAACGTCTTTCTTTCTGATATTTTCTGAGCACCCTTGGGACAAACTTCACGCCAATCTTTCGCATTTTCAGTTCCTCGCGAATAATTGTGTGTACAGTTCCCACACTGATATCAAACTGTGCACTTATTGTCTCTATAGACACACGACGATCGTTATCCATGAAAATCTTTATTTGGCCAATCAATTCTGGTGTATTGACTTCCTTACTCCTCCCACACCTCTAATCATCCCTCACAGACTTCTTGCTTTCCTTGAATCTCTTATGCCACTCACAAACTGATGCTCAATTCATGCAAGATGCTCCGAAAGCAGTCAGAAGCATTCCATACGTTTCTGTGGCATTTTTTCCAAGTTTAAAACAGAATTTTATTGCATATCGTTCTTTTAAAATGTCCTCACGTCCAAATTTCATTTTTGAAATTCACCAACTGTGACAATCAGGATTTAGAAGGGTGTATTTCAATTCCTGCTGTAGGTGTTCATTTGAATCTGAAATCGTAAAAATTGGTCAGTCATCTCATAAGATGGATAGCAATATCGTAGAGAATTTTCAAGTGTCTACGACAATTTTAAATGCCAGTACAAAAAAGTCTGGAAACTTATTGAAGGCCATAGTATACAAAAAAAAAAAACATTAAAGTGTTCCTACAACAAATATGGACATACGACCAGACGGACGGACGGGTGGATGGAAAAACGGACGGGTAGACGGACGGGTAGATGGACGAGTGGACGGAAGAACGGACGGGTAGACGAAAGGGTGGATATTTGGCAAACTATGTTTATATTATATTACATAGCGCCAATTTCATCGCCTTTTTATAAATCTCACTTTTACTGAGTGGTGAGCTTTTCCTCAACAACTACCCAGTATTTGTAGCCTTGTGACAAATAGAAGTTGCGCTTAGTCTTTAAGACGCCTTCTATGGTCCAAAAGAGAGCTAATAGATTATTCTTAGTACGTTTTATTCATTCTGTATATGCCATTCATCTACTTTTTGCTAAACAATGTTTAGCTTTGTAAAATGCAATAATATCCCATATGACAAAACGTGTATTGGAGGTGTCCGTGGTGTAATGGTTATCATTGTAGAAAATGGACACGGTGACACGATTTCAAATCCTGGACGAGACTAATTGCATTTCACATAGCACTAATACCCTGGGGAAAGGTATGAATCCAATTATTCTCCCTCCAGCTATGGGTAAATAGTAGGGCAGACTGATTTCTCCAGCCTTGGAGAAGGAAAACTCTGAATTCAAACCTGTCAAATTCCGCTTAAAAATTGACCTTGTGTCATATCCTTCCCGAGCGGAGGAGTTTGGTAATCGAGGGTAACCCGAAGGCTCCCTTTTCTAAAGCTTCTACACCGAGGTGTGGAGTAGGACGCTACTTATTTCTCTGGATTGCTCCCTTTACCAGTGATTCATACCTTATAATGCTGAGTGTTAAGCAAGGAGGCATCAAGTACCATTTTTTGACTCTTTGGTATGACTCGACCTGGGACTGAACCCTGGTCTCCTGGACCATTGGCGAACATTCTACCCATTAGACTAATGTTAAATTACTGATTATGAATAAAACATTATCTATGAAAAGCATTTGATGAGAGAGTTTAAAATACACACATACAAATATATACATGTAGTTATAGTCTTCGATATGACTCGATCTGAAATTAAGCCCCAGTCTCCCGGGCCATTGGCGAACACTCAAGCCATTATGCAAATGGCTTCGGCTGTTAAGCATCACATTTCTACATATTACATAATTCTCTAATTTTTCAGTCTGGAAACTAGATTGGGAGACTCACTGGCGTGGTTGAGTCCCCGGGTTCTAATAGCCCAATTCACGCGTATTTAAATCTTCTAATCATAAGACGTGTAAGGGTGTGAGTACCAATGTAAGGGGTCTCGAAGTACGAACAGATAAGTATTTTTAAGCCAGCAGCCATAGAGAAACCAGTTGGTAAAGTTTAAGTTTAGGTCGGTACACTAAATACAATAAAATATGCTTCGTCTTGCACCCTAGTGTGAAAATAGCTGTTAATGTGGAATTGCCGAAATCATCAAAACTCCCCTAGTAATCAAAGTTGTCAGAAGAACGACTCAAGCGTACCACCCACACAGAAGAGAACCCTCATAAAAATAGTCCGGATTTTATTTTTCAAGTTGGTCTGTTTTTGTGGCTGGAGACAGGAGCTCGAGTCACCAAAGCGAAAGGAACCGGCGTGTGGACTGAGGAAGAAAGAAACCCCAAAGATTCAAGATTTGATTACCGCTACACGAAGAAAAGATTCGAAAACTCCCAACCGAAAGTTTAGTATACGTCATTAATTTATACTTATTTCCTCATCCTTAGTGAACAGAGTAAATAGAATAAACAAAGGAAGGTTCTACATTTGTGGTGAGTTGTGTTTTTATGTTTTCCTCACCCACAAAACCATATTTGCAATGTCGATGGAACTTAAAATACGTCCTCTGTGTCCTCTGCAGAAAGATAAATACTTAACCCCATTAAAACGTTTGTCCTGGCTAAAATACTACACTAAATCTGGTCGTGAAGCTTCAGCTCGACGGAGTGTAGGATACTCTGTATCCTCTGCAGAAAAATAAAGATACAACCCCATTAAAATGTTTGTCCTGGCTAAAACACTTCACTAAATCTGGTCATGAAGCTTCAGCTCGACGGAGGTGGGATACTTTGTGTCCTCTGCAGAAAGATAAAAACTAAAACGTTTGTCCTGGCTAAAATACTTCACCTCGACGGAGTGTAGGATACCCCTTCATTGGTATTATTCTCAAATTCACTCAGATCCGAAGTGGAGATACCTGTAGGAATACCGTGTATTGGTCAAATCGATATCTTCGGAAGATTTTGTATTTGATCAGAATATTTGAAACCATATAACTGTTCAAACAAAGGATTATTAAATATAATAGTTGCTTTAAATCATATAATGTGAAAAAAGCAAATTTGGTGACCTGATGAGTAGAGTGTTCGCCAATGGTTCGGGAGACCCAGGTTCAATCCCAGGTCGAGTCATACAAAAAACTTTTAAAATATTACTTGATGCCGCCTTGCTTGATACTCAGCATTATAAGATAAAGGGTACTATTTACCAACCCCTCCGCTCGGGCAGGATATGACACAAGGTCAGTTTTTAAGCGGAGTTTAACAGGTTTGAATTCAGAGTTTTCCTTCTCCTAGACTAGTTGCCTCACCAAGGCTGAAGAACCTAGTCCGTCCTACTATTTATCCATAGCTGGAGGGAGAATAAGGGGTTTCATACCTTTCCCAAGGGTAAAGTGGAGCAATCCACGGGATGGAGTAGCGCCCTCCCCTACACCTCAGTATGATAGCTATTGAAGAGGTGGCCAACTTTACTTAAACCAGATAATATACCCAAATATTTTGTAATAAATATGAATATTTGATATAACTGTGTGCAAACAATATTTGGTATTAAATAACCCATCAGGAGTTGATTGACCGTTATATATATCGAACCAAAGCCCGAAATTATCTCTTAAACATTCATGATCATCAACACCTCATTACTAGTTAAGGGATATGTATAAAAGTTTATGTATGCTGAGATTTTTATGTTACAGACACACAAATAAAATATATTTGTTGGTAAAATATTTAAATATCCGATAAAGATGAGAAAAAATATATCAAATGCTTTTCACTTGCCTAAAATCGAATTAGGGTATTCAAACAAATATACAAATTCCGAATTTATAACAAATTAACATAAATACCAAAAAAAATCAAGTCTTTAACTATTTGTTCGGTTAACGTATTGCAAATTACATACAGGAAACACAAATTTCGTTGTTCCACGATCATAATAAAAAGAAAGATAAAAATTGCAAAAATAACATTTGATTTCAGGCTAAGAAACATGTTAATAACATCAATGACAAAAAAATAAATAAATAAATATCAAAGAAAACGAATTTGAGTAAATGAATAATCGGACATCAAGTAATTTTAGAAAACGGTTTTGACGACTGCAAAATCTATTTTAAAAAGAATTCGACTCCTCTAAAAATGTATGTCACATACATCATCCTTTTTTTAATGAACAGTGGCAGAATAGGAGTTGACTAGATGTAATAGTTAATTAGCTAGGCCTGCTGATCATTACTTTTGGGTTCGATTCTGATCGGGTTCTCTGCATACAAAATTATCTCGTAAGAGTTCAGCAATACTTTTACCAGTTTTTTTTTTTTCGAATAAAACGCCTTTTTTTTATTATGAAATACTCTAATGCTACAAAACAAATTGAATCATAGTCAGCTCTCGTAGTGTAAATATTTCGTAAGCAAATCTTTGGGGGGGTGTTCAATTCTAACTGGCTGACCTATATTTCAGGCCTTGTGGCATAATTAAGTTTATCCAGGTAAATGACGACGACATCATGCTTGTAGTGTAAAGATAAGAAAGGTAGAATTTGAAATAGTGGTTTCAATTCTAAATGGAGTATCCTTACTTATCTCGTCGAGCCACAGTTAATCTTAGTAAATAACTATTCTTGTAAAAACAAGGTAATCGCTCATAGACAAAGGGACAAATGCGTGCATGTGAGTGATCTTGAGTGCGTCACTCACGACATACGAAGAATATTTCTGCGAGTCCTGGTGGCATATTGGCAAAAGTGCTGGACTGAAATCTTAAAGTAAAAAAATTCGAACTACAGTGGTGTTGTTAGGTTCACTTTCGAACTAATGCCTTTGGGAAAGGCGTGAACCGTTTTATTTCCCAAGCAATTGGTTAAATAGTATCACTGTTTTTCTTCTCCAAAATGACTTTGGTATTAAACAAACCCATTAAGATTGATATGCCAAAAAAACAAACAAAATTAATTTGACGAGAAAATACATGAGATAAACCTTTATACTTTTTCTTGATTCTGAATAAAAAAAAGTTAGTTTCTAATTATCTACGTCAAAAGAAAATGGGAGAAAACATTTTTTTCTCTCTAAACTTTCCTTTTGTGACATGAGAAATGATATTTGCAAAGCATGATGAGAAACTATTTTGGGGGAGTTGATATGTGAAAGGGAGTTGCATTTCCGTTGCAAATCGTGAAAGACTTATCACCTGTAAATATTTTTTGATCATTTTGGCATAATTTCAGAATAGATATATGCACATATGGATTCATATATTATTTTATTAAGGCTTCAGGGAAAGGAAAAGGTGCAAATTTGCCTTTTTTTACCAAGAAAATAGATTATTTTCTAAATTTCATCAGATTTTTATTGAAAAAAACAAAGTGTAAAGCGAATAATGGCAATGTTATATACTTGTATAATAAAAGCAATAAGTATATAACACAACACTATTCAAAAGTGAGAATTTGTCTAACATGATATTATTCAAGTACAACAAAAATTTGAAAGGAATAATGGGAATTTCTGTACTTTTCTAAAATAAACTATTAAGAAAAACACAGATTATCCAAGAATAAAATTTGTCTTACATAATGGTATCCGGAGCACAAAAGCATATATATATATATATATATATATATATATATATATATATATATATATATACACACACACACACACACACACACACACATATATATATATATATATATATATATATATATATATATATATATATATATATATATAGTATCATGTATAAATTATTATTCACCCAATATTCTTAAGAAATAATGTTTCTTCCAAAACAAAGATAGCAGGATAATATCAATTCTAATGGACATTATTAGTTTTTTCCGTTCTCCTTTATCTTTTTTTTATTTTTGTTTTTGTCAGTATTGTCGAGCATGGTAGGCAATTTTATTTTAGTTGCAACTTTGATGTAATATTATTTTCCGTTACATACTTTCAATACATTTGAAACTACATACATTTAATCTGCAATGATACCTTATAATAATATTTTAATGGTATAATATTCAACGGGGAATAATAAACTCCTGGTATTTAAACATACAGAAACTTATATATATATATATATATATATATATATATATATATATATATATATATATATATATAAGGTAAAACGGAAGACAACGGGTACCCTGAGGAGGTCATTGATGCTTATATTTTGCAAACAGTGACTAAGCTCAAAAACATGAACGAAGTGTCCTGTATACTTTAGACTTCCCTGGGTAGGTTCTGCTAGCCAGTTCCTTGCTGATAAGATTGCCTTTTCTGTCTATCGTTGTTATCATTCTGTTAACCTAAGACCAATATTCACTACGAGGCCGGCCTTTAATTCTACAAATAAAGACAAGCTGCCTATCTTTAAACAAAGTAATTTAATATACAAATTTGTTTGTCGATGTAGTTCCACATATATAGGCATGAATTGTCAACGCCTCGAAGAGAGAGTTAGACAGCATATATTCAGATCTCTTTTGTCAGGCCGATTAACATCCGGGCATTCTCAGGAAATGGATTCGGCTACTGGTGAGCATTTGCTTACTACAAATAGTTGCAGAACCAGTTATGAAGATGATTGTTTCTCTGTCCTGCATAGTGCTAGAGATAAATTCCACCTCAAATTTCTGGAGGCGATTTATATTTCTGAGAATCGCCCCTCTCTATGTTAAACAATCATATCTTAAATATTTTTGGGGAACTGCTTGAGACTGGGGTGACTTAGTTGTTTTTTTCTCAGCTCGTCCCTGCAATCCAAACTATATATTCTATACCCCCGTTTTTTTCTGATTTCCGGTGTGAAAAACTTGAAAAGCGCCGGACGAAAGGGCCCTCGTTCATTTTACTATTTTATTATAGTTCCCCCTCTTTCATTACCAATGATGTCTCTGCTAATATATATATATATATATATATATATATATATACACACATCGAAGATGCTTATATATATATATATATATATATATATATATAAGGCTGAGCCAAAAGTATGTGGACCTTAGGTTGAATAAGGCTGGTGGCATACTATTCTGTATATTGCAGATAGATCTATGTAAATTATATTAAATTTAAATTGTGAAATGATATTTACTAAGTTAACTATCGCATACATCTGTATATATTTCTTTATATAATCTCAAAATCAGCGTATCTTTAACTGTCCACCGACCTTTGGTTCGGTGTATATATATATATATATATATATATATATATATATATAAATGACGTGTCACGTTGGGTTTTATATATCAATAATACGCTTTCTTATTTCTTTAAAATATCTTATTTTATAATTTTTTCTTGTTGGTGATATTGCTGTTCTTCGTATTTTTTGTTGGGCTTACAACAACAATCACAACAGAGCAAGACTCAATCACGAGAAAATAACAAAGTTTTCCCGGAATAATTACTTTCAGTAATGGAAAAATCCAACGAGACTAGAATGATGGGAAAACTCTCATATAAAAACAAAATGTGTTCGTTTAGTTCTTTTGTTTCTTGTTTATGATTTTGTATTGTTGTTGTTGTTTATTTGTTTTTACTTTCTGGCCTGCAATTATTGTCCAACCGCTGAGAAAGCACATTTCAAGGTGGTAGAAAAATCAAAGAGAAAAGTCGATATATTAATTTACAGAAGCGGAAGTCTGGGCACGATATCAAAGCCTGTTTAGCTTCTTGCTACACTACAGACGGTAAATAAAGTCTCTTATCATAATTGCTGTTTGGAGTGAATATCGCCAGATTTGCTCTTAGAGGATGTTGAGAGATGAGTAATATTCAGGTTGAACGAATTCATTGAACAATTAAATTCTGTCTTGGTTTTATTGTTCACACTGTTTCAACCGGCATATTCACTGGCCTCCTCAGGTGTACTATTCACTTCTTGAAGGAATGTAACTATGTCACCGTCTCCTCTGGAGTATAGCGTAAGAACGGTGTTGAATTGATTAGATTTGGAGAGTTGTTTAAAGATCTTTTAACAAACCCTCATTTAAATGTGTCTTATTTCGGGTGAGTAGCAAAGGCTTCAGTAAATCAAATTCTTTAATTGTCGGGTTAATAGATTTCTCAGACATCAGTGCTGCTTTCGTAATTCTTTCACATCTAATGGTATTACCTTTCTTAGACTTAGATTTCATCTAAAATTTATTCGCCTTTTACTCTCTTCATGTACTACGCCATATCTGATTCTTCTATTTCACTTTTGGTTAGGATTCTTCTATGCTCCTAAATTCTTTGAGAGGGTAAATCGTTTCCCATGTATAACTGATTTAATTGTTTGAATAATTCTTTGAATATTAATTACCCTTCTTCGAATTATTGCTCTAACGTTCAAGTTCGATTTGAATTAGAAAATTGGTTGGTTGAGTTATAAAAATGGTTGGACAACAACCAAGGTGCCCGCGGTGTAATGGTAATCGTCGTAGGAAATAGACACGGCGACACGAGTTCAAATCCTAGACGAAACTGATTGCATTTCACATTGCACTAAAAACCTTGGGAAAGGTATGAATCCAAATATTCTCCCTCCAGATATGGGTAAATAGTAGGACAGACTAGGTTCTTCAGCCTTGGTGAAGCAACTAGTCTAGGATAAGGAAAACTCTGAATTCAAACCTGTTAAACTTCGCTTAAAAAATGAACTTGTGTCATATCCTGCCCGAGCGGAGGGGTTGGTAAATATGGACTACAACGTAATTGAAGAAATAAATATTTAACATATACCATTAAAAAATTCATGCTATAATTTAGTAGTTTAAGCAACTTCATACGCTATGTCAGGACTTGCATCCCAATCGTGGTGAGAGCAACAGGCAAATGTGCATGATACCTATTTGTTTCATTTTTGGTAACAAACAATATTGTAAAAGATTAACAGTTGGTTGGTTGGTTGTTGTTTGGTTGGTTGCACTTGACGTCATATCAGCCCTTGTAGGTTACTTAATGCCTAATGTTGTTTATAATTTGTAAACAAAGTGTTTGTAGAGAGCAATTTTTAAATGATCTGGATCTCATTTATTTGCACACAGTTAAATGGTTTCAAGTATTGCTATGTAATACGAATAATTCTATATAACATATGTCAATTGTTTGAGCACTGTTGAATAGTTTCAAGTGTAGAAAATTATCAAATATTTTCTATTTGACCAAAAAAAAGGACTACCACTCCGGGTCAGAGTAGACCTGGGAGTAATGGCAACGAAGGGATACTCTACATTCCCCAAAGCTCCAGGACGTGAGCTTCGACATCGGATGGTTTGTTGTCATATCTAGGATACTTGTTGGTATGGGGGAGGGGGTCTTACATTTCTCTATAGATGCATTCGACATATTCTACAGCACCAATTGTCTATACTAAAAGATAAACAGATCATAAAGAAATAAGGAAGTTAATATTGCCCGACAAAAATTTTACAGAATGTTATAGGGAGATCGTTTTAAGTTAACGGTCGACTTAACTAGTTAAAGG
>OY757933.1:18159577-18167077 GCA_963585895.1 Sepioteuthis lessoniana
CAACTAGGAACGCTAAAAACAATATAACAGTATACACATTATTTGTATTAGATAGGAATACTTGAAACCATATAACCGTGTGCAGATTTTTTTGCATTAGATAGAATGTCATGACACAACGGTGTGCATATTAGTTTTATTAGATTATAATAATTTCAACTAGTGAACCTATTTTTCATATTACATTGGAATCCTGGAAACTATATAACATTATGCTTAATATTGTATTAGATAGGAATACTTGATAGCATATAACAAAGAGCACATTATTCGTTAAAAAAAACAAATATCTGAAACCATATAATTGTGTATATATGATTTGTATTAGTTAGAACTTACTGTTATTTGGTAGAAGTACATTGATCTAGTGGGTAGAGTGTTCAAAGAGTTTCAAAAGCTTCTCTTGTCGTAATTAACATTTTTATGGCCTCGTGGGTTGAGTGTTCGCCAATGGTCCGGGAGACATGGGTTCAATCCCAGGTCGCATCATACCAAAGACTTCAAAAATTGTACTTGATACCTCCTTGCTTAACACTCAGCAATATAAGGTACGTATCAAGGGTAAAGTGGAGCATTCCAGGGAAAGGAGTAGCGCCCTCCCCTACACCTCGAAGTTGTAGCTATTGAAAAGGGGGCCTTCGGGTCACCCTCGACTACGGTCGCAAACTTTACTTACTTTATTCATTATAACTGTGTGTACATTATTTGTATTAGATAGAAATACTTGAAACCATATAAGTACATACATATTATTGGTATTTGGTAGAAGTACTTTATACATTATAACTGTGTGTACATTATTTATATTAGATAAAAATACTTTAAACCATATAACCTAGTGCCTTTTACTTGTCTTGATTGAGAAATCTGATACTTTATAACTGTTATATTTTGACCTTCGACCCGGCCCAAAAATACTATTCCAAGGTAATACACCGGAAGGAAGTGACACATTCCAACGGCCAGTAATCGAAAGAGATCGCGTGGGCGGATTAAGGCTTATGATATGGGACAAGGTGAAGGTCCCATTGTGCCATTACAGTCATGCACCGGAAGAGAGTAACCTCTGAACTGCCTGACAGTTATTTCCGCTTGATGACGATTAAACATTCGATTTCAAAGATCCAGTAGGCGATCGTGTGGGCGTTGAGTTATTATTTAACTCAGTTGAGTTTGGGGTGCCAGAGCAGTTGCCAGCAGAATTCCAGACAGCTAGAGACCAGATGTGGTAGGGAAGACCACACGCGACCGAGGGGGCCCTCGGAAAAGCCCCGATGGAGTGGACCCCAAGACCTCTGGTTGAGCATCTAAGAGAACAAGAAAGACACAACGTGATGGTCATAACAGTGGGGTCAAAATACGAAGTTTATGTTCGGTCTCCTGCATCCTCTCACATGCAAACCCTTAAACAACCCTTTCAAACCCTTGCAATGAAGGGAAAGGTAAATATAATTCTAAAGAAGTCTTTTTGTGTCTTCCTTCTTGCGTCATTATCATGCGTCATTATCATGCGTCATTTATTCATGCGTCTGTCTGTGATGTTGTGTCGTTGTGATGCATGAACGTTTAAATAACTATACAACATAACTGTGTACAAACAAATGAATATTGTAGACAAATAAAAAAAATATTTAAAATAATGATACTAAAGAGGTATACGTATTTTGTGGAGGTGCCCGTGGTGTAATTGTTATCGTCGTAGGAAATGAACACGGCGACACGTGTTCAAATCCTGAGACTGATTGCATTTCACATAGCACTAATACCCTTGGGAAAGGTATGAATCCAAATATTCGCCTCCAGCTATGGGTAAATAGTAGGACAGACTAGGTTCTTCAGCCTTGGTTAGGCAACTAGTCTAGGAGAAGGAAAACTCTGAATTCAAACCTGTTAAACTCCGCTTAAAAATTGACCTTGTTTCATATCCTGCCCGAGCGGAGGGGTTGGTAAATAGGATACTAAAGAGGTATTGTAAATATGCAATCTCTTTAATTTTTGACGACTAAAACCAAAAAACAATTTGCCCCATCGGCTGGGGCTGTAGAATACACTGACTTCTTTTACTATATTGATTTTTGCATTTAAACTGAGTATTTATGCTAAACTGAATTGTTTAAAATAGAACTATTTTGACATTGGAACTGCGTACTAGTGCTGAACTAAATTGCTTGAAATTGAATTCTTTTGACGTCTTAACTGTGTATTTAAGCTGAACTGAATTATCTGAAATAAAACTGTTTGACATTTAACTCTGTGTATTGCCCAGTCGGATGGGGTTGTAGAATACACTGACTGCACCTCTGCAGAGGGGTAAGACCCCACCTAACGAGTGTCCTGGATATGACACTAAACAATTTGATGATGAGGTTCCAGCAGTGCTGGAGCTTTGGGGAATGCTGAGTACCCCTTCATTGCCATCGCTCCCAGGTCCACTCTGGCCCGGAGTGGTAGCACCTGATAGGGCCCTATCTATGGGTTAAATAGAACTAACGGCATACTTATGCTAAACTGAAGTGTTTGAGTAAACTGAATAGCTTGAAGGAGAAATGGTTTTTACAATTAAACCGTACTTACATTTAAACTGCGTGCTTAACTGAATTATAAATTTTACAATTAAACCGTACTTACATTTAAACTGCATCCTTAACTGAATTATTTGAAATAGAACTGTTTTTCAACATTAAAACTGTATTTACACTTAACTGAATTCTTTCATATAACTGCTTGAATTGTTTGAAATAGAAATGTTTTTGACCATTAAACTGTGTACTTATGCTAAACTGAATTGTTTTAAATAGAACAGATTATTTACATAAAAATGGATTTGGTGTTAAATAACCTACAAAGGTTGATATGCCATAAAACCAAACAAACCAAACCAAAAAACAAAACGAATTCATTAACACGATCCTTTTTGCACCAAAGGACTTTCATTAATATCGATTGATGTAACATTTTATAAGAGGCCTAACATTCTAAAAAAATTAACTTAAAAATATCTTTAAAACTTTTTACGGGAAAAATCCCAATTTTTTTTAATAAATTGAATCGAATATTTGCCTTCTTGGTGTGCTGCAGTCGTTGAAAATGAAAGGTATAAAAAAATTTTATGATAATATTTGAAAGAATTTAACTTATATTTGCTTTTTTATATCCTCTCCGGTAAGACATAATAACTTTACAAGCGACCTCAAATATATATATATATATATATATGTGTGTGTGTGTGTGTGTGGCCGTTCGTATAATTCTAAGTGCATATATTTTTCGTTTTGATTTATTTTGGGGACTTTTTCTTTTCTTTATCTATTTTCTCTTTGGCGAGCTATTCTCTCAGCAAGATCACTGATTTTTGTAACAAGATGAAAAGATATTTCTCTAATGTTGATGTCATTTGTAGATAGCCTGCAGTTATATCTTTGAAGTTTGTTGCAAGCACGTAACTGCAAAAAGGTGCTCAGAAATCCGCTCTGATGCCCTCAAATATGCCTTGACTTTTTTTTTACATAAATATATCAACCTCCCTGTTAGAGGCCGAAAATACATTGGCAAAATCCAATCCCATTTTTTAATATGTTCATTACTACATTGGACATTTCTACGTTTCAATAATGCAATCAGTTTTGGTTAGAAGTTAGAACAAATACTTTGATTAAATCCTATCATTCAAAGATATCAAGACTAACTTCAATATTAGCAATTTTCAAATTAATACTTTGCCCAGTCGGCTGGGGCTGTAGAATACACCGACTGGACCTCTGCAGAAGGGTGAGACCCTCAACGAGTGTCCTGGATATGGCACAAAACAATCTGATGGTGAGGTTCCATTAATGCTGGGGCTTTGGGGAATACAGAACCATTGCTCCCACGTCCACTCTGGCCCAGCGTGGTAGCACTTGATTGGGCCCTATCTATGGGTTAAATAGAACTAACGACAAACTGAATTGTTTGATCAAACTGAATAGCTTGAAATAGAAATGTTTTTGTCAAATAAACTGAGTACTTACATTTAAACTGCATGCTTATGCGAAACTGAATTATTTTAAATAGAACTGTTTTTGACATTGAAACTGTATTTACACTAAACTGAATTGTTTAACATATAACTATTTTGACATTTTACTATGTGTAAACAAAATCTGTACTTAAACTAAGCTGAATTAGCTGAATTAGAACTGCTTGACTAAACAGAATAGCTGGAAATAGAAATGTTTTTCACAATTAAACTGTAATTACATTTAAACTGCGTGCTTATGCTAAACTGAATTATTCGAAATTGAACTGTTTTTGACATTGAAATTGTACTTACGCTAAACTGAATTTGAATAGATTGAAATAGAAATGTTTTTTGACAATTAAACTGTGTGCCAATTCTAAACTGAATTGTTTTAAATAGAACTGATTATTTACATAAAAATGGATTTGGCGTTAAATAATCTACAAAGCTTGATATGCCATAAAACCCAACAAACCAAACCAAACCAAACCAAATTAGCACTGACTTGTTTAGCAATAAGTGGAGACGGCTGAATATTACTACTTTTTATATATATTCATTTAACAACCCCACCATATGAGCAGTTGGCCCAGTCGACTGGAGCTGCAGTATAACACCGATTGCATCTCTGCAAGAGGGGTAAGACTATCCCAAAGAGTGCTCCTCCGAGCCACCGGGCAGTTATGTGTGTGTAAGGACACACTGACCTCAGGGGACCGTTCCCCGGTCTTTGCCGATTTCGGCAAGACTAAGTTTATTGCTTGGTGCCTGAGGCGCCCCATCATAAGAATGCCGACAAGGTTTACTTGCTGCGCATGATTTTCGATTCGTGCGCGGTCCCCTATATAAAACGACCTTGTACCACACTCTGACACGGTGGGATGTTAGGAAAATTCCGTCCTGGATATGATACTAAACAATCAGAGGGTGAGACTCCAGTAACCCTGAAGCTTTGGGGAATGTAGAGTATCCCTTCATTGCCATCGCTTCCAGGTAGCACCTGATAGGGTGGTATCTGCTGGTCAAATAGAACTAAACTGTGTAATTATACGAAACTGAATTTTTTGAAATGCAACTGTTTAAACATTTAAACTGCGTACTTATGTTAAACTGAATTGTTTGAAATAGAACTATTTATATGATTAAAAATAGATTTGGTATTAAATAACCTACAATGGTTGATATGCTATTTATCCAAATCAAACCAAAATGACTTAATTCGGCGTTCGATGACCCGAAAAGTGTTGACATGCCATAAAACAAAACCGACTATACAAGTAGGATGTGACACATGAATAATTTTTAGCAGAGTTCAATAAGGTCTGAATTTAGAGTTTTTCTCTCTCCTATAACGACTACCAAACCAAGGATAAAGAGCCCTGTTTACGTTAGCAGGGAAGAGAATAGTTGGATGCATTCTTTCCCCAAAGGTATTAGCACTATGTGAAACTCAAACCAACTTGTTCATGATTTGAACTTGGATCGCCGTTTTCATTTCCTACGACTATCACCATTCCTTCACAAGTGCATCTTTATTACAGAATATACACATATAGTAAATTGATCCTATTTACCAACCCCTCTGCTCGGGCAGGATATGACACAAGGTCATTTTTAAGCGGAGTTTAACAGGTTTGAATTCAAAGTTTTCCTTCTCCTAGACTAGTTGCCTCACCAAGGCTGAAGAACCCAGTCTGTCCTACAATTTACCCATAGCTGGGGGGAGAATAATTGGATTCATACCTTTCCCAAGGGTATTAGTGCTATGTGAAATGCAATCAGCCTCGTCCAGGATTTGAACTCGTGTCGCCGTGTCCATTTCCTACGACGATAACCATTACACCACGCGCACATATAGTAAATTGATAATGTCTTGACAAGCCAGTGTCAGTTCATGATAGTTTTTAATCAGTGAAACACAGGACTGTACAATTGCTGCAACCTCCATAGAATTACATCTATCTACGTTAGATTTTTCTTGTTTTCAAGAAGGTAATTTTTTTATTAGCATTTCTAATTTGAAAAATTATAATAGTTCTGTACTTTTGACTTCATTTTAAAACTTATTTGCTATTATAGTCTCATATATAAGTCAGTATTGTTCCTCCATATCTTTTTCAAGTCTATGTCGAATAGAATAACGATAATCATCCGGCACATTATTATGAATGTCCTTTATATTTTCTTATGCAAACTCGAAAAAAAAACAAAAAACGCTCCGGTTTCAACAGTTAATAATGGGGATGCATTCACCTGTTTGATGATGCATCACCAAATTCGGGATATGTATTTAATTGGCGCTGGGAAAATGTTTCCCAAGAATATTGTTCTTCAGTTGAGAAACCTGGTTTCTCAGCAAGAAGTATTTCTAGCTAAAATAATCAGGCGGTAACCATGTTGCTGCAAGTTAAAATTAATCGTGCAAAATATGATTTCTAAGGGTTGAAAGGAAAAAGTAATTATTATATCTTACTAAAATAATTTTTACATACTTAATTAAGCATTACTAATTAGTGTTATTGATAATTCTTCGAGCAGACGATATAATGTAATTATATAACCTTTCACAGAATGGTATGAAAATATAATAGATGAATTTATTTGTTATGTTGAATTTATAATAAATATTGTCAATAGTTCGAAATCTTTAATTGATAGAAATAATTGTAGAATTTTTTTTTTAAATGTTACGATTTTACGAAGAAAGAAAATATGGAAAAAAAAAAAAAAAAGAGACGAACTCGTGGTTGTACATCAAAACAATTAGGTTTTATTAACCACAGGCAAAGACGCATCTTTTGAATAGGAAAAGAAGCTGTTTTAACTGGTAGGCACCATTCAAAATTTTCGTCCATGAATCATGATCGATTTTCTCTTCTGTCCTTTTTTTGCTTACTTTTATCCGTTTTTCTGGTCCTTACAATTCACAGAACCCACTGTCCACAGGAGGCAACACTCTTTCTATCCTTTTGGTGGAATTTTTTTTTGTACTTTTTCGATAGGTCTGATTCCAAACAAAAAGTTAAGTAGATATTATATTTACGTAATGCTACCTATTGACCTTTGACGGGTCAGTAGGTGTGGACTTCAAAAAAACTTGTGCCAATGAAGGTGTACTCCGCGATCCCCAAAGCCCGTATATTACTGGAACCTCACCATCAGATTGTTTAGTGTCATATTTAGAACACACGTTGAGTGGGGTCTTACCCCTTCTGCAGAGAAACAGTCGGTGTATTCTACAGCCCCACCCAGCCGACACAGGAATCTTTCATGTGTTTACAGATTATCGAAAACTGAGTTCAGCCTTGCCAGAGGTGACATCATCCAACCAGCCTTCGCCATCAGCTGATCGAGTCTGGTGACCTCGGCATTTCCTGAGTAATCGTTTTTTTTTTCATTTGTTATACGTAGTCTACCGGAAGAGATGTTGAACTTTGTTAACTCACCTTTTTTCCGGTAGCTGTTATATATATATATATATATATATCAAGAATGTTGACAGC
>OY757933.1:18169577-18494577 GCA_963585895.1 Sepioteuthis lessoniana
TATAATAAAAATAAGCAGAAAGATGGGTAAATCAAATACTTACAAGGGTTTAGAAGTAATGATTTTTCATTCCCTTTTTCCAAGAACTAATCAGACAAAACATTTTTTTAGGTTTTCTACATTTGATTAAAAGAAGAAATAGACCTGACAGAGAATTCCTCATTTACTTAAATATAGAAAAAACAAAATTGTTAAGTCAGATGAGGTTCTTGGAATAAAAGAATTAAATATCACAACTACTAAACCTTTGTAAGTGTTTGTTTTATCCACCTTTCCTTTTATTTTTTTCATCTTGTCAGTTTTACCACAATCTATCCTTCGATATATATATATATATATATATATATATATATACTTGAGTCCCATAGGCATCAAGTCAAACGTGCTGGACTGCAGTATCGTGGTAATCCAGTTGGAACTCCAGTCATGTTATTACATTAACTTTTGAATTAATCCTGGGGAAAGGCATGAACCTTCCCCCACACACACACCTACTATGAGTAAGAGAGTACGTTCACTAATCTTCTACTAGGATGACTTTGCTATTAAATACTCCACGAAAATCAATATGCTATTAAACAAAGAAACAGAAACCTATATGTATATAAACATATATATAGGTTTCTCTTTATTTGTGTTATATATATATATATATATATATATATATATATATATATATATATATATATATATCATTGTAGTGCATGTGAGCCTGGGTTTTATACTTTACGCATTCGTCAGAGTCGAAGGTTTTCAAAAATAGAACGATTAATATGGTTAATTTTTGTTTGAAGGAAGATTTTGTTTGTGTGTATATATGCCTTAGTTTGTGTGCTTATCAATGTTGATATGTTTCAGTATATTCTGTTGTTTGCACAAAATTTCAAATGCACTTTAAATAAACATTTAGCAAGCAGAAAGATAGGTAAGACTAAAAAAAAGAGATAATTCTGATTATAATAATTCTTTTCCAAACCCCTCCTCACCCACTATTCTCTTCTCACAGTCCCTTCCTTTGCCTCATCCCTTCTCAACAACAAACAGCGGCAATATATGTATGTAAGTATGCATGTATGTATGTATGTATATAAAGATGTATACCATTATATGTGAAAATACTCGTATATATGTAAGCGCGTGCGAAACTGATAAAGCACAAATATACTAACATTCAAAAGCACACAAGGTAGGCCAAACATACACACAAACAAAATCCCAGTTCAGACATAAAATTGACCATAATTAATCCGTCTTTTTAAAAGTATTTCATTACACTCTATGACAAACTAACCAAGTTAGGAATACCAATCATACAAACCACGTCACAAACCATTAAAAACCCCACAAACATCACAAAACGAACTAACAACGAAACCGCCTCTCATGCGGACATATACTCCATCCCACGCAAAGATTGTAACAAACATTACATCGACGAAACCCAACGCAACATAGGGAAAAGAATTTACGAACACAAACGATCAATTAAAACAAATGACGATCGAAAAGTACTTTTCTCCCACATGTTAGAGCTCAAATACATGTTAATTTTTTCCCAAGCCACCTTAATCAAACCCATACACTGCAAAATGAAGACTACTAGAATCTGCGGTCATCTCAAAAGCAAACAAAATAAAACAACGTCCATGATTTTACCAAATCTCATCACACTTGGCGAATACCTTACTGAACAAAAACAAAATCAAAATAGAAAACAGAAATGGAAAAAAAAACATTTTTTCACTCTGTGCCAACATAATCCTTTCCTTTCACTTTTCCTCTTAGCCCTTCTTCAACCAAATTACAACTCAGACACCACAATATAGAAAATTTTCTACGATATCACATTATAGTCAATATCTTTTCCATGAAATAAGTCATGCCAAAACCCCTTTCACACAAAACCTTGCCTACTTCTTTCTTATCAACACTCTGAAATCTATCACCACTTTCAAAACAAAAAAATCTTTAATGAAACCTGATACCTTTGACTTTAAATCCCTCCCAAATTTTCCTGCTGCAACTATACCTACTCCACTATCCTCATATGTTTTTGAATAGAAAAAAAAATCAGAAAACAGTCTCTGTCTTGAAGATGAAGTAAAGCCCGAACGAAATATCACACATCCAAATCTGAGTTTGATTTATCCAAGTTTCCTCATATTTCTGTCATATATATATATATATATATATATATATATATATATATAGGGGCTGTATGAGACAGAGATGGAAGAGACAGAGGGATTAATACCTTATAATGTTTGTTTGTGGTGCATGGTGTAATCTTTATTGTCTAAAGAAATGATCTTGAAGAGCCAAGTTCATATCCCGAAAAAAGCTATTTATTTATTTTCCCTCTCATGCACTTTCGAAAGACATGAAGCATCATCTTCCCTCTCTCGTTATATTGGTTTAAATACTTTAACAGACTTGTTAAAGCATGAAGAAAAAAAAGCTTTGTATTTCAAACCCAGGGGTCGCAGGGTAAGCAAGACCATATCATAAAATCTTTGTATTTCAAACCCAGGGGTCGCAGGGTAAGCAAGACCATATCATAAAGTCTTTGTATTCAAACTCAGGGTTCGCTGGGTAGGCAAGACCATATCATAAAATCATACTCGCTACAAATCCGTAGCACCGTAAGTGGAGGAATGGTTGAGCCATATACTCTTTAAGGGCGAGGAACATTTACTTTACGCCAACTTAAGGAATTATTTTTTAGACGACAGAGTTTAATATTCTAATAACAATATGGAAAAAACAAGACTTTTGGTGAATTCAAGACGAAAACACCGGCTCCAAACAACTCAGCGAAATTAAACAGTGATGTGCTTGTCCATTACTTTGATTAATCAATAATCCTTTGCCGACTGAGTATTATCAGAATGATCAAGAGGTACAGATTGCCGGGATTCATTTGATGCCCTCATGATATACTCACCTTTTGCTGATCGCTTTTTTTTTAATATCATTATACAGCAACAATTGTCCGCAAAAAAACTGCTGAAGTAAGTTTCTTGCTGGTTAGCAAACACTGGTGTGTCCATGTGGAGTAGTCCATCGAAGAACATCGTTTATGAATTCGTCCTTCCCCAGCAGTGCTCAGCAGTCTGGTTCGTCTTACTTGGAAGTGGAGCATTCGTTACTTCCAGTCTAATGTGCTGGACTGTGACATTGTGCTTAGCTTTTTAGAACTCTACTCACACAAGCAAGTTTCCTTTCGGGCTAATACCCATTGGAAAGGCATGAACCAGTTATACGTTTGATCATACCACTAGTGTTCTTTAAACAAGAATTGTTTTGACATTAGTTAACACATGAAGGTTGATATGCCATCAAACCAAGTTATAAAACCAATCAATCAATCTTATTGGATGTTTTGTAAGATGGGGCGTAAGCGGCCATACAGTTGCTTTTCTGTAGGCTGTTGCTTCCAATATTTGTTTTAGCATCATTGCGTACTTCTCAACTAGCTTTTTCTTCAAACGTTTCTTTATAGCCCAAATGGTGCAGCCATACTGAAGTAGTGACACAGCTACACTTTGGAAGGATTCTCGTCTTATTTTATCATAGAGGCTCTGATTCCCATGTCAAAAGCAGTCCATGCTTGACGTATGTGTATGTTGACATCTCTTTCAGTGTGAAGTCGGTTTTATTTGAGTTCATATAGAAACCAATACCACTTGCTGACTGCTTCAGACTTTTTAGCAGATATTCGGCTTCAGATGGTGTATTTACAAAACGCACTAATAGATACGCGTAATCTACATCAATAATTTTTTTCCATGGAATTTCGTTTGCTTCTGGCCTTTTTTCTTTTTAGTGTAAAGCCGTTTTTGGTTCACTAGATTTGTTAAAAGTAAACGATAAAAATTATTCTAAAAAGTAAAAATTATATTTTTGTGAAAGATTAGAGAAATTAGGAATTATTGTTTTACTAGGAAGAAGAATGAGTTTTGATCTAATGGAAAGTTTCAAAATAATTAATCGAATATCTAATCATGATACAGATTCTTTTTTCAATGTTTCTACTTAAAATGGTAATTTCCTATTAAAACAGATTTCAAAAAACAAGTCTACTAACCAACTAAATTTATGCTTTTTGTTTTGGTTTTTTTTTAGTGGGGGGGGCTAATTTTTTATTTTATTTGGATTACTTATGTATCTATATTCTTCTATAAAAGTTACATATTTTTGAAACGAATTGAAAAATCAGATCAGAACCAGCAATAATGTAAAAAAGTTAAGATTAGATCGAATGATTTTAGAAAAAAATAGTGAGAAAAAGAAGTTAAGAGGGTATTTTTGGGAACTATCTGATGAAACGCTAAATTGAATTGTATCTGTATCTAGATATTGAATTAATAATGTATATGTACTATGCAAAGATTCTTTTTTAAAAAAACAAAAGCATTTGATGTGTGGAGATAGAAAAAGTGGAGATGCCTTAGGAGGCATAACAGACAAACAAATAATAACAATAGAAAAAAAGAAAGAAAAAGCTAAACAGGCAAAACTTGGCTGCAGTTAAAATGATAACATTGCCCATCTGTTATTTTGTATCACTTATAAAACACAATTTGGTTTCGCGATTCAAAACCTTGTCATAATTCATTTTGTCATTTCGAATATTTTCTCCCGTCTTTTTTTTTTCATTTTATTTATTTATTCTTCCTGGAGGTAAACAAACAATAGTGTCTTTAAGAATAAAATCACTGTAAGTATTATTCCAATCTTTTTTCACTCTTTAAGATTTTGGCATGAGATTATTTTACTAAGTACATAAAAATGTTTTAAGGTGTCTGTATGATTTATTTAATTTGGCTTCCAGAATAAAAGAAAGAAAATTGCCAATTGATTTTTTTCTTTGAATATTTTTTCAACATTTCCGCGTCTATAATTCGGTTTCTCATTTTTAATTACTTATTGAAAACTGAGGAAAAATTTACTTTCCAGCAATCAGCATGATAATTCTCTTCTGCGAAAAGTTAAGTGTGTGCAAATCAAATTTAACCGTTTCTCTGAAGAAAATAGCTCAGAGAATTTTCTTGCGATTTTGAAATGCAGATTTAAATCGGTAACAGAAAACCCACATGTAATGTTGGTTCGATAGATCATTGTGTTTTATGGCATATCAACCCATGTAGATTATTAAATGTCAAATCTTGGTTAAGTTTAGTCTTATGGCATATGGACCATTGCAGGTTATTTAATGCCACATCCTCTTCTATACATATAAACAGCTCTATTTCAAACAATTCAGTTTACCGTAAGTGCAGTTTTTGTTTATACACAGTTAAATGTAAAAACTGTTCTATTTCAAACAATTTAGTTTAGCATAAGTACACAGTTTTGTTTTATTTGACCCGTAGATAGGAGCCTATCAGGTGCTGCCAGAATGGACCTGGGAGCGATGGCAATGAAGGAGCACTCCACATTCTCCTAAGCTCGAGGACTATTGAAGAGCCACCACCATATTGTTTAGTGTCATATCCAGGACGATTGTTAGAGAGTATTACCCCTCTGCAGAGATGCAGTGTGCGTATTCTGCAATTCAAGCGGATTTGGCTTGCCAAATCTTATATATATATATATATATATATATATATATATATATATATATATATATATATATAAAGAAGACTTTGCATTCCTTTGCAAATTATATTTATATGTATAAATGATTTGTACATGAATATTTTGTGGTGAATTTTTTCGACGAGCCAGAGCATATTTGTTTGCACACAGTTAAATGGTTTTAAGTATTGCTATTGAACACGGATTTTTCTGTTTTTGCAGTTGAATTATTTCAAGTCTTGCAAACACTAATAATTCTATTTTCACACAGTTAAATATTTTCAAACATTGCTGTCAAATAATAATGATTAGATGCCAGGTTAGAGTGTTCGCCAATGGCGCGGGAGAGCTGGGTTCAATCCCAGATCGAGTCATACCAAAGACTCAAATAATGGTACCTGATGCTATTTTGCTTAACATTCAGCATTATAAGGTACGGATCAAGGATAAAGTGGTTCAATCAAGGGAAAGGAGTAGCGCTTTCCTCTACACCTTGGTGTAATAGCTATCGAAAAGGGAGTCATCGGGTCACCCTCGACTACGGTCGCCAACTTTACTTACTTTCAACAGTTTTCAGCATAACGAATGATTAAACAGATCTATTTGACCAACAGGTAGAATCCCAACCAGTCGTATTACTTCAGGTCAGAGTGTATCCCTTCCCACAGATATACATATATATATATATATATATATATATATATATATATATATATATAACTGGAAGTTGATAATTACATTAATAATTTTGTTTGTCCTCTCTATATCAATAATTGCGAATTGATAATTGCTTGTTTGTCTGTCCTCTCTAAACTCCCAGATAAAAATGTAAAGCTACTGGAGAAATATAATAGAAAAATACACTTAAAATGTGTGGTCAGTGAGTTCTAATCGACAAGGGCAAATAATCGTATTTAATTTTATTAATATATTTTATTTTATTTGGTGATATTTTTTCTTACCTATTTTCCACACTAATATCCCACGAGAGGATATAAACAATTATATAGAATTACTAAAATACTTTTGCGATGAAAATTGATTTTATCAATTCCTATATGCAGATATAAAAAGACGTTGTCAGAATATGGGGTCGTAAAATACCTCGAGGGGTTTGATCTTTTCAAAATAGGTGCCCTGAGCATGACACAAAACTGTTTCGGGTGGTGAGACTACAGCTCTAGAGCTCTGTAGAGTTTAGGGTCATTTTTCTTGGCCATTACTCCCAGGTCTACTTTAACCCTCAGTCGTAGTACCAGCTAGTTTTCTATCAAATAAATCTATATTGTAATTATTGGTACGAGAAAACAGTACATAACTGTAAGCAAAATAGTTGTATTACGAAAAGATACTTGAAGCTCAGATTGTATAGACTGGGTTTCGGTTTCTTGTGGTCAATGGCATATCAAATTTCATGGGTTACTTAATACCTAAGCTATACTTGTAGAAGAAAAGAAGTGTTACTTTTAAATCTAGAGCAGGGAGATAAGTGCATTTATACTTCTTCCAAGGGTATTAGTCAGAAAGGGAACATAATAACACAAGTGGAGTTCGAACTCGCTTACTACGATGTCACAGTCGAGCACGTTAACTACTATACGATGAGGACTACCCCAATAATTTTCACAAAATATTACTATTATTACTGATAATACCAGAAGTAGAACTTCTTATTGTAATAGCAGTTGTAGCTGAAGCTATTTTTATCATTAAACGTTTTCGGACTATTGTCTTCATCTTTATTGTTATTTCTACAACGTTTCAGCCGATATGTCCTCCGGCCTTCTTCAGGTGTTTGTCGAACTTGGGAACCTACACGGAACTTCGAACTACGTCCTTTATTGAATCCACGGGGGTCGCCTGTTCTGATTCCGTTAGCCATAACCGGGTACAAGTGTTAAGTATTCCTGTATTGTTACTCCCCTGCAGTCAGGATTGAACCTGTAACCTCCAGATGACTGTCTCCTTTTGAGCTTAGGGAACCAACGTTACGCTATGTGTCCTGCTGAAGTTACATGAAACTACACAATTGCTTGAAATACTTGAAACTATATTATTGGGTTTTTTTTTTTGGTTTCTTTTTTTAATAACTGATGTGGACCCAAAGTCGGTACACAGAAGGAAAACACGGAACACGGTTTAGAAGTAAGAGAGATTTATTAACAAAAGTTACAAAGGATAGTGTCCAATATTCGTAGTCGTATTTCTTGTACTACTGCTGCCACTGCTACTTCCGCTCGGTATTAGGATATTACTACGCTAGCAATATAGTGCTGGAAGAGTCCATGATGCAGGTAAGTTTCGGTCTCACAACAATAACTTTTCAAACTTCTTAAGAGATAAGAGGCTTCATTCCTTTCCCAAGAGAACAAAACTGAAAGTGAAAGTAATAGTTCGCTGGATTTGTGTTCGAACTCGTTTTCTGCGTTATCATAACCCCGTACAGTTCTTACTGCACCAGGGGTCTACCCAGCAATGGTGTTACTTGAAATACTTAAAACCATATAATTGTGTACAAATTAGTGGTTTTAGATTTGAATGCTTCAAGCCATTTAAATGTGTAAATCATTTGTATCAGAAATAATGTCTTCAAGCTATAATCGTTTCCAAATTGTCATAATTATTTTACTTAGCCAGATATGCGTTCGTTAAATGTACATATGTTCATAAAATGTTCATACGCATAGGAATCTGAAAAAACACGAAATTGGTTCAGGTACGAAACTTTTTATTACCTTTTTGAGTTTAAAGTTTTTCGACATGAGAAGAGAGATACACAATTTCTTTCTATCCTGACTTTTCCATCTCTCCACCAGCAGTAACACCCGTCACAAACTACTGGTCTGGCCTCGGTGAGCTCCGAAAATTGATTTGCTTCGTCCAAGCCCAAATCTCAACTGGTTTTTTTTCAAATTCCAAAATCCTCAGCGCCTCTTGGCATGACGTCATTCACGTCCCCGGTCCTTTTTCCTATCCGGGGTTTTTATTGTGACATCTCTGATTTTCACATCCGCCCCGTGCGCGTGTGAACACCTGCACTCAATGTGTGCACCTAATTAACCCATGCACTTAGCCGAAAGTTTCGCAGCCTAATTAAATCGAAAGGCACGATTTATAAAACGAAAAATGATAATATAAAAAAAAATCCCTCCGCAATTAAATTACAGTAAGTTACATGAAAACATATAATTACTAGCTTTTTTCGGTGATTTGTATGAGATTTCATAAATCATTTTTATCTGCAGAATTGTAAATAAGCAAATAACTGAAAATGCACACAATCAAATGAAAAGGGAAATAGAAATTTAGCAAATGAATTAGATCATACTTAAGGAAAAGCTTTTAAAAATATTCATTTCAATGTTTTGCAAGATATTTATTGCCAGCATAATTTTACTCTTGCATCTTTCACGTGTTTTTAACCAGT
This sequence comes from Sepioteuthis lessoniana, assembly GCA_963585895.1. Taxonomy (NCBI): domain Eukaryota; kingdom Metazoa; phylum Mollusca; class Cephalopoda; order Myopsida; family Loliginidae; genus Sepioteuthis; species Sepioteuthis lessoniana. Next base: position 18,178,585 of record OY757933.1, read on the forward strand.
CATTGCTATCCACTTCAATTTGGAACAGCATTAAAAAAAATGATTTTGGCATTTAGTAAACGAACAAGTGTTGACATGCTACTGAATCAATCAACCAGCCAATCATAAGAAATGAAATATTTAGTAAAACATTTTGAACAACAGATTCGATATTAAAGACTAAATTAATAAATAAGTTTGTTTGTCTGTCATCTATAGACGGGTTGCTCAGTCGGCTGGGGCTGTAGAATACACCAACTGCACATCGGCATGGGGGGTATTACCCTCCTTTCCGAAACGAGTACCCTGGAACATTACACTAAGCAATCTGATGGTGAGGTTCCAGTGATGCTGGAGCTTTGAGGAATGTGGAATAACCCTTCATTACCATCACTCCCAGGTCTACTCTGGCCCGGAATGGTAGCACCTGATAGGGTCCTCTCTATGGGTCAAATTGTACTAAAATGTGTACTCCTACTAAAATAAATTACTTGAAATAGAACTGTTTTGAAAAGTAAACTGTATACTTATGATAAACTGAATTATTCGAAATAGAACTCTTGACATTTAACTGTGTGGAAACAAAACTAATCTTATACTAAAGGGAATTGTTTGAATTAGAACTGTTTGAATAAACTGAAGAACTTGAAATAGAAATGTTTTGACAAATAAACTGTGTACTTACATTTAAACTGCGAACGTATACAAAACTGAATTGTTTGAAATGGAAGTTTTTAACATTGAAACTGTACTTACGCTAAACTGAATTGTTTAATATAGAACTGTTTTGGCATTTAATTATGTGTAATCAAAATCTTACTTATACTAAATTGAATTGTTTTAATTAGAACTGGTTGTCTAAACAGAATAGCTTGAAATAGAAATGTTTTTGACAACTAAACTGTGTACTCATACTAAACTGAAGTATTTAAAATAGAACTGATTTGTATAAAAATGGATTCGGCATTAGATACCCTACAAAGGTTGATATACCGTAAAACCCAAACAACCAACAACTATAGACGGTTAAACTTTTGGTATAAAACGACAAGATATTTTTCAATAAGGGTGATCAAAAGCTTTTAGTAAATAAAGCGAATTTTATTCGAATTTGTAGATAAATAATCATGTACTTAGACTAGCGTTCATGTTGAACATATTTTTTATTATTTAAATTCTATAAAATTGGACACCTTGTTAGAAACAAAAAGAGCAGACACTCTTGACGTTTATTCAGTAAAACTGATTTTTTTTCTATATAAAAAATCAGTTTTACAGGATAAACGTCAAGAGTGACAGCTCTTTTTGTTTCTTGCAAGGTTTCCAATTTTCATTAAAAAATAACTCAGTTGGCTGTGGCTATAGAATAAACCGACAGCATCTCTGCAGAAAGGCAAGAGTCTCCTAAAGAGTGTTTTAGATATGACAGTAAGCAATCTGATAGTGTTGTATACTCATACACATGCAGATGTAAGCAGAGACATAATCAAATATATGAGGAAACATAACCAAATATAATGACGAACTTCGATGAACTGTAATATAATGGCCGAGGGATTTCGTTTTATATATCTTGCCTTTAGGTTTAGTTAGGCTGAGAACCTTTCGGCTCAGTGCATGGGTTAGTTAGGTGCAAACATGAAGGCAGGTGTTCACGCGCGTGCGGAGTAGACGTGTCATTCAGAGATGTCACAATAAAAATCCCAGATAGGGGATATGACCAGGGATGTGAATGACGTCATGAAGGAAACGTGGGCTGAGATTCGAGAAAAGTCAGTTAGTTGAGTTTTGCTGTAGAAGAAAGTTGACTTTTGCTTGCTCGCCGAGGCCTTGCGGCGGGTGCCGCACGTAGTTTGAGGCAGGTGGAAAAGTCAGCATAGAAAGATTGTGCCTCTCTCTTCCTTATGTCGAAAAACCTTTTAACTTAAAGGTAACAAAAAGCTTCGTACCTGAACTAAGAAGTCGTAAGCGTGTTTTGTGTTTCGGGATTCCTATGTTATCTATATATATATAGGTTATATACATTATGAACGTTTTGCATACCGGTATGAATATGTCTATTTCACGTATTCATGTATGGCTATGTAACAGAATGGACATATATATATATATATATAACCTTTAAGAAAAACTAAAATCCGGTCACTTTAGGATTATAGATTAATTTTATAAAAATATACTTCTCACACTTTATTCTCGAAAGGGTTGATGTTTCTTGTGTGTGAGAGGTAAGTTGGAGACTGGGACAGACTGCTACATATTGACCCAAAATTTCTCTGATCATAGCAGCACTTCTTTCGCATTCTGGCGGGACTGCCCAACCCTGGGTCACTGAGGGCCCAAGCCCTCTGTCTGGAGCTGGTTCTCACTCCTCTGGCATCCTGTCTCCAACTGGAACTGGCTGCCCCAAGCCGTCTGTGGCACCTGGTTATATAATTGTCTGATACCCACCGGCTTCCTGTGGGCGTAGGCATCTGCCACCATTACTGAATTCAACCACGTCCATAGGTCAAGGTGATATTCCAATATCTTCGAACTGATGCACCTGTTTCGCTGTTTTTCCGCTTTTTTACACAGGTGCATCTCTTGATTGACGGCTCGGTTGAGGGTCAATATGTTACAATGTTATGGCTCCTGTAATATCGGAGCATTGGAGAATACATAGTACCATTCATTGTCATCAATCATACGTCCACTTATCCCCAAACTGGTAGCACCTGATAGGTTTGGTTTCTTTGTTTTAACGGTTTGTAGGTTATTTAATGCTGAAGCTATTCTCCTAGAAGAACAGTAGTGGTACTATTTAACCCATAGCTGGAAGGATAAGGGGGTTTATACCTTTTCCAAGAGTATTTGCCCGAAAGGGAACGTAATATTGCGACTGGAGTAGGAACTCGCTTACAACGATTCCGCAGTCCATCGCTTTAATCGTTAAGCCACGAGGACACCCCACTCACCGGATAGGGTCAGATCTATGAGTTAAATGGAACTAAACAGTGTGCTTATAATAAACATAATAGTTTAAAATAGAACTATTTTTTACATTTAACTGTGTGTAAACAAAAACCTATACTTATAGCAATCCGAATTGTTTGAAATAAAACTGTTTATATCTATAAAAATGGATTTGGCATTACAATATTTGATATGCAATAAAACTTACCCAAACCAATCATATCTCATTAAGAACAAAAAATTGTTATTTTCAATTATAAAATTATTTCATCGGTCTATTGACAGGATTTGAATAGAAATTTGTTTCTTTCTTATCGTTAATCCCAGGGAATTTATATATATATATATATATATATATATATATATATATATAAAATTAACTGAAATCGTTTGTAATTGGCTACACTCGTGTTGAGCACTGTTGTAATTGTGGCATTGCAGCGTTTACGACAACTGACTGCACATCTGTTGATTTTTTTCGATTGGTGTGACGGGGTTGGCCTTTTCTTTCTTTTTGTCCTATGACATTTCCCCCCCAGGCGGTGATTCGAGATATTTTTATCTCTTGTTCCAGACGGTTTTCTTTTTGGTATCCGTGAATGCTGGTAGATAGTAGATTAGGAAATATATATATATATATATATACATACCTTTAAGAAAAGCGAAAATTCGGTCACTTTAGGATTATAGATTAATTTCTTTCCTGCTATGAGTATTGATATGAATCAATCACTCCAAATTTAACAGAATTCCTCAGATCCAAATGGATATAATGAATACAGCCAGAATGGGGATGCTCGTGGGCACATGGAGGGAAGGGTGTAAAAGGGGGAAGAGTTACCTTCCATTTCGGCCAATTCCAGTTTTTCTTTCGTTACTGGTCGGGACCATAACAAAATAACTAGACGTAGGTTCTAATTTACTTTTTACAATAATTTAACCTACGTTTTAACGTAATTCTTCTGATTAAACAATAATCTAAGGAATTACAACAATTCCTATTAACCATAAGCAAAGACTACAGTAATACATATCCTAATCTCAAAATCATCCTTGCGTCCATTTATTCGGCCACCTTTTCACTGAAACGTACATACGTCCGACCTCACATGGTTGGTTCCTATATTTCTTTTATTCCTTTTACCTCATCTGTCCCAATTTAATCCTATTTTTATTGTTAATTAATCCTTATCTTCGATTTTCGCCTATAGTTTATATTTATTCCTATGCATAGCTATTAAATCACATTTCTGATTTAATAATTTTTCTGGGTCTGGGTATTGCATAATTTGTATCTTTTCTTCTAGACACAGGTTACATCTACTATTAAAACATTATGGATTTTTCGACTTTTTCAATATGCTCCATTGAATTTCAGAGATTAAACCCTTATTTTTCAAATTCCAAAAATGCTTGGATAGGACTGTTTTGTTCTTCATATGCTCACGGGAGAAAAAGTGATTATGATTATTGATCCTTAGCTTCCATTTCTTCGAAGAGATCCCTATATATTTTTTTGTATTCTTAACGTTTTCTTTTGGGTAAATGATTCCTTGGTACACTACATTTTCCAAATTGCATAGCCCATTCAAAGGGCATTTATTTCTAGTTTTACAAATAGATTCGTTTTGTCTACTAGTATTATTATTAACATGAACACCCATATTATTATTATTATTATTATTATTCGTTCGGTCATGAAATTTCCTAATTATCTCTTTATTATGATTATTGATAATTTCAAGATATTTTTCGTACAGGAGTAACGAATTTTTAACGTTTTCCTATTAAATATTTCATGTAGTATATCATTTTGGTTAAGGTGTTTATGTATCAATTTCATAAAATATTTTCCTACATTTATACTCACTAGTCTACAAAAAGGGGAGTTAAACCATATACTTTCCCTTTTTCTATTTTTTGACAGTATTTCGTATTTTCTTTGTTAATATACAAATTCTTTTCGTTTGGTATTTTGTCTTCATGGTAGGTAAACTCCTCTCTAAATCCGCTACTCTTAAGGGCTTCCTTATATATTTTTCTACTATCTTGGAATATTTTCTCGTTAGCAGATAATCTCCTTATTCTCATATTAACTGCTTGGAGGACTTGCTTATTTATGGCCCTCAGGTGATTTGAGTTTACATTAATGTAGGAAGGGTACTGGTCCGTTTTAAGAAAGGGTACTGGTCCGTTTTAAGATAGGGTTTATATGTGTTGTCTGAACAGAATTAGGAAAAGAATCAAAAAATATTATTCAAAATATTGTAACTAATGTGAGAAAAGCCAGCTACAGTAATCTTTGGAATAACTTGAATGACACCATTGAATGGTTTAAGAAAATTAAAAATAAGAACAAGGCTACATTTACTCAATTTGTTATTATTAACATTTATCCTTCAATAACAAAAATACTTTAATTGATCGCATTAACACCGCTAGAAAATATGCAGAAATAACTGGAGAACTATACGAAATATTTCTAGTTTGTAGAAAAAACAGTTCTTAAAAATAACGGATCCAACTGGCTCCGAAAATTTTCATGTCCCGAGGGGAGTTTATGACGGACCTCGTGGGTCTCTATATATTAGATATACTTCGTAGAATTGTTAGCCCAGGCCATATTGGATTATATCTGCCGATGGAATAATATATATCCCTAATAGTGATGGCCGTAATAGCTCGCACATACAAAAGAAGATTATAAGGGCATTTAAATTCTTAGGATTCAAAATAGAAATTTCATCAAATATTAGGATAGCAAATTTCCTGGATGGTGGGTTCCTATAACTATAAAAATAGGATTAAATTGGGACAGATGAGGTAAAACGAATAAAAGAAATATAGGAACCCACTATGTGAGGTCGGACGCAAGTACGTTTCAGTGAAAAGGTGGCCGAATAAATGGACGCTAGGATAATTTTGAGTTTAGGATGTGTATTACTGTAGTCTTTGCTTATAGTTAATAGGAATAGTTGTAATTCTTTAAATTATTGTTTAATCTGAAGAATTACGTTAAAATGTTGGTTAAATCATTGTAGAAAAAAAATATAACCTACGTCTAGTTATTTTGATATGGTCCATACCGGTAACGAAAGAAAACTGGATTTGGCCGAAAGGGGAGGTAACTCCTAACCCCTCCTCACCCCTCTTCACACCCTTCCTTCCTGGCTATATTCATTATATCCATGTGGATCAGAAGAAGTCCTCTTAAATTTAGAGAGATTGATTCATATCAATACTCATAGCAGGATGGAAATAAATTTATAATCCTAAAGAGACCGGATTTTAGTTTTTCTTAAAGAAATTGTTGCTCTGTGAAGTCCTTTACATTGAGCTCTTTACCAAGAATGTTTAAATATTTTAATTTCGATAATTTAATTGGCCTGACGGAATTATTCCTTACTCCAGATTTTATGGACTGAAGAATACATATATATAACGCAGTTTCTTCCAGGCAGCGGTCACATCGATACTGCTATATGGATGCACTACATGGACGCTAACAAAACGACTGGAGAAGAAGCTAGATGGCAATTACACAATGCTGCGTGCAATCCTGAACAAGTCCTGGCAGCAACACCCCACAAGACACCAACTGTACGGCCACCTGCCCCCTATCACGAAAACTATTCAAGTTAGACTAACCAGACATGCAGGACACTGCTGGAGAAGCAGAGATGAACTCATAAGAGATGTACTCATATGGATCCCCACACATGGCCGCGCAAAAGCAGGACGACCAGCTCGAACGTACATTCAGCAGCTATGTGAGGATACAGGATGTTGTCCTGAAGACCTACCTAGGGCGATGAACGATAGGGAGGAGTGGCGAGAGAGGGTCAGGGATATCCGTGCTACCAGTGCGATATGATGATGATGATATATGATAAGCCATTCATTGAACCTTACGTTTCTTTTTAAGCGTTAACCCTGGAAAATATTTTTCATCTTACGAAAAGTTCAATTGGTTATATTTTAAATATACATATGAAGTATTTTAGATTAGAATATATATATATATATATAGATAGATATATATATATTAATTATTATTATTATCATCATTACTATTATTATTTTTAAAATATTCATGTAAATATTTAGAATATATACACACACACATATATATATATAAATATTTTTTATTTGAATATACATACATATATATAGTCATCTACAGACTGGCTGTTTGCTTGTATCACAACTCATCAGTGAGGCTAGTCACGCAGGAGGCTTTAAGCTGGGATTGAACTCTGCCCAACTCTTCGTTAGACTTAGTCTCATATCCCTCAGCCATGCATCAACTCGGGAATAATAAGGCCTTATGTAGTAGCTTTCGATTGTTTATATTTTGCCTTACTGGATACCAGAGTGCTCAATTCTTACGAAGAGCTTTGCATTACCCCAGTTTGCAGCCGTTAATTCCTTCGCCAGAGTGCTCAACCTCTTGTGGGCAGCGTATATATATATATATATATATATATATATATATATATATATATATATATATATAACTCATTCAACCTTGCATAATATGAAATATATTCCCGGGGTTAACGGTAAAAAAGAAACAAATTTCTGTTTAAATCCATCCGAGAGCCAGTCCATTGACGGGAGAAAAAAATTTATAATGGAAATTTTTTATTAGTTTTCTTGTTCCTAATGATATTTTGCTCTGCATAGTTTTTTTTTTTATTTTTAAATATATGTTTACATATATTAATCAGCCGTGCATTGGGTACTCTTTTTGGATTTTTCTTTCTAAGTCTTTTTAATGACTTAATTGATACGATATATATATATATATATATATATATATATAATTTTGTAAAAGTTTTTTTCATATGATTAGTTCAATTTGAAAAGAAAAACACGGTAAGTCTAAATTTTCATGATTAGGTCTATTATGCAAGCACTTTCTTAAATCAAAATTCTGCCCAATATAAGTCAGTAAAAGAAAGAAACAAAAAAGAATCCGTGATTCGCTAAACGCCGAAACCAAGCCTAACTTTCTTTGTCTACTGTATACAAAGAAAATAATTTTCTTTTAACTGAAAAAGTGCTTTTTAAAGAGAAGGGGAAGTGGAACAAAAAACGAAAAGAAGACTTTTTAACTGCTCTGGCAACGGCCATTAAGAAGGACCCAACAACATCAATAAGAAATCACGCTAATGAATTGAAAGTCCTCGAGAAAACTGTGAGGACAGCAATTAAACAAGATTTAAGTTCAGACCTTAACCCCCTTGATTACACTATATAGGGTGTTTTAGAAAAAAAGAAAACTTCCCATCCAAATATTGGTTCGCTAAAGACTGCTATTGAGGAGGAATGGAATGAAGTGTCTGGAGAATTTATTTTGAAGGTATGCAAATCGTTTTGATACAATAACTGAAAAAATGATGAGCATATTGAGTAAATTTAATGTTTTGTGTTTATCGTCTTATTTTGTTGTTTATTTTTAAATGAAAATTAATCTTGTTTTATAATTGACTCGTTTATTATTATAATAAAACATTTCTAATTTTGCTTTTTCACCCGGCATATATATACATACGAGCCGTGTTAACTGTGCCTCGTTGTGCTATTTTTTATATTAGTGTTTGAATTTCCAATCGTAAAAATCGACACTGATTTTTTTTAAATTTTAAATATATTTAATACAAATAGCCCAACAATATAACTTAAGGGATGCTTTAGAAAAATGAAGCTATGACCGTATATATATGTGTGTGTGTGTGTGCGTGCGATAAAACTTGCTTTTAAAACCATAATTTGAATTTGACATCTCATGACAGTAATAAAAGTCGTTTTTTCAACATATCACTCCCATTCAAAGTTGGCTATTTGTATTAAAGTTTCAGCATGAAGTAGGTCCCTTTGATATTAGTTGGTGACACTTAGTGAGGTGAAGTTAATACATTCACTATATATATATATATATATATATATATATATATATATATATATATATTTCATTAAACATAATAGACATTTTATGACTACATATTTTCTTCTGGATCCGTTCGAACTCCCGTATTGCTTTTATCGTATTCGGGGGAATTGATTTAGGTATTGTCCATAGTTGTATGTATCCCTAGTACTTTCTATCCGACTTTGGGCCATCATCAGGGGAGAATCTAAGGAAGAAAGTACCAGGGATACATACAACTATGGACAATACCTAAATCAATTCCCCCCGAATACGATACGGGAGTTCGAACGGATCCAGAAGAAAATATGTAGTCAAAAAATGTCTATTATGTTTAATGAAATTTGCATTAACTAAGAAATGCTGCCTAAATATATATATATATATATATATATATATATATATATACGAGGATCATTAAATAGGTTTCCAGACTTTTTTCGCATGGGCACTTTTATTGATAGTACACACATGGAACTCTAGTCCCCGTCGAAATAATCTCCTTCGGCTGCAATGCACTTGTTGTACCGTTCCAACAACTTCTGGAAGACCCCTTGTGTGAGCGTGTCAATGACCTTCGTCACAGCCTCTTTCATCTCCTCAATTGTATCATAACGAGAGCCTCTAAGCTTAGGGAATAAGCAAAAGTCAGAGGGAGCAACGTCTGGACTATAGGGACAGTGAGGAAGTATGGTGGTGCCCATCTTGGTCAAATAATCTGTGACAAGGATGGAATTGTGGACTGTTGCATTGTCCTGGTAGAAATGCCACTGACCCGATTTGAAGAGTGCTGGCCTCTTCCGACGGAATCTCTTCCTGGACTCCCTTAAAACCTCAACATAGTAACCCTAACCCTAACCCTTTAGCCAATCATCCCTCACAGACTCCCTGCCTTCCTTTAATCTCTTATGCCACTCAAAAACTGATGCTCGATTCATGCAAGATGGTCGAAAAGCAGTCTGAAGCAAAAAAGCGTTTCTGTGGCATTTTTTCCAAGTTTAAAACATAATTTTATTGCATATCGTTCTTCTAAAGTATCCTAACGTCCAGATGGCATTTTTGAAATTCAGGCTTTAGTAGAGAGTATTCCAATTCCTGCTGTAGCTGTTAATTTGAATCTGAAATCATAAAAATATCTCAGAAGATAGTGAATTTCCAATATATATATCTATATCTCAGAAGATAGTGAATTTTCAATATATATATATATATATTATTGGAAGAAAAACTCAACGGACTGTCATTTGGCTATTATAAATTTATTTCAGTTGGTCACAATATTTGAGAAACCAACTTCTTCTGAGAGCCATCACATAATGGAGAGAAGAAAAATATAAAAAATGTTTTTTCAATCGATTCTTACTCGTTTAAAAATGAAAAAAAAAAGGAAAGAAAGAGAGGGAGACAAAAAGAAATGGGCTAGAATTTGGTGTCAAAACTGGATGTAATGTCAGTGTTTGGTGTCACTTATCCTTATGCATCTAAAAAAATTAACAAGACTCAACTGAAACTTTTTCAATAAGTTAGCCAATTTTATTATAAGAAAAAATCTGTCTCTTTATTGATTAATCTTTTTATTTATTAAGGAAAACATGCTGATAAATACTATTACCAATATCAAATTTATCTTTAGTTTGTGTCATTCTAATAGTTTTATCTGATTTCTATTTAAGATTGAAATTTAGTCTTTATTTAACGTCTTAACTTTTTTAAATAGTTTTTTTTATTCTGAATTCCTCCAAACTATTTACTATTAAAAGCATTGATATCTTTATAATTATTAATCCTTAAAACTATATCACTAATAATAAAAGAATTAACGATTTTTACTATTATTGCTAATTATTATTATTATCATCAAAATTATTATTAGTTTTTTTTTAATTATTATTGATAGTTTTTCATATCAGTTTTAGCTGATAATCTTAACAGCAAGACTCCTCAAGTTGTCTCTTCTCAGTATACAGGCCATTCTCCATAATGTAATAGTTTGGATGGTCCCTTCTCGTCCTCTTAATTTTCAAGTCCTCCAGTCCCTTTAATAATCCTTTGGTGACTGTACCAAAAGCACCAATCACGATTGGTATAATTATACCTTCATATTCCATAGTTTTTTCAATTCCCTCGCAAGGTCCAGGTACTCATCCTTCTTTTCACATTCTTCCAGTTTAATTCTGTGGTTAGCCAGGACAGCAAAGTCTACAATTTCGTATATTATCTTTTTTTTTTGGTTGATTATTATAATGTCTAATCTTCTGGCCGTGATTAGGTGATCTGATTGTATGTCAAAGTCCTATAGGAGTTTATATGTTATTCTTTTGGACAGGTACTGGGTTGTATATATACCATTTATTCGTATGGTCAAATTTAAATTTCTTTCACAACTCCCAGCGAATCAATTTTCCCATCCAGACGTGTCTAGTCTTATACCCCTCCTCTGCTAATTTGCTGAATTCGCTTATAATGTGATTGATGGTTTTGTCTCTATCACTACATAACCTACATTTGATATTTTGTTGCATCTTATCTATTCTCGCTTTGATATGATTGGTTCTTATGGCGTTGTTTTGTGCTGCGATCAAGAGAGATTCTGTTTCTCTCTTAAGGTTTCCTTTTCTCAGCCATGTCCAGGTTTTCACGCGTGAGATATTGTTTATTAGTCGTTTAAAACGCCCATAGACTTATTTTTCTTCCCATTTTTGTTCGTGTTGTCACTATCGCTCCTGGAGGCTGTATTCAGTCTTCCTTCGTGCTTGTCTATGTAATCTTCGAGTCGTTGTATCGATGCATCAACGCTGTCTTCAATGAAGGCAAGTCCTCTTCCTCCCCCCTTTCTTGATACATATAGTCTGTCAACGTCGTCACTGGGATGTAATCCCTTATGCGTGGTCATTAGTTTTATTGTTCTTTGGTCCATGTGCTTAAGTTCTTCTCTGGTCCACTTCAAACATGCTCCCGAATATCTTGCAAAAGTACAACCCAGGTATTTATTCCTTTAAATAAGGTTTCTGCGACATAGTTTTGTCTCGAGTAGTTTTCTTAGTTCTCCTGAGATAATCTTTCTTTTTTTTTTTCCTTTCATCTCTACTTGTTTAAGGATATCAGCTTTCATGATGCCCAATTATTTGCAGGTTCATTTTCTCCAAGCATTCTAATCTTGTCTTGATTTGGTAGTTTCATTCTGCCAGGTGTCGTTTGTCGCTTTTCATTCATAGCATGGCAAACTTTTCAATGCTAAATTCCATCTCTATGTCCTGACTGTATATTCTCCCTGCATGTTCTAGAGTTTCCAGTTCTTTTTCATTTTTTGCACACAGTTTGGTGTCGTCCATGTACATTAGGTGATTGATCTTTTCCTGCAATTTACTAAGTTTGCATCCCGCAGTGCATTTTCTAAGTATGTGGTTAAGGGGCTTCATCGTATTTATGTTGATAGTGCATCTTCTTAAAATATATCTCTTTTGACCTTCGCATCAGCTAAGCTTCTCCTTCCTGCTGTCAATTCCACTTTTCAGGTTTTCATGATTTCCTCGATAAAGTTTATGATTTTATCTGATATTTTGTACACTTTGAGGCAGTTTATTATCCAGCTTTGCAGACCATATCATATGCCTTTTTTGTTGCTAGGCTTTTCCGTCTGGTCTTGCTCCCGTTGAGGATGTGTTGAACTATGTAAAATAACTCTGCTGTGCCTCTGGATCATTTGCGTCATCCTTTCTGTTCTTCAGGGAACATTCTGCGGCTTGTTAACGAGTAGTAAATCTCTTCCCTTACTTGTGCTGTAAATATTTTCCACATTATTGGTAGGCAGTTAATGGGTATGTAGTTGTTTGGGGCGGTTTCTTTAAAGAGGTCCTTTTGGTCACCCATTCGGTTACGTGTGCTTCTTGTAGGCATTTGTTCATTTCTAGTGCTAGTCTGTCGTGAAGGGAGGTGAATTTCTCTAATCAGAAATCATGTATTCTATCATGGCCTGGCGTTTTCCAGTCTGATATCTTTTTTAGTGTCGTTTTAAATAACTCGATGTGTATTTCTGCATTCGGGCTTTTTCCAGCCCTTCTAATTCTCTTGTCATATTGTTTATCCATTCGGCCTTTTCGTTGTTTTTTTTATTTTACTTTTGGTTGCCATATTTTAGTCCAAAATCGTTCGGTTGCTTTTGCATCCGGTTGTTGGTATGTTTCCGTGTCATCTCCTCCCAGTTGCTGATAGAATTTTCTTTTGTTGTTTTAGGATGTCCTGTTTTGTCTGTATTGTTTTACGCCAGTACTGTTTTTTTTCCTCAAGTTGTATTGTTATATTTTCTTGTGTTGCCTTTTCCTTTTTGTCCATACACATTCCAGCGTCTTTCCTTTGTTTTATCGTTTTAGCCTGTTTTCGTAGGTTTTCGTAGATTTCCCATACTGGTTTTGATTTTTTTCTTCTTGCTTTTTAAGGGGATCCCAATTTTCTCTCAAACTAATTTCGCGCCTGTAGAGATTATATTCGATTATATTATTTGTTGATATATAAATTAGTACTTGATTTATTTTTCCGTTTCCATCTTGACTGTTCTCCCTTCTTAGTGATCGTAAGGTTGTCTCCCTTGACTGTTCTCCCTTCTTAGTGATCGTAAGGTTGTCTTTTCCTCGTTCATAAAGTTTCTAGGTTTACGTTTTTGTTCTTGTGTAAGCGTTTTCTCTGTGTTGTTTGGTTGGGAATTTGACTGTGTGTTGCTTGGTTATGGGGCGTTTCTATTTTCCAAAATTGGCGGTTCATTTTGGTTAGACTATTTTTCTTTGTTAATATTTGGGGTGCCTGATATTGTATTAATATCTTCTTCATTGTTTATTTTCTGGTATATTTCTTGTATTTCAAGGTCAGAAAACCAACCTTTCTTGGTCGGCAAGTGTTTGGCTTGTGATTTAAAAACAAGACCTTTCTTGCCAGATCTCTATCATTATTTGCCTATATCCCCTTTGTGTAGGGTTGCTCCTAAAATAGCAGTGTTGTGCAAGTTATTTGTCTTCCCTAATCCATGTTTTGTGTTTGCGTCTCTGATTGGTGTGGTTCTTTAAATCCTCATTCGTGCACCTGAAAAGAGAACAGCCAGCATTTGCAGGATGAAGACTGGTCTCCCATGTTGACTATCAGGAGAGCACCTGCCGATCATGACACCCAAGCCTCTTGCCTGGGTCCCCCGTTGTGTTATATTTTGATTCAACATTTTTGTCATGTGTGGTATTTTGTGGCAATACCAGACCCAGGGGTTGTTTAATATCAGCGCACCTGATACAGACGTGAGGTGGTTTTCTCGAGGAAAACTCTTAAGCAGGTCACAAAACAAAAGAGAAAAGGATTTTTCTTCCGCTTACTTTTTCTCCTCCTATAGAATATAAGGGAGGGAATGACATGCTTTCAGTTTTAACTTAATTAAAGTCCACATTTATGCTACCTTTTTAATTCAGAGGTAGCTTAGGTCCCGAGCAATTGAATAGTGAGGACCAATTACTGTAGGATTAAGCTATGTAAGGATGATTTCAATCTGGTTATTCTTAGTCTGACTAATAACAATAGTAATTACAATATGAATCAGTGACATATATTAACTTTTGAACGTTAATTTAGTTACCTTCTCGGGTCGTCTCGTTGGGATTATAGCTCTTCATTTCTTTTACTTTTCTCTTGGCTTCTATGAAAGTAGTGTGGGCATTTATTTTTATTTCGCCTTGGTTGTTTTGTTTTTTTGGGTTTTTTTTGTCTTCCCCAGTCACCCCTCTTTACTCTTCCTTACTTTACCAGAAACAAAAGATTATTATGATTATCGACATCGTTATTACATCACCAACAATACCAATAGTAATACTGTGACTATTAATTTTATCCAACTATTGTCATCAGTATCAATTTTTCTATTGTTAATCTTTATCATTTAAAGAGGAAATTTATTTTTATGACGGAATTTAAGAATTAGTTCATTTTGTTTATTCACTAGTTTGCTAGTAAATTTATATCTAATGATGCCTATTTTTTTACATCCAGGCAAGGGTTAAATGTATGGATAAAGCTTCCAGGAGTAGAATATTTCTTAATAAATCTCGACTTAATTTGTGGATTTAGTTCCCTATCTCTCAAACTTCACCTAGATTGGGTTGTTTGGTTTCTCAGTAAAGAGTTAGAATAAGAGTCTCTATTATTATAGAACTTCTGTTTCTAATTTCCAGCTATGATTCCAATATAAACCCTCTCCTCCTGGTTATTTTCCATTGAAAAAAATACATACTTGGTGGACAACTTTCGCAGAATTACACTTTTCTTCCATTGGAAATGTTCTTTATTTGTACAATTACAAGATTGTTTATTTGTTCGCTGATTTGTGATTTGTCTCTTAAATTCTAGGTATGATTATATTTCTTTTATTGTTTATAACTAAATAGATGTTATGATTATAAATGATTTTAGATATATTATCTGTGCAAGAGTACTGTGTGCGAGTAATATATACATGTATATACACATGTTCCTCCAACAATGATTTGAATTGATTTTAAATATCTTATTTATTTAAAATACATTTGAATAACTTTAAAATCCATATACTTTTAAACGCACTTTATATATATATATATATATATATATATATATATATATATATATATATATATATATATATTGAAAAGATAGATTTGTAATGAATCTAAAAGTATGGTAGAAATATATCGAAAGTTGGATGAATCAAACACTTAACTCAAATTTCGATGTGTAATATTTCGTTCGGCTTTATTTCATCTAGAATTTCTTAAGACCAAGAAGTTCTAGATGAAATAAAGCCGAACGAAATATTACACATCACGATTTGAGTTACGTGTTTGATTTATCCAAGTTTCAACATATTTTTCATATATATATATATATATATATATAGTTAATACTTTACATTGCTACTATAAATATAAGTTCGTATGATTATCGGGCAATGACGCATTGTGGAGAATCTTGACTCTACAAGTGGTACATGGCACAGAAATCTTGAAATGTAAGACAAAGTATGTAGTCCATTAGTTTTGTAAAAGCACGTGTAATAATATTCCTATTAGAGAGAGTTTGGAAATTTGAGGAAAATCAAATTTCAGCTTATTTCGTGGGGAGTGTTCATTGTGAAACTCTCCCAATTACTCTTCTTAGCAGTACTTCAGGATACCCAGTAAACAATGGAATAACTGTGACACAAGGAACCACTTTCATATATTTATATTTTACATTTTAATGTTTCAAGTCAAATCTTCTTACCGTATCATTATAAAATACTACCTAGAATCCTTCTCTACGTTTTAAATGAAAGAATGAATGTCTTCATTGACATTACAACGGAAACTCAACATTAAAACCAAGTTGAATACGACACTGGATTGATGTGAATACCTAACCACAGTGGAAAAGTGGATTTTGGAAAGGCTAAATGGATTTAGAGAAGAGTTCAGCTTAGCTGTTGAACGCAGCGATTGATTCGTAATGTAGGGGAGATAGTTTGATTGACAGGGCACTGATTTAATTTATCTGACCCCTGACAATATATCATCTCAGGTTCTTTATTCACCGTTAAGCACTTGGTTTGGATTAGGTGCGAATTCCGGGGCAAGGAATCTTGACAGTTCCATATCACATCTCCAAGTGTTCAGTGGTTAATATTCCCTCTTTCTCTCGTAAAGGAATGCAGCAAGGACAAACTATTTCTCTCTTTACAACAAGTTTACATCAGTCTTCCTAGGATTTTTTTTGCAATAAATGCTATGGTATGCATTGAATAAAAGTGAAGTGTGGGTTGATGTAAGGACATCTAAGAGAACCCATGGTAAACAGGATTATTTAAATATAGTGGTAGATATTGTAATTCTGTAAAGAATTTTCATCATATACTATATAGTATCTTTATCTAGACAAATAGGTCAAGGTTTGGATTGTAAAGCAGGATCAGCAGATATGTGTAAGGAAATGAAGGAAAAGAAAAGTGAATTACTAAAAGAAGGAGAAGGATAATTAAAAGATAAAAATATCATTGAAAAAAAAAGACAGAAAATGGGGATATTAGTAGAAACAAAGGAACATGATAAAAAGATTGAAAAAGAAAGAAAAATAAGAAGAAAATTGGAAATAGAAAGAATATTGAAAAAAAAAACGAAAAGGAAGAAAATGTGAAGAAAATAAGGAAAAAGAAGTGAAATTTAAAATAAAAACACAGCAAAAAGGAAGAAAAATTAGAAGAACATTTTTTAAGGAAAATGTACTATAGCCACAATTAACGCCATGTGCGAAATAGACATATAATGTTCATAACGATAGAACATATAAAGAACATAGGAATCTCGAAATTCGAAAACACGTAACTTCTTGTTCAGGTACGAAACTTTTTTATTAACTTTGAGTTAAAGGTTTTGACATAAGGAGAGGAGACACAATCTCGCTATGCCGTCATTTGGCCCCTATCTCGTGCAGCACCCACGGCACGCAAATTCATCTCGCCTCAGGGAGCCCCAAAAGTCGACCGTCTTCGTCCAGTGTCTAGTCTCAACTCCTTAATTTTCTTCATATTTTCCCAAAATCCTTCGCGTACTTCCGGTGCGTGACGTCACCCACACACTGTCACCCCATTCAGTCTTCTCGGGCTATTGTGACATCTCTGAGTGGCACGTCCGCCCCGCGCTCTGGTTACCACCTACATCAAGGTTTGTACCTAACTAACCCATGTGCTGAGCCGAAAGGTTCTCAGCGTAACTAAACTCAAAGGCATGAACTGAAATCTCTCGGCCATTACGTTACAAAAGGACTTAAGACATCATATTAAAAAAAAATAAAAATTAGAATAAGAAAGTTTTTAAAAATTAGAAAGGATTAGAGAACTTAGAAAAACGCAAAAAAAGATAATCTGAAAAGGAAAGAAAATGAATGAAGTGATCCTTTACAAAACAGTCGAAACTAGGATTGAATTCGAAAAAGAAAAATGAAATAAAAGTTAAAAAAGAAAGGGAAAAAGAACAACTTAGAAAATGATGAAAAATGAGAAGAAAATAAGCAAAGAAAGGAAATGTAAAGAACATTAGAGAAAAGAAGATTACGTGAAAAAATAAATGGTAAAAGCATGGAAAATTAGAAAAAGATTAAAAAAAAAAAAGGAAAAAAGAGACAAAATTTGAAAATGAAGGAAAGGAGAAAAATATTTTAAAAAGAAAGAAAAGGAAGGGATCATTAACAAAAAGTGAAACAAGTGAAAGAATAAGAAAATGAAAAATGAGAATGAAAATTATAAAAGAAATAGAAAACGAAAAAGAAATAATTAAAAAAAAGAGAAGGAATATAAAATGAGAATATGAAAAAAAAATGGTAGGATTTGAAAAAGAAAGGAAAAAGAAGAAGGAATTAGAAAAAGAAAAGGTAGAGAAAGGAAAAGGAAATCAGACGGAAAAGAAGAAAGTTTAAAAAAACATGAGAAAAATAAGGAAATTGAGAGGAGAAGGAAAAACGAAAGAAAATGTGAAGAAAATTAGAAAAAGAAAAGAGGAAGTAAGGATTAGAAAATAAAAAAGATTTTTTTCCTTATATTAAGGACTCATTTCTTTAAAAGCAATTATTTTTCTGAATTTAGGAATATAAGTCGACTCACAAACGTCTCTTCTAAATATGGCCGCTCTTGACATTAAACAGTGGCGAAATTTCCTATGTAGAACCTTTACAAAATTGATCTGACATTTAGCAATACATCGACAAACTGCCATTGATTTATTGGAGTTGAACTCTCGCCTATCTATTTCTTCAAATTATCTTGGTTTTCAAGAAGAACAGCAACTACAGTTGGTGGTCTGATTGAGGGTCAGGGAATCTGCTAGAATCTGAAACGAATGCCTAAATTTATCATCTACACATGCTGCGTATTCAATCAGGCATGTCTACCTGGACGATTGCCTTATCAACTTTCTAATGAATTCCAAACGGTTCTTAGTTATAACGTAATTCATTGTATGGAGACGTTAATATAAACGTATCCGATGTTAATTTGACTCTAGGAGACACAATTTTAACATTTAAGAGATTTATTTTATGCATTGTTTTGCTTCTGATGATAATCTGTCAACTTATAAAAAATACGGATTAATACAAAATTGGGTTTAACTTCTCATGGCTTATTTAATGCCAAAATTGGATTAATTTATAAAATTATGATTACAGTCTTACGACTGTAACCATAATATTTAAAACAATTATATTTTAACTGTTCCATTGCACTTTTGGTTTTCCTTTTTTTTTAATGCATATCAACCTTCATGGGTTATTCAATTCCAAAGCCATTAATGTAAAAGAACCGTAGTGATACTATTTAATCCATATTTAGGGGATAAGGGAACCATATCTTTCTCAAATGTATAAATCCAAAGTCGAGTGTAATAGCGCGACCGGAGATTGAACACTCTTAATATGATATCGCAGTCCAACCTGGATATATAAGTTTACAAATACAGAAACGAAGCGGTAAAAGTGTTTGTCAAAGTAAATTTAAAAACTTATTGAGAAAAATGAAACGAAAACCAAGTGGGCGATCGTGTGGGCGTTGAATTATTATTTAACTCAGTTGAGTTCGAGTCCAAGAAGCAGTTGCCAGTAGAATTCCAAACAGCTAGAGACCAGATGTGGTAGGGAAAGCCACACCCGACCGAGGGGGCCCTCGGAAACCCCGATGGAGTAGACCCCAGCATCAGGAGAACAAGAAAAACACAACGTGACGGTCATAACAGTGGGGTCAAGATACTACAGTTTATGTTCGGTCTACAGCTCCCTCTCACATGCAACCCTTGAACAACCCTTTCGAACCCTTGCAATAAAGTGAGAGGTAAAATATTGTTAAAGAAGTCTTCCTGCGTCTTCCTTCATGCATCTGTCTTTATCGTTGTGTTGTTGTGAATTATTCTATATATATATGTGCACGTATGTAGATGTGAATCTGCATATGTGACTATATAACAATAGAAACAGACAGAGACAGAGAGAAAAACTGTACTGTAGGTGCATCTTGAGGATGATAATGATGATGATGATAATACCCGCTGAATTTTCGGTGGCAATAAGTGGAATTATTTTGTGTAACGTTGTAAGAACATAAATTATACGAAGAAGTCGATTCTTCTAAAAAGAAACCATAACAAAGATATTTAAATCAATGTTGATTAAGAGCAAAAGGTTACAACTAAGTAGATAATATGGGAGCCTGAAATCTTTGTACGCAGTATAAAATGATTTTGTTTTTTGTTGGTAATTTTATCTGCTCCTACAAGCAACAATATCATTAAATCCCTTTTCTTGCGAAATATTAATAAATGATTTTGTTTCCAATAGGGTTTATTAGCTTTAAATTTACAACAAAATTTACTTTCCTTGGAGATATGATTTTGCCAAGGTAATCTGAAAAATGGAAATTACATCTATTCTTTCATTTTCTGATTATCATTCAATATCAATATAGAGGAAAAATATGTACCAATTAGCCTGGATATTTCCCAAGTTGAAACAACTATTTCCAACTATCATCTTTCATATACTTTCTTCTTCTTCTTCTTCTTCTGCTTCTTCTTCTTCTTAAACATTTTCCAGTGAATGCTGTAAGTTTAATAACACTGACTCTTTATCATTTATATCTTTCTAAGTATTCTTACGATACGATATATAATGTCTACATACGGTCCCTCACATCAGTGCGTACTCTATAAATAGTATTTAAGAGACTAGAATAGGATACAATGACAATTTTGAAAGGGAGTAAAGCTAATTTGAATAAAAAATATTCCCCTCCTTAATAATTGCCGTACCAAGGCTAGAGAGCCTTGTCTCGCCGCATCCAGGCTAAAGAAATCTTTTTTCCACCAACTTATTATGAGGCGCGCTTACTACACACTATGAAGCACGCTTTACGCAACGGTTATCATCTAAATAAATGGAATCGGTGACACTAGTTCCAATCATGAATGAGACTGTTTTCGTTTCAATTCGCGTTAATGGCCTCGGAAAAAGCTAGAATGTATGTTCTCTCTTCAGCTATGACTACGGTGTCGGACAGACAGGGTTTTAAATCTTGGTTAGGCAACTAGTCTACATGAACGAAAACTATGTTTTAAGATTTGCCGTATTCCACTTAAAAATTGACCTTGTGTCAAATTCTTTCTGTTACAGAGGGGTTGGATAAATAGATACTTAGTATTGCTGAAAGGAGATATTAATTCATGCCTTTCAAAAAATATTTGTTCAAAGTGAAATGTAAACAGATACGTTCAACACTCTAGAGAAGTAAGACCCTCCAAAAATGGTATCTAGGGTATTATACTAAGCTGCATCTGGAGGTGAGGCTCCTGTTCTGGAAGTATAGAAATTTTGAAGCTTTCTTTCTGTTACTATTACGAAGAAGTCTCTTCTAACCCTGAAGTGGTTACAATTTTTTCAGTTCCAATCGATTACATTCATAACTAGATTGGAAAAAATCAAAATTATTTAGTTTTGAAATTATCATTTTCTGATAAAATGAGCATTATTCTTTATTAGTATGTATATATATGTTATTGTCAAATTCCAAACAGTTTCTGTTCAAATACCGACTGCATTCTGGCATATTTTTAACAAAGGGGTACTCTTGATAGGGTACTCTAATTGCATCTGGTGGCAGTGTTCTATTTTTATAGCTTTGAGAAGTATTTGGTCACGACTTTTGTGACTGTGAGACCATAATTCCAAGGTACGATTTATCTTTGCCAGATATCGTCCGTGAAGTTTCTACTAATTAATCAAGTAGATATTTGAAAATTATTAGTATTAGATATGAATACTTACAACAATAAAATTGGTTATAAATTAATTAGTATTTAGCAGATACCAGCTCATTGGGTAGAGTGTGCGCCAATGGTCCGGGAGACCGGGGTTCAACCCCAGGTCGCGTCATACCAAAGATTTTAAAAATGGTACTTGATGCCTCCTTGCTTAACACACAGCAATATAAGGTACATATCGAGAGTAAAGTGGAGCAATCCAGGGAAAGTAGTAGACCTCGGTGTAGTAGCTATTGAAAAAGGAGCCTTCGGTCGCCCTCGACTACGGTCACCAACTTTACTTACTTATTTTATAATTGTTTACGAATTATTATTGCTTATATTTACTCGAAACATATAAATACATGAAAAATTCGGACTTCAGCATTAAATAATCCAATCAGGGTTGATATGCCGTTAAAACAACTAATCAACCAACCATCTTGTGTTAGTCTGATGATGTTAGCTCCAATTTTTGTTAATGAATTTTGTTTTTCTAATTCGAAATCTTCTCTTATTTGCTTTTGTGCTTTTTTTCTTTATTTCGATAATATATCAACCTTTTGTTTTTCTTTATTTTAATACTTAATGCCAAATCCATCTTTTTGAAGGTTGGTTCGTTGATTGTTTTCTTTTTCGGCGTATCAATCCTTTTTGAGTCATGTAAGACCGAATTAAGTCATTTTGGTTTGGTTTGGTTTATGACATATCAAGCATTGTGGGTTTTTTTTAATGCCAAATCCATTTTTAAACACATAAACAGTTCCCATTTCAAACAATTCAGTTTAACATAAGTACATAGTTTGAATGTTAAAAATAGTTCTATATCAAACAATTCAATTTAGCATAAAAACGCAGTTTAAATGTCAAAGCATCTTATTTCAAATAATTCAGTTTAACATAAGTACGCAGTTTAAATGTCAGAAATATTTCCATTCCAAACAATTCAGTTTAACATAAGTACACAGTTTGAATGTCAAAAACTGTTCTATTTAAAACAATTCAGTTTAGCATAAGTATACAGTTTAATTCTATTCGACCCATAGATAGGGGCCAATCAGGTACTACCCCTCCAGGCCAGAGAGGACCTGGAAGCGATGGCAATAAAGAGGTACTCCGTATTCCTCAAAGCTCCTGCATTACTGGAGCCTTATCGTCAGATTGTTTAGTATCATATATAGGACAATCTTTGGGGGAGTCTTACCCCTCTGCAGAAATGCAATCGGTGTATTCTTTTAGAAAGATAGCAATGATACCTATTTAACCCTTAGATAGACGGAAATCTAGTTAATCCTATTTACCAACCCCTCCACTCGGGCAGGATATGACACAAGGTCAATTTTTAAGTTGAGTTTAACAGGTTTGAATTCAGAGTTTTCCTTTTCCTAGACTAGTTGCCTCACCAAGACTGAAGAACCTAGTCTGCCCTACTATTTACCCATAGCTGGAGGGAGAATAATTGGATTCATACCTTTCCCAAGGGTATTAATGCTATGTGAAATGCAATCAGTCTCCTCCAGGATTTGAACTCGTGTTGCCGTGTCCATTTCCTCCGACGATAACCATTACACTACGGGCACCTCCTAAATTACGAAGCTCTTTGCTTCGATGTGGCACAAGTCCGAATGAATGGGGCACCCAATGAGACTCGAACTCACTCGTGTAGGTTTGATAGTCAAGCTTGTTAACGATTACACCACCAAAGGTGCCCAAATGTAGTTAATACTTTTCCAAAGATTATTTATTTGAAATTGAACGTTAGAACACAACTGGTACTTGAACGTGCTTACTTCGTGGCCGAAGTCAATTACTTTATCTGTGGGTCTCATAAATTAATAAAACATGGTGTAACTGTTATTATCGGCAAATGAACACGTTGAACCGATTAAAAATTCTGGATGAAACTGTTTTCGTTTTAATTTACACTCATGCACTTAGAAAAGCAGAAATATTCGTCTACGCCACCTAGAAATTGGTAGATAATCGGACAAACTAAACTCTTTGACTTTGGTACGACAAAACGTATGAATTCAACCCAGCTTTACTCCGCTGAAAAAAGCATTAACCCACTTATCTTAACAACTATGGGTTAAATAGTACCATTACGGTTCTTCTACAAGGATGGCTTTTTAATTAAATAGCTTACAAAGATTGAGATGCCATTACACAAGGAAACCAAACCAAATCATTCATTCTTCTCAGAAAACAATATCTTATTTAATGAAGTTCTCAGTGGGGAGTTGAATACGTTGACAGTATTTCTTGCTGGGGCGCTAAACCCCTAATAGAAGTTTCCTGTGTATGAAATCCGCTGCATCTGATGGTATGGCTTCAATACTGAAGAATCTAGAGAGTGTAGAGTGACTCTTCATTGCCATTACTCCCAGGTTCACTCTGCCCCGGAATGGTAATACCTTTATAGTCTCATGCATGGGTTAAAAAAATGTTTAAAAAATATTCGTATTTGATAAGACCGTGTGCGAAGTAGATGAATGAATATGAAGGAAAAACTTCATAAAATGTAAATCTGGACGCGTTTTCATAACCTTTTAGCACAAAATAACCCTTGATAGGTTGAAATGCTGTTAAAATTAATCATTCGTCATAATCATCATCTTATGTTGTAAAGTTGGCGACCTTATTCGAAGGCTCCCTTTTAAATAGCTACTACACCGAGGTTTTGGGGAGGGCGCTACTCCATTCCAATAATTGTTCCACTTTAAACTTGATCGTCACCTTATAGTGCTGAGTGCTAAGCAAGGTGGCATCAAGTACCATTTTTTTTTAGTCTTTGGTATGACTCGACGTGGGATGGAACCTTTGTCTCCCGGACCATTGGCGAACACTCTACTCATTAGACCATCTTATATTTAATCAATATAATTTCGTTCAATCAAAAAGTTAAATTTAAAACGAACTATAATAAAATTAAATGGCAGATATTATTTTCTATACAAAGAATCGGACATTCTCTGGGAAAGAAATGACACCCTTCGTTCTTAAAATGTTATGCGCCACATCCTGTTTTCAAAAAAATATCTCCAAAATATGAACGTTTGTTTGTTTTCTCTTAAATACAACGCCTCTTCTCACTGTCGTTCCACTCGGCTAAGATCATTTTTTGTTGGGTACATTATATTATTCCATATTAAGTACAATTAAAAACATTTCGTATTAATCCATAGTCTCAGGAGACTGACAGAACGCACTTATACAATTTATACGCAACTGCTAACCTCATGAGCAGGAGAGAAATAATCAATTACTTCGGTATCAAGCTACCATATTATACAGAATTGTGTGAGTTATTTGGCATGACAGAAGGCTAATTTTAGCTTTCTTTCTTTGTTAAATGACGTATTAACCTTTGTGGTTTATTTAATGCCAAAGCTATCTTTGTTGAAGAAAAGTTGTATTATTTTACACAGAGCTAGGTAGAATAATGGAGTGGGGGTATACCTTTCCCAAAGATATTTGTCCGAAAGAGGAGGTAGTAGCGCGAATGGAGACCGAACTCAGGTATTACGATGTTGTAGTCCAGTTGGTTAACTTCTACGCCATTAGGACTCTTCCCAAAAGAAGGCCGCAATAGACAAAGCTGAACAAACTGTAATGCAACGGCCCAAAATTATTCTGGCAAAGGATTGAAGCCTGGCAAGATACCACGATTTGTGCAGCTTCTGGTCTTCTCTAACATATGTGACTGGAATTCAACAAACAACAGAGATCTTTGTAACACCCCACTTACTGCAGCATCGTCACAAGTGACTGCTTGTCGGTAGATACGATTGTTTTGGCGGACAATCTCTAAAAAATTGGTTTATGAATATAGGATCATAAATCCCGTCAAAATTGCGGATTCATTCACGTATGGATCAGGAATAACCGGAGTGTTACTCCGTGTCCTGCGAGCTGGTATAAGAGTGTAGTATCAATTCACCCTCCAGAAAAGTGAATAAATTTTTAAAATAAGAATATAAACAATAAATCCTGACTTATAAGATTTTTTTTTACAAAAATAAAAGAAAATAGTATATCTCTATTGTAGTTTTATTTTAAAAACTGACTGAGTTTTTTGGGACAAGGTTAACAGATTTGTGGCACAAGACCAAAATTATTGTTTAGACAGTGAGAAACAAACCTACTATGAATGGCGTGCTATCCTAAGTATTTAAATTTGTATACCATGCAAGTTTTACTAAAAATACAAACCATAATGCTAAACACTTCCCAAGGATTGAACTCACTGTTCATTTACAATTTTTTTAAGATAAGCTCGTTACCCATAACGCAGTTACTTTTTAAATAAATGATTAGATCATTGAGGTATATGCAGTATATCCTTTCATGGCTTCACTCGAAATATAAGGGCTACTTGGTGGAGCCAGTTTCCTTTTCAAGTAACAGGAAACAGTTTGTACATGCTTATATGCTATCAGCAGCAAGGAAATATTCTTCATCTAACAATATCCTGAAAATAAAAATAAAAAAAAAATGTATCCGACATGAAAATCGTCTACCAAATATTATTAACCCTTTCAAACGTATGTGCCCACAAAGCCCGTGAACTTCCAGGACTGTGTGTTTTTGACCGGAAAATAGCTAGAAATGTAAAATAGAATCTATAGAACTGATATATATAGTTCAAATTTTTTATAGGCAATAGCGATGAAGAAATGGGGATTCTCCGGTCGATAATTCAAGCCACCCAATATGTTCCCTGAAGCAGCGCATATACAAGTATCTTAGGTTGCAAAGGTTTTATACACACACACACACACACACACACATAATATATATGTATATGCACACACATAATATATACGTATATATATATATACTGTCAATATATATATATATATATATATGGAAGTAAGACCTGACCAATAAAATGAAACGCAGTTTCTTCCACGCAGCGGTCGTGTCGATACTGCTATATGGATGCACAACATGGACCCTAACAAAACGTATAGAGAAAGAGCTGGACGGCAACTACACAAAAAAGCTGCAAGTTATATTGAATAAGTCCTGGAGGAAACACTCCACAAAGTAGCAACAGTATGGCCACCTTCCACCCATCACAAAAACTATCCAAATTAAACGAACCAGACATGCGGGACACTACTGGTTAAGTAGAGACGAGCCCATAAGTGATGCATTCCTGCGGACCCCTTCACATGGCCGAACAAAGGCAGGACGACCAGCCCGAACCAACATACAGCAGCTCTCTGTGCCGATACGAGATGTAGCTCTGAAGACCTGCCGGAACCAATGGACAATAGGGAGGGGTGGCGAGAGAGGGTCATGGATATTCGTGCTGATGGCACGACATGATGATGAATTCTAACACCGAATATTTTGACCCCCTCAGCCCTCGCCTATGAATTTTAAACTTTTTTTTTCCACATATGAACTGTAACTCCGCATTTGCTGTTCTGCAACTTCGAGGAAAGCACGTAAAAAGTCACCTGACCAGACGGTGACTTTACTAATATTCTCCGCCGAAATAAATGTATAATGACTACTTAACCAGGTTTGAGTTTCCATCCGATTACACTATATATACACTACTTGGACGCTAACAAAACGGCTGGAGAAGAAACTAGACGGCAATTACACAAGAATGTTGAGAGCAATATTGAACAAGTCCTGGCGACAACACCCCACAAGACACCAACTATACGGCCACTTGCCTCCCATCACGAAAACTATACAAGTTAGACGAACCAGACACGCGGGACACTGCTGGAGAAGCAGAGACGAACTCATCAGTGATGTACTCCTATGGACCCCCGCATATGGCCAAGCAAAATTAGGACGACCAGCTCGAACATAAATACAGCAGCTACGTGAGGACACGGGATGTAACCCTGAAGACCTGCCAAAAGCGATGAATGATAGGGAGAAGTGGCGAGAGAGAGTCAGGGTTATCCGTGCTGGCGGCACGACATGATGATGATGATATATATATGTGGACAGACACTGAGTACACTATATACAAGATACATTATATTACTGGCATGACATGTGGGTATTCCACAAAACGGGAAAAAAGTCTAAAGTAGCTATATAATCAAAAAACGATGGTTTGCACTAGATGCAACTTTGTTATAAACTGGGGTTGTCCTCGTGGTGTAATGGTTAAAGCGATGGACAGCGGAATCGTAGTACGCGAGTTCGTACTCCAGTCGCGCTATTACGTTCACTTTCTGGCAAATACCCTTGGGAAAGGTATGAACCCCCTTATCCTTCCAGCTATGGGTTAAATAGTACCACTACCGTTCTTCAAGGAGAATGGCTTTGGCATTAAATAACCCACAAAGGTTTATATGCCATTAAACAACGAACCAAATCCGACTGAATTTCCTTCAGCTAACTTCATCTATCCTCACTAAGTAGCATAGTAAACATCAAATAATGTTTATTGTTTTGCTGAAGATCTGATGTGCTCCCAGGATCCGAGGATATTATTGTATAATTTTATATTATTTATAACAAAGGCAATATTAGTATTTCTATGTAACAAAATTGAAAATTATCTTTTCTTGTTAAATAACTCCGCTTGATTTTTTTTTTTTTTTTTGCTACATGGAATTTCCACGAGAACCACTTGGAAAAATAAATAATCATGTTACGAACGATTTCGTGTAATTAACAACTCCTAATTTCTATTGTCCAGTTAACTGGAGCTGTAGAATACACCGACTGCTCCTCTGCAGAGGTTTAAGAACCCTCCAACCAGTGTCCTGGGTGTGACGCTAAACCATATGATGGTGAGGTTCACGTCTTGCTCGAGCTTTCGAGAATGCGGAGCATCCCTTCATTGCCATCGCTCCCTGGTCCATTCTGGTAGCACTTGATAAGGACCTATCTATGGGTTAAATAGAACTAAACTGCATAATTATGCTATACTGAATTGTTTGAAATAGAACTGTTTGACTAAACTGGAAAGTTTGAAATAGATATGTTTTTGACAATTAAATTGTGTACTTACATTTACACTGCAAAAACTGAACTGTTTGAAATGGAACTGTTTTTGACATTGGAACTACTTATGCTAAACTGAATTGTTAGAAATAGAACTAGGACATCGAAACGAGGTTAACGAAAGCATGGACAGCTATCAATAGGCTATCGATTATATGGAAATCAGACCTAACCGATAAAATGAAACGCAGTTTCTTCCAGGCAGCGGTCACATCGATACTGCTATATGGCTGCACTACATGGACGCTAACAAAACGGCTGTAGAAGAAGCTAGACGGCAATTACACAAGAATGCTACGTGCAATCTTAAACAAGTCCTGGCGGCAACACCCCACAAGACACCAACTGTACGGCCACCTACCCCCTATCACGAAAACTTTTCAAGTTAGCCGAACCAGACGTGCTGCTGGAGAAGCAGGGACGAACTCATAAGAAATGTACTGTTATGGATCCCCACATATGGCCGTGCAAAAGCAGGACGACCAGCACGAACATACATTCAGCAGCTGTGTGAGGATACGGGATGTTGTCATGAAGACCTGCCTAGTGCGATGAACGATAGGGAGGAGTGGTGAGAGAGGGTCAGGGATATCCGTGCTACCAGCGCGATATGATGATGATGATTTGTATAAATAGTAGATTTGGCATTAAATAACCTAAAAAGGTTGATAGGCCATAAATCTAATTTCAAGCTAGAGAAAGGTGTTTTTATATAAAAAATTAGTCCTAGAAACAAATTAAGCTTCGACATTTAATATTGCAATTGACTTAAGAGGGAGGATGAAATACAATACTCCTTGGCAGAGGGGAGGGTATGTAAATGAGTGTAACATGTGAACAAACGAACAGAGAAGATGAATTATAAGTAAATAAAGTTGTCGAACCTAGTCGAGAGTGACCCGAAGGCTCCCTTTTCAAAAGCTACAACACCGAGATGTAAGGGAGGGTTCTACTCCAATCTCTGGATTGCTCCTCTTCGACCTTGATCCTTACCTTATAATGCTGAGCGTAGAGCAAGGTCACATCAAGTACAATTTTTTTCACTCTTTGATATGACTCGACCTGGGACTGAACCCCGGTCTCCTGGACCATTAGCGAACATTCTACTCATTTGGCCAATGGTCCTGTTAATTATGATTTATTAAGAATTGTGTAAGAAACGGAAATTTAAACATATTGCTAAATCAAAACAAATTTTCTGGTGGGAAGGTCGCATCACTGGGTTATGAATTATCAAAGGGTTGTGGAGGTGCCCGTGGTGTAATGGTTATCGTCGTAGGAAATGGACACGGCGACACGAGTTCAAATTCTGGACGAGACTGATAGCATTTCACGTTGCACTTATACCCTTGGGAAAGGTATGAATCCATTTATTCTCCCTCCAGCTATGGGTAAATAGTAGGGCAGACTAGGTACTTCAACCTTGGTGAGGTAGCTATTCTAGGAGAAGGAAAACTCTGAATTCAAACCTGTTAAACTCCGCTTAAAAACTGACCTTGTGTCATATCCTGCCCGAGTGGAGGGTTGGTAAATAAGATTATCAAAGGGCCGCATCTTTTAAAATCAAAAGAATTTAGTATCGATTCAAGTGCAAGTCCTGCAATTTGCCTACCCCTATGCTATACGATATATGGACCAACCAGAATTCGTCTTGGAGAATGAGACGCTAAAAATTCTCAGGGATTTTAAGATATGAACAGGTCACCTAATCCCGGACAGAAGATCAGGCCTAGGAATATTTAACAAAAACAAAGAAAATTTGCTGACCAGTGGAATTAGCCGTCCTGGCGGACTACAGAGCGAAAAAAAAAACGAAAAAACAGATAAGTACTCAGACTTTGCTCGAGAACTAAAAAGCTGTGAGGCGTGAGATTAACGGTGAGACAAATTGTACTTAACACGCTTGGTAAGCGAGCTACATGAGTTGGAAATCGAAGGACGAGCAGATACCATCCAACCTATAGCAGAATTCTGAGAAGAGTCTAGGAAACATGAGGAGACATGCTGTCCCTCAGACTCCAGTGAAAGACCATCAACGAACACTGGTGTGAAAAACTTGCAATGAATGATAAAAATAATAATAAAATTTCATATCTTTCGGACATCTTGTGACGTAATGTTACGCATACCAGTGACTGTATTGTATGCATTCAAGACGACTGTTTCAACGCCCGACGATAACATAAAGTAAGACCTGTGTACTATTGATAGACACCTCATTCTTTTACCTCTGATCGTATCTCTATATGGGATCATTTACTGTATTTTAGTTATAAAAGTAAAGTTGGCGACTGTAGTCGAGGGTGACTCGAAGGTTCCCTTTTCAGTAGCTACTACAACGAGGTGTAGGGGAGCACGCAATTCCTTTCCCTGGATTGCTCCACTTTATTCTTGATACGTACCTTATAAATCTGTGTTAGGCAAGGAGGTATCAGGTACCATTTTTTTAAGTCTTTGGTTTGACTTGACCTGGGATTGAACCCAGACAATTGGCGATCACTCTAACCACTTGGCCAATGAGCCGGTTAATTGTTATATCAATGCTTAATCCTCTTGTACGTTTAATCTAGAGTAAACTGGAACATTCAGGTTGCTATAATTATATTTTTATCGGAACACACACACACACACACACACGCACATACACACAGTTACATTCATAGACATATATGAAAGCCAAAAGAGAGACCTTGCTTGAGACATAAGAATTTAGAAACATGAAGGTGACTGTGATACTATTTACCCACCCCTCCGCTCGGGCAGGATATGACACAAGGTCAGTTTTTAAGCGGAGTTTAACAGGTTTGAATTCAGAGTTTTCCTTCTCCTAGACTAGTTGCCTAACCAAGGCTGAAGAACCTAGTCTGTCCTACTATTTACCCATAGCTGGAGGGAGAATAATTGGATTCATACCTTTCCCAAGGGTATTAGTGCTATGTGAAATGCAACCAGTATCGTCCAGGATTTGAACTCGTATCGCCGTGTTCATTTCCTACGGCGATAACGACTACACCACGGGCACAGGTGACTGTGATACCAATTGTAATTGGTGCACTTGGAACGATCCTCAAAAGCTTGTTAAGGAGGTTAGAAGAGTTTGAAATCGGAGGACGAGCAGAGACCATCTAATCTACTTATATTTATGAGAGAATGAGAGAGAGAGAGAGAGAGAGAGAGAGAGAGAGAGAATCATTGAAATTGTCTTAAATGATTTATTTCCCGCTCTGTAGAATGAAGGTATAATTCGAATTCTGTTAGAATCCGTTTTATAATTTTTTTTTTTTTATGTGTAATAATAAAAATGTAACAATACTTGTCAAGTTTCATCGTTTGAGGTTCTCTTGAGATCACTGAAGTGTCCATAAAATGCTATAAAAATCGATGCTTTTTAAAAAGAATAATCAAAGTAGCATTTTCAATCTTTTCTGTTTTAAAATTCATTCAATAAAACGATTAAGAAAAAAAATTAATTATTTAAAATTCGCCACAATATTTCATGATCATAACCGATTGCAGTCTGCTAAACTCATAAAACATGGAACTATTATTGCATTCTACGCAAGGAGATGGGCGTATTGTGGTTGCGAATTAGCTCCTATGAGAGCATCTAATTTCAACTTCTAGTATAATTGTTCGAATAAACACGATTTAGTTCTTTAAAAGAAAAAATACCCCGAGCATTATATAAAACCGTAGCTGGTGGTGAGGCTCTAGTTCTTGAGCTGGAGAGTGTCGAGTACACTTTCAGTGCCGCTCTAAATCCGAAATTCACTCTGACCCGGAGTGGTAGTGCCGCTTTGAGCCTTATCAATTGGTCAAATAGAAATGTTCAATCATTTAAGGATTATTATTATTATTAGATTTTTGGAACCCTACAACTGTGGAACAATTATATGTATTAGATAAAAATACGAGGATCATTAAATAAGTTTCCAGACCTTTTTCGTATGGGCACTTTTATTGAAAGTACACACATGAAATTTAGCTGCCCTTTGAAGTAATTTCCTCCGGCTGCAATGCACTTGTCATACCGTTTCAACAACTTCTGGAAGGTCCCATGGAAGTCCTCTTGTGTGAGTGTGTCATTGACCTTCGTCACAGCCTCTTTCATTACCTCAATTGTCTCATAACGACAGCCTCTGAGCTTAGGAAATAACCAAAAGTCAAAATGAGCAAGGTCAGGACTATAGGGAGGCTGAGGAACTGTGTTGATGCCCATCTTGTTCAAATAGTCTGTGACAAGGATGGAATTGTGGACTAGTGCATTGTCCTGATGGAAATGCCACTGACCCGATTTGAAGAGTGCAGGCCTCTTCCGACGGAATTTCTTGCTGAACTCCCTTAAAACCTCAACATAGTAATCCTAACCCTAACCCTTTGGCCAATCAACTCCCACACCTCACATCATCCCTCACAAACTCACTGCCTTCCTTGAATCTCTTATGCCACTCACAAACTGATGCTCGATTCATGCAAGATGGTCGAAAAGCAGTCTGAAGCATTCCATACGTTTCTGTGGCATTTTTCCGAGTTTAAAACAGAATTTTATTGCATATCGTTCTTCTAAAGTGTCCTCACGTCCAGATTACATTTTTGAAATTTACCAGCTGTGACAATCAGGATTTAGTAGCGTGTATTCCAATTCCTGCTGTAGCTGTTCATTTGAACCTGAAATCATAAAAATTGCTCAGTCATCTTGTAAGATGTATAGAAATAACATGGTAAATTTTAAGTGTCTACAAGAATTTTAAATGTCTGTACAAAAAGCCTGGAAACGTACTTCATAAAATATTCATTTATGTTTAATAGAATTATGTAAAAAATATTTAACGGTGTCCAAAGAATTTATAAAGATTATGTTGAATTAGCGTTAGATTGGAATACACTGAAACATTTAACTAAGAGCACAAAAGTGAAGCGTAACAATTCTTCTGAAATTAAGTTACAAAATATTCACTTATATATATATATATATATATATATGTGTGTGTGTGTGGAGAAATTAAGTTACAAAATGTGTCTATTCTGAATTATTCTATCCATATGATCTGAAGAAGTCCTGTTAATGTTTTTTTGATTTTATCAAAAACCCATAACAGGAGGGAAATAAATTTATAATCCTAATGTGACCGGTTTTGTTTTTTTCGTAAGGAAATTATTGCTCTGTAATGTCAGTTACATTGCGCTCCTTATCAGGAAAATTTAAATGTTTACTGTTGAATGGTTTTTCGTCCTGATGGAATTAATCCCAAATCCGGTTTAACTGGACTGAATAATGCTTATATATATATATATATATATATGTGTGTGTGTGTGTGTGTGTGTGTGTGTAGAAAAATTATTCATAAAGTAATCAAAAGTGAAGAATTTATTATGAAGGAAAGTCAATGTTACACGTTTCGGTTTTACTTAACCTTTATCAGGACTTTAGAATGGTGATACCAAGTGTTCATATGACAATGATGGATGTGTTATAAAATACAAAATCAACAGAGGAGAGGATATAAAAAGAATCATATAGCCGTTCAATCATTTGTGTGTGTGTGTGTGTGTGTGTGTGTGTGTGTGTGTGTGTGTGTGTGTGTGTGTGTGTGTGTGTGTGTGTGTGTGATTTAGCATTGTATCTCCCACAAACGGTGATATACTATTAAACAGCAACAAAACAACCAAGAGTTCAAATTTATTTGTTCAAATTTGACTGTTGGCAAATTATTTGTGTTAAGAAAAAGTGAAACAATAATTGTTTACTATGGATTATTGTTCAATATTGATCAAATCCTGGAAGCAATATCCCACAAAACATTTGCTGTTAGGCCATCAACATTCCACGTGATGGGGTCTAGCAGAACTGCTGGAAGCGGTCGATGATAGAGACTAATGACAAAAGAGAGTCTGGGAAATCCGTGCAAGCAGCAGGACAAGATGATGGTAATGAAGGATTATTATTATTAGGTAGCTGAAATCAGGAAACTGCTCATAAATTATTGCTATTAGAGAAAACTTCATGAAACCTATAAAACTGCCTAACAAAAGAGGGGCATATTAACCAAATGGTTAAAGCGCTGGACTGCGAGATCGTAGTAATCGAGTTCAAACTCCAGCCGCGCTATTACGTTCACTTGGGAAAGGTATAAACCCCCTTATCCTCCCACCTATGGGTTAAATAATACGACTACTGTTCTTCTAGGAGAATAACTCTTGCATTGAATAACCTACAAACGTTCATATGCCATTAAACAAAGAGACCAAACTTACAAACAAAAGATGATTTTACAATAGTGATAGTTACTTTAAACCTATGCTTCCCCTCGGAGTGGTGTAAGAAGCTACTCAAAAAGGGTATCTAGGTAAGACAACCCCGGCCGACAGAATAAATTAAAATTCCAAGATGAAAGTCTTATGAAGTCATTTTATGTGTTTCGAATATTTTATTTATTCATTTAATTTGTTTTAATTCAGTTGAAATCCTACTGCGGAATTGTTTAAAAATATTTTCGTACTATAAATCAATCTTTAACCATTTCATTTTTGGTGGGGGAGGCCAAGAAATTATATTTCAACGTTTGATAACCTTCAGTTGCCCCATATGATCTCGAAGGTCAATCTCATTTGACAACCCCAGGGGCTGAATATGATCAAGGAGGTTAACGTCATTTGATAACCTCAGAGGCTGCTTATGATCTTAGAGGTCAACCTCATTTAATCTTTGCTGCCCTCAGTCTCAAGTCAATATACATATATGTACATGTAAAACTAGGTTTCTAGTGTTTAGTTTTATGAAGATTAGAATACATTGAATAAATTCCACATTGAGTGGTAAATGTCACACTAACGTGCATGTGATGGTGAGACTTCAGTTCTGAAGATCTGGTGTGTGTCGTGGTACACATTTTTTGCCATATTTCCCTGTACCAAAGCCGTAGTACTGGTTAGCGTCCTATCTATAGGTCAAATAAAGCTGAGAAAGTATTCATTTTTGTTAGGACCGATCACTGGAAACAACAGCACAAAAAATATACATATGAATATACAATGAACCCGATTCCCAAACCACAACGCATAAAATAAACCTAAATGGATTGACATGACATTAAAAACAATGATTTAATCTGTTTCCGTTTCGCCTTGACCCATCAGATTATTGACATCACTTTAGACATGATATTTATCGTGCGCTCTATGTATGCGTGAGTATGGCAAATGGTCTTTTTATTGAGGGAATCAGGCGCTGGTCCGTAGACCATACGCGGCCAGTGGTTCGAAAAATGCTTTGAGCCTCGTCGGAATTCTCCTAAAGAGTGGCGCCTTTGGTGCCAGGCGATAAGCCAAGTCTTTCCAAAGTGGTTTAGAGCCTGGGGGACGGCGTGATATGAGTGCTGGCTTCCAGAAACCCTCGTCCAAGACACATTTGACCTGATCAGCGTCATACCAATATGGCCCGCCCATTTGTGAACTAGACTCTGAGCATATTTCAGATTATGAATGTTTTCAAAATATCACTTCTCAGAGGGCTATTGCTTTTGACAGCACCTACCCTTTTTGTTTGATTTGTAGCCTGATGTCTCATTTCTCCTCCCTACCAGAAAATTCAGATGGGACAAGGAAAAGGTTTCCTTATGGCCGCCTCCTTGGCAGTTCACGAATTAATCCGACATTGTGTCACGTATTGCTACCACAGTGAATATATCTCTCGGATGGCAGTTCATTAAAGAGGTTAAAGACGAGGGAGGTTGTGACTAGAAAAGGGATATGAGTATAGCAAACTTTTGAGTTCTATTCTTTCCTTCCTTCCTTCCTTCCTTCCTTTATAGGATGCAATGTTTGGATAGATCGTAAATCAATAAAATGAATTTTTTTATCACTTAGAATATTCGGACTATTGTTTTCACCTTAATTGTTAGACTCATAATGTTTCGACCGATTTGTCCTTCGGCCTTCTTCAGGTGTATCATTTCTAACTCGGAAACCTACACAGAACCTCGAACCGAAGACTTTATTTAATCCTAGGGGTAGATTGTTCTCATGCCATGACGGGGTACAATTGCTAAGCTATAGTATATGAAAGACCTGAGAAAGGTCAAGGGATATAACGGCCGAAACATTGACAGTATAGCAATGAAGATGAAGACAATAGTCCGAATATTCTAACAGATAAAATTATTAGGCTTCATCTCAGAAATTTAGTCAAATAATATAAGATAGATATAAAAGTACAAATTAGTTCATTTTACCAGTGGCTTAAATATTTTTTTGAATACGTCAAGGAACTAAATGTCTGTTTATCCAGGTAAGTTGAGGTTACGATAGATAGATAGATAGATATAAAAGAAGATGTTACTATATATATATATATATATATATATATATATATAAAGAGAGAGAGGGAGAAGATTAATTCAAAAATTTCGAAATCTCATGCAGATTTTAGAATTATTGCACACCTCTCACCTTTCTATGCCACTCCCCATCATAGAAATTAAGACCGAAATCTGAATTATTTTTTCTAGTTTATGTTACCACATAAAATACGGTTCGGCTGTGGCTCTTCTTTTTGGGTAAGGCTCAGAACCTTTTGAAAGACCGATATATATATATATATATATCATCATCACCAAGTCGTACTTGTAGAACGGAGTCCCTTCACTCTCTCACACTCTCCGTCCCTATCATCCATCGCTTTTAGCAAGTCCACTAAACTGCATCTAATGTCCGCACATAGCTGTTGTAAATCTGCTAACGTCTAACACTGGTGCGTGCTTACTTCTTCTGCGATGCTAGCTTGTTTTTAGTCTTACTTGGATAATTTTTTAGATAGAAGGTAAATGACCACACAGCTGCTGTTTTGAGGAGCGCTACTTACAGTATTTTCCAAAACAGCATATGATATTATTGAGTAGTTCCCATCTAACTTTCTCTCTATTCATTTCTTTAAATTCGGGTGGTGCATCGATAAAGTAGTACTTACATGGCCACTAAAATCCTGTTTTATTGTATCAGAGAGATTAGATATCCATATGATCAGCAAGTTAACAACAGTTGTCAACAGTTCACATACCTTGGCAGCCATATCCCTTCTACTGAAACGATGAAAATACAAACACACACAAAAAACAGAGTTAATTTATTTTCACCTCCAAATAACTCAAAATATAGCCATTAAAAGTTAAACTCCTGCCAACAAAAGTGAGTACACTTCTTAGGGAAGTCTGTCAATATTAACATACACCATGTCAACTATCAATTTTTTTTGTGGCCACAATCATTATCCAGAACTGTCTTTACTCTCCTGGGCATGGAGTTTACCAGAGCTTCACAGCTAGCCACTGGAATGCTCTTGCACTCCTCCATGACGACGTCGCGGAGCTGGTGGATATTTGAGACTTTGCGCACCTCCACCTTCTGCTTGAGGATCCCCCAAAGATGTTCTGTTGGCTTCAAGTCTGGAGACATGCAGGGACAGTCCATCACCTTTACACTCTGCCTCTTCAGTAAAGCAGTGGTCGTCTTGGAGATGTATTTGGAGTCATTGACATGCTGGAACACTGCCCTGCGACCCAGTTTCTGGAGAGAGGAAATCATGCTCTGCTGCAGTATTTGACAGTACATGTTGGAGTTCATGTTTCCCTCAATGAAATGTAACTTTCCAACACCTGCAGCACTCATGCAGCCCCAGACCATGACATTCCCACCACCATGCTTGACTGTAGCCTTGACACACGTATCTTTGTACTCCTCACCTGGTCACCGCCACACATGTTTGAAGCCACTGGAACCAAACAAATTAATCTTCATCTCATCAGACCATAGGACATGGTTGCAGTAATCCATGTGCTTTGTTGGCATGTCTTCAGCAAACTGTTTGCAGGCTTGCTTGTGTATCGTCTTCAGAAGAGACTTCCTCCTGGGTTGACAGCTATGCACACCAATTCGATGTAGAGTATCGTCTGAGCACTAACAGGCTAATCCCCTACGTCTTCAATCTCTGCAGCAATGCTGACAGCATTCCTACGCC
The DNA here is from genome assembly GCA_963585895.1 of Sepioteuthis lessoniana. NCBI lineage: Eukaryota > Metazoa > Mollusca > Cephalopoda > Myopsida > Loliginidae > Sepioteuthis > Sepioteuthis lessoniana. The sequence goes on from OY757933.1 coordinate 18,217,268, forward strand.
GATCTTTCAAAGAAAGCATTTGGATGTGACGCTCAGCACGTGCGCTCAGCTTCTTTGGTCGACCTACCCGAGGCCTGTTCTGAGTAGACCCCGCTCACTTAAAATGCTGGATGAGCTTAGACACTGTGTTGCTGCTCAGTTTCAGGGTGTTGGCAATCTTCTTGTAGCCTTGGCCATCTTCATGCAGCGCAACAATACGTTTTTTAAAATCCTCGGAGAGTTCTTTGCCATGTGGTGCCATGTTGGAACTTTCAGTGATAGTATGACAGAGTGTGAGAGCTGCACTACAAATTTGACTTTTTGCCACTTAACAAGTCGCTTGTTGATTCCTTTAGCAGTTTTTAGCTCAATAATATTTCTACAAGCGTCTTTACCTGTTCTGGAGAAAGAAGTTTTCTCATTCAAAACATTTTTGAGAGAACAAAAAATAATGAAATCGCTTCTTGAAAGATGTGGTGAATGTGCAGCATATTTTAAAAAACAGCAGCCTAAACCCTCTATTTTTTCCTGGGTGATTCTAACTGATAGTGGCCTTTCGTTACCATGGAGAAGCCCATATTTACTCCCATTGACAAGTTCGGAGCACTTTCTGATCAGATTTTAATGTACACCTTTTAAGTTACAGTCAGACACTTCATGCTAATACATGAAGTGTCTGACCGCGGCTTAGAAGTTCAAAACGAATAAGAATGCAGTAGTTTTATTATACATACAGCGTCACTTTTTCCCCCATCATGGTAGGTTGCAGATATACACCGTTGTTAATCCACTGTTTTTGGAGTTCAATATTTTTCATCTCGGGGAATAGGTAATTTCTTTTCTTTGAAAAAAGACTTGTCAAAATGGATATGGATCTTCATTAGTCTTTTCACTAATATGGGTAAGAGGAACACAAACACCCAGCTAGGTCACTTTTACAATCTTTTCCAACTGGTGACAAATTGTTGATGGGAAATGTTAAGGTCAAGTGCTATTTATCGAGTATTTTTGCATTCTATATAATGCCTTATAATTCCCGAGCTGACATGTTTCGCCATCTGGTTTAGCCGTATGATACTAAGTCTAACGAAAAGTTGGGTGGGTTTCGATCCCAGCTTCAACCTACCTACGTCTTTGGCCACACTGAAGAGTTGTGATATAAGGAAACAGTCTGTCTGTGGATGACAATATATATATGGGGGGTTTCACTAACTTGGTAATTAACATACTTTTAGTAAGATTGTATTACATTTATGATAAACTTAGAGGTTAAGGCATTTTTTGTCTTATTTGAAACTTGGTAATAATTTTGTGGGACCAGTATTCTGGCTAAAAGGCAATTTTCCTCCCTTTAAGAACATTTATCTGGCACCATCAAAATGTGTTCTGGATATGTCACTAAACTACATTTCATACACTGTGGTTGTAAAATATCCGAGTACCTATTTAGAAATGCTATTACCTGGTCTACCCAGCCCCAGAATGGAAGCATTTATTGGTATCCCATCTATCGATCAAATAGATGTTTAAAATAACATTCAATAGTGAGTCCCCGTGACTTCATGGCTATAGTGCTGGTTTGTGATACTGTTGTAAGCAAGTTCAAACTCTAAATACACTATTACGTCCACTTTCGGACTAATAATCTTGAGAAAGGCATGAACTTCCTTATCCCTCCCAGCTATGAGTTAAAAAGTACAACTACCTTTTCATCAGAGATGGCTTTACTATTGAATAACCCACGAAGGTTTATATGCCATTAAACAAGAAAAATAAAACCAAAAATTATCCCTCTTCGACCGTATACACAAAATGCAGGAAACAAGTCATCAGAAAATGTATATATCAACATACGGTGAACACAATTTCCTAACCTCTAACAGTGGGTTGAGATAATGCTGAAATCAATCAATCAATACAAAATATTCATTGAAATATTTCGCTTCTTTCTTAGTAAACATATTGATATCTCCATGGAAATTTATAAAAACTAAGTCAATAAGTTTTATTGTGAATTCTAAAACTTAGTATTCTATATACAATAATATGAAATAAAAAGTTACTTTTAAACGAATATATTGTTTTAATGTTTCTCTAGTGATTTCATTGCACGTAGAACCTAATTAGAAGCACTTGTTTTCCTTGACAATATTTAAGAGACACCACCCGCTTGGCTTTTTTCCGTTCACAGTCAAGCCGATGGTAGACTCAACAAAGGAATGTATCGGATGTAATGTGGGTACAGCAGGTCACAAGAAGTCGTGCAATGAAGTTGACGTCTTATGCAAGGATTTTAATGAAGAGGCAAAAGTCAATGAGGAAAATGTTGATTTAAATAGTTGCAATTCAGTAAGAAATGAATTCCCAATGCTACAATCTGAAAAATGATACATTATATCAGTCCTATACTTCATGTCAATGATCCTTCGAGATCAATTATTTTTACAAGGTTTATCCACACCAGCCTTAAAAGAACTAAAATTCTACTCATTCAATATCATACAAGGCTATTGGTCGAGTTAGTAGAGTGTTCGCCAATGGTCCGGGGGACCGAGGTTCAATTCCAGGTCGAGTCATACCAAAGAATCAAAAATGGTATTTTATACCGCCTTGTTAAGTACTCAGCACTATAAGGTGAGGTGCCTGTGGTGTATTCGTTATCGTCGCAGGAAATGGACACGGCGACACGTGTTCAAATCCTGGACGAGATTGATTGCATTTCACATAGCACTAATACCCTTGGGAAAGGTATAAATCCAATTATTCTCCTTCCAGCTATGGGTAAATAGTAGGGCAGACTAGGTTCTTTAGCCTTGGTGAGGCAACTATTCTAGAAGGAAAACTCTGAATTCAAACCTGTTAAACTTCGCTTAAAAAATGACCTTGTGTCATATCCTGCCCGGGTGGAGGGGTTGGGTAAATATGATAAGGTGAGGATCAATCCTGGAAATAAAGTAGCGTCCTCCCTTACACCGCGGTGTAGTAGCTATTGAGAGGGGATCCTTCGGGTCATCCTCGACTAAGGTCACCGACTCTACTTACTGAGACATATTGTTGGTGAAACGAAGGTTTTGCAATATTTTCGCGCGTATATCAAATGAGTAAAGCAGTTCAAGCCTGTGATTGGTGCCCGCTATGATTTATAGAATCGCGGCAGTTGGTGCGCTGAAAACTGCACCGATGACTCTGCAACGTAGTCTAATTTAGGAACTTATTTTTTAAAGGTTAGAACTGCGTCACAACGCCATGGAAACGACCAAAATATTTGTTGTGCAAAAGATGAAGATATAGTTGATATCAATACAGTAATCAGATGGTTCAAGAAATTTTGCTCAGGTTGCAAGAACCTCGACAATCAGGCAAGATCAAGTATGTGTACAACCGTGAATCCCTCGGTCGTGCTATAAGCTTATGGGTCAAATCCACGTTAAAAGACTTCAGCATCTCACAAACCTACATAGTCGTCCCGTTCATAGCCTCCGCAAAAGCATCCGGTGCTGATGAACAGTGGCTCAAGTTCCCCAAATATTTGACTCACCCTAAAATTTAAATCATTTTCCCGAGTAAATCTGGAGATATTAAGTTTCATATATATATATTTCATATACATATTGTATCACAATTTTTCTGTGTGGCTAGACACGTGAGATGCTAATAGCTGGGATTGAAACGCAGCTGATCTTATGTCAAAACTATCGTCACTCTTCGTATAAACGAAGGAAATTTTTACGTATATATTTATTTACATATACGATAAACAGCTACCGTAGTGCTGAATCCATGAGAAGAGCTTTTAATCCTATTCGTGCGGAGAGGTTGATATATATATATATATATATATATATAGTAACCCTTTCGCAGGAGTAGATTATGACAACATGTAAATTTTTATGCGTAGTTTAGAACTTTCTTTCCCTGAGACTGGTTGCTATAGTACTGTGGCCTTGTTAGGAGCCAGAAATAAAGGTACAAGAGAGGAATTGAGTTAAACAAATATATTAATAAAGTACAGTAGTACAAACACATAAAAATGAGTGGGTTACCAGTGAAACTATTCGGTCCAACTGTCAGGGCTGTCTGCTGGAATATTGCCGTGTGCCTAAAAGCAGTACCTGCTGCTATTTATATCCGGGAGAGTTCATGCGTGCATGGGTAAATTACCATACTGTGACGTTGCATAAATAATTATCCCAGGACGAGAGTTTATTTTATGCACATGTGACGTCAAGGGCAGTCTGGCACTTGACCCTCCGCAAAATAAGTCAAGATTCCTATTTCGGACATATGGTAAACTGACAAATAATGTGGGGGTTAATTTGGGGCTAGACTGATCTCCGACGCTGGTAAGGGGGTTTCATATTCACTTTCACATATCCCACCAAGTTCTTCATTTTCGTACCCCTCAGATAGCGGAAAAAACGGACTTCAGGGTTAGAAAATATTAACTGTAGTCAAATTCCCCAAATTCCCTTGTAATGTAATGTTCCCAAAATATTGCAAAACTTTTGACTCACCCTAAAATTTAAATCATTTTCCCTGAGACTGGTTGCTATAGTACTGTGACCTTGTTAGGAACCAGAAATGAAGGTACAAGAGAGGAATTGAGTTAAACAAATATATTAACAAAGAATAAGGTGAATAAGACGTTAAGTGAGAATTAATGACAGCAATAAGAGGCTGAAACAGATATGTGCAAAAGAAGGCGACTTGATAGAAAAAACAACACAACCAATAGATTTCAACACGAGGGTGCATTTGAAATATAACAAATTTTAATAGGCGACGACCAAACAAATAATGATGATATTTAAGAAACAGTTCCTTTTCTCTTTTCTTTTTTTTTTCAAAATACCGGCTATATGAAGCCAACAGGAAGTATAAAACACAAATGTCTCTCAACGGTCCCTTTCTTCTTTCTCCTTTTTTTCTTTCTTTCTTTTTTCTGTTATTTGACTAAAATATCTAAGTCGCCGGACTGAAGCATGTAACAAAGTTCATTCACTAATTTGCTAATGATGAAACAGAATCCTTTCAGTTTCTCTCTGTTTCTTTTTTTGAATACATATAATTTCCCAATATTTAGGAAGGGTAGAAGGAAAGCATTTTAAATTGCACTCATCTTTAACAATTTTCAGGTTCCTTTCTTTACGGGCGAGTGACATCCACGGAGTCGGCAGAATCAGCACCTTTCTACTGACTTCTATCCAAAGACTCTTTTCTACTCTTTTTACGGGAGACTTTCTCCAGAGTTAGCTGTAAACTGGCGTCTTTCCCCGCCGACTTCTGTCCCCAAACTAAACTTTCTTTTCCAAATTTCTCTAACGAAAAAATGGCATTTTGGCGCTAAGTGTCTATGGACCAATCATTTGACTTTTTCCTTCTCCCACTATTTCATCTGGTCAGGATACCCGAGTGACCTGGATTCGCTCCTTTGTTCAAAAGACAGTAGGTCATAGAGTGGGGGGAGTTGACTTTCATTCATATCTCCTTTTACCGGTCAGTCTTAGTGCCTGTTGATTCAGACACAGAAGGGTTGGAGAATCGACCTCCCCTTCCCTCTCTCTGTAGCATACCATGTCACAATACATACAAAGGTTAAAGAGCCCAATCTGCCTAACTATTTAATGGAATTATACCTTTCCCAAGGGTATTAATGCTATTTGAAAGGTACATAGTCTCATCCAGGATTTAAACCTGGGTCACCGCATCCGTTTTTTATGACAATAACCATGAACGTCTTCATATATGCTATGTAATGTTCCATGTTCTTTCTTATTCATTGTTCTTTCATGTAAATAGGAAGTTTCTCGACAATACAGACATGAAACTATAGGTTTTAATTTTCAAAACCTCATGAAATCGATGATTGTTTTGCTTTAATTTATGAAAACTTAAACAATTTATTCAATATCATTCATAAAATAAGATAGAATATGAAAGAGAATCATTATATCTATGAATATACATATGCATTTTTGATTATTATCATCATCATCATGTCGTGCCGATAGCACCGATATCCCTGACCATCTCTCGCCGCTTCTTCCTATCATTCATCGCCTCTGGCAGGTCTTCAGGGCTACATCCCATATCTTCACATAGCTGCTGTATGTATGTTCGAGCTGGTCGTCCTGCTTTTGCTCGGCCATATGTGGGGGTCCATAGGAGTACATCCCTTATGAGCTCGTCCTTGCTTTTCCAGCAGTGTCCTGCATGTCTGGTTCGTCTAACTTGGATAGTTTTCGTGATGGGAGGTGGTGGCTGTATAGTTGTTGCCTTGTGGGAAGTTGCCGCCGGGACTTGTTCAATATTGCTCGCAAAAGCATACAAATGGAAGAGTTAGAGGACATTTTCGTGTGATATCTACACGGTGTATTTTTTAAAAAATCAATCATCTATCATAATTTATGTTTTGGGGGGGGGGGTTTTGTTTGTTTTTGCTCTGACATATATAGAAGGATAAAAACAGAGAAAATGATAGATAGATAGATAGATGTGCCCGTGGTGTGATGGTTATCGTCGTAGGAAATGGACACGGCGACACAAGTTGAAATCCTGGACGAGACTGATTACATTTAACATAGCACTAATACCTTTGGGAAAGGTATGAATCCAATTATTCTCCCTTCAGCTATGAGTAAAAAGCAGGACAGACTATGTTCTTCAGCCTTGGTGAGGCAACTAGTCTAGGAGAAGGAAAACTCTGAATTCAAACCTGTTAAACTCTGCTTAAAAATTGATCCTGTGTAATATCCTGCACGAGCGGAGGGGTTGGGCAAATATGATAGATAGATACACAGTGGTTGGTTGATTAGTTGGTTGGTTGTTGCTTGTGCTTTATGACATATCAAAACTTCGTAGTAATTAAATGCTCATTGGTCTAGTGGGTAGAGTGTTCCCTAATGGTCTGGGAGACCTGCGTTCAATCCCAGGTCGCGTCATACCAAAGACTTTAAACTTTAAAAATGATACTTGATACATCCTTGCTTAACACTCAGCAATATAAGGTACGTATCAAGGGTAAAGTGGAGCAATTCAGAGATAGGAGTAGCGCCCTCCTCTACACCTCGGTGTAGTAGCTATTGAAAAGGGAGCCTTCTGGTCACCCTCGACTAAGGTCGCTAACTTTACTTTATATATTTATATATATATATATATATATATAATTTTCATACTACACATGTACGCTGACTAAGCGTATAGAAACAAAGCTTGTCGGTAAAATGCAACGAGCTATATTGAACTAGTCCTGGAAGCAACATCCCACAAAACATTTGCTGTGTGACCAACAACCACTCATCTCGAAAACCATTCAAATTAGACGAAGAAGACATGCAGGACACTGCTGGAGAAGTAAGGACGAACTCAGCGCCGACATTCTCCTACGGACTTTTTCACACGGAAGAGCAAGTGTTGGACGACCAGCTAGACTTAATCTACAACAGTTGTGTGCAGACACAGGAAGTAGTCAAGAAGACCTACCGGAAGCGATGGACGATGGAGATGAATGACAAGAGAGAGTTATGGAAATCCGTGCTAAAGGCACGACATGATGATGGTGATGATGAGATAGATAGATAGATAGTGATTGATTGGTTAGTTGGTTGTTATTTGTATTTTATGGCATATCAAAACTTTTAAGTAATTACATAGCATATCCTGTTTATATATATATATATATAAGATATTTATGATTTGGCAACTAACTCTTTGTAAATAAAATTGTTATAAAATAGCCGAGGGATTTCGGTTCATGCCTTTGAGTTTAGATAGGCTGAGAACCTTTCGGCTCAATACATGGGTTAGTTAGGTGCAACATTGAAGCAGGTGTTAACGCGGGTGCGCGTGGGCGGATGGAGGTGTCACTCAGATGTCATAATAGTCCGAAACGAACAAAGGTGACAGGGTGCGGGTGACGTCACGCACCGGAAGTGCGCGGAGGTTTGTGTGAGAATTTGAAGAGGGAAAGAGTGGGGTACTACACGTCAAACGAGAAGGATCGACTTTTGAATATCGACAAATGAATAATACAGCATAACAAGATTGTGTCTCTCCTCCTTACGTCGAGATCTTTAACTCAAAGTTAATAAAAAGGTTTCGTATCTGAACAAGAAGTCGTTACATGTTTTCGAATTTCGAGATTCATATGTTCTATCGTAATCAACATTCGATGTATATTTCACCCATTTCGCACATGGCCATATTCGTGTATATGGCTATGTAACAAAATGAGCCAGATCTCATTTGTTTGATTTGTTACAAGTATTTCTATTTAACACTGATAATTCAATTCAGCATTATTTATTGGTTTCCACACAGTTAAACGGTACCAACAATTCTTACATAATACTAATTATTCAATTTAAGGTCAGTCATTTGTTTGCACACAGTTAAATGGTTTTATTTATGATTAACTATTTCTATTTGACCAGTAAATATGACCCTAACAGGTACTAACACTCGGATCAGAGTGAAGCTGGAAGTAATGAGATGATGGAGTGCGCCACATTACCTAAAGTTACAACCACAGCATTTGATGAAGTTTAGTGTCTTACTTGTTTTTATCTATAGATGGGGCCCTGACAAGTACCACCACACCTGGTCAGAGTACTTGGGACTAATGGTAACGAAGTGGTCCTTCTAATGAGGAGGTCTACCTCATTCACCAAAGCCCAAAGAAACAAAGTAATAGATAGATAAAAGAAATTAGAAAACGGAATCATGAAACCATGTCGTAATTTTGTCCAAAAATTTCTTAACAATAATACCCTTTAGAAAAGTCATGAATCCGAATTTTTCTTCTCTCTTTCTCATTGTTTCATAGAATTACTAAATAGCTTTTCACTATCTTGCCAGGGTTGATACAAAAAAGTTGATGAAAAAGTTGATAATAGAGAACTCGATTTAAGAAATCCCTCATTACTATTTTAACAGCCTGAGCAGTGACAGCTTGAACTTTTTCTTTGAATAATTGTATTGAACATGAAGCAGCTTTCTTGAACTATTAAATAAAAAAAAAAGACATTGGTGATATATTTGACAGATTCATTATTAGAAAGTTTAAATGATAGACTTCAATAGCAACAGTTTCAGGATTTCTGTCTACGTTTTTGAGAGGAGGAAATGTCATTATAAATTGATTTATTCAAATTCAGTTTAGTATGACTATTTCACACCACTCAAAAGAGTCGGCGGAAATCCTGAAATCGTTGCCATGAAGTCTATAAATTAAAATCTTTAATAGTGAATATGTCAGTCATGGCCTCATTTTACGGATTTTTTTATTCTTACGCTAGATTCGTCAATTACATGATGTCTCATGGGAGATATGAACAGGACCCACTACTTGGTGAAAAAATATTTCTAATAAACCTATTTGATCCATAGATGAGAGTCTAACAGGTAGTACCCCGAAGAGTGGACACGGAAGTAAAAGCAAGGAAGGAGTACTCCACACTCACCAGATGTCCAAAACAGAAGTATCAGAATTAGATTTTAGTGCCATTAGTTGGATATTTAGGGCAGGTGGTTAACCCTTTGCCGCAGATACAGCCAGCGAGAGAGTTCTCTCACTTGAAGTCATTCTTACCCCTTCACACTGAAATTACTAGTAGCCATAATAGTAATTTACTAAGCTATTGGATTATATGTGTCACACGGCCGAATGAATTGGGCATCCAGTGAGACTCGTGCTCACTCGTGTAGGCTTGCCAGTCTGGCTTGCATTAGAATACTGCCCACGTCTTCATCTTAGAGTCTACGTGGTTTGGTTTGCTTTCTTTGTTATTGACATCTCAACCTTCATGGGGTTGCTAAAGCTATCCTAGTAGAAGAATAGTGTTACTATTTAACTCATAGCTCGAGGAATAAGAGGAATTTACACCTTTCCCAAGGGTATAAATCCCAAAGTGATCACAATAGCGTGACTGGAGCTTGAACTCGCATACTACAATTTCGTAGTCTATCTCTTTAACCATTACTACACGTCTATATGAGTTCTATCAAATAGTTAATAGTATAGAAGAAAAAATGTGTCGTTTAAATTCAGTACACGATTTTCCTAACGCTGGGAAGAAAAAGATGGTTTTTAACTTCAATTCAGTAAGTGATTAAACAATACAATTACCATCTTTGGGAAGTACAAAAATCTTAATTTAGCTGAATCTTATAAAAATATTCCATGAAAATAAGTCATGCATTAAATAAAATAAATGAAACAGTTATTTTCCTTGTCAAATTCAGTTAATCCTTTTTAGAAAATCTGAAGAGCGAAGTATTAATATACTTGCAAAACCCGTCTAAACGAAAAAACTAAAAATTGTCAGAATTGGCCTGAGTTAATTAATGGTGAACTAACGTACAAAACATTTCGTCAAAATAGAAAGCTTTAGGAAACATGGAAAAGTTTTATTAAAATGTTTTAGTAGTAAAATATTTGTGTTTTCTCTCGCAATAAGTACTTTTGTCTTCAGTAATAGCAGTAGACGTAGTAGAGTTTATTTTCTATCATTAAATGGATCGTCTAATCTCTACCAGACGACAAGACTTAGAAATAGTCAACAAAAAAAGATAACCTAATGAATAGAAGACTTTGCCGTTCCGGCTAGCCACAAAGTAAAACTGAAAGAAAGCTAAATGAGCAATAAGTACTGAGACCTTGCTAGAGAACTGAAAAGACTATGGAACACCAAAGTGATGGTGATGCCAATCATTAAACTTTTCTTTACAGTTGCACGTACGAATTTAACAGCAGTAGAAATATAACAGCTAACAAGCCAGATTAACAGACTATTGTGAGTTTAATTCTCACTGTGTGTCCCATACATCTGGCATGATACCAATCTGAGCTAAACTTAGTAATTGATAACAGCTTTGGTTTCATAGTATCTGTATTTACCCTACTTTTCTATTAAGCTGGGGGGTCCCTCCTGGTGTTAATGATCAAAGATTTTGACTGCAGACTCGTAGTAAGCGAGTTCGAATTCCAGTCGCGCTATTACATTCACTTTCGGACAACTCCCCCTAGGGAAAGGATTAACCCCCCCCCCTATCCTCCCGGCTATGGGTTAAACAGAACCTCAACTGTTCTCCTAGAAGGATGGCTTTGGCATTAAATAACTTACGAAGGCTGATATGCCATTAAACAAAGAAACTAAATCAATCTTCCATCAAGGACAGGATGTAATACAAGGCTGCATTCAAATCTGCTTGACTCGAGGGTGCCTTGTTCCAAACAGTATCTTTTATGCCGGACCGAGCTCGTGGCTTGGCGCTTCAGGTGCCCAAACATGTGAAATACCAAAGAGACCAAGCATTTTTGTCGCAATCTGGCTTGGTGGGAAGTCAGATATAAAAAATCGGTGGGCTCTTGGCTCGAGACGAAAGGGTAACTAGACCTCTTTCATTGCAACGTATCACCGATGAGCAGACGACTCTTCTCAGCCACCAATAGCAAAGCAGTGGTCTGCCTAATCATCAGCAGAAAGCCAGCCTTTCCATCTTAACAGTCCTTTTCAAGATAAACAACAGTCCGTTTAATGGTACAAGTCTTACCTTGACTTTACAGTACTTTTTATGAGTACATCAGATATTATCTCCCTTTTATTGTTTCTTTCCGGGGTAGTAAACTCACCAGTGTCAAAATGACGATGTCGTAGCTGCTAACCAGAAGTCACGGACACTCGAAGCAAAGGACTAGTCCACGACCAAACGAAACCGCTCGGACTACCGTTAACTCTTACAAGCTAACATCGACCAAACCCCAGGTTGACTGCTTAATCAACAAGCGGGATATCAATAAACCTGCTTCTGCATTTCGATTCGTCCGACTCTCCGATCATCTAAAAATACCTGGCCACAAAGCTACTCTTATGACCTGTCCAAGGTCATATAAACTTCATCACAATTCAACGGATCATCTAATTTCTGCCAGACGACCAGACTTCGTAATATTTAACAAAAAAGATAACCAGATGAAAAGGTGACTTTGCCGTTCCAGCTAGTCACAAAGTATAACTGAATGAAAGCTAAAAGAACGATAATTACGTAGACCTGGCTAGAGAACTGAAAAGACTATGGAACATGAAAGTGATGGTGATGCCAATTGTAATCGGCGAAGTCTGCACGGTAAACATAGGATTGATACAGGGACTGGAGGATTTGGAAATAAGAGGACGAGTGGAGACCACCCAGACGACACCATTATAGAGAATGGCTAGAATACTGAGAAGAGTCCTGGAGACATGAGGAGATTTGCTCTCACTCGGACTCCAGTGCGAAAAAAGAGCAAAATAATAATTATAATTATACGGAGGTGCCCGTGGTGTAATGGTTATCGTCGTAGGAAATGGACACGGCGACACAAGTTCAAATCTTGGACGATACTGATTGCATTTCACATAGCACTAATACCCTTGGGAAAGGTATGAATCCAATTATTCTCCCTCCAGCTATGGGTAAATAGTAGGGCAGACTAGGTTCTTCAAGCTTGGCGAGGCAACTAGTCTAGGAGAAGCAAAACTCTGAAATCAAACCTCCGCTTGAAAAATTGACCTTGTGTTATATCCTGCCCGAGCGGAGGGGTTGGGTAAATATGCATACATCACACATATAGTGCTGTATAATCAAGATAATCTCAATAACAACAACGATAATACAAATACAGGCGGTACGAACGAGTGTATTTCTTTCTACCTTCAGTTTCTGGCGACACGAGGAGAGAGACACAAATCATAAGAAGCCCATGCTAACCATACTATGCTAACCCCCTCATGTGCAGCGCATCTTGTAGTGTTTAAGATCTCTGCCGGTAGAGACCCACACTGATCTGCTTTGATCAGATTCGAAAAAGCCAGCCGTGAATTTTTCAGCTCTGTCCTTTTTAAAATCTCCAAATTCTTAGGACCATCTCTTCCGGGCATCTACCCATAATAATAATTATAATAATAGGAGTTATTACGAATTTCTTCAGTATCCAGCTGTAGTTGTAATAGTATTGTCTATTTTCTATGTATACTTAATAGTATTGGTAGTTATATTAGTAGTATTTGAAACTTCTATTTGTAGTAGTTGTAGTGGTTGTGTTAGTGGTAGTTGTATCCTTTGCCTCTGGGTTGCTCTTATCCTTTTTTTTTTAATAATTCATTATTTGTGATTGTAGGAAAAAAATCAGTTGAAAAACAAAGGCTAGAACTAAAACCAAATAGAAATCAATTCAATATTATTCTGATGTGTATTTCTTTATCTGTCTCCTTTAATTAGTATGAAGTTTTATTTGATTTTATGCCACGTGTTGTGAATGTTACACAATAAATGCCTCAAGTTGTAACTTTCTTTGAGATTTAAAAATGTTGAACTAAAAGCCAAATTAAAGTAAAAATACGTTTCATATTTTTCATATTATTTTCTATTATTGTTAACTCTTTCATTGTTGAATGCTTGAAGGAATGTTTAACTCCAAACCTGTCGATGTTCATTATAAGAAGAAAAAATATTGGCAGTGTTCATGATGTATGGATTTGATTGAAAGGAAGGAAGAAGCTTTAGCATGTCAAGTTCGTTTTAGGAATTCTTCTGAATCTTCGATTGTACTTTTAAATTTGTTTATTGCCCAAATCGCCTGAAGTTTATGAAAAATCAACAGCTTAGAGTGAAGGTTATTAATGAAAAATGACAATTCAAGCTGTTTACAGCGTTAGACATGAATGTTCAATTTATTAAGAGCCTGTTTTTCAATAGAGCAATGGTTTGAAGGGAGGGGGTAATTTATTCCGTGATATTGTCCGTACTGATCAAAACAACACTATTCAGTTTAATGACAATAGGTTTCAACATTGTGGTTATTTTGTTCCTAATTTTATTCGTACTTTTCAAAATTGGATGAGCTAAGTTCTTGTATAACAGCTTTCACTATCATTATTTCGGTTTCTTTTTTTTAATAGCATGTCAACCCTTGAAGATTATTTAATGCAAAAGCCATCATTGTAGAAGAATCGTAATGGTACTATTTAACGCATAGCTAGGAGGATAAAGAGGTTCATACTTTTCCCGAGGGTTTTAGTCCAAATGTGAACGCAATATTTGGAATTTAAACTCACTTACTTCCAAGACACAGTCCAGCACTTTCGCCAAAACGCCACGCTGACTCCCACAATTTCAATATTTTGGTTAATTTTTTGCCAAATATTATCGGGGGTTTCCTCTTGGTGTAATGGTTAACGCGATGGACTGCGGAATTGTATGTAGTAAGCGAGTTCGAACTCCAGTCACGCTATTACGTTCACTTTCCGGTAAATACCCTTGAGAAAGTCATGCACCCCTTTATCCTCCTATGGGTTAAATATTACCGCTGGTATTTTTCTAGGAGAATGGCTTTGGCTTTAAATAACCTAAAAAGTTTGATGTGCCCATAAACAAAGAAACCAAACCAACTCAAATATAATCCGCTTAATTGAAAACCGCACTGTTCAAGGGCTTTTAATAATGGGTTTCAATATTGCAGTTATTTTGCCCTTATTAATAATGCGCACAGTTCAAAACCGCACTGGTTTTATTATTTATTCTTTCAAAACGAAAAATGAGTATTATGAAAAAGCAATACACAAAAAATTATCTATCACTAAATAGTTGTTCCTCTAAGTAAAAATAATTTGTAATAAGTAAAATTCACCAACATCTTTTTTTTTTCTAATATAAAGGAAAAAAAGTTGATTTCCAACCGAAAAAAACCCTGATTATCGGACGAAATAATCCTTCACTGGCCACGCAATTTTTCAGCGACAATACGATTAACTTTACTGCATCAAAAACCTACAGGAAGCTTTGCTTAAAGAAATTAATAGTCAAAAGTAATAAGGATTAACTATGTTTCATCTACAAAAAGGGAAAATGCAATAAAATAAAAGACGCTATTAATATATTAGACAGCAGAGACACAGAATAAATAATTAGTTTTATCCGTTTGATTTGGACATCAGAAAAACGCTGACTTTTCGCTGCTCAATTAGTAAAGAAACGTTCAATTGTCTCTGAGTCCAAAGAAAATATAAATTCGACTCTCACCACGTGATTGATATTTTTTTTTTATTATTTCCGTTCTACTCCGACTTTTCTTGCGTAGACAATCGATCCAAGTGAGTTGCGATAAAAAAAAAAAAAGAAAGAATCTCAACTAAAGATTTAAAGATGAAAAAAATATTCTATTGACTGATTTTAACGGCATGTCAACCTATTATGTGTAATTTAATGCCTAAAGGTTCGGGGATCCCATTCCTTGTATGTGCGCAGTTACGTTATATGATCAGTTGTTTCTTTAGAGGGTGTTTCTTGGCTTATGGTCCAATCAAATACGAATGTATCTTTTTAACCCATGGATACGAACCATAATAGGTACTAGCACTTCCGAACAGAATGGACTAAGGGATAATGATAATGGTGGCTTATTCCACTCTCCACGGATATCAGGAACTAGAGATTTAAAATTAGATTGAGTTTATTGTAAAACAAGGCCATCTCCTGTTTTTTGATAACACATTTCCAAAGGATACAGTCAACCAATTCCAAGCTCGGTTGACATGACATAAATAACATATTACTACTACTACTACTATTACTACTACAGCTACTACTACAACTACTACTACTACTACTACTAATAATAATAATAATAATAATAATAATAATAATAAGAAGAAGAAGAAGAAGAAGAAGAAGAAGAAGAAGAAGAAGAAGAAGAAGAAGCAAATTAGCACAGAAAGAGTATGAGACGAGACACGACTAGATGGGTATAGTGATCCACTGGGAATTGTGCGGGAAACTGAAATTTGACCATACGAAGAAATGATATATGCTCAACTCAGTAGACGATAAGACCTTATAATAATCAACAAAAAAAGAGTACTTGCAAAATTGTAGACCTTGTCGTCCCGGCTGACCACAGAGTAAAATTAAAAGAAAGTGAAAAGAAGGATGAATACCTCGACCTTGCTAGGGAATTTAGAAAATTGTGGAACATGAAAGTGACATTTACCCAGTTGTAATTGGTCATCGAAGGATTATTAAAGAGACTGGAGAAGTTGGAAATAACTGGACGGGTGGAGACTATCCAAACTACTGCATTATTGAGATAGACGAGAATATTGAAAAGTGTCCTGGAGAATTGTGGAGACTTGCTGTCATTTAAACTTCAGTGAAAGATCATCAGCGTTAGCTGATGTGAAAAACTCTCAAGGAGGAAATAATAATAATAATAATAATAATAATAATAATAATAATAATAATAATAATATGCAGGCTATGTGGCGACAGAGATGAAACATCAATCATATAATAAGCGAATGCCGCAAATTAGCACAGCAGGAGTATAAGACGAGACACGACTAGGTGATTCACTGGGAAATGTGTAAGAAATTTAAATTCGACCATACTAACAAATGGTATATGCACAACCCACCACCTGTCCTAGAAAATGCCATGCATAAACTCCTATGGGACTTTAAGATATAAACGGATCCCCTAATCCCGACCAGAAGACCAGACTTAATAATAATCATACAAAAAAAAAGAGAACTTGCAAAATAGTCGACTTTGCTGTCCCGGCTGACCATGGAATAAAACTGAAAGAATGTGAAAAGAAGGGTAAGTACTTCGACATTGCTAAAGAATTGAAAAAACTGTGGAACATGCAGCTGACAATTATACCAATTGTAATTGGTGCGTTTGGAACAGTATTTAAAGGATTATTAAAGGGACTGGAGGACTTGGAAGTTGGCGGGTGGGTGGAGACCATCTAAACGACAGCATTATTGAGAACGGCCAGAATACTGAGAAGAGTCCTAGAGACTTGAGGAGACTTGCTGTCACTCAGACTCCAGTGAAAAACCACCGGCTAACGCTGATGTGAAAAGCTCTAATGAGTGAATAATAATAACAATAATAATACGGATCACCTAATCCCGGCCAGAAGACCAGACCTCATAATAATCAACAAAAAAAAAAGAGAATCTGCAAAATTGTCGACTTTGCTGTCCCGGTGGACCACAGAATAAATCTAAAGGAAAGTGAAAAGAAGGATAAGTACCTCGACCTTGCTAGAGAATTGAAAAAACTGTGGAACATGAAAGTAACGATTGTGCCAATTGTGATTGGTGCGTTAGGCACAGTAACTAAAGGATTATTAAAAGGCCTGGGGATTTGGAAGTTGGCGGACGAGTTGAGACTATCCAAACGACAGCATTGCTAAGAACTGCCAGAATCCTGATACGAGTCCTGGAGACTTGAGGAGACTTGCTGTCACTCAAACTCCAGTGAAAAGCCATCAGCTAACACTGCTGTGAAAAACTCTAAAAGAGTATATAATAATAATAATAATAATAATGCAGGTGACAATTATACCAATTGTAATAGGTGCGTTTGGAACAGTAACTAAGGGATTACTAAAGGGACTAGAGGACTTGGAGGTCGGCGGACGAGTGGAGACCATCCAAACGACAGCATTGTTGAGAACTGCCAGAATACTAAGAAGAGTCCTGGAGACTTGAGGAGACTTGCTGTCACTCAGATTTCAGTGAAAAGCACTCGGCTATTGCTGATGTGAAAAGCTCTAATGAGTGAACAATAATAATAATAATAATAACGTGAAGAAGAAGAAGAAGAAGTCATCTTGTAGAATTTACTGTCCCGGCGGACCACAAAGATAAAATGAAAGAAAGCGAAAAGATAGAAAAACATTAAACCTCGCCAGAGAGCTGAAAAACTTCGGAATATGAAGGTGACGGTCATACCTGTTGTAATTGGTGCACGTGGAACGGTTTCCATAGGCTTGGAAAAAGACTGGAGGGATTAGAAATCAGAGGAAGAACCAGGACCTTTCACACCATACGATCGGCTACAATACTCAGATCCATGTGAGTTGAGGAGACTTACTGTCGCTCAGACTTCAGTGAAAGACCACCAGCTAATGTTGGTAAGAAAAAACTCAAAAAGGTGTGAGATGATAGTATTAATAATAATAATGATAATAATAAGTAAAGTTGTTGGGGACCAGAAGGCTCCCTTTTCAATAGCTACTACACTGAGGTGTAGGGGAGGGCGCTACTCCTTTAATATGCGGTTATAATGTTTGCCAGCCCCGCCTTGAATTTAACTTGCTCTCTAGTTAAATGAACTTAATATGCTCAACCATTTCAGTGTTATGGAGGTGCCCGTGGTATAGTCGTTATCGCCGTAGCAAATGAACACGGCGATACGAGTTCAAATCCTGGACGAGATTGATTGCATTTCACATAGCTTGGGAAAGGTATGAATCCAATTATTCTCCCTCCAGCTATGGGTAAATATTAGGACAGACTAGGTTCTTCAGCCTTGGTTAGGCAACTAGTCTAGGAGAAGGAAAACTCTGAATTGAAACCTGTTAAACTCCGCTTAAAAATTGACCTTGTGTCATATCCTGCCCGAGCGGAGGGGTTGGTAAATAGTACCATTTCAGCGTAAAGAATGCATATTTCAATTCATGGGTGTATTTATTCTAATTTTCATTTGATTAATTTTTAATATTCTAATATTCCGAATCAACGACAAATTGCATATCTAAAACGTTAAAAATATGAGTGACTTAAAACGAGGGTTAGGCTTTTGGTCTAGGATTAAAGTTTGTTATCAGTTCATTTTTCCATCCTTGGCTTCAAACATGATATGGTAAAAATGCAGATTCCCCCAAAAATACAATTCCTACATTGGTTGAAGACCAGGAAGTTGCCAAAGTTTTTTTTTTCGCGATGCTCACTAACTATGCCGGGTACAGATGTGTCCTACAATAGTTTTATTTACTCGGCATGCGTTAATTAATACTAAGGTGTTAGGTTCCTTGCTGTACACGTAATTAATGAATGGTGAATCCTCTAAGTTGACTTTAGTAAGCTTACGACGACAGAAGTCCAAGTCACGGATTGAGAACCGAAACCATTAGCAGTTGTCTTGTAGACTTGCTTGCAAACCATTATACCACAAGAATATTGGAAATAGAACAGTCGTATATGTGCTTACAATACTTGATGTTTGCAAGCCGTCCTCAATTTATGTACGGGTCAAGGACGACCCTGTTTAACTTTGATAATCAAATGAGAACCGGAGCCTTCTGCGTGATTTGACTGGAAGTCTAGGGATTTTTGGTTAGTTACAGCACTCGATTGAAATCTAACTCACTAGTGGAGGTTTTCTAGTATGGTTCACCTGGTGCAATTGTTAAAGCGATGGGCTGCGGAATCGTAGTATGCGAGTTCGAACTCCGATCGCCCTATCATGTTCAGTTTCGAACAAATACCCTTGGCAAAGGCATGAACCCCTTTACCCTCCCAGGTATGGGTTAAATTGTACTACTACTGTTTTTCTTGGAGAATGGCTTTGGAATTAAATGAACTACGAAGATTGCTATTAAACGAAGAAACCAAACTTTTTCACTTTTCTAAACCTTTACTAATTAAAATCATTGCTTCACTTAATTTCTTTCTTCTTCCCTTTGAGCAATTTGCCCGGGGTAAGACTCTGAGCCACAGCACACTTGGCTTTCTGAATATCAATTTTTTAAAAGTAAAGTTGCCAAATCGATTGTGTGGAATTCCTGGCTAGAAACGGGAAGATTAAGAAATCAGTTTAGTTGGATTTAAAAAGTAATTTGGGAGTAAGATTTGAAATGGAAAGAAGGGTATTTAGGGTTTTAAGAGAATCCCCTTCCACTTACCCGTGGTTTACAAATGAAAAGATGTCTCCTTTCCTTATTTACTTTATTTTGAAGTTGGTCAGAAAAAGGTATAACTTCTGAGTACTTTTTATGATTAATGCTTTCGTTGTTCATTCCTGTTATCGGCATCATATTACAACTTTTCTTGAAGAGAATATATGAGAATATCAAACTTTGCAAATAACTGATATAATGAGGAACCTAATGCGTAAATAACAAAGTAGCCCAGTTGGCTAGGACGGCAGAATACACCGACTGCATCTCTGCACTAAACACTAAATATGATGGTGAGACTAAAAGAATTCTGGAGCTGTGGGGAATGCAGAGCACCCCTTCATTGCATACTCCCAGGTCCACTCTGATCTGGATTGGTAGTACCTGATAGGGTTCCATGGGTCAAAAAGAGCTGTTTATCATTTAAACTGTGCAAACAAATGACTAACGTTAATTAGAATTGTTATAAATAGAATTGTTTAATCATTTTACTGTGTGTAAACGAATGAGTGGTTTTTAATCGAATTGTTAGTGATACATAGCAATACTTGAAACAATTTAACTGTGTAGAAATAATTGCAATACTAGTCTGGAATCAAATTAGTTTTCATTTAAAATTCAACTTACCAACGAAGAGATCATTTACATATGTATATCTATTTGACTGTGTGCAAAAAAAGAAGACTGATGTTAAATTGTTACTGTTACGGAGCAATACTTGAGACCATTTCCCATTGTGTAAAAGATGGGCTGAATAAAATGGCTGTAAAAAAATGTTATCCACAAAATGTTTACAAATCATATATTTAATATATATATAGAGAGAGGATTTGGCATTAAATAACCCACAGTGGTTTATATGCCAAGAAGCCGAAACAAACCACATCATATCTATTTAATATATATGTATGCATACGATTAGGCATTAAATAACCTACAAGGGTTGATACGCCATGAAACCAAAAGAAACCAATACATAATGTAATTTGAATTTATTTCAAAATGTAATTAGTTTGAAATAACTGAAATTAAAATCTGAATCAAATTTGAAAAAAAACCTCTAAACTGCTTAATTCTGGAATTCTGATTCGTAGGTCCACTCTGATTCGGGGTCGTAGTCACTGTTTAGTTTGGTTTTATGACATATCAACCTTCCTTGGTTATTTAATGCCGAATCCAATTATATATATATATATATATATGTATGTGTGTGTGTGTGTGTGTGTGTGTGTGTGTGTGTGTGTGTGTTGGATATATGATCTCTAAACACATTTTATAGATAATATTTTCGAAGAACCTTTGTTTCACACAGTTTAACGTTTTCAAGTATTGCTATGTATTAGTAGCAAATCAATTAAACATCAGTCATTTTCTTACACACAGTTAAATGATCAAACAGTTCTATTTCAAACTATTGATTTTGGCATAATCAAATGGTTCCAAGTATTGCTATGTATCACTAACAATTCAATTAAACGTCAATCATTTATTTACACCTAGTTAAAGGTAAACAGTTCTATGTCAAGCAATTCAGCTTGACATGCCATTAGTTTGCACCCAGTTTAAATGTCAAAGAATACAGTTTAAATGCCCAACAGTCCACCCATATGACACTACCCGGTGCTACCACTCCGAGCCAGAGCGGACCTGGGATCGATAGCAATAAGGCATATTTTGCATCCCCCAAAGCTCCATTACTGGAGCCGCACCATCATATAGTTGAGTGTCATGTCTAGGACACTCCCTGGGGGAGTTTTACTCCTCTGCAGAGATGCAGTCCGCGTATTATACAGCTCCAGCCGACTGGACCAGTATCTGTTTGTGTCCCATATATAAGTGAAATAGATCAGTTTGAAAAGCATATGTGTTGGATTGAAATACTCGAAACCATAGAACTTATATAACTTATGCTATGTTGCATTGTTTTAATGGCATATCAATCTTTGTGATTTATTCAAAGCCAAAGCCATCCTTGTAGAAGAACCGCAGTAGAACTATTCAACCCATTGCTGATAGATAAGAAGGTTTATACTTTTCTCAGGCGTGTTAGTCTCAAAGTGAACGTAATAGCGGGACAGAATATCGACTCGCTTTCTACGATGTCACAATCGAGCTCATTATCAATTAGGCCAAGAGGACTCCTTAAACATATAATTATTTGTATTAGATAGGAATACTTAATATCATACAGATCTATGCAAACAAATTATTATTATTATCATTACAGCCAAATAAGAGTGAGCATTTGGAAAACAAAATGATTACAATGAAACCTTGAAAATATAAGTAGTTATAATTATAATGGAATATTATCATCATCATCATCATCATCATCATCATGTGCAGCCAGCACGGATATCCTTGACCCACTCTCGCCACTTCTCCCTATTATTCATCGCCTCGGGCAGGTCTTCAGGGTTACATCCCGTGTCCTCACATAGCTGCTGTATGTATGTTCGAGCTGGTCGTCCTAATTCTGCTTGGCCATATGCGGGGGTCCATTGGAGTACATCACTTATGAGCACGTCCTTGCTTCTCCAGCAGTGTCCTGCGTGTCTGGTTCGTCTAACTTGTATAGTTTTCCTGATGGGAGGCAAGTGGTTGTATAGTTGGTGTCTTGTGGGGTGTTGTCGCCAGGACTTGTTCAATATTGCTCTCAACATTCTTGTGTAATTGCCGTCTAGTTTCTTCTTCAGCCGTTTAGTTAGCGTCTAAGTAGTGCATCCATACAGCAGTATCGATACAACCGCTTCCTGGAAGAAACTGCGTTTCATTTTATTGGTCAGGTCTGATTTCCATATGATCGAGAGCCTATCGATAGCTGTTCATGCTTTCGTTAGTCGTGTGTCGATGTCTTTTTCGGTTGATGAGACGCTACTTCCTAGGTAGGTGAATTTGTCTTACTAGTTTCAGAGAGGCTCCGTCTAGTGTGGTAATGTTGCCCGTTTGGTTGTAACACATATATTCAGTTTTGTGTGCATTGACATGGAGACCAATGCCTGCGGGGGCTCGTTCCAAACTATGCAGTAGTGTCTCTGCTTGATTAGGCGTATTCGCCAGTAACACTATGTCATCAGCGTAGTCGGCGTCCGTAATTGTTTTTGCGGGGTACCTTTTGCTTCGTCAGCTCGAAGCCATTTTCTCTGATTTTGTCGATCGAAGTTCTAAGCACGTAGTCTAGACAGATGATAAAGAGTTATGAGGCTAGCGTGTCTCCTTGTAGTACTCCTGCAACAATGTCGAAGTATTCCGTGTCTCCATCTGGTGAACGTCAATTTCGGCATTTAGTAAGCCATATGGATTTGACAAGCATTTAAACAAATGAGCGAAAACTTCTATTAAATATCTACACCGTTCTTAGACGCCAAAACTGAATAATTTAATTCCATCTCAGCAGAATGATATATCAGTGGCATAGACGCTATTTCGTTGACCTTTTACAAAAGAATGCAGCCGTCTTATTACCAATGTTGATCAGTTTATGCAGCAAAAAGTTCCTATTCATTACACAACGATACTTTTATATAAGCAGTGCGCAATAACGATGCGCAACAGACATAAACGTTACTTCCATCGGCTTATAATAATTGCCATCTGCGCATGACTCTCCGTTAGACAAGCGACTACATTATTCATACAAAGACCTTATCTTCAATTCCAACTTTACTCTCCATTTTAATGGTGAATATTTCCCTTCTTTTTCAATTATTTATTTTATCTATACTCTATTTTGAATTTGAATGGGGCTGTAGAATACACTGACTGCTTCTCTGCAGAGGGGTAAGACCCCCCCCCGCAACGAGTGTCCTGGATATGACACTAAACAATCTGATGGTGAGGTTCCAGCAGTGCTGGAGCTTTGGGGAATGCGGAGTACCCCTTCATTGCCATCGTGCCCAGGTCCACTCTGGCCCGGAGTGGTAGCACCTGATAAGGGTCCTATCTGTGGGACAAATAGAACTAAACCGTGCTTCTTTCACTATACTGATTTTTGCATTTAAACTGTGTATTTATGCTAAACTGAATTGTTTAAAATAGAGCTGTTTTGACTTTGGAACTGCGTACTAGTGCTGAACTAAATTGCTCAAAATAGAACTGTTTTGACGTCTAAACTGTGTACTTATTCTAAACTGAATTATCTGAAATAAAACTGTTTGACATTATTGACTGCACCTCTGCAGAGGGGTAAGACCCCCCCCAAACGAGTGTCCTGGATATAACACTAAACAATCTGATGATGAGGTTCCAGCAGTGCTGGAGCTTTGGGGAATGCGGAGTACCCCTTTAATAAAGGGGTACCCCGCATTCCCCAAAGCTCCAGCTCCATTGCTCCCAAGTCCACTCTGGCCAGGGGTGGTAGCACCTGATAAGGTCCTATCTATGGGTTAAATAGTACTAACACCATACTAATGCTAAACTGAATTGTTTGAGTAAACTGAATAGCTTGAAAAGGAAATGTTTTTGGCAATTAAACCATACTTACATTTAAACTGCGTGCTTATGCTTAAGTGAATTATTTGAAATAGAACTGTTTTTCGACATTAAAACTGTATTTACACGTAACTGAATTGTTACATATAACTGGTTGAATAGTTTGAAATGGAAATGTTTTTGACCATTAAACTGTGTACTTATGCTAAACTGGATTGTTTTAAAAAGAATAGATTATTTACATAAAAATAGATTTGGCGTTAAATAACCTACAAAGTTTGATATGCCATAAAACCCAATGAACAAACCAACCAAACTTTAAACTCACTGCGTTTATACTTTTGCTTTTAAGATTTAAGTCCTAATGTCCTAAAATAGCATAGTGAATCAGCAGAAGGACCTCAATTCGGAAAAAATCTTTGAACACTCCATATTCTTTTTTGCTATATTTATGGAAGCTACACAGTATCAAAACAAAGCATGGATATTAGTGATTTTATGAATAGAATATATTTGGATTACTCTCAAATTAAGGGTATTCTATAGAGGGAAAATGTGAGTTGATAGGCAAAAAAGGGCCCCTTTTCGAAATCGACGACCCCAAATTATCTAAAACCAATTCTCAAACCTTAATCCCCAAAAAGTGTTCAGTTCAATATTATGCAAGTCCTTGCTTGTTCAATTCAATGAAACTAAAAGGAACGTTGGTACTATTTACCAACCCCTCCGCTCGGGCAGGATATGACACAAGGTCAATTTTTTAAGCGGAGTTTAACAGGTTTCAATTCAGAGTTGTCCTTCTCCTAGACTAGTTGCCTCACCAAGGCTGAAGAACCCAGTCTGTCCTACTATTTACCCATAGCTGGAGGGAGAATAATTGGATTCATACCTTTCCCAAGGGTATTAGTGCTATGTGAAATGCAATCAGTCTTGTCCAGGAATTGAACTCGTATAGCCGTGTTCATATCCTGGGACGATAACTATTACACTAAAAGGAACGTTGGTGCCTAAAAATAAATCTCTCTCTCACACACATACGCACACAAACATACACACACACACACACGCGCAAATATATATATATATATATATATATATATATATATTGGGTTGAGTTATAAATAATTTCGCAGCATTTGTTTTTCTGTTTAAGACCTGATCATTTTGTCAGATGGTAGAAAATTTTATATCAAACTTTATAAAGTCGCGTCTATTTTTTCTGGGATGTTATTACACTAGTCTTGGCTGGATTTTGTATCCTTCCATTGATTTTCATATGAAATTTTAGAACGTTGCACATATTTTATCGAATATATTTGGGTTATTTTTTCAAAGATTTTAGCATAGCAATACCAATTCGTAACTTCTTCAGTCTTACCGACAAAGCAACATTAACCAACCCTTCCACAATGGAAGGATGTGACACAAGGTCAGTTTTGGAGTGGGGATTTAAAAGGTTTGAATTCAGAGTTTTCCTTCTCATAGACCAGTTACCCAACCAAGGCTTAAAGGCCCTGTCTATGCTACTATTTTACCCATAGCAGTAGGACGAATAATTGGATACATACCTTTCCCAAGAGTATTTGTGTTATACAGGGTGACCCCACCAAAAAAAACAGAACCCATAAACTTTTTTATTACTTCTACAATAATAAAGCAAAATAATTCTAATTATTTTCGTTGGAAGACCAGGACGTGTTGGTGAATACTATGGTCCCAATTTTCCATGCACATAATCTACTTCATATCCTAAAAAAAAAGAAAAAGCTAGAATTAAATTTATGAATTTCAGTCAAAAATATATGGGCTCTGTTTTTGTTTTTTGTTTTTTTTGTTGTTTTTTTTTTGGTCACCCTGTATGAGAAGCAAAGTGTCCCATCTAGGATTTGAACTCGCGCCACGGCATGGTTTTTCTATCATTTCACCACAACACATCTACATTGCATTCTTTGGTTGTGATTTTTCGGACTGCTGTCATCCTCTTCTCTGCGGCAAGTTAAAACTCAAGATTTCGGCTTCTGTATCCTCTGGCCTTTCTCTAGTGTCCCTTGTTTATCTGGGCATAGAAATGATTCAACCAGGGAAATCATGTTTAAAGTTTGAATGTTGATCAAACAAGTCCCAGATAAACACCTGAGAAACGCCGGAGGTAACAGCAGCCGAAACATTTGTGTTTCAACGTACAACAATAAAGATGAGGATAACAGTCCGAAAAATTACAACGAAAATAATACACATCAAATCTTATCTCAAAAATTCTGACTGATACATTGTATTTGTTTAAAAAAATAAGTGAACCACCGTTTTTTATTCAAACCATAGAAGCTATTGGTCAGGTCCACAATGGAAACCGCCGTACCACCAGAGACAGTAAAATACGCCAATTGTTCCACTACACAGAGTACAGACCCCACCAATGAGTGTCCTGGGTATGACACTAAACTGCATCTGATAAAGCTCCATTCTTGGAGCTCAGGAGAATGTGAAGAATCCCACGTCCAATCTGACTAGGATTGATAGTTCCTGTTAGAGTCTCATTTTTGAGTCAAATAGAACAATTTAATCACTGACTATGCTTAATGCCACGGAAGCGTGAGCAAACAAATGAGCTCTGGCGCGTTTAAAATATTGTTATCTCTAAACAATTCATTCAGAAATTATATATATATATATATATATGTATATACATATATATATATATATAAGAAAAAACAAAACTGGTTACATTAGGATGATAAATTTATTTCCATCCCGTTATGTGTTTTTGATATCAATCAAAAACACAAAAAAAATTAAAAGGACTTCTTCAGATCTGATGGATAAAATAATTCAGAATACACACAGGAAAGAAGGTGGGGATAGAAGAGGGGTGAAGATTTTTCTCCTCATTTAGCCCACTTCCGTTTTTTTTTAAATTTTATTGCCTGCTAGAATTATAGTAAATTCTTTTTATTTTCATCTTTTAAATTCTAAATACTTTTCGACTTAAAACTCCAGATTTAAAACTAATAGATAAAATAACTTCATTAAATAACTTTACGTAAGGATACAGTAATACTTATATTAAGTTAAATTCAAAATTTAAAATTAAAATTAAATTTTTTTTAATTTGAATTTTATTTTTGTGCCTA
Source organism: Sepioteuthis lessoniana (assembly GCA_963585895.1). NCBI lineage: Eukaryota > Metazoa > Mollusca > Cephalopoda > Myopsida > Loliginidae > Sepioteuthis > Sepioteuthis lessoniana. Next base: position 18,244,538 of record OY757933.1, read on the forward strand.
TTAATTCAGTTACCCCTTCATTGAAGAGTACGTATACAAGATATGGTTTCTCCTCATTTTTTCTCTTATTTTATTTTTATTCATTTACCTTAAATTTCAATTTAATCCTACGTTTTTTTGGCGGGGTTAAAGCATTATCTATGATAATTTTTCCATAGTATAAATTTAGTGCTATGTCTACATCTAGCTATTAATTCCTATCTCTTGTTATTTTATCTAAATTAGTATTAAATCTGGAGTTTTAAGTCGAAAAGTATTTAGAATTTAAAAAAAAAAATTAATTTACTATAATCCCAACAGGCAATTAAAAAAAACGGAAGTGGGTTAAATGAGGAGAAAACTCTTCACCCCTCTTCGATCCACCCCTTCTGAATTATTTTATCCATAAGATTGGAAGAAGTCCTGTAAATCTTTTTTTGGTGTTTTTGATTTATATCAAAAACACATAACAGGATGGAAATAACATTATAATCCTAATGGGATCTGTTTTGTTTTTTCTTAAAGAAATTATTGCTCTGTCAGACATATTGAGCTCTTTACCAGGAAAATTTAAATGTTCACTGTTGAATGGTTTTTTTTTTTGTCCTGATGGAATTCCTCCCAACTCCTGTTTAACTGGACCGAATAATACTTATATATATATATATATATATATATATATATATATATATGGTGATACGAGTTCAAAACCTGGACGAGGCTGATTGCATTTCACATAGCACTAATACCCTTGGGAAAGATATGAATCCAATTATCCTCTCTCCAGGTATGGGTGAATAGTAGGGCAGACTAGTTTCTTCATCCTTGGTAAGGCAACAAGTCTGGGAGAAGGAAAAACTCTGAATTCAAACCTGTTAACTCCGCTTAAAAATTGACCTTGTGTCATATCCTGCCTGAGCGGAGGGGTTGGTAAATATATATATATATATATATATATATATATATATATATATATATATATATATATATATAGTGCAATTAAATGGAGACTCAAACTCGGTTAAGCCGTCATAATAAATTTGTTTCGGCGGAGAACATTGTTGGTATATTCTCCGTCTCATCGGATTACTCTTTTACATGCTCTGTATTGTCCCAGAGATGTGATGCGAATGAAGAGTTACAGTTCGTATATGAGTTACCATTAAATCACTAACAAAGGTTCAATGATTTACTAAGGATTATTATAAGTTATATTAAACCATAGAGTGATATGTAAATTGTTGATATTACATGAAAATACTGATGTTGGGCCGGGTTAATGCTTGAAACTCATTCGCTAAATGCAAATAAACGATTAACATTAAATAGAATTATTAGTATTCGATAGGAATACTTGAAACTATTTTCCTGTGTGCGAACAAAGGCGCTTTAACAACTGGTTTAAAAATAAAGTTACAATAAATTAATCGTTCAAAAATCAAATATATATATATATATATATATATATATATATATATATATATATATGATTTTTCATCGATTAATTTATTGTAATTTTATTCTTAAATAAGTTGTTAGAGTGCTTTTGTTCGCTCACTGGAATATATATATAATTTGGGTCCGGTGTTAAATAAACCAGAAGGGTTGATATGCCATAAAACCCCAACTAACCACAAAGGAAAGAGAAAGAAAATGAATCTGAGAATACAATAGTATTGTCACTTAAGTCATGTGGTGAATGTCGTGTGTGACATTTTTTTCGCTCATGGCGAATAGTCCCTTAATACGTTATGGACGGTGGATAGAACTTTGGCTCTGGTCGGTTTTCTACTTAACTATCTGGCAGTCTCTTGCTATTAACCCTGTCGGCGAATTGCATAAAACTGCCAGGGGGCCCCGCTAAGTGTAGCGACTCTCTTTCTCTATATCCAACGGCCACCTGCTCACCGAACTCTTTTCCTTGAATTGTTTTTAAACTGGAATTCGTCTTGTGATTAACTGAAACTAACTTCAATATATTAGGGGACGGATTCCCAAATTGGCAAGGAAGTTTTCCTTCTATGAATCTAACGACCAAATGCTGCTCTAAACACGAACTACCCCTGTAAATTCGTCGAGTTTTTACTCCTGTGCACCCCTCGGTTCGACGAACTAGTTCTAAAAAATTAGATTCTTCTCTGCTGACCTTTATAGCGCCAAAGATTTCAGTTTATTATGGACATTTAATAACAATCCACTCGTCACCATCGTGTACTCATTCTTTTACAATTATGAATCTCTTAAAATTTGCCAACCCAAGTTGTTTAACTTCCTATTAAATATTAACATATTCTAACATTAATATACATGATCACACGCACCGGAGTACCTCTTCATAACCACCCTACTTAGGTCTACTTTGGCCCGGAGTGGTAGCACTTGTTAGGGTCCTATCTAGGGGTCAAATAGAACTAGAATGCGTACTTATGCTAAACTGAACTGCTTCAAATGGAACTGATTTGACATGTAAAATGCATGTTTGAAATGGAACTGTTTTGACATCGAATCTGTACTTACGCTAATCTGAATTGTCTGGAATGGAATTGTTTTGACAATTAATTATGAGTGGACAAAAACTATAATTATACTAAATTGAATTGCTTGAATTAGAACTGTTTGACTAAACTGAATAGCTTGAAATAGAAATATTTTGCCAATTAAACTGTGTACTTATGCTAAACTGAATTGTTTGAAATAAAACTGTTCATTTGTATAATAATAGATTTGGCATTAAATAACCTTCAAAGGTTGATACGTCATAAAACCCAAACAAACAAACAAGCAAAGAACACCCGTACACACACATTCACATACATAAATGCACACACACACACACACACACACACACACACACACATATATATATATATATATATATATATATATATATATACCAGTTATATCCGTTTAGTGTCAAGAGAGTAAGTGTTTGGAATATTCATGTATAGAATATAAGAGAAATTCCATATAATTCAACAGGAGTGCGAGATGTATGGCTATTCGTATATAGATCTGTCAGTATATATATATATATATATATATATATATGTATATATATAGTCACATACAGAGTAAGTACATACCAGCCTATTCTCATGTATACTCATATAGATACACTCGCATCTACTTACATAAACACTATGCCGACACTCATACATACTTATTGAGGTACGCTCGCATCTACCCACCTTTGCAGTATCGTACCTAAATTTGTGTGCCTAAGGACAGAAGAACTTAAAGTGCCATAAAAGAATTTAGAAAAAATGCAGACAGATTTTCTTGTAAAATCTCCCTTGCGGTCTTTGTGAATTATGGAAATTTTTCGCACTACCAATCAACAGTTCGTTAATATATATATATATATATATATATATATATATATATATATATATGTGTGTGTGTGTGTGTGTGTGTGTGTGTGTGTGTGAAACAAAGTGATATGACGAATAGGATTTTTTCTTTTATCTCATTTATTTTTTGATGGTTCACAAATCGTCTCGATCTTTAGCCGTCGACAAAAGAAAAAGGGTTGTTGAAAAAAAAAAACATGCTGTTTTTAGAAAATTTTCAAGAGTTTTTTTTTTAACTTTAAAGATATCTGTTTAAAGAATTTTTAGGTTTGGTTTCTTTGTTTAATGGCATATCAACTTTTGTAGGTCATTTAATGCCAAAGCCATTCTCCTAGAACAGTAGTGGTACTATTTAACCCATATCTGGGAGGATAAGGGAGTTCATGCCTTTCCCAAGGGTATTTGTCCGAAAGTGAACGTAATAGTGCGACTGGAGTACGAACTCGCTTACTACGATTCCGCAGTCCACCGCTTTAACCATTACACCACGAGGACACCCATGAAGAATTATTAAAGAATTTTATATCCTATATGAAAAGCCATGTGAAATATTCTGTTGGTGCAATAAACCCTTTACTCTGAACAAAATTGGCAGCAATTTTTCAAACGAATGGATATATTCTACCAACTGTACACTTTATATATATATATATATATATATATATATATATATATATATATATATATATATATATATATATATATATATATTACTTTTTGTATATATCTAATAGCATGGAATACACATGTGAATTTTTCCGATGTTCATCACCCTAAATAGTCAATGCCCTTGGTGTATGCCCGGGAAAACTGGTTAAGAAGACCAACAGTTGCTCATGCAGCAGGTCTCTCCTCTTTACAACAAAAATTAATGGCTAGATGATATACAGTTTGCCATTACTAAACACAATTACTGGTACACATATACGGATAAAGAACAATAGCCATACACACACACACACACACACACATATATATATATATATATATATAAGTAAATATATATTAGTTTATATATATATTATTAGCATGGGGCTTGTCTGCGATCACAGGTTTCATGATGTCTTATAAACGACACTCATCAGGCAAAGAACCTGTCGTTTATAAGATGTTATGAAACCTGTAGTCGCAGACAAGCTTCCATGCTATTAGATATATATAAAAACTAATATATATTAACTTATTAACATTATTATCATTACATAATAACTCTACCACAGATATTGAGACTCTCTAAATTATATTGCATTTCGTTTCCCGCAAATCCACGATATTAGTTATATATATATATATATATATATATATATATATATATATATATATATATATATTATTTTTTTCATATAATAGTTTCATCAGAGACATTGAATCCTCTGCAAATTATATAACATTTAGCCAGCCACAAACCCAACAAATAAGACAGGTCCAGTATGGGCACGACTCCCAAAACGAGTATCCCTGATATAACACTAAACAATCTGATGGTGTGGCTCTAGCAATGTTGAAGCTTTGGGGAATACGGTGTACCCCTTTATTGCCATGGCTCCCAGGACCACTCTGACTCAGAGTGGTAGCACCTGATAGAATCAAACAGTAATTACGCAAAACTGAATTGTTTAAAACTAGCCGTTTTTCCATTTAACTGAGTGGAAACAAAAATCAGTACTTATGCTAAACTGAAGCATTTGAAATCGAACTGTTTTGACCTTTGTGTGAACAAAACTTTACTTCTAAACTAAATTGCTTGAAACTTTTATGAAAATAGTTTAATTCAGTATTAAATGACTTGGAAAGGATTGATATGCTGTAAAACAAACCAACGAACAAACCAACCGAGTGAGATAGTGACAACCATATTCTGTAGTAATATAAATCATCATCATCACCATCATCATCATCATGTCGTGCCGCCAGCCCGGATATCCCTGACAATCTCTTGTCACTTCTCCCTATCATTCATCGCCTCCGGCAGGTCTTCAGGGTTACATCCTGTGTCTTCACATAGCTGCTGTATGTAGGTTCAAGCTGGTCGCCCTGCTTTGCTTGGCCATATTTGGGGGTCCATAGGAGTACATCACTTACGAGCTCGTCCTTGCTTCTCCAGCAGTGTCCTGCGTGTCTGGTTCGTCTAACTTGTATAGTTTTCGTGATGGGAGGAAAGTGGCCGTATAGTTGGTGTCTCGTGGGATGTTGTCGCCAGGACTTGTTCAATATTGATCTCAACATTCTTGTGTAGTTGCCGTCTAGTTTCTTCTCCAGCCGTTTAGTTAGCGTCCATGTAGTGCATCCATATAGCAGTATCGATACAACCGCTGCGTGGAAGAAACTGCGTTTCATTTTATCGGTCAGGTCTGATTTCCATATGATCGAGAGCCTATCGATAGCCGTCCATGCTTTCGTCAGTCGTATGCCGATGTTGTTTTCGGCTGATGAGACGCTACTTCCTAGGTAGGTGAATTTGTCAACTAGTTTCAGAGAGGCTCCGTCTAGTGTGGTGATGTTGCCCGTTTGGTTGTAACACATATATTCAGTTTTGTGTGCATTGATATGGTGACCACTGCCTGCAGCGACTCGTTCCAAACTATGCAGTAGTGTCTGCTTGATTAGGAGTATTCGCCAGTAACGCCAAGTCATCAGCGTAGTCGGCGTCTGTGATTGTTTTTGCGGGGTACCTTTTGCTTCTTTTCTTAGTCAGCTCGAAGCCATTTTCTCTGATTTTGTCGATCGACGTTCTAAGTGCGTAGTCTAGACAAATGATAAAGAGGTATGGGGATAGCGTGTCTCCTTGTTGTACTCCTGCAACAATGTCGAAGTATTCCGTGTCTCCATCTGGTGAACGTACTTTCACTTTTGTGTTTCTGTAGAGAATCATTATTGCTGCTACGGTTTCTTTTGGTAGGCCGTATGCTAGTAGGATTTGTTCCATTTTCCCTCAGTGGAAGGAATCGAAGGCCTTGGTAAAGTCGACAAATAGTAATGTCGCCTGAAGGTTTTTTGCCCGAACGCCTTCAAGGATTCTACGGATGGTCAATATTTGTGAGGTTGTGGATCTATTTCTCCGGAAGCCATTTTGGTTTTTCCTAAGGATGTTGTCTATTTTGGGTTCTATGCGGTTTCGTCGTAGGGCATTGTAGATTTTGGCTGCTATGGATGTAAGTGTTATCCCTCGGTAGTTCTTGGCTAATCCGAGATCGCCTTTTTTAGGGAAAGGAAGGATGCATCCCTTCATCCACCTTTCTATCCTATTTTGACCATAGACTGCGTTGCATTGCCGGAGCAGTATATCGTCGAATTGTCTAGTCTTCCACACTTCTGGGGGGGGATCTCGTCCAGCCCTGCAGCTTTCCTATTTTTGATTCTTTTTAAGAACCGAGTCGAGTTCTTCTTTAGTGAAAGGACCTAGTTTAATGTCTAATTGCTTACTGATAATTCTGGTGATCGGTTCATCCCTTATTTTCGGTGGGTTTCCTAGTAGATTTTTGAAATGCTGTTCACACAGTTTTACTCTTTCTTGTTGGCTTGCAGCTTTCAGTTTTGCTTTGGCTGTGCTCTTCCTCCTACTTACTTCGTTTATTGTTTGCCAGGCTATCTTGGATTGTCTATCTTCCACCGAGTCTCTAATCTTATCTATCTGATTTTGTATGTATTCTGCCTGTTCTTTTAGATATATTCCTGCTAATTGATATTGTGCCTTTTCTAGTTTTCGGGCATTTGTGTTAGTTGGGTTCTTCTGATAGCTTCTGGAGGCAGTTTTCACGAGTGCACGTTTTTCTTTAACCGCTGACGTTTCCCAAGGGACTCTATATTTAGTTCTAGGTTTTGTTGGGATACACTTTGATGCCGCCTCAAGGTGTGCCTCAGCAAAATTTTCATATTCGTCATTTGGGGTACCTTTTTCTGTCTTCTCTTGTAGTGTTTCGAATCTGTTTCTTAATTCTAATGCACATTTGTCTCTAATATCTCTGTTGTTAAGTAGGGCCCAGTCATAGTGCTTAGTTGTCGCTGTTCGTGTGGCGTTTTTTCGTAGGCTTAGTCGTACTTTGGCCGTAACTATTCGATGATCGGAGGACACACACACACACACACACACACACACATATATATATATATATATAAATTAAACTGTCGATGCAATTTGACATATATAGGTATGACTTGTCAACGTCTCGAAGTGAGGGTTAGGCAGCATATATCCAGATCTCTTTTGTCAGGCCGACTAACATCCGGGCTTTCCCAAGCAATGGATTCGGCAATTGGTGAGCATCTGCTAACTATAAATAATTGCAGAACTCGTTATGAAGATGATTGTTTTTCAGTCCTGCACAGGGCAAGAAATAAATCCCATCTTAAATTTCTAGAGGCGATTTATATCTCTATGAATCGCCCCTCTCAGTGCCGGCAGTTAAACAATCACATTCTTAATATATTTGGGGAAATCCTGGATACTTAGTTTTTTTGTTTTGTTTTTTTTTCTTTTCCCCTATATCTGGCCATTCTATTTATATATCATATATATACAACCCGTTTTTAGTTAGGTTTCCAGTGTTCCCAACATGAAAAGAGCCGGACGAAAAGGGTCCTTCGTTGTTTTACGGTTTTACTTAAGTTCCCCGACTACAATTACCAATGGTGTCTCTGCTTATTACATTGTACAAATTTTGCTGTACAAGTAATTTAATTATATATATATATATATATATATATATATATATTTACTAATCTAATATCTACCAGCATTCACAGTACCAGAAAAAAAGAAAAAAATTCCGCTAGGAACAAGAGATAAGATTATCTCCAATCACCGCCCGGGGGAAAAGAAAAAAATATTATAGGTCAAAAAGAAAGAAAAGGCCAACCTCGTCAGACCCCTTGAAAAAAAAAATCAAGGGATACGCAGTCAGTTGGTCAAAAGAAAACTAAAACCTTCCGCGAACACGGCAATGCTACAATTACAAGAGTGCTCAACACGAGTGGAGCCAATTATAAAATTAACCTAAATCGCGAGTCGGAAATCTTCTACTATAGGAGAAAACGCCGTTTTATATTCACGAAAAATATGAAAAATTTTGGTGAATATAAAACGGCGTTTTCTCCTTTAGCATTAGTCGGGTTAGACTTCCTGATGATCCGATAAGGTGAAACTTTAGTAGAAGATTTCCAACTCACGATTTAAGTTAATTATATATATATATATATATATATATATATATATATATATATATTGTTGTGCATGTGTGTAACATAAATGAAAAGCCTTCCAGTTTAATAAAACTTGTTCATAATTAAGTAATTACTGAATTACGAAGTGAATAAAATATTGTCACTCAGGTTATGTATTATAATATATATTTAATATATGTTTAATACTATTGTATTACTATCACAATTGCGTTCAATTGTTTAAATCATTTCAAGGCAAGAAAAGTCTTAACCTTTTCTCGTGGATATAAAAATCTTATTGATATTTACACAAAGTTCTCTTCTTCAAATAACAGCAGCCCAAAAACTGGCGTCGTTTTGTATCTTCAAATCGGCCTATTATGGTCACATGATTGTATCTTTGCCAATGAAACTACAGCATTATGCAATGCGATAGACTGCATCAGTTTCTTTATTTAGTGTTCGTGTGAAAATGTCAGGTAGATAATGTTTAAATAAATTACATTTCAAGTTCATATTTCAAGACCATATATAAAAGTAGAGGTACTTTGTACGCTGCATGGAAAATAAGCCAAAATCAATAAGTTTTAAGAATATGATTAGAAATATTAGAAAGAATAGTTTGAATTCATTGTAAGATTTAATGGAAATATAATCTTGACAAAATAAGAAAAATGAATTACCTCAGTTAATGTAAGAAATTTCAAAAAGAATAGAAAGTAATTTTCTCAGGAACATGTCTAAGAAGACTAAATTCTGAAAATATTCTTCATTCAAATGTGAATGACGTTGCACCAATAATAATAAAATCATAGAATTGTATACTTTCGCTTTGTGATATAGATTAATGAAATACGAGTAATGTAAACGTTTCTTTTCACAGAACAGAAAATATATCAAATTTATATTGGATTTCTTTATTTCAGATGGAGAAAAGTTATTACGAGGGTAGTTATTTACGAATTTATCCGACTCCCCCATGAAACCAGAACGTGACACAAGATCAGTTTAATATACAGTGTCTCACAAGAAGTCTTAAAAAATTGTTACTATTCCGCTGGAATTCATTTTCTCGAGTTCCTCAGGCGTCAGGCAATAATCCAAACCTTTAGCCCTTTTAAACGAGGAGATAGGTGCTACTCAGGGAAAGACCCTCTGGAACCAAGCTGTTATTATTTATAACTCACCCACTCGATTTTCATGAGGGCGCAGTTTGTAGAATAATATTGTAACAAATTCGGTTGGGTTTCTTTGTTTAATGGCATATCAACTTTCGTGAACTATTTAATGCCAAACCGATTGTAAGAAAATCTATGATCAGATAAGTCGTTCTTGTTACTGTTATAAAAGATAATGCTAAAATAAATTATAGTAAAAATTTGCAAATAGATTTAAAAAATTAGCATGTTAAGTTGCTAATAGGTTGTCAATTATGGATTTATATAGAAATAACGTTTCTCAGATCGGGCAAAAATACGGAAATTTTCTCATCTTTAACGTAAGCACGAAACATTGAACCGGACCAATGAAACTCTGAACTTTCATTGGCGTTAACGTAAGTACGGAACATTAAACGGAACCAATGAAACCCTGATATTTCCTCGTCTTTAACATAAGTACGGAACGTTAAACCGGACCAATAAAACTCTGAATTTTCCTCGGCTTTAACGTAAGCACGGAACATTAGATGGGTTGACTAAAACGCTGAACTTTTCTTGGCTGTATCGTAAGCATGAAACAATAAACGGTACCAAAAAACCCTGAAGTTTCCTCGGCTTTAACGTAAGCACAGACCATTAAATAGGACCAATGAAAACGTGAAGTTTCCTCGACTTTAACGTATGTATGGAACATTAAACGGGACCAACAAAACTCTTAACTTTCCTCAGGTTTAAAATAAGCACGGAACATTAAACGGGACTAATAATACTCTAAACATTCCTTGGCTTTAACGTAAGCACCGAACATTAAACGGGACCAATGAAAACGTGAACTTTCCTCGGCTTTAACGTAAGCACGGAACATTAAACGGGACAAATAAAACTCTGAACTTTCCTCGGCTGTAACATAATCACGAAACAATAAACGGGACCAATAAAACTCTGAACTTTCCTTGGCTTTAAAATAAGCGCAGAACATTAAGCGGGAGTAAGAAAATTCTGAACTTTCCTCGGCTTTAACGTAAGCAAGGAACATTAAACGGGACCAATGAAAACGTCAACTTTCCTTGGCTTTAACATAAGTACGGAACATTAAACAGGACCAATGAAACCCTGAACTTTCCTCGGCTTAAACGAAAGTACAGAATGTTAAACGGGACCAATAAATCTTTGAACTTTCCTTGGCTTTAAAATAACCATGGAACATTAAACAGGATGAATAAAACCGTGAACTTTCCGCGGCTTTAACGTAAGCACGGAACATTAAACGGGACAAATTAAACCCTGAACTTTCCTCAGCTTTAACGTTAGCACAGAAAATTAAACGGGACAAATAAAACACTGAAATTTCTTTGAGTCTAGCGTATGCAAAGAGCACTCGTTGGGCTTGACACAAACCTTAAAAATTCCTCGGGACCCACCCAAATACTAAACTTTTCTCGGAGTAAATTCAAACACTAAGTTTTTCTTGGGTCAGATGCAACCCTATATATTTCCCTCTCTGAGACAAACCTCTGTACATTTGTTTATCAATTTAATAAAATAGCTATAATTTATTTTGGGTTGCGTTTACACATGATTACAATGAAAATTTTAGATATCAGAATTATTTTCGAAACAATAGATAAGCTGAAATATTCAATAATTAGCATTGAACAATCTCCACGAAATGTAAAATAATGGCCGAGGGATTTCGTTTTATATATCTTGCCTTTCGGTTTAGTTAGGCTGAGAACCTTTCGCTTAGCGCATGGGTTAGTTAGGTGCAACATGAGCGCAGGTGTCCACGCGCGCGCGGGTAGGATGTGTCATTCACAGATGTCAAAATAAAAATTCCAGATAGGAATCGGACCAGGAGGTGTGAATGACATCATGCACCGGAAGCGTGAGTTGAGATTTGAGAAAAAGAGAAAGTGGAGTTTTAGCGTCCGAAGAAGACGGTTGACTTTCGGAGCTCGCCAAGGCCTTGCTGCGGGTGCCGCGTGTGGTGGTGGTGGTGATGTGGCGGGAAGCAGATGGAAAAGTCGTCATAGAAAGATTGTGCCTATCTCTTCCTCACGTCGAAAAGCCTATTAACTCAAAGGTAATAAAAAGTTTCGTACCTGAACTAAGAAGTCGTAAGTGTTTTTGTGTTTCGGGATTCCTATGTTATCTATATATGAGTTATGAATAATCTATGTACATTTCACGTATTCATGTATGGCTATGTTACAGAAATAAGGACGATAGAGATTAACACAACCGCACCTATGGCATTATTATGATTATCATTATTATAATTCATCTTTTACTCTTTTGAGATATTTTCTCTGCTGGCTGGGTCGATGGTCTTTCACTCGAGTTTGAGTGACAGCAAGTCTCCTCAAGTTTGCCAGACTCTTCTCAGTATTCTGACCGATCACAATAATGGCGTTGTCTGGATGGACTTTATTTTCCTCTAACGTCTAAATCTTCTAGTCCCATCATCAATCCTTTCGTGGGGGGTGGGGTCCTCATGGTGTAATGGTTAAAGCGATGGACTTCGGAATCGTAGTATGCGAGTTCAAACTCCAGTCGCGCTATTACATTCACTTTCGGGCAAATACCTTTAGGTATGAACCCCCTTATCCTCCCAGCTATGGGTTAAATTGCACCACTAATGTTCTTCTTGGAGAATGGCTTTGGCATTAAATAACCTACAAAGGTTTATATGCCATTAAACAGAGATAACACACCAAACCAAACCAATCCTTTCGGGATTGTTCCTTGTGCTCCAATTACAATTGATAGATCCTTCATGTTTCACAGTTTTTTTTATTACTCTGGCAAGTTCTTGGTACTTATCTCTTTTTTCGCTTTCTTTTATTTTCATTCTATAATCTGCAAAGACGGTAGTCTTCTATTCGGCACATCTTTATTCTCTGTAATTGGTGTTGTTGCTTATCAACTGCTCTGCTGGTCTGGCCGAGATTATGTGATACGTTTGTATCTCAAAATCGCAGAGAATTTTGTTCGTCTCATTCTCCTGAACGGGTTTTGTGTTGTGCATATATATACCACTTGTTCATATGGTCAAATTTGAAGTTATTGCACAATTTCCAGCAGATCTATTATTATTATTATTATTGCAAGTTTTTCACCCAAACTCTATCTAATGGTTTTTCGCTGCTGTCTGTGTGATAACTTGTTTCCTCTGGTGATCAGGACTCTTCTAAATATCCAAGGTGATTTTAGTAGCGCTGTGGTGTGAATACCGTTTTTCTCTATTCTTCAGTCCATCTATTCTCTTTTCTAGGTTCTTGGGTAGTGTTCCAAGAGCTCCAAAATAAGATCGGTATCTTCGACGCCTTCATGTTCCACACTTTTTACAGCTTTCTGTCAATTGATCAGGTACTTTTCCAGCTTTTCGCTTTCCTTTACTTTCATTCTGCAAAATCCATTAGAATTACAAATGATTTTCTTCGTATTAATTGACTCTGGGTATAGTCTTCTGGCTTGGATTGGGTGATCCGTTTGTATCTCAAAGTCCCTGGGTTTCATTTTCAAAGACCGATTCTAGTTACTGCATATACTATTTGTCAGAATCATGAAATTTAATTTTCCTGCACAATTCCCAGTGGACACTTTCCACACCCAGTCGTTCCTGTTCTTATATTTCTTTCAAGCTGGTTTGCTGAAGTAATTTATAATGCAATTTACTCTCTAACCACATAGACTACAATTCCAATTCTCCGAGGTTTTATCAACTATTGCTTTGATGAAATTAGTTCTTATGGCAGTATTTGATACTGCTATTTATTATTATTTTACTCTCGGCGAGTTTTTCACACCATCGTTGTATGATGGTCTTTAATTGGAGTCTGAATGACTGTAAGTCTCCTCAGGTCTCCAGGACTCTTCTCAGTATTCTAGCCGATGGTTATTATCAATAATATTATCATTATTATCTTACGACCAGTGAGTTTTTCACACGATATTTGACTAATGGAGTTTCCCTGGAGCCTGACTGACAGCAAGTCCTATCAGGCTTCCAGGACTCTACTCAGTATTCTAGCCAATGGTTATTATTAATATCATCATCATTATCATTTTACTGTTCCCAAGTTTTTTACACAAGCGTGAGGTGGTCGTCTTTCACTGGATTCTGAGCAATAGGAATTCATCTCAGGTCTTAAGGACTCTTCTCAGTATTCTGGCTGATCACAAAAATGTAGTCAAAAGGGTCTAGATTCTTCCTCTGATTTCTAGTTGTTCTGATCCTCTCTCTCCAAGCATTTAGGGACCGTTCCAAGTGCACCAACAACAATTGATATCACCATCACTCTCATGTTCCACATTTACATTTCTTTTTAGTTTTCTACTAAGGTCCAAATATTTGTCAACGTTTTCGCTTTTCTTTATTTTCACCGTGGACTGCCGGAACAAAAAATCAACTAAATAGCAAGTTCTCTTTTATTTTCTTTCTTTTTTTTTTTTTTTTTGGTTAATTATTACTAGGCCGGGTCTTTAGCCAGGGATTATGTAATCCGTTTTTGTCTCAAAATCCTAGAAAATTTTATGAGTCTCATTTTCTCAGACGGATTCTGGTTAATGAAAATACCATTTGGTGATATCGTAAAAATTCAATCTCTTGCACAATTCCCAGTAGATCGCCTTTCTACCAAGACGTGCCAAGTCTTGTATTTCTTTTTGTGCTAGTTTTCTGAACTCGCTTATTATGTGATAGATTGTTTCTTTTTTTTTTCCACATGATTTATGCAAGCAATTCTGCTGCTTATTAATTTTCACTTTAACATCATTGCTTCTTATGGCCTTGTTTTGTTATGCTATTAAGAAAAATTCAGTTTCCATCTAAAAGTTTCCATTTCTTAGTCATCTCTTTTGCACGCATTCTCGTTTGTTTGTCGCGTGAAATATCCATACAGTTATTTTTCTTCCTATAGAAATTTTAACAAAAGCATTAGCTGATGGGTCTTTTACTGAAGTTTGAGTGACAGCAAGTCTCCCCAAATCTCCAGGAATCTTCTCAGTACCCTCTTACCAGTCTTCTGGGGACTGCTCCGAACGCACCAATTATAAATGTTTACACTGTCACCTTTATGTTTTATAACTTTTTAGTTTTCAAGCAAGGTCCAGGTACTTGTCTCTTTTTTCGTTTTCTTTGATTTAGAGTCTATGGTCAACCGGGACGACACTTTACTGATAGACAGGTTCTCATTTCTCTCTTCCTCTCTCTCTCTCTCTCTCTCTCTCTCTCTCTCTCTCTCTGTTAATTATCTCTAGTTCTGGTCTTCTGATCGGGATTAGGAAATCCGTTTATGGTCCGGACGACCAGGGTTCAATCCCAGGTCAAACCAAAGATTCAAAAAATAATACTTGGTGCTGCCTTGCTTAGCACTCAGCATTATATGGTAAGGACCAAGGGTAAAGTGGAGCAATCCAGAGAATGGAGTATCGCCGTCTCCTACATTTAGGTGTAGTAGCTATTGAAAAGGGAGCCTTCGGTTCACCCTCGACTGCGGTTGCTAACTTTATTTTTACTTTGTATCTCAAAATCCCCTAGAATTTTATGCGTCTCATTCTCCAAGACGTATTCCGATTTGTGCATATACCATTTATTGCACAGTTGCCAGAGGATCCCTATCCCCACTTAGTCTATCTTGTCTCGTTGGTTCTTTTTCTTTTCGTTTTTCCAAACTAAGGGACAAAATTTTAATACCCAATATTTGTTAGAAATAACAACTGTGAAAAGCTAAAATTTTGACAACTGGTAGTCGCTATCATCCATAATAACATACTAAAATTTGAATCATTTGCAAAGGATAGAAAAAGAATTATAACAATTTTTTATTTATTTTCAAATTTGGAACGTCCAAAAGTAAGGGACAAAATTGAGAAAAACAATGTAAACAATATGGTATATTTAAAGTTTTTGATTTCTTCTAAAGAATAAGCCTTACTTAGTCATACGAGGACCACTCACAAGCGATTCACATAAAGAAACTTCACCAGACAATCTGAAGCCGTCTAAAGATGCTGAATATAAATCATTTTTAGCTACTCACTTACACTCACATACACATATATACAGACACACTAACAGACATATATATATATATATATATATAAAGAGAGAGAGATTCTCGAGGCGAAGCATATTAGAAATTTAAAACACGAACTTAATAGAATTAATTTTGAATTTTGGGTTGGCCGTTGATTGATCATCTAGTGAGTGTGGACCCCGTTGTTACTTCTTATACCCGGTCGAGTGGGCATTTCACAAGTCGAACAAAAAACGAACAGAAGGAGGAAGGAAAAAAAGTCACAACACGGGTTTTAGACAGCACCACATAAGAAGGCGAGGTCAGCGACATTTTGGCACTCTGTGTATGTGTATATATGCGGTTATCACGTGAACCTTTCGAAAATCCTTAACATCTACCAAAAAAAGACTCACTCTCGCTAATCATCTCGTTTCACTTCTCTGCTTGCGTCTCTCCCCCCCTCTCTCTCTCTCTCTCTGACTCTTGGACTGCTACTCTCTTCGACCCCGAGTCTTAGACTAAACTGATCAACGTCCTTGGTTCTTACCACCCCAACTTCCGGTCCCGGACCTTCGCACAGATTTACATGGGTTCACGCGGGCACAGCTCTTTGTCCATTTTTGGTACAAGGACCACTCACAAGCGATTCACATAAAGAAACTTCTCCAGACAATCTGAAGCCCTCCAAAGATGCTGAATATAAATCATTTTTAGCTACCCATCCACGAACACACACACAGACCCACACACTTCCCCAATAGCCCGGGAGACCGGCGTTCAATCCCAGATCGAATCATTTCAAAGACTCAAATAATGGTACTTGACACCTTCTTGACACTCAGCATTATAAGGTACGGATCAAGGGTTATGTGGAGTAATCCAGGGAAAGGAGTGGCAACCCTCTACACTACAGTGTAGTCGCTATTGAAAAGAGAGCCTCTTAATGATCTTTTTTTTTTCCTTTCTCAAACAATAGATGTGATATAGTTGAAAAGAAAGGCATTATAAACCTTAGCAGTTATAGAAGTAAGATACATGCCTTTCTAGGGCTTAGTGATTCTGAAGTAACCTTTCTTTTTATAGTAAAATGTGGTCTTTCCTCCATTTTTCTATTGTGTTTTGTTAAAACACAGCGTTGCATAATCGAAGACGTATGTCGTCAAATTTTCTTGTTTTCTATATTTCAGAATGTATTTCGTCAAAACGCGCAGCTTTTCTACTTATAACCTTATCAGAACTATATCAAGATCTTCCTCTTGGTTTGATCTCAATTTGGCTATTTATAATTTTTTTTCGGTAGGTTTATCAGTTTTGTTTTGTTTTTTCCAGAAAGGTTTCCGAGCAGCTTCTTAAAATGTTCTTTCCACTTCGGTATTCTAACTTCTAGGTTGAAAACTTTGAATTTTGCTTATAAGGCGCTCTTCTTTCCGCTCACTTTATTTATTGTATGCCAAGCTCATTAAGAGTGTCGATCTTATACTGAGTTTCTGATTTTATTGATTTGGCCTTACATGTATTCTATTTTATTTTCGCTATGTGTTAGTTGTCTCTGGATTTTCTTAAGTCTCTGCGAAATGGCATTTGTTAGGTTTCTTTGTTATGTTATCTTGTTTTTCCTTAACTGTTATTGATTTCCGTGGAACTCTCTATCTGGATCTTGGTTTGGTTGGTATGCACTCTGATGCGGCTTCAATATGAACGGTAACAAAGTTTTTTTATTATTTGCATTTGGATTATGCATCTAGCTTTCATCTTATTGTTACCGTCTATTGATTCCTTTTATCCCAATAGGAAAGGGACGACCAAATATATCGTGAAGTTTTACTTGTTTGATTGTTATTTCTGTATAAACCAAGGCAAATATTTGCTGAGACGAGTCTGTGATAAGAAGGTACTCTTTCAAAGGAGGAATATGTCTCATAGTTTCTTGTTTAGAAATATTGAATATAATTTTTTCAAGTTTTATAAGTCTGTCCCTTTTTATATTAAATTGCCTTTGTAAATTGATTCTATTAATTTTGATGATTAATTGACTTTATATTCTCTCTTTCAAGATATATATATATATGTGTGTGTGTGTGTGTGTGTGAGTATGTGTGGGTATATGTGTGTGTGTGTGGTTCTTTCTCTCTATTCCTATCTTATTCTCTCTCTCACACTTACACACACACTCTCTCTCTCTCTCTCGCTCACACATACTCTCTCTCTCTCTCTCACTCTCTTTTCTATTTTGTTTTCTAGTTTTCCCTAAATTTTTCACTCAGTTTCCTTTTCTCATTTCTCTCTCTGTTTCTCTCTATTTTTCTTTCTCTTTCTCTTTCAGACATACACATAATCACTCTCCCAGTCTCACTCCTTTCCTATCGCTCACTCTCTCTTTCTTCCTTTTTTAATCTCTCTTTCTATTTCTTCTATTTCTCTCAGCATTTTTTCTGTTTTTCTGTTTAGTATTTCTCTCTTAATCTTTCTTTTTCACTACATCTCTCTCTCCCCCTCTCTCTCTCTCTCTCTCTCTCTCTCTCTCTCTCTCTCTCTCTCTCTCTCCCTCTTCATCTATCGATCTGTAAATCTTTTTCTTTAATTCTATTTCTGTCTGTCTGTATGTCTGTCTGTCTACAACTCTCTCTCTCTCTCTCTCTCCTCTTCTTCTTTCTTTCAATGTGTATTTGCTGTCAATTTTCATTTTTCTATTTCTCTCTCTCTCTCTCTTTCTTTCTCTCTCCTCTCTTCCTCTCTTTCACTCTCTTATTTTTCTCTGTTACTCTCTCTGTCTTTCATTCAATTTCTATTTCCCCCAGTCTCTTTCTCTCTCTCTCTCTCTCTCTCTCTCTCTCTCTCTTTCTCTCTCTCTCTCGCTAGATAGCTAGGTAGCTTCTTATTTCTGTATATTTCTATTTCTCTCTTTAAATTTTTCTATTTCGCTCTTCCCCACTGTCTTTTAATTTTTCTTATTTATTTCTCTCTCTCTCTCTCTCTCTCTTAGTCGTTCACTCAGAGTATATAAACTTAGTTTTTAATTTTAATCTCTCTCTCTCTCTCTCTCTCTCTCTCTCTATTTCTTTCTCTTCCCCTTGAATCTTTTTGCTTTTCTTTTTCATCCCCCCTCTCTCTCTGTCATTTATTCCCCTTCTTTTTTATTTTTTCTCCGTTTTCATTTTTTGTCTCTCTCTCTCTCTCTCTCTCTCTCTTCCACCCTCTCTCTCTCTCTCTCGTTTTCTTTCCTTTTTTCCTTTTCTTTGTCTTTCTCTCACTCCATTTTTTCTTTTGCGTTCTCTCTCTCTCACACACACACACAAACACTTCATATAATCTTCGTTCCCAAAGAGTTTTTTTTTCACTTCTTATTCTTCTCTTTCCCGGAAACACGGTAGTTGTAGTCCTGATCGTGTTTTGAAAACGGATTCACTGGGGATGGACTCGACAACATGATGACCACATAAACAGCAGCAGTAGCAGCAGCAGCAGCTGTTTTTAAGGAAAAAGGAAGTCCGCAAAAGTCAGGAAATTAAACTAAGATTTACCGAGAGCAAAGAGCACGAACTGTTCACAAAGCTAAAAAAGAAGAGGAAAAATCAAAGAAACTGAATCACAGACAAACAAAATTAGCTGTTGCCAAACTTCAGTTAAACTTTTTAAACTCTTTCGTTCTTTTTTCTAAAGAAAGGTTGCCGGAATTCCCTTCTTTCGAATCTTCAGTCCTGGCCAAATCAAAAATCGCGTAGCTTGCTGGGTATCTATTCTGGCTTTTTAAAACTACCTGTATCTAGTTCCTTGCTCTTTTTCTTACCAATAATAATCAAACCTAACCCAGAACAGAAGATTGCAAGAACAGATCACTCAGTGAGAAACTTTTCAGCTGAAATAATCTATGAAATTACAGTTTTAACTACAACTCCAGCTCGAAGAGCAAATATTTTCTTTCATTATTCTATTTTCTGTGTATTTTCTTCTCTTTTTCTTCTTTTATGGATTCAGTCAATAATTGAATGGGCCAATAGTGTGATGCTTAATGACTTAGAAATCGGAATCGGTGAGGCGATGTGAAATTTATAACAAGACTTTTTACAAAGATTTGGCATCAATATATCTTTTCCCTCTACAACTATAGGGACAATAGTTGTAGCTGACCAGTCTAGGAAAATAACACTGTATTCCATCTATATCTTCCAATAACGCTTTTGGCAATTCAGAATTTACCGATAAAAGATTTGTGAAGATTTATAGTATCCAACCACAAAAGGATATAGCACTCTGAGGATGGGGACACACATTTTTTAACCTTTTCACGCCTTCGTGTGTAAGGAATAATGATTATCGTATTGGGAAATAGACGGCGAGCTGAGTTCAGATCCTGAAAAACGGTGTTTTCGTTTCATTATATGTTATCATCAACTATAGGGACATATTGGATTCTTTAACCTTGATATGGAAACCGATCTAGGATCAGTAAGTCACTGAATAAAAACCTGTAAAACCTGGCTTAAAAAGTCGATTTTGTGTCACATCCTTAGTTTAATGACATATCAACCTTCGTGGGTAATTTAAGTTCAAGGGCATTCTTTTAGAATAGCAGTGATATTATTTAACCCTTACTGGTTGGGGTAGATAAGGAGGATCATAACTTTCCATGAGTTTTTGACAGAAAAGGAACGTAATAGAGCCACTGGAGTTTGAACTCACTTTCTTCGAAGCAGCTGTACAGCACTTAAGCCGTTAGACCCCGGGGATTAAACCTGCTCGTTCTCAGAAGTTGGATATATATGATAGCATTTAACAAAGGTATTAACGTATTAAACACAATCAATGACTAACCCTACCCATCATCCTAACAGAATGAGCTGACCATATATTCAAAAAACACTCCAAATAAATAGAGGTACTATTTACCAACCCCGTTCGGGCAGGATATGACACAAGGTCAATTTTTAAGCGGAGTTTAACAGGTTTGAATTCAGAGTTTTCCTTCTCCTAGACTGGTTGGCTCACCAAGGCTGAAGAATCCAGTCTGTCCTACTATTTACCCATAGCTGGAGGGAGAATAAAGGGGTTCATACCTTTCCCAAGGGTATTTGCCCGAAAGTGAACGTAATAGCGCGACTGGAGTACGAACTCGCGTACTACGATTCCGCAGTGCATCGCTTTAACCATTACACCACGAGGACACCCCTAAATAAATAGAGGTAAAACTCAAACCAACAAACAACCTAACACAACCCCTGATAACAACCAGCGAAATAGTCGAAAGCGCTTGGGCGAGTATAGGGCTCTTTCTTCACCACATTGACCTAGACATAACACAAATAAAAAGAAGACTTGAAGAGCTTGAAAAGAAAACAATCCGCGGTCTTTAAATGAGCATGCTTACACACACACACACACACATATATATATAGTGACAAGGCCATTAGGAAAGATATGAAAGATTTTTTGTTCCTCACATTAATAAATGGTTGGACAGATTGGCTCTTTAGTCATGTTAAGACAACCCATTTAAGTGAAGGAAAGATTATTTTTAAAACCATGAATTTTGGTGCTAGCAAATCAATCAATAAAACTTACTGGATACTAAGCCCTATCACAACCGCAGTGTGGGTGCAGCCCTATTATACCCAAAAAGTGTCTTCAGCGTGTAACGAACTGTACTGTGAGTGACTGCAATTAAATACCAAGCATCATGCTTTCCGCGACGATAGTAGACATCATACTGAGTTCCGCTTACTGGTTTGTTTTTAAATAGTATTTACAATATGAATTTGAAATACGGTCGTAATTGTATGTTAGTGGAAGAATATTATTCAGGGACGTTTCGATGAAGTAACACCACCAACTTATGAATATGCATATTTGCACGCACATACAGGTGCGATGAGAATATGGCTATACAACACACATATAGTGGAGGTTCCCCTGGTGTAATGGTTATCGTCGTAGGAAATGGACACGCCAACACGAGTTCAAATCCTGGACGAGACTGATTGCATTTCACATAACACTAATACCCTTAAGAAAGGTATGAATCCAATTATTCTCCCTCCAGCTATGGGTAAATAGTAGGACAGACTGATTTGTCCAGCCTCGTTGAGGCAACTAGTCTAGGAGAAGGAAAATTCTGCATTCAAACCTGTTAAACAATTGACCTTGTGTCATATCCTGCCCGAGTGGAAGTGTTTGGTAAATATGCATACAGCACACATATTGTGTTGTATAATCAAGATAATCTCAATAACCACAATGATAATAGAAATACAGGCGGTACAAACGAGTGTATTTCTTTCTACCTTCAGTCTCTTACAACACGAGGAGAGAGACACAAATCATAAGAAGCCTATGCTAACCATACTATGCTAACCCCCTCATGTGCAGCGCATCTTGTAGTGTGTAAGATCTCTGCCGGTAAAGACCCAAACTGATCTGCTTTGATCAGATTCGAAAAAACCAGCCGTGCCTTCAACGGTCGAACATCAACTCTGTCCTTTATAAAATCCTCAAATTCTTAGGACCATCTCTTCCGAGCAGAACATCATCTACCCACTCAATTCACTCCAACGGCCGTCTAGCCCCATTTCCTGTCTGGGGGGTTATTATGTCAGTTGATGATTGTCATATCCTTGGTAAGAGTGTACCATCTGACTATGCACCTGAACTAAGAGACACCGAGTAGTACAAAGCCTAACCAAACTAAATGATAAAATATAGTAAACGAAAAATTATTCATATAAAAATATAATTACCTTAACTACATAACAATAGAAGATGCATAAGTGGCGATCCAATAGCAGCCGTCGTAGTTGATGCCCTCAGAGTCCAGTCGTGCTTATTGATGTCCGAACTAGTTGTCGTACCGATTTTACGATATACACAGAATCTACTTGCCAAGTAGACGTCACGCCGTACGCACCACTAACGCTCTAACCCGAGCTCAAGTAATATTGCCGACGTCAATCAACCCGAAAGTGAGAAAATTATTAAAATCGTCGAAAATGGAAACGGTGACCCGAGTTAAAGTCCAGGATTAGGCTGTTTGTATTTTACTCAGCGCTAATACCCTTCAGAAAGGTATGAATCCAACTATTCACCCTCGAACAAGGGGAAAATAGTGGGTAAATTGGGCTCTTTAACCTTGGCAAAGCTGAAGGAAAAAGATGGAAAACACTGAATTCAAACCAACCAATCCCTGCTTAAAATTGACCTTGTTTCACACATGCTCATGAGGAGGACTTTGATATATATATATATATATATATATATATATATATATATATATATATATATATTGACAAATGGGTTTAGTCCGGAGATTAAAATATCTGTTTAATAAGATTGCTAGAAAAATTTTGTATATGATGAATCTTCAGAAGAAATTTTGTGGAAATCCTCGATTTTAGAAAGCTTTGCTGATTAAGTACCAAGAAATATCTTTCAAGAATCCATTTTTGTGCTTTTCCCGACATTTGAATTGAAGATTTAAGGGGACTCGTACAAAATATATCAAATATCTACTTCGTTTCATTATCAATGTTCCCATTTATACGTGCAATAAATAAACTGGAATTAATATTTCCGCTCGATGTTCCCCGAAAAATAAATATTGTCATCGTACCTGTTATATTATTGTACTAAAAAAATAAAAAAAATATTCAACACTCAAAATCAAATCTACACCAAATATTAATTGATTTACCGTTGGGGGTCCATTTATGAGTCTACAAAATCAGATATCATTTAATCACAAATGTTCAACGTATTAGAACGCTTTTAAAATTTCTTAGTGCGTTTTTTTTTTACTATCACTTGCGTGGAAAAATGTTTTGGTTCAGTTTCTTTGTTTAATGGCATATCAATCTTCCTGGGTTCTTTAATGCCAAGGCATCATTGTAGGAAGATAGTAGCGGTAGTAATAAACACATAACTGGGGGTGGATAAGCGACTTCACACCTTTCTCCAAGTCCGAAAATGAACATAATAGCGCGACTGGGGTTCGAACTTCTTTACTACGATGTTGCAGTCCAGCACGTTAGCCACTATGCCATAGGGGATCTTCCGAGCATAATGTTCAGCGAGATAGACTGGTAGACTATTTTTAGCGAGTTCGATTTTCACTGGGTTTCCATAATTCAATACGTTTACTAAACTAAGTTAATGTTGAGCCGTATCCGTACTACAGTATAGTTGCACTGCTTAGATTTTAACGAACCGCATGGAAAAAGAAGACAGGAACAACGAAAGGATGATGTGTGTTGCTTTGAACAAATATTAGAAGCAGCGTTCGATTGTTGTACAACCACATACTTCCTATCTTGTAGACCATCCAATCAAAATGAGCAAGATATGAAGGGGAGTGCCGAAGAAATAAAGGTAAATCCATGAGCGACGTTCATTTATTGCCTCTTATACATGAATACACAAGTGTTGGTAGACCAGTAACGACTTTGGGTGATAGGGACGGATAGTGAGGGAGTGTTCAGGGAATGTATGCTTGTAGCACGTCTTACAGATGATGGTATAGATTTTTTCTACAGAGACGTACTTATTTTCGGACTTTTACGTATCTATATTCTATGTTATTTTTGGTATGTTGGATTTAATGGCATTACAACCTTTATAGGTTATTTAATGCAAGAGCCTTTTTACACATATATTATATATATGATTTGCAAACGCATATTTTAAGGTTGGTGATGGTTGGGTTTTATGGCAAATTAACCTCTTAAGGGCCATTGAGTGTCAAATTCTTTTATATATATATATATATATATATAATTATTAATTGTAAATAAATAGTCCGGAATTAGTGTTTTAAAATAGGTCAAAGTATTTCGTTTGTATAAACTTCATCTTCGAAGGTGTTGGTATCATAGTCTATATCTTTAATAGGAGGGCAATTATTTTTAAGAAGTTGATTATGTTTTTGAGAGCAATTTATGTTAGAGGGTTTTAATTTTTTTTAATTCATAATAAAAAATCCCTAATAATATCAGTTTTTATTGCATACTCTTCTACTAGTAATAATAAAATCTGAAACATTTGGTCCAAAAATTAATTTTTCCTTTTACCGCGAGCAATAACCGATAGGGACGGATGGCGAGAGAGATTCAAAGGAATCTGTGCTGTCAGCAGGGTTAGGGTTGATGATGATGAATCTTTACTCTCGATTACATCTCTTTTACTTTCATACCCACAGAGAGAGAGAGAGAGAGAGAGAGAGAGAGAGAGAAAGGTGGTGAAGATTAGAATACTTGTCTCCTGGTCATGACGCTAAACGGCATCAGGATCAATTCCATGAAAAGTAATTATGAGAGGACAATCCCAAAGGATTTAGGCACATCATTAAAATGAAATAGGATTCTAAAGAAACACCTACACAAAAAATAAAGATGTTTATACAAATGCACAATGTACGTTATTTTCTGACTTCTAGTCATAAAATAACACCTGACAAGTTGACATGCCATTAAAATCGATTAATTAATCAATTATAAACAGAATCTGGTTGTGATGCTTCTCTTCTGAAACATTGGCAAGAATAAAGTACCCCATTCTTGCAATTACTTCCAGGTCCACTTTGCAGTGGTAGTAACTACCAGGCTTTTATTTATGAGTCAAATAAATCTGTTGGGAAAATTATTTGTTTTGGATAAGAATACTTGAAACCATATAACCGTGAACAAATTATTTGTATTAATGTTTGGTTGTTTTGTTTTACGGTCTATCGACCCTTTTCGGGTCATTTAATGTTGAATAAAATCATCTAATATAAATAGTTTAATTTGATTTGGTTTTATGGCATATCAACGATTGGAGGTTTTTTAATGCCAAATTCATTTTTATAAATGTATACAGTTCTACTTCAAACAATTCAGTTTAGCATAAATATAGAATCTAAATGTCAAAAAAATTCTATTTCAAAGAATTCAGTTTAGTCAACAAAATTAAACGGTCCCAAGTATTGCTATGTATCACGAACAATACATCAGTCATTTATTTACACAGTTAAATGTAAAACAGTTCAAATGCCAAAACAGTTGTATTTTAAACAATTCAGTTTAGCATAAATACACAGATCCTAGATAAAATCCTACCAGGTGCTATCACTCGGTACCACAGTGGATCTAGGAGCGATGTCAATGAAAAATTACACCACATTCCCCAAATCTCCAACATTACTGGAAGCTTGCCACAGATCGTTTTGTCTTATTCCTCTGCTGAGAAACAATCGGTGTATTCTACAGTCCCAGTCGACTAGGCAATATAGAGATAAAATTTTGGTTTTAAATAAACCATAAAAAGTTGGTGTGCCGGTAAACAAATGAAACAAATCTATTCAAATACTTGTTACAGTTACTATCACAGTGTTTAGGTTTTCGTTGAATATCACGCAAAAATATTAATCATAGTTTGTTTAATGGATGTGTTAATGGAATATCGACAAGTGGATCTGGCGAAACGAACCGGATATTTGATTTATTTTCTGCTAATTAAGTCCAGTAAAAACTTCAACCCACACAAAGAGAAACCATAGGAAAATGATTTCTTGAAAGTCGTTCAATAATCCGTCCGTTGTTTCCTATTTGATCAACGAAACTTAATACAACTGAAAGTTTCCACGAAGTCTCCACTTAATAATCAACATCAGCATAAAACTATTAACGATCAAAGAAATATGAATATTTTTGTCCAATGAATAAATGGCCTTTCTTTAAATAAAATACAAATCCATTCTTGGCCCTATCGGATAAAGCTACAAAATACACATACAGCATCTCAACGAAGGGGTAAGACTCCCCCAACAAGTGTTCTGTATATGACAACTAAACAATCTGTGGGTGAGTCTTGCAGATCTGAGGAATGTGGAGTGCTCCTTTATTGGCATCGCTCCCAGGTCCACTCTGGCCAGTAGTGGGGGTACCTATGGGTCAAATAGAAGTGTTTGACATTTAAACTGTACTTATAAGTAAGTAAAGTTGACAACCGTAGTCGATGGTGACCCAAAGGCAATCTTTTGATAGTTACGAATATTCCTTCGATTATATATATATATATATATATATATATATATATATATATATATAGTTTTTTGTTGGCGACCATAGTCGAGGGCGACCAGAAGACTCCTTTTTCAATAGCTACTACACCGAGGTGTAGGGGGTGGCGCAAGCCCTTTCCCTGAATCTCTCCAACTTACCCTTGATCTGTACCTTATAATGCTGAGTGTTAAGCAAGGAAGTATCAAGTACCATTTTTGAGTCTTTGGTACCATCATGCCAATGTCCAGTAGTTTTTATACATTTAAACTGAGTACTTATGCTAAACTGAATTGTTTAAAATAGGACTGTTTTTTTTATATTTAACTGGGCGTAAATGAAAAATTGTTTCATTTGTTTTTTAACTTCACATTTGGAATTTTTTTTATTTAACTCATGGGGACATCTCGAAATTAAAATCGTGTTTCATTGTTTTCGAAAAAAGCCGTACACTCATTTACAGAACACCCGATAGGATGTAGTAAAATTGAGGAATTTCACGTACGATCTTTTGTACTTCCAGTAAACAGAGCTTAAATAGGCTGAGTGCATCCTTTGCAGAGGGTAACCTAAAGGGGTATCCTATATATTTCACTAAACTGTATTATATCAGTATTGGGTTGACTGACATCTGCCATATCACTGAAGGAGAGGATCCTATTTAAGAACTATGAGGAGTCACCGTTACGTTACCATTACTCCCCAAATCCACGATAACCTGGAGTGATAAGTATCCGTTTGGGTTCCATCTATGGATCAAATACATCCGTTTGAAAATTATTAGTACTAAACAGAAATACTAGAAACCATATAACTGTGTACAAACGAATGATTTTGATCATTAGAAAAGAATAGATACTTAAAGTCATATAACTGCGTATAAATTATAAGTATTAGATAGGAATACTTGAAACCATATAATTGTCAGTTGACTGGTTTGTTGGGTTTTAGAACATATTAAAGTTAACAAGTGAATTTAACCATTCGGTTGTTAAATGATTAAACAGTTCTATTTGCCTTATAGTTGAGTTCTTAACAAGTAGTACCACTCCGGGTTAGAGTGGACTCGGGTGTCATGACAATGAAGAGGTACTCCACATTCCCCAAAGCTCCAGGACAAGACCCTCACTATCAAGTGGCTTGGTGTAATATGCAGGACACTCGTTAGATCAGTAACAATAGGACAATTTAGCATACTTTATCTATTTCTTGTTATCAAAATATTTTATTGTAATTGCTATATTTCCATATTAATCAGTATGAATTGCAGTATAAAAATACACACATAGGAATGTATATTAATCATTTATATTTGGCTTGTTTATTTATATCTTATGATGTTAATATCATTTATTATTTTCATGAGCCCGTGGTGTAATGGTTATCGTCGTAGGAAATTGACACCGCGACACGAGTTCAAATCCAGGACGAGACTGATTGCATTTCACATAGCACTAATACCCTTGGGAAAGATATGAATCCAATTATTCTCCCTCCAGCTATGGGTAAATAGTAGGAAAGACTGGATTCTTCAGCCTTGGTAAGCCAACCAGTCTAGGAGAAGGAAAACTCTGCATTCAAACCTGTTAAACTCCGCTTAAAAATTTGACCTTGCGTTATATCCTGCCCGAGCGGAGGGGTTGGTAAATAGGATCATTTATTATTTTTATAACTTTATATTGTGATAATCAGATTATAGTTGTTGACTAAGCTTTTCTTAGTTGAAGCACAAGGCCAAATTATTTTGCGTTTGGGAGGTCACACGGAGATTTAAACTCAGAAGTAATGGTTTGCTAGTTTAGCTTGCTAACTAATACACCATGCGAGATGTCCTATGATCTGATCTTATAGCACTGTCTATATTATTTAATAAACATTTGGCCCGGGAGATCGGAGTTCATTTCCAGATCGATTCACACCAAAGACTCAAAATATGGTACTTGATGTTGCCTTGCTTAACACTTAGCATATAAGCTACGGATCAAGGGTAAAGTGGAGCAATCCAGGGAATGGAATCGCGCACTCCCTTACACGTGGGTGTAGTAACTAATGAAAATGGAGCAGAGATGCTGTCAGCTTATTCTACAGCCATAGATGACTGGGCTGCCTAATAACTGAGTCAAACCAATTGTTATCGTCACTAAATAGGGATAGATACTTAAAGTTATGTAACTGGTTAGACACATATACTTATTTACTAATCGTTATCCTTGGTCACTTGAAAGGATATAACTTCTTTCAGAAAAGAAGGATTGACATCCGTATCTAATAATCCAACTAAGTTTAACATGCCTTGGGTTGAGTGTTCACCAGTGGTCAGCGTCATACTAAAGACTTTAAAAATGGTACTTGATAGCTCCTTGCTTAACACTCAGCAATATAAGGTGCGTATCGGGGATAAAGTGGAGTGATCCAGAGAAAGGAGTAGCGTCCTCCCCGACACCTCACTGTAGTAACTATTGAAAAGGGAGCCTTCGGGTCACCCTCGACTATGGTCGCCAATTTTAATTTACTTTAAAACCAACCAAAGAAACAACCACGCTCCATCATGTATTAAGTAGTTTTTTTTACTAAGCTTTCCTTAGTTTAACAAACAGGCCTCAGTTTATACTACCTACTATTGATAAGTGGTCACTCACCAAAGTACTAAACCGTCTCATGATAGCTTAACTTCAGTAAACAAACCAGAAACCAAGCCTAAAACGTAACCTAACCGTGTGGCTATACCGATGCGCTACCCGTCTAATCTCATCGATTAACTGATACTTCCTCTATGTTGGGCTTATCTTAATTTAGACTTGCCGACCGCCAGTTTTGGCTAAAATTGTAGAAACCACGCTGCAGGACCACAAAAGAAAATACAAAGAAAACAAACTCGTTTACTCTGGCCCAGAGTGGTACTACTTGTTAGGGTCCCAACCATGGATCATATAGAACTGTTTAATCCTAAAACCATGTGCAAACAAATAACAGTTAAATAGAATTGTTAGTATTACATAGCTATATTTGAAATCATTTAACCGTTTAAATTGTTACCAACAAACTATTCGTTTACAAATCATATATATTTAAAAAAATGTAGGTATAAACAGGATTTAGCAAGTTACATGGGTTAATATGCTATAAAATCCAACCAACCAGCCAACAAACAGCTATATGGTTCAAGTATTCCTATTAATACACGTTTCTATGATTTCATGTATCCATTCCTATTTCAAAATAATCATTCGTTTGCACAGTTATGTGGTTCAAGTATTCCTATGTAATACTAATAATTTCCAAACGAACGTATTTGATCTATAGATGGAACCCTAAGGAATACTGCCACTCCTGGTAAGGGTGGATTTGGATATAATAGGAATACATAATCCTGTGATCGATTTTATTCACTCTTCCTCTTCCAAACAAGCCTAGTGACACAACTTTTCAGTCAAAATCGAGTAACTCTAATTAAAACACGATATGGACGGTAGTCGAAGCGTGGGCGCAAGCTAGTTTTTTTAAATCTTATTCTCTGTCAAATGGCCAACAGCTCCAAATCCCTTATCGACTTTCCTCGAATTCCGATAAACAGTCAGTTTTAACTGATACTCCTCTGTTTGTCTGTCTACCGACAGCTTACTCTAAACTACCATTCCCATGGACTGCTATACTTACAAGACACGAACTGTTCCCTTGAATAATAGGGTGTCTTGACTTCCAGAAAAAAAAGCCAACTCTTCCAGCCTTGACCACCCTGTACCAAAATACATATAAAAAGTTTATCCTTATCTACTGATTCCTGACAATACTTGTGCTGATCCCTTCTGGTTATTATGGATATTAAGATATAACCATTTATTTCTGTCAAGAAATGCATATCTTTCTATTTTACTATCATTTAAAATCTGTCGATGACCCTAACTGTTTTTAGCCATCCTCTATAAACTATATAACACACGCATCTATTTACATGCACACACGTATACATAAATACCCTTAACCCATACTTATATATACTCATACAGATACAAACACACTTTACAGTAATTGTCGTAGGTAGCGAACTATTCTCCCCTTGTTGAATTTCTAAACTTGGCTGTTTATCTTTCTCATAGCGTCAATTCCTTTGAGAAAGGTATGAATCCAACTATTCTCCCTTCAGCTGTGGCTAAATAGTTGGCTATTTAACATTGCTATGGTAACCAATCTGGAAGAAGAAAAATTCTGAATTCAAACCAGTTATACGACTGGAGAGGGACGGGATTCGCCTGGCTCTTACTACAAAAAGACAATCTACTCTAAGTAGTTTACCAGTGAATAAACCAGTTTATGGAACTAAGAATGAATTAAGATGAAGAGGTCTCCCTCAAAACTGAATTGTTTTAAATTTAATATTATTATTATTCACTCATTAGGGCTTTTCACATTAGCGTTAGCCGATGGGTTTTCACTGGAGTCTGAGTGACAGCAAGTTTCCTCAAGTCTCCAGGACTCTTCTCAGTATTCTGGCTGTTCTCAATAATGCTGTCATTTGGATGGTCTCCACCCGTCCGCCAACTTCCAAGTCCTCTAGTCCCTTTAGTAATCCTTTAGATACTGTTCAAAGCGCACCAATTACAATTGGTATAATTGTCACCTGCATGTTCCACAGTTTTTTTCAATTCCCTAGCAAGGTCGAGGTACTTATCCTTCTTTTCACATTCTTTCAGTTTTATTCTGTGGTCAGCCAGGACAGCAAAGTCGACAATTTTGCAAGTTCTCTTTTTTTTTTTTTGGTGATTATTATTAGGTTTGGTCTTCTGGCCGAGATTAGTTGATCCGTGTATATGTCAAAGTCCCATTAGAGTTTATTGGTGTCATTTTCTAGGACAGATGGTGGGTTGTGCATATACCATTTGTTTGTATGGTCAAATTTAAATTTCCCGCACATCTCCCAGTGGTTCACCTAGCCCACCCAGTCGTATCTAGTCTTATACTCCCGCTGTGCTAATTTGATGCATTCACTTATTATGTGATTGATGGTTTCATCTCCGTCACCGCATAGCTTACAGTTGCTATTTTGTTGCGTCTTATCTATTCACACTTTGATTTGATTGGTTCTTATGGCATTGTTTTGTGCTACTATTAGGAGAGATTCTGTTTCTCTCTTAAAGTTTTCTTCTCTTAATCAGGTCCAGATTTCCTGGTATGAGATTTTGTTTATTAGTCGTTTAAAACGCCCATATAGTTGTTTTTCTTCCCATTTTTGTTTCCTAGTTATTGCCATTCTGTTGTCCATTGTGTTGTCAGTATTGTTTCTGATGGCTGTAAACAGTCCTCCTTCGTGTTTTCCTTTGTAGTCTTCGAGTCTTTGTATCGATGCATCAACTCTGTCTTCGAGGCTGGCAAGTCTTCTTCCTCCCTCTTTTTTTATACATATAATCTGTCAACATCGTCTCGGGGATGTAATGCCTTATGCATGGTCATTAGTTTTCTTGTTCTTTGGTCTCGAGTAGCTTTCTAGTTCTCATGTGATATTCTTTTCGAATTTTGTCTTTCATCTCCACTTGTCTGATGTTGTTAACTTCCAAGATGCCCACGTAGGTTTCATTTTCTTAGAGCATTTTAATCTTTTATTGATTTGATAGTTCCATTCATTCAGTTACATGTCGTTTGCCACTTTTCACTAATAGCATGGCACAATTTTCTATGCTGAATATCCATTCCCATGTCCTGACTGTATATTCTGTGTGTATTAGAGTTTCCAGTTCTTTTTCATTTTTTGCAAATAGCTTAATGTCATCCATGTACATTAGGTGATTGATCTTCTCTTAAGATCTACTAAGTTTGTATCCGGCTGTGCATTTTCTGAGTATGTGGTTAAGTGGCATCATGGCAATTAGGAATAGTAAGGGTGATAGTGCATCTCCTTGAAAAATACCTCTTTGGATCTTTGCTTCAGCTAAGCTTCTTCCTACTGCTGTCAATTCCACTCTTCAGGTTTTCATGGTTTTCTGGATAAAGTTTATGACTTCATAATATTATTATTTATTCCTTATTAGAGTTTTCACATCAGTGTAAGCTGTTGGTCTTTCACTTGATATTGAATGACAGCAAGTCTCCTCAAGTCTCCATGACTCTTCTCAGTATTCTGGCCATTTTCAATAATGCTGTCGTTTGGATGGTCTCCACTCTGCTGCCAACTTCTAAATCTTCCAGGCCCTTTAGTAATCTTTTAGTTACCGTGCCAAAAGCACCAATCACAATTGGTATAATTGTCACCTTCATGTTCCATAGTTTTTTCAATTCTCTAGCAAGGTCAAGATACTTATCACTCTTTTCACATTCTTTCAGTTGTATTTTGTGGTCTGCTGGGACAGCAAAGTCGACAATTTTGTTTTCTTTTTTTTTTGTTGGTTATTCTAAGGTCTGGTCTTCTGGCCGGGATTAGGTTATCCGTTTGTATATCAAAGTCCCACAGGAGTTTGTGCGCGTCATTTTCTAGGACTGGTGCTGGGTTGTGCATATACCATTTGTTGGCATGGTCAAATTTAAATTTCTTGCACATTTCCAAGTGGATTACCTTGCCCACCCAGTCGTGTCTAGCCTTGTACTCCCTCTCTGCCAATTTGCTGCATTCGCTTATTATGGGATTGATGGTTTCATCTCTGTCACCGCATAGTCTGCACTTGCTATTTTGTTGCGTCTTATCTATCCTCACTTTGATATGATTGATTCTTATGGCGCTGTTTTGTGCTGCCATTAGGAGAGATTCTGTTTCTCTCTTAAGGTTTCCTTTTCTTAGCCATGTCCAGGTTTTGTCGTGTGAGATGTTGTTTATTAGTCGTTTAAAACGTCCATGGAGTTGTTTTACTTCTCATTTTTGTTTCCTAATTTTTGTCATTCTGTTATCTATCATGTTGTCAGTATAGTTTCTGATGGCCGTAATCAGTATTTTTCTATGTAGTCTTCGAGTCGTCATATGGATGTGTCAACGTTGTCTTCGATGCTGGCAAGTCCTCTTCCTCCCTCTTTTCTTGGTACATATAATCTGTCCACGTCGTCTCTGGGATGTAACGAGTGGTGCATGGTTTTTAGCTTTCTAGTTCTTTGGTCCATTATTATTATTATTATTATTATACTCGTTTGTGAGTTTTTCATCCCAGCGTTAGCTGATGCTTTTTCTCGGGAGTTTGAGGGATAGCTAGTCTCCTGATGTCTCCAGTACACTTTATATTATCATATCTGATCTTATCAATGCTGGATGGTCTTCAATCGTCCTCTTATTTCTATGTCTTCCTTCTCGTTAATCAATCCTTTTAGAGATTCTTTCGAGTGCACAAATTACTACTGGTCACACCTTCACTTTCATGTTCCATAGTATTTTAGTTCTTCTACACGGTATAGATATTAATCTCTCTTTTCATTTTCTTTTCATTTCTATAATCATCATTAATCTGTTGATAGTTTTTCACACCAGCGTTAGCCAATGGTTTCCCACTGAAGTTTAAGTGAGATTAAGTCTCCTTTAGTGTTTAGGACTCATCTTAGTTTTCTGGCAAATCTTAATAAAGCTGTAGTTTAGATTGTCTCCACTCGTCCTCTTATTCCTAAGCTTCCAGTCCCAGTACCAATCTTTTGGGGACTGTACCAAGAGCACCAATTACAATTGGTATCATTGTCACTTTCCTGTTCCACATTTTTTTTTTCAATTCTTTTGCAAGGTCCAAATACTTATCCTTATTTTTGCTTTCTTTCTATTTTACTTTTTGGTCCACCTAGATCGCCAATTATGCAAATTGTCTTTTTTTGTTAACTATTACTTGGTCTGGTTGTCGGATCTTACATCGACCATAAAAAAAGAAAAGTCTTTTCACGAAACATATACACTATCGATAGACTATTTATATACAGATCAATTTCTGTTCAATAATTCGTCCGATAGGTCACAAAAAATACCATTTTTTACCATTTTTTCGGAAAGTATCCAATTTAATCTTAAAATTTAAACGATTGCTGGTTTTGATCTGATTAGACAAATAGTTCCAAAAATATATTAATCTATAAGCAAAAAAAATCCAATTGATTAGTACACTAAGTTTTTGAAATCGGTTTTGACAGTAAATTTCTTGTCCCAGGAGAAATAATTAGGAATTCCATTAAGTTTTTTGAAAGTTTTAATTGAATCACCACTTATTCTTTTTTTCTTGTAAAGTAGTTAATCTTAATTTCTTTAATGTTTCCCTATGACTGTTATGTTTTACTATTTTCTATTTTTTTTGTCATGCTACTTTGTGTGTCCTCCAATCTCAGTCTTAACTTTAATTCCCATGTCTCGACACTGGCGTCAATATTCCTCACTGGTACAATATTCGAAATGAAGTCTTTATTGAATTTTATTTATTTTTAAAACCACATTTACCTCCCTTGAAATAAACTTTTCTCAGCATCCGATCAATCATTCCACTTGCCTTTTACACAATAGACAAAATATGATTATCAGATATAATGTATCATCTAAGCCAACCCCTGGATTGAAATTCCTCATTTACCCTTTGATTTCCCAGTTGCTTAATTCATAATCAATTTATTATTTGTATCCAATATATATATATATATATATATATATATATATATATATTTAATTCAGGATTATAAATTTATTTCCATCCCGTATTTTCAGTTTCTGGTGTGAACCAAAAACATGAAGAAAAAATTAATACAGGACTTCTTCAGACCCAATGGATAATTAATTAAAATTAAAATTAAAATTAAACCAGAATAAACACATGGGGTGTAGGGGGACGAGATTTAGGAGTTAACTCCTCGTTTTATTGAATTTCCGTTTTATTTTAATTTTTCAAATTTCTTCTGTCAGTTATAATTACGGTAATTTAACTTTTTTATTTATTTGTTTAGTTTATTTTCTTTTCATGTTAAGTTCGATAATTAACTTTTAAGAGAAAAATTAATGCTTATATCAATTTCGATACCATTTAATTAGCTACCCATTTTTAGTGTATATGTTGGATACGTTTTTTTCCTGGTTTCACTATTTATTTCTATGTTTTTAAAATATATATATGTGTGTGTGTGTGTGTGTGTGTGTGTGTGTGTGTGTGTGTGTGTGTGTGTGTATGCGTGTGTGTGTGTGTGTGTGTGTGTGTATTATTCGGTCCAGTTAAACCAGAGTTGGGGGTAATTCCTTCAGGATAAGAAAATCATTCAGGAGCTGAACATTAAGTCCTGTTATGTTTTTCTTCGTGTTTTTGGTTTACACCAGAAACTGAAAAACAGGATGGAAACAAATTCATAATCCTAAATTAACCGGTCTTTGGTTTTTTTCTTATATATATATATATATATATATATATATATATATATAAGTAATATTTTTGCATCTCTAAACTTCTCTCTAGGGTTTTATCTATCAATTATAATTTAATCTAGCCAACGAGACAAAGCTCGTAAGCAATAAAAAAATGTAGTGTTAAGAAAAACGATTTTTCTAACAAAACATCAGTGAAATATGATTACCAAGCATGAATAATGTTTGCATGTTATTTTTCACTTTTTATTTATTTTTACTCATAAAAGATTTTATGCCAAAACGATGACTTCTCTGTGGAAGGACAATCTCAATGCATAAAATAATAGATAAAATAACATCAAGGATAATAATGAAATAAAGACAAATATAGTTTATTTTCTTTTCGACTTTGAAATACAAACTTAGCGATTACTTGTCAATTATCTCCTGTCCTTTGTTGCATAAGTGAAGATTTGCGTTCAAGATAATATACCGCGGGTGCAAAAACAGAATAAAATTTCAGGGAAGAATCAATTTTTATTACCTTTCATTTAATCTTAATACATTATTAAATCGTTTTCATAGATATTTCTATAAGTCTTTATTAAATTCCCAATAACATCGGTTGTTTATTTCGTAAGGGCATAAAAATAAAACTACGTGCTTACGGTTATTGAAGTGCATCACTGCTGGTTTTATCTACTCCACTATATATATATATATATATATATATAGCCGGTAAACGGATGTATGTTAACAATAGTAATTTGTGATTCATAACCGTTTAAAATTTACTTCGCTGCTACTAGCTCCTCGTGGCTGAGGGTTATAGGCTTGGATTGGCGTTTGAGTTAACCGGGTTTCAATCCCAGCTACGGGAAGCTAATATGTCAAGCCACACTGATGAGTTCTAATAGAACGAAACAGATCTGTCTGCGGATGACTATAGAGATATATACTCCCCTAACCCCGTATGGTTGAGTTCTCTAGCGAATGAAGTAATCGTGTTACCATTAGCGTTTATTGCAAGTCTCTTCATATATGAATTGAGGTCCCGGTAGCCGTTAAACAGATGTATGTAAACAATAGTAATTGTGAATCATAACCGTTTAAAATTTACTTCGCTGCTACTGGCTCCTCGTGGCTGAAGGTTAGAGGCTTCAACTGGGTTTCAATCCCAACTACGGGAAGTTAATATGTCTAGCCACACTGATGAGTTCTGATTGAACGAAATATATCTGTCTGTGGATAACTATATATATACATATTTACCAACCCCTCCGCTCGGGCAGGATATGACATAAGGTCAATTTTTAAGCGGAGTTTAACAGGTTTGAATTCAGAGTTTTCCTTCTCCTAGACTAGTTGCCTAACCAAGGCTGAAGAACCTAGTCTGTCCTACTATTTACCCATAGCTGGAGGAAGAATAATGGGATTCATACTAATATTAGTACTATGTGAAACACAATCAGTCTCGTCCAGGATTTGAACTCGTGTCGCCGTGTCCATTTCTTACGACGATAACCATTTCACCAGAGGCACCTCCCAATATATATATATGTATATATATGTGTGTGTGTGTGTGTGTGGTTGGTTAATAAATTAGGTCTCGAACAATGTAAAACTAGTTTTATACCAGACATATTAATGAAAGTGCTATCAAAAGGAAATATGGGAGTTGAATCATAAATAAGGTCTCCAGATCTTATAAAATGTCTTAAACTAGAAAGATCAATGAAATTAATATTAAAATGAATTAATCTTCAAAATTATATTTTACAACATTCCTGTTCCTTTTTCTGAATATCTTATCCACTTTTTTATCTCATTCCTGAAGATCGTTCCTGTCTTAATTTTGACCCAAAACTTTACTTTGACACTGGATAAAAAATACTGACCTTCTATTTTCGGGAACAACCTGAAGATGCCAACTCTTGGATTAATGGAAATTGTGTCCCAAGGGGATAATTCATTCTGAATGACATAAGTTTATTTTTGCGTTATTCGTAACTCAGAGGCAGTATTCAAGATTAGTAAACTAAATATCGTCACACGTCGAAGAGAAACTAAAATATATGAACAGGATCTCATATAATTCAAAATGTATGTTCGAAGATGTTTTTACCTGTACTATAAGGTTTGGTTTGGTGTCTTTGTTTAATGACATATCAACTTTCGTGGGTTATTTGATGCTAAAACCATTCTTGTAAAAGAACAGTAGTGTAACTGCATAACTCACAATCAGAAGGATGAGGTTGTTAAAACCTTTTCTGAGGGTATTAGTCTGTAAATGATCGTAATAGCCTGACTGGAGTTTGAACTCGCTCACGACGTAGTCACAATCCAGCATTTCAGTCAGTGTGCTTCGTGGACTGCCGCCCCCGTACTATTAGGAACACCACTCTTGTATTTGTAGTGTGTTTTTATCTTGTTTGTTTGATTCCACGGTACTTGTTCTGTTGTTATGACTCTCCCAATAGTTTTTGTTTTCTCTTGTACATTCCAAAACACGGCCCATTCCTCAATTGATTCCAATATCCTGAATATTTCCTCTGTTTCTTTTTTTTCGGATCATTTTTATTGCTGCCATTTTCTTCTTATTTTCCAACCAATTCGAACACACCAATAACCTTTAAAATAGTTTTAGGATTAAAATGTCATTATGAAAAAATATTAGTAAACCTGCATCTTTAAATTATCTAAATTTCTTCTATTACTAAAGTTTATTTTAAAATACATTATTTTAACTGCTTTTTTACCGCAGAATTCCGAATGTTTATTTTACTAAATGATATTGAGGGATATTTATTGTAAAAAGAAGAGACACGTAAATATTAGGCAAAGGAAATTTTAGGTGTATTGAATATGTAAAAATATGTCAAACTTTCAAAGTAAACACAAAAATACGTAAATACGGCTTTGGCTTCACGAACAAGGATACATGATGATATTCGTCTTGCTAAGGGATGGAAATGATTAATAAGGCCTATGAGAGATAGGCGGGACTAAACACAGTGATTGCAGGGGAAGGTGAAGGAATTGATGGCTAGAGTTAAAGAACTGCCGTTTTTGCGGTTCTGTCTTTGGACTCTACGTCCAAACGAAGGTAAAAAGCTGTTCTCGAAGTGTATGGTAGCTTTGGTAAAGGCTTGCCGCCAATGTCGTGTCTTGGCAGATGGAGCTATCTGTAGTTATCTTACAAAATAGATTAGCCCTTTTCAGTCATTCTAGAACCGTTTTCGTAGTACTCCAACGAAACAGAGATTATTGGACAGTTCTGGAATTCTATAATGTTGGGTGGGGGCGGTGGTCCTCCAATCTAGAATAAATATAATGAACTAAAAGGATATTTAAATGTGTTTTTAAGGACAATTTAAAGACAAATGATAAGAAAAGGATATGTACAATTAAAAATATTTCGGACTGGAAAAAAAACCTTAAACTGGAATCCATCTTTAAAAGTACAGAGTTTATATAGATCCTAGACATAAGAATAAGCTATCTGACATGATATCTAAGCGTACTTATAATTGATAGCTACCAAGAAGGGTTGTTTTTGGAGGTGCCCGTGGTGTAGTCGTTATCGTCGTAGGAAATGGACACGGCGACACGAGTTCAAATCCTGGACGAGACTGATTGCATTTCACATAGCACTAATACACTTGGGAAAGGTATGAATCCAATTATTCTCCCTCCAACTATTGGTAAATAGTAGGACAGACTAGGTTCTTCGGCCTCGGTTAGGCAACTAGTCTAGGAGAAGGAAAACTCTGAATTCAAACCTGTTAAACTCCGCTTAAAAATTGACCTTGTGTCATATCCTGCTCGAGCGGAGGGGTTGGTAAATAGTACCAAGAAGGTTTGTAATTATTGAACTCTTTGAACTTGTAGGACCGAGAATACGGGCTGAGTGCTATTTTTCTAAAGATCGTAAACCCTTATTCCAGACTGAATGAGACTTTACTAGTCACCTAAATCCAAACTATTTTAAGCTGAGTAATCAGTCGAGCTTAAAGATATGGTATTTTATTAATAAAATGTTTGATATAGCAACCATTGATATTTCTTTTAATGTAAAGATAGGATACCCTTAGGCAAAGATGTCTTCATTGTGTGACGAAATTTGAAAGTATCTATGTTCGATATTTGAGAATTTTATGAGTTCAGGTGCTGAGGCTTATGGCTAAGGGTTCAAATTATTTAAGTATAGGTAAGCCTTGACTTGAATATGATGTAAGTAAAGTTGGCGACCGTAGTCGAGGGCTACTCGAAAGTTCTCTTTTCAAAAGCTACTAGAGGAGAGCACTACTCCTTTCCCTGGATTGCTTCACTTTAAATTTGAAACATACTTTATAATGCTGAGTTCTAAGCAAGGAGGTATCAAGTACCATTTTCTAAGTCTTTCGTATAACTCGATCTGAGATTGGACCTAGGTGCGATGACAATGAAGGAGATTGGTCTCCTTGGCCATTGGCAAACACTCTACCACTAAGCCAATAGGACTTGAAGACATAAGTATAAAAAAGACAGAGTATGTCCCTTATGAGAACGGGAAAGAATCCTCCTCATATACTGCATGCAATACGGAAAGCGTTTTGAAATGCGATGGCTCATTGTCAAAAAACATTACTCGCTACCATTTCAGTTAAATTCCAAAATTTACGAGTTAATACTGTTATATTTCAGACAGCGAATTCGATTTAGTGTCGTGAGACAACTACCTGGATTTCAACCCTTTCTTACTTCGATATTATTTATTCTTGCATTTTTTTTATGAGAATGCCACTGTTCATCTATTGATATAATTTGCTATTCAACAGTCGATGGTAGTTGCACGAAAGGAAGAAAAGCAACCAGGAACACTTTCTGTGTGCGGGTAAAGAAATAAAATCGATGACGTCATAACCGTTATGGTTAAAATTTAAAACCAGTTGCTTCTTTTTAGAAATGCTATAAACGGACATTTCAGATGTTGCATAATTGTTTACGAAGTTTATCAAAAATAAAGGCTCTAAGTTACAATAACAATTCGTATGTGTGCGTGTGTGTATGCGTGTGTGTATTTGTGTGTGTGTGTGTGTGTGTGTATGCGTGTGTCAATGCGTGTGTCAATGCGTCTGTGTGTGCGTGTGTGTATGCATGTGTGTGTGTGTGTATATTTGTATTTGTGTGTATGTGTATGTGTGTATCTGTGTGTGTGTGTATGAGTATGCGTGTTTGTATGCGTGTGTGTGTGTATACGCGTGCGCGCATGCGCGTGTGTGTGTGTTAAGAGAATGAGGGGTGTTAAATTCAGTGTGGATAAAAAAAATGACAACACCTGAAATATGTTTAATTAATTCACGATTTAATGTATGGGTGGTTTAGCTAGATCACACCAATTTACCACAAAAGCACATCACGTAGCGTAATGCTAGGTAGATGAGTATATCATTCGCTTCTCACCGTGTGTCTCGTACTTCTGGTTCGGTGCTTAAACTAAGCTAAGCTTAG
This sequence comes from Sepioteuthis lessoniana, assembly GCA_963585895.1. Classification (NCBI taxonomy): domain Eukaryota; kingdom Metazoa; phylum Mollusca; class Cephalopoda; order Myopsida; family Loliginidae; genus Sepioteuthis; species Sepioteuthis lessoniana. Next base: position 18,285,995 of record OY757933.1, read on the forward strand.
TAAACGACTACTGTAAATAATCCTATATACATATCGATATCAGGTTCAAATATGAACGGTATGTCACGTGAAATTGGATGCTGTCTATATATTGTCACCACGTGAAAATAGGAATCTTCAGAATGTTGCTTGCCCAGTCAGTTGGGGCTGTAGAATACACCGACTGGTTTTCTGTAGAGGGGCAAGAACCCCCGCCACACTTGAGTGTCCTGGATATGACACAAAACAATCTCATGTAATGTCCCTGTAATGCTGGAGCTTTGGGAAATGCGGAGTACCCCTTCATTGCCATCGCACCTAGGTCCACTCTAGCCGGGAGTAGTAACACTGGATAGGGTTCTAGCTATGTTGCCCCTTAAATAAACCCCGATCAGGTGCTAAAAGTAAACTATGTACATGTGCTAATCTGAATTGCTTGAAATGGAACTGTTTTGACATTTAAACTGTGTACTTATGCGAAACTGCATTGCATGAAAGGGAACTGTTTTTGCATGCTAAACAGTATTGTTTGAAATAGAAATGTTTTTGATATTGAAACTGTACTTAAGTTAAACTGAATTGTTTGAAATAGAACAGTTTTGATATTTAACTGTGTGTAAACAAAAAACTATATTCATACTAAACTGAATTACTTTGAAATGAAACTGTTTGGCTAAACTAAATTGCTTGAAATAGAAGAGTTTCTGACAATTAAACTGTGTACTTATGCTAAACTGAATTGCTTTAAATAGAACTGTTTATTTGTATAAAAATAGATTTAGCATTAAATAACCTACAAAAGTTGATATGCCATAAAACTCAAACAAGTAAACAAACAATCAGAGTCTTGCAATTTTCTTTCCTTTCAGTATTATATAGTTGATTCATTTAAGTCTCTGTATCAGCCATTTGACATTTGGATGAAATGAAATTAAAAAGGCACTATATTTTTTCGCAAGTTCTGTCTGCTTCAGAAGGAGCCATCTTCAAGGCTATGAACATTGAATTGACAAACATAATAAGGAGTTTGAGAATTAATTTTTTTATTTATTGCGGACTTTTTGTCCTCATCTTGGTAGTTTTTTGTGTTGTTTTTTCTTTCACTACGTTTCGGCCAAATTTCACCTCTGGCCTTCTTCAGGTGATTTTACCGCGACCTCGGATAGGAATGCTGAGTCTTGTAACCGTATCCCCAGAAGATAGCGGTTTCAAATCCTACATAAGCCAGCCAGAGGTTTACTTGGTCAAAAACGTGGTGCGATAGACAACAACTATGGAAGGCAGTAATTACTGGGGATACGGTTACAAGACTCATCATTCCTATCCGAGGTCGCAGTAAATCACCTGAAGAAGGCCAGAGGTGAAATTTGGCCGAAACGTAGTGAAAGAAGAAAAACCACAAAAAACTACCAAGATGAGAACAAAAAGTCCGCAATAAATAAAAAAAATTAATTCTCAGATTAAGAAGCCTCATCTCAAAATGATTCCAATTAAAGACAAACATAATAAGGAGTTGTTATGTTTTATAAAAAGGATTGGAGGAAAAAGACTCGGAGGAGAATTCAAAGAAGAAATTTACTGGAAGTAAGAGGAAAAATTGGGAAGGAAAAGTTAAAGGGACTTCAGAACGCGGCAAGTGGAAGTGATCTTATCTAAGGAAGTTTTGTTAATCGTTTTATATACAGCTTTTTTACAATGATTCTTTTTTCTTTGTGTAATACGGAGTTGATTTCCGTTGGAATTTTTCTGCAGTTGGAGAAGCACAAATGCGTTTTGTTTTTTTTTGTGTTTCAGAGATGGAACTATTGTCAGATAGATGAAGTGCTAAACATCCTAATATATATATATATATATGTGTGTGTGTGTGTGTGTGTGCAAAGAAAAGGTAAAATGTCAGAAAAATATGTTTGATGGTTTGTTTATTTGCCAACTTGTTTCGACTTCAATCTTGCTTCTTTTTTTTTTTTTTGAATGCAAAGTGTTTTATCGAAATTATTATAGTATAAGAAATAATTATGAGAGATAAATTTTGATTCAATTAGAGGACTTAATAAGGGCTTGTAGATCTTGCTATGTGAAAAAAAACCCAGACCAATACAGGTTGATATGTTAAAATTACGTCATGTCATGTGATGGAATCTTTTGTAGAATAAATGGCATTTTGTGGTTTCAGAAACGGATTTGTGACATTATATTGCTTTGAATGCTTTGAGAGAGGGGGGCTAATTTTTAGCGTCAATTGTGAATTCTTTTAATATAATATTTCCTATAGATAGTGAAATTTTGAAAAAAAAAACCTTGTGGTTTTGGTATTGTGTTGTGCTGTGCAATTTCTTCCTATATATATATATATATATATATATATATATATATATATATATATATATATATATATATATATATATATCGGATAAGTCTGTGAATGACTGGATAAAAAGAGTTACAAATAAGTTTTATATCTTTAAATTGAGTGAAAATTTTGTTGGGTAAGAAAAGATAAAATTAGTTAGATTTAATGTAGCTGTTTCCATTTGAATAACTTAGTTGATATATTTTGTGTGTGTAGAAGATCTTTATGTCACTATCGGAGAGAGAAAAGATCTTTGTGTCACTATGACAGAGAGAAAAGATCTTTTTGTCATTATAGGAAAGAGAAAAGATCCTTGTGTCACTATGGGAGAGAGAAAAGATCTTTGTGTCACTATGGGAGAGAGAAAAGATCTTTGTGTCACTATAAGAAAGAGAAAAGATCTTTGTGTCAATATGGGACAGAGAAAAAGATCTTTGTGTCACTATGGGAGAGAGAAAAGATCTTTTTTTCACTATGGGAAAGTGAAAAGATCTTTTTGTCACTATGAGAAAGAGGAAATATCTTTGTGTCACTATGAGAGAGAGAAAAGATCTTTTTGTCACTATAGGAAAGAGAAAAGATCTTTGTGTCACTATGGGAGAGAGAAAAGATCTTTTTGTCACTATGGGAAAGAGAAAATACCGTTGTGTCACTATGAGAGAGAGAAAAGATCTTTGTGTCACTATAGGAAAGAGAAAAGATCTTTTTGTCACTATGGGAGAGAGAAAAGATCTTTTTTTCACTATGGGAAAGAGAAAAGGTCTTTTTGTCACTATGGGAAAAAATAAAGATCTTTTTGTCACTATGGGAAAGGGAAATATCTTTGTGTCACTATGAGAGAGAGAAAAGATCTTTTTGTCACTATAGGAAAGAGAAAAGATCTTTGTGTCAATATGGGACAGAAAAAAGATCTTTGTGTCAATATGGGAGAGAGTAAAGATCTTTATGTCACTATGGGAAAGAGAAAAGATCTGTTTGTCACTATGGGAGATAAAAAAGATCTTTTTGTCACTATGGGAGAGAGAAATAATCTTTTTGTCACTATGGTAAAGAGAAAAAATCTTTTTGTCACTATGGGAAAGAGAAAATATCTTTGTGTCACTGTGAGAGAGAGAGAAGAGATCTTTATGTCACTATGGAAAAGAGAAAATATCTTTGTGTCACTATGGGAGAAAGAAAAGATCTTTTTGTCACTACAGGAGAGAGAAAAGATCTTTTTGTCACTATCGGAGAGAGAAAAGATCTTTTTGTCATTATGGGAAAGAGGAAATATCTTTTTATCACTATGGGAAAGAGAAAGGATCTTTTTGTCACTATGGGAGAAAAAAAAGATCTTTTTGTCACTAAGGGAGAGAGAAAAGATCTTTTTGTCACTATGGGAAAGAGAAAAGATCTTTTTGTCACTATGGGAGATAAAAAAGATCTTTGTGTCACTATGGAAGAGAGAAAAGATCTTTTTGTCACTATGGGAAAGAGAAAAGATCTTTTTGTCACTATGGGAAAGAGAAAATATCTTTGTGCCACTATGAGAAAGAGAAAAGATCTTTTTGTCGCTATGGGAGAGAGAAAAGATCTTTTTGTCACTATGGGAAAGCGAAAAGATCTTTTTGTCACTATAGGAGAGAGAAAAGATCTTTTTGTCACTATAGGAGAGAGAAAAGATCTTTGTGTCACTATCGGAGAAAGAAAAGATTTTTTGTCACTATAGGAGAGAGAAAAGATCTTTTTGTCACTATGGGAAAGAGAAAATATCTTTTTATCACTATGGGAAAGAGAAAAGATCTTTGTGTCACTATGGTAAAGAGAAAAGGTCTTTTTGTCCCTATAGGAAAGAGAAACGATCTTTTTATCACTATTGGTGAGAGAAAAGATCTTTTTGTCACTCTGGGAAAGAGAAAAGATCTTTTTATCACTCTGGGATAGAGAAAATATCTTTGTGTCACTATGTGAAAGAGAAAAGATCTTTTTATCACTATGGGAAAAAAAGATCTTTTTATCACTATGGGAAAGAGAAAAGATCTTTTTATCACTATGGGAAAGAGAAAAGATTTTTTTATCACTATGGGATAGAGAAAAGATCTTTTTATCACTACGGGAAAGAGAAAAGATCTTTTTATCACTATGGGAGAGAAAAAAGATCTTTTTATCACTATGGGAAAGTGAAAAGATCTTTTTATCACTATGGGTGAGAGAAAAGATCTTTTTATCACTATGGGAAAGAGAAAATATCGTTGTGTCACTATGAGAGAGAGAAAAGATCTTTGTGTCACTATGGGAGAGAGAAAAGATCTTTTTGTCACTATGGGAAAGAGAAAAGATCTTTTTATCACTATGGGAGAGAGAAAAGATCTTTTTGTCACTATGGGAAAGAGAAAAGATCTTTTTATCACTATGGGAGAGAGAAAAGATCTTTTTATCACTATGGGAGAGAGAAAAGATCTTTTTATCACTATGGGAAAGAGAAAATATCGTTGTGTCACTATGAGAGAGAGAAAAGATCTTTGTGTCACTATGGGAGAGAGAAAAGATCTTTTTGTTACTATGGGAAAGAGAAAGATCTTTTTATCACTATGGGAAAGAGAAAAGATCTTTTTATCACTATGGGAGAGAGAAAAGATCTTTTTGTCACTATGGGAAAGAGAAAAGATCTTTTTATCACTATGGGAGAGAGAAAAGATCTTTTTGTCACTATGGGAAAGAGAAAAGATCTTTTTATCACTATGGGAGAGAGAAAAGATCTTTTTATCACTATAGGAAAGAGAAACGATCTTTTTATCACTATGGGAAAGAGAAAAGATCTTTTTATCACTATGGGAAAGAGAAAAGATCTTTTTATCACTATGGGAGAGAGAAAAGATCTTTTTATCACTATAGGAAAGAGAAACGATCTTTTTATCACTATGGGAAAGAGAAAAGATCTTTTTATCACTATGGGAGAGAGAAAAGATCTTTTTGTCACTATGGGAAAGAGAAAAGATCTTTTTATCACTATGGGAAAGAGAAAAGATCTTTTTATCACTATGGGAAAGAGAAAATTTATTTTTATCACTATGGGAGAGAGAAAGTATATTTATGCGTTAAAATGTAAGTGTATGCAAGTAGAGTATTCGCCAATAATAGACAGATTGAATAAGCAGTACGAATAAATCTACTTAAACATTATTTTCATTCCATTTACAATAATCAAGTGATATTGAAATTAAATGCGGTCTGGAAGAAACAAAATATTAGATTTTCACTCAAACATCGAAAGTTTCGGTAGATTACAGAATAAATGTATAAACGTACGAAAGATGAATTTATCTTAATAAAAACGATTAACGAAGGCTCGAAACTAGATTTTAAGAATTGATGATTCATCTATGATTATAATTGGTTAAAATATATTTTAGCAATCCAAGAGGGAAAATATTTCTTTATTATTACAGGGTTTGATCCTTGAAATTTTTCGAGGCAAGTCAAATATTTTCATCTGAGAATCTCAAAAAAAATCTTGAAACTGGGGTGTAAATTTTGATTGGTCAGTAAAGGTAAAATTACAGACACAAAAATTACATTTTCTGAAATCAATTTTTTGCACCAAATATTAATCATCTTTTTTGGAAATAAGTAAAAATGTGCTTTAATCAAAGAGGCGAAACCTCCACAGAAAACGGTAGTTCTCTGAAACTAATAGACAAATTCATCAACCTAGGAAGCAGTGTCTCATCAACTGAGACTGACATCAACACGCGACTTGCAAAGGCATGGACAGCTATCGATAGCCTATCGGTCATATGGAAGTCAGACCTGACTGATAAAATGAAACCCATTTTTTTTCAAGCAGCGGTCGTGTCGATACTGCTGTATGGATGCACTACATGGACGCTAACTAAATGCATGGAGAAAAAGCTTGACGGCAACTACACAAGAATGCTGCAAGCAATATTGAAGAAGTCCTGGAGGCAGCACCCCACAAAGCAGTAGTTGTACAGCCTCTTTACAACCATCACGAAAACTATCCAAGTAGGAAGAACCCGACATGTGAGACGCTGCTAGGAAAGTAGATATGAACTTATGAACTAGGAACCCCCTCTCATGGACGAGCAAAGGCAGGACGTCCAGCTAGGACCTACATACAACAGCTCTGTGCCGATACAGGATGTAGCCTTGAAGACCTATCGGAAGCGAAGGACGACAGAAGGGGTGGCGGGAGAGGGTCAGAGAGATCCGTGCTGGTGGCACGACATGATGACGATGACGATGATATATATATATATATATATATAAACAATTTTTGAATATAATTTTGGTGTGTAATTTTTTTTAAATACTGATTTTGTTAACTTTTAATCAGAGTTTTCAGTTTATATTCATGTTTAGGATTTTTTACATTGCCTTTGGAAACAAGTCTCCTATACAAACAGACAAGCGTCCGAACAGACGCTAAATCACAAATTAAGAACAAATGGTTCTGTGACGAAAAGGCATAATTACGAATTGTCACATCATCTTTAAAAGCAAAGGTGGAGGAGAGCTTGGGTACCAAAGCTAGTATATAAATAACATTAGTTACATATAAACGGGAACTTCTGTCAAAGATCAATAATTTTCTGCCAAAGATCAGAACGTTTTACTTATTGGCATATATACCAAATTATAATGATAGAATTTTAAAATTATGAAAGCACATATAAAATAAAAATTTTATTAATTTACAAATTCATTTTCATATAGACGAACTCAAATTTAAAAATATTGGCCAAACATAAATAATAATAATAATAATAATAATAATAATAATAATAATAATAATAATAACAAAAATAAATAAATATTTGAATAATTTATTTCTTGTTGTTAAGTTCCTCTGTATTAATTTCAAGTTTTTATCCAAATTTTTGAACTATTTTCAATTTATCAATAAAATTGTGTTGTGATTAAATTGAGAATTTCTGTTGTCATGGCAACACAAGACATCTTAGTGGCATCTATTATTGTTCTACTCATTTTTTTTTCACACCAGAGTAGCTGGTCTTTCATTGGAGTCTGAGTGACAGCAAATCTTCTCTGGTCTCCAGGACTCTTCTCAGTATTTTGGCCGATTTCAACAATACTGTAGTTTGAATACTACCGATTCTTCCTATGATTTTCAATTATTCTAACCCTTTTATAAGTTTTGGGGGATTGTTTCAAGCGTCCTAACAACAAATCATATCCCCGTCACGTTTATGTTCCACAGCTTTTGTTCCCTGGCAAGGTCCAAGTATTTATCTATCTTTTCGCTTTTATTTTCACTCCGTGGTTGGCTGGATCGGGTAAATGCACTAGACAGCAAATTCTCTTTATTGTTTGTAAATCAGCTCTAGGTCTGGTCTTCTAGCCGGAAATAGGTGATCCGTTTTTATGTCAGAGGATTTCATAATTTTCATATCCGAGGACCAATTCTGGTTTGGGTTTATATTATTTCCTATCATATTATTTCGACTCCTTCTTGAGTTTTTCACCCCAGGGTTAGCCGATGGGTTCTTGCTGGAGTTTGAGTGACTCCTCAGCAGTAAAGCAGTTGGTGTATTCTACAACCCCAGCGTTTGTTACATTCGTTTATTACTTAACTCTTTTGAGACTTTTTCACACCAACGTTAGCTGACGGTTTTTCACTTGAGTTTTAATGACAGCAAGTCTCCTCAAATCTCTAGGACTCTTCTTAATATTCTGGTCGATCTAAATAAAGTTTTAGTTCAGATGGTTTCCACTCATTCATTTATTTCCAAGTCATCCAGTCCCTGTCCTGATATCAATCCTTTGGTGACTGTACTAACAGCACCAATTACAACTGGTATCACCATCACTTTCATGTTCCACAGTTTTTTCTTTTCTTTAGGAAGGTCCAGGTACTTATGCTTCTTTTTTCACTTTCTTTCAATTTTACTCCATGGTCAGCCAGGACCGCAAAGTCAACAATTCAATAGGTTCTCTTTTTCTTCAGTCTTGTCGCTTGGCTGATATTTGGTGATCCATTTGTACTTCAAAATCTCGGGGGTTTCTTGCGTCTCATTTTCTCGGACGAATCCTGCGTTGTGCATATACCATTTAATCGTATGGTCAAACTTCAATTTCTTGCATAATTCCCTGAGGATCACCATACCCACGTAGTCGTGTCTAGTCTTATACTCTTTCTGTGCTAATTTGCTGAATCCATCTATTATGTGATTGATCGTTTCGTCTCTATCACCACGTTTCAACATTTACTATTTTGTTACGTCTTATCTATTCTTGCTTTGATATAGTTGGTCCTCATGGCGTTGTTTTTTGCTGCTATTAGAAGAGATTCAGTTTCTCTCTTCTGGTTTCCCTTCCTTAGCTATGTCCACGTTTTCTCGTGTGAGATGTTGCTCGTCTATCGCTTAAAATGTCCATAGAATTGTTTTTCTTCCAATTTTTGCTTTCTAGTTATTTTTTTTCTATTGATCCTTGTGATGTCAGTATTATTTCTGGTGGCTGTTGTCAGTTTTCCTCTGCGCTTTTCTATGTAGTCTTCGAGTTGTTGTGTTATGCATCAACACTATCTTCAATGCTTGCATGTCCTCTTTTCTCCATCTTTTCTTGACACATATAGTCTGTCGACGTCGTCTCTGAGATGTAAGGCCTTATGAATCATCGTTAGTTTTCTTGTTCTCTTGTTCCTTTGTTAAAGTTCCTCTCTGGCCGATTTCAAAATCGGCCCTGAGTATCTTCGGAGGGGGGGCAGCCCGGGTATTTATCCCTTTTATAAGATTTCTACTATTCAGTTTGGTTTCGAATAGATTTCTCGTTCTCCTGAGATATAATTTTTTTCTTTCATCTCCACTTGTTTAGTATTATTATTATTATTATACTCCTTTAGAGGTTTTCACATCAGTGCTACCTGATGGCTTTACACTAGAGTTTAAGTGACAGCAAGTCTCCTCAAGTCGACAGGACTCGTCTCAAGATTCTGGCCGTTCTTAGCAATGCTGTCGTTTGGATAGTCTCTACCCGTCCGCCAATTTCAGTCTTCCAGGCCTTTTAATAATCCTTTAGTTACTGTGCCTAACGCACCAATCACAATTGGCACAATCGTTACTCTCATGTTCCATAGCTTTTTCAATTCTCTAGCAAGGTCGAGGTACTTATCTTTCTTTTCACTTTCCTTCAGATTTATTCTGTGGTCCGCCGGGACAGCAAAGTCGACAATTTTGCAAATTTTCTTCTTTTTTGTTGATTATTATGAGGTCTGGTCTTCTGGCCGGGATTAGGTGATCCGTGTGTATGTCAAAGTCCTATAGGAGTTTATGCGTGTCATTTTCTAGGACAGGTGCTGGGTTGTGCATAGACCATTTGTTAGTATGGTCAAATTTGAATTTCCTGCACATTTCCCAGTGGATCACCTTGCCCACCCAGTCGTGTCTCGCCTTATTGGAGGTATGACTAAGGGATAATAATGTTTTATCCTTGAAACTACCCTTGACCCCTAAGTCATCATCTGATGAAGTGTTTTTAATTGCACATGTGTTGTTTTTATGACAAAATGATGATGTCAAATGTATTGGAAAGTCAAGAGAATATACCCTACTTAGCAAGTTCAAATGACTATTCTCTAAATTGGTAATCCGTTGCAACAAAATAACCTTGTGTATTACTGGTAGATCCTAACTCTAGATCTCTTATTGGGTAGAGTGTTCGTCTGTGGCCCGGGAGACCGGGGTTCAGTCCCAGGCTGAGTCATACCAAATACTAAATAAACGGTACTTGATATCTCCTTGCTTAACACGAAGTTATATATCAAGAGTAAAGTGAAGCACTACAGGGAAAGGAGTAGCGCACTCCTATACATCTTGATGTTGTAGCTATCAGAAAGGGAGCCCTCCAATCCCCCTCGACTACGCTCACCAACTTTACTTTTTATATATAAAGAGAGAGAGAGAGAGAGAGAGAGAGAGAGAGAGAGAGAGAGAGAGAGAGAGAGAGAATTACACACACTGTGATAGTGAAAGTGAGAAATAATACAGACAAAAATGATGAACGAAAAAAACAAAATTTACAAGAAAGAGTTGGATAAAAAATCGGCTAGTATATCCCGGTAAGAACAGAATAAAAAGTAAAATAATCATTACCGCCATCATTTTTAGTTGGTTGTTCTTTTTTGCGGGTGGTGGGGGTTAACCACTTAATTCTTGCTTAAGTGATCGTACCTTTGGGTCAAGTAGAACTGTCCACTCATTCCATAATGAATCTTATTTTTAGTTATTTGAAACCACACAGCTGTGTGTAAATTATTGATATTTGATAAGAATATTTGATTAATAGAATTACTATTGTTAAATAGCAATACTTAAAACCATCTTGCCCAATCGGTTGGGGCTGTAGAATACACCAACTGCTTCTCTGCAGAGGTGTAAGACCCACCCCCAACGAGTGTCCTGCATATGACACTAAACAATCTGATGGTGAGGTTCCAGTAATGCTAGAGCTCTGGGAAATGCGGAGTACCCCTTCATTGCCATCACTCCCAGGTTCACTCTGTAGCACCTGATAAAGGTCCTATCTATGGGTTAAATAGAACTAATCCGTGGTTTCTTGATTTTACTGTTCTGTTGTTTTTGGGTGGGAGGTGAATTTAAACAGCGTATTTATGCTAAACTAAATTGTTTAAAATAGAACTTGAAATTTAAATTGCGGACTTATGCTAAACCGAATTGTTTGAAATAGAACTGTTTTGACATTTAACTGGTATTAAAGAAAATCTATACTTATACTAAACTGAATTAGCTGAATTAGAATTATTTGACAAAACTAAGTAGCTTGAAATAGAAATGTTTTTGACAATTAAACTTTGTACTCATGCTAAACTTAATTTTTTGAGATAGAACACTCTCTTTGCATAAAAATGGATTTGGCGTTAAATAACTTACAAAGGTTGATTTGCCATAAAACCTAAACAAACAAACAAACAAGTGAAACCCTCTAATGTGTGTGCAACCAAAATGATTTATATAGAATAAACTCATTAGTATTCTATAAGTGAAAGTAAAAGTGTTCGCCAATGGCACGAAAGACCGGGAGTCAAAAAATGGTACTTGATGCCGCCTTACTTAATACTAAGCATTATAAGTTAAGGATCAAAGGTAAAGTGGAGCAATCCAAGGAATGGAGCAGCGCTCACTCCTACACCTCGGTGTAGTAGCTATTGAAAAAGGAGCCTTCGTGTCACCCTCGACAACTGTCGACAATGTTACCGACTTACTTACTTTTACTCGTATTTGATAGCAATACTTGAAACTATTTAACAGCGTGCAAAAGATGAACTCTAACAGTTTGTTTAAAAACAGATATACCTCCAAACATGCGACTTATATATATATATATATATATATATATATATATATATATATATATATATATACCATTCCTATCGTTTATATCTCTGGTGAAGGGTATTCGCGACTGCAACCAGTCCATGTAAAGAGCTGATATAAGCTTTTACTGGTCGGCTAACACCGGCATGTCAAAACAGAAAGTGGTTTATGGGTTTTTCCTTGCTTCTTCAATAGTACCTAGCAAGTTTTCTTCATCTTAAACTGATTGTGAGATGGGAAGGAAGTTAGCCTACAGCTGCTGTTTTGTGGGAGTGACGACATCTTCTGTATAATAAAACATTAATTCACCGTGATTTTTTTCTGGTCATAAATAAAATTAGTTTCTTCTTTATTCATAGCAGTCCACCATCTCATTTATGTAAAGCAATTTTCTCTCGCAGGATTCATGGGAAATCCACGTGTTATATAACATATGACATGGATTTTCGGTCTGTTCCTAGTGACTCTGTGTGCTTTGACAAGCTGTCACGTTGTGATTAGTAAACAGGCTGGTGGCAGCGTGTCGGGGCAGTCAGGTAAAACAGGTGTGTAACCGGAAGGAGACCACGTGATAACCACGCGGTCAGATTTAGACAGAAGGCAGAGAATCGAGTCTAGCCAGGGACACGCGGCCGATCAGAGGCGTCTCGGACGCAAAGGAGTGCAAGCATTGGAACCCCCTGGCTCCCGGAAGAAGATATGGAACAAGAAGTCCTTTCTCTGAGTATATGTCTCTCCATCTATCTCTCAAACTTACACCAAACTGTTGTGCCTCTTTTGAGAATAAAATGTTTTTATAAAGAAGTATTTCATTCGACCATTAATTACTATACAACACACGGAACAAAAATATCCAGGGAAGCTATTTCAGAAAAGGTGACTGGCAGTTTTATTACATATAAATCCCATAGTTAATTTTACTTATATCATCATCATCATCATCATGTCGTGCCGCCAGCACGGATATCCCTGACATTCTCTCGCCACTTCTCCCTATCATTCATCGCCTCTGGCAGGTCTTCAAGGTTACATCCTGTGTCCTCACATAGCTGCTGTATGTAAGTTCGAGCTGATCGTCCTGCTTTTGCTTGGTCATATATGGGGGTCCATAGGAGTACATCACTTATGAGCTCGTCCTTGCTTCTCCAGCAGTGTCCTGCGTGTCTGGTTCGTCTAGTTTGTATAGTTTTCGTGACGGGAGGCAAGTGGCCGTATAGTTGGTGTCTCGTGGGGTGTTGTCGCCAGGACTTAAAATATTCTATAACAATAATAATTAATAAACTAATACTTGATATTTAATTCTTTCGAAATAAAAGATTAATAATTAGTTGTATATTCTGTTTTTATATCGGTTAACTTTTATCAAGGAATCTCCGTAGCTTTTTTAACTTTTTCCTTTTCAGCCTTTACATGGATGTTTTTGGAGATTTTCAGAAGTTCAAAGCTCACGGGATCTTTAGGGTTCATCAAATTTTCACTAAACCAATTTACATTGACTTATGTTCTCAACTAATTTGTGAAGATAAATGAATTTAGCACTGATCATTCAATCGAACTTAATTACAGTGCTTGATCTGAAGAATCAACATCTATAGAACAGAATAAACTGATTGAGATGGAATCAAGAAGAATATATCCCTTAGCTGAGAGGAGGATGTGTAGAAGAATATCCCACTCGGCTATGGGGAGGGTCTGTGGATGAGCATAAGGTGTCAACAGAGGAAACACAAGCAGAATTATTATATAGATAAGTGAAGAATACAAGAAACTATTTTCAGTGTGGATGTTTCTATCATGTCTGCACCTCAGATTTAATAATATTTTCCAATAGGTTTGTTTGTTTTTTGTTGTTTTTTTTTTTATTGCAGTAGGGACGAAAATAAATAATTTGCTTGTATTTCCAACTCTTGTGCATCCCATATAATTATCAATAAGCAAAGTAGAATTCCTCAAGATAGAGTTTCAAGCACTGTAAATGTTGTCTTTGGTATCTATTGATGGACATAGCAATGCTTTAGCATATTGGAAACTGCATTTTCTAGACTGAAAGGACACATCTGTTGGTCTGAGTATTGTTCTCGGTATAATTACATACTCTCCGGTGAGAATAGTAGTCTCGATGACATGTGGCATAAACATCTTAACCATAACTTGTATGCCACTTCATAGTTGCGTCTGATCCATCTAAACAATAACAATATTGGGGAATCTACTTTTAGCTTTATTATATATGGTGAAGGTTCCAGACATTGTTATGGGTAAGGAAGTAATAGTTTGTAACTAGTACTTCCTTACCCATAACAATGTCTATGAATTAAAAATGTTGCCCAACTTTTACACTACGGTCAAGATGAGACGCAAGGTCAATCTTTAGCGGAATAAAGAGTAGAAATCAGAGGTTTCATTCTCCTAGACTGGTTGACTATGAAAGCCTAAAGAACCTTGTGTGTCCTACTATTTACGCCCGCTTGTGTGGAGAACACATGAATTCATACCTTTCGTAAGAGTATTAGCGTGAAATAAAAGACAAAAAAACCGCGTCCAGGGTTTGAACTCAGATTGCTAATTTCCTTTTTTATGACGTTAACCGCTATACTGAGGATACCACAACATTTAAAAGTATGCCTATAACATTTGGAGTGTATTCAACAGTGGTCACTTGATGCTGACGACCATTGCATTTTGTATGTAAATATCCACGTCTCGAAGAGTTACTAGTGTGCTAAATAAGTAGGTTACCAATTACGGACTAGATATCATATAAATTTATTTACTTTCTTCCTCACTGCGTTTATAGACGCTGGGTATGTGATGTCTAAATTACCTAAATGCAAATGATTTGTGCACTGTTGTATAGTATCGAGTATTCCTTTCAAATACAATCGAGTACCACACTTTTTTAATTCAAGTATTCCTGTTATCCTTCATTTACTCGTTTGTATAGTATCAAGTATTCCTATCAAATACAATCGATTATCACACTGTTTTTATATCAAGTATTCCTATGACACTTTATTTTACTCGTTTGTATGGCATGAAGTATTCCTATCTCATACAAATTATTTGCACACTTCTTCGAAGTCCAGAGTTCACGGGATCTTTAGAGTTCATCAAATTTTCACGAAACCAATATACATTGACTTGTGTACTCTACTAATTTGGGAAGAGAGATGAATTTAGCACTGAGCATTCAATCAATGGTACTTGATGCCGCTTTAGTTAACACTTAACATTATAAGGTAAGGATCAAAGGTAAAGTGGAGCAATCCACACTGTTTTATGGTTTAAACTATTCCTACACGGCAGCAAGTATTCCTGTCTAACACAAATAACTTTCAAACAGATCTATTTGATTTATACATTGTATTGTAACAGATTTAGCCACTCCGGGACAATGTGATAATACTATTGACGAGTCTGCCGTCGCCCTCACTTAGAAAAGTTTTCTGTTCTGATTTCTCTGCTTGAATATTTGTAACATACTGACCTCCGACCCGGCCGAGCTGTCAAATAAGAAATGCACCTGTGTAAATAACAGGTGCATCCGGTCAAAGATATCAGGGTATAACCTTGACTGTGGACGGGGTGAATTGAGTGCAGATGCGACGCTCATTGAAGCCGGTGGTGGTCAAACAATTATATAACCCGGTGCTACAGGAAGTTCGAGTTAGTTGGAGATCAGAGTTTGGAGCCAGTTGTTGCAGTACGAAGCAGTGAGAACCAGACCCAGCAGAGAGCTGGGCCCTCAGGGCTCCCGTTTGAGCAGCCCCGCAGGATGAGAAAGAAGTGCTGCTATAGCCAGAAAAGCTGGGGGTCAATATATTGCAGTTTTTGTTCAGCCTCCAACTCACCTCTCACACATAACCCTTTCGTAACCCTTTCGTATCATTTCGAATAAAGTGTGAGAGGTATATTTTTTCTAAAGAACTGTGTTTCGTTCGTCATTATTGTGTTGACTATGTTTCTGCAGGTTTATGAGTATCGTACATATTAGACAAATGGCCTTTGTTTAAAAATAGAAACAGCAATTTTTGAAAGTATGAGCTCAAAGTATGTTTCACCAAAACAAAATTTAAAAATTGTGACAGCCATCGGAAATCAAGATAAATGTACGCTAAATAATGTAATCAAATGATATTGTAATCAAAATCCTAAAAGTATATCAACTTTGAAAAACGATAAGACATGGCATTACTAATTAACACATGAAATATTCTATTTCAAGATCCTATTTACCAAACCCCTCCGCTCGGGCAGGATATGACACAAGGTCAATTTTTAAGCGGAGTTTGACAGGTTTGAATTAAGAGTTTTCCTTCTCCTAGACTAGTTGCCTCACCAAGGCTGAAGAACCTAGTCTGTCCTACTATTTACCCATAGCTGGAGGGAGAATAATTGGATTCATACCTTTCCCAAGGGTATTAGTGCTATGTGAAGTGCAATCAGTCTCGTCCAGGATTTGAACTCGAGTCGTCGTGTCCAATTCCTGCGACGATAACAATTACACCACGGGTACCTTCGTAGCGTAGTGGCTAAAGATCCAGGCTGTGAACACGAATTAAGAGAGTTCAAACTCCAGTCGGCCTATTTGGTTAAATTATTTTCCTTTGGAAAGTCTATTTCAAGATAGTGTTTTTGAAAGTGAGTCGATTGTCTACAACTACTGCAATTCGGGCAGTATTTGAAAATTTCTATCCTGATATTTGGTTACAATGATGCCAACATCTGGTTTCTATATCCAACGATTTTTGATTTATTTTGTTTGTTTGACCGACTGACAAAGATCAGATCTGCATACGTTTCTTTGTTGCATATTGACCCTTGACAGGGCGGAATATCACAAAGTAATGTAAACAAAGTGATAGCTGGACGCACTTCTAAAAGCAGTGATGCGTAGATGTGGGTAGTTCACATGGGTTGAACCAGAAATGCGTGGGACCTGTGAAATTATGTATACACCGATACCCACAGACTAATGGTCAGTCTCAGTCTTGAAGCTAGAAGAGATTCAGTTAGTCACGGAGAGCGGCTGCCAGGCGCCGCTAAGGCGGGGCAGCTCAAAGCAGACTCAGTCTCAGTCATCATTCTTCAGTCTTACGTTTTGGAGTCCCAAAGTGGCCGCATGGAGCCAAGTACACCCCCCCTGATGAAGACCAGTTTTGAACGTATCTTCAAAGAAGAAAAGACGTACGGCCCCAGAATCTGAATATGGAATCACAACGTGGGTTAACAAAAGTTCAATATAGCAGTGTCCAATTTTAATGGCATATCAACATTCGTAGGTTATTTAACGCCAAAGTCATCCTGATAATTGAACAGCAGTGATAATATTTAACGCATTGCTGGCGGAGATAAGGAGGCCCAAAGACTTTCCAAAGGAAAATAATTTAACCAAATAGGCCGACTGGAGTTCGAACTCTCTTAATTCGTGTTCACAGCCTGGATCTTTAGCCACTACGCTACGGAGACTCATCCCGCTAGGATATTCGTCTGAAAGTAAATCGAATAGCGCGAATATTCCAATATCCTGAAAGTTTCTTCTAATGCTTTGGAAGAATTTTTAGAACGTTAGCTTCTAAGACATTATTTCGGGCTAAACTTTTGTTAAGTTAGCTTATCAGACACATTTTTTCCATTTCCGTTACAATTGGGCCTGGATAGATCCACAGAGAGTCTTCTTAAAAACTAGTTCATAAGACAATTTCAACTGAGTTGAGAAAAATATTGACTGGCGTTTTATGAAAAGCCAGTATGTTTAGAATAAGAAAACTAAAAAGACATCAAAGGACATAAAGTTTCCAATCTGACTGACCCAACTAAATAAAATAAAACATATTGGTATTGATCAAAGATGATAAAACATTCGAATAAAACTGAATCAACTGCATGCGTTCAATGACCTTATCAAACATTTCCTTCCTTTGAAACTCTGTTATCTGACGATAAATCACGACTAATACTAATTAAAGCCATTATCATTTCTGTCTCTTCCATAAAAAAAAACAACAACGAGGGTGCGCACTAATATATTTATAGTCGTTTTAGGTGTGTTTTTCTATTGTATTCACACTACTTTTAAAAATGATTTTTTATTTCTGCAGCAGTAAATTTTCCGATTTCAGCACTGATAGGAGTTCCCCAAAACTGTACTATGTGACCTTTTTGTGATCTGCTCTCTATCATCGATCATTATTCCCATTTTATCTCGAATTTGAAATTTTGATATTTACATTAGCCTTGAATGTATTGTTCTTTAAAAACAATAATAACTGATTCAATAATCCCAACCTAAAATGATAACGGTTTTGTTATGCATTTCGAAAAACTATTAGGTCATCGAGATACTAAGACGAACATCCTCTTAACATGGCAGATAAGTTGACAAGATGCCCTCAAAAAGAATGTCCTGGATATGAAACTAAACTGTATCTGAAGCGGAGGCTACAGTTCGGGATCTCTAGGGAGTGATATACCGCCTATCATTGCTTTTACTTACAATTAAATTCTGATCAGATCGAAAAGATCTTGAAAAAATATTTGCTTTTGGTAGGAATCCTTGAAACCATATAGTTATACGCAAACAGCCTCGGCTAGACAACCACACCTAGTAATAAACAACTAAAAAAAGAGATCGTACCGAATTGTGGACTTTGCTGTCCCGGCTAACCATAGAGTAGAATTGAAAGAAGATGAAAAGGAAGATAAGTACCTCAACCTTGCCAGAGAAATGAAAAAAAAAACTGTTGAACATGAAACTGAAGGTAATACCAATTGTAATTGGTGCTCTTGGTACAGTTACCAAAGGATAGGTACAAGGACTGGAGAACTTGGAAATAAGAGGACGAGTGGAGATCATCTAAGCTACAGCATTTCTGAGATCGGCCAGAATACTGAGAAGAGTCCTGGAAACTTGAGGAGACTTGCTGTCACTCAAACTCCAGTGAGAAACCATCGGCTAACGCTGGTTTGAAAACTCAAGAAAGAGATAATACTACTAATAATATCTAGTAGTAGTAGTAGTAGTAGATTCCTCTCTGAGTTTTTGGCACTAATTATAACTAGTCGCTTTCATTTAAGTTTTAATAACAGCAAGTCTCCTCAATTCTCTAGAATTGTTCAAAATATTTCATTCCTAGCGAATATTTCAAACCATGGCTGATAGTCTTTCACTGGAGTCTGAACAACAGCAAGTTTCCTTGTTTGGGGAAGTACTTATATATGGCCAAAATTTTTGAAAATATTTTTGATATTGGTAGTTTTTTTTTACGTAAAATGTTATGTTTGTTTTTTTGGTTTTATGGCATATCACCTTTTGATGATTATTTAATGCCAAATACTCTTTAAACACACACACATATATATATATATATACTCCCACGGTATTTGAGGACTTTGGCGAAGGAGTTAACGTTTGCCTCTCGTGTAATGCAAAGCTCTTCTAACAAATTAAGCACTTCGGTATCCGATTACGTTAAATGTAAGCAAACGGAAGTTAATACATATAAGTTAAATTCCCGAGTTGCGTTGGGTCAATTGGTGGCTGAGAGATAACATATCGGTCTGACGATAAGTTAGGCGGGTTTCCATTCCGGTATGAAACATCTCGTGAGTCTAGCCACAAACAGTCTGTCTGTGGATGGTAATATATATATATATATAGTTTTTAAGTAAATAGTTTGTTGGTAACACTATTTTTAAACGAGATAAAGCTCATTCATTTTTACACAGTTAAATGATTTCAAGTATTGCTATTTATTGTGTGTACACAGTTAAACGGTTTTAAGCATTATCCTCTATCACTAATAGTGTTATATAATAGGGGAATGATATTTCTATATTAATCATTTTTCGTTAATTATATTTTATCATTCAGGTTGGTTGGGCTTTGAACCATTCGGGTTTCAGTCCAGGTGTATAGTCATTTGGTGGAGTTTACGCTCGCGCGCAAAGGATATGACAATCACCATTTGTTAAGATAAACCACCAGACAGGAAATGAGACTGGAGTATGGATGACGTCATGCCCGCAAGAGATGGTCCAGAGAATTTTAGGATTTTGAAAAGACTAGTTGGATTTTGACAGTTGAAAGTATAGTTAGGTTTTTCGGATCTTAAACATAAGATTCGCCGAACGTTGGGGTGGGTTCAGCACAGTATGGTTTGCATAGGCTTTTAAGATAGTATTTCTCTCCTCGTGTCACCATAGACCGAAGCCAGAAAGTAATAAACCTGTTCGTGTCAGAAACTAGAGAGTCCGACTGTGTTTGTATATGTATTGTATTACTGTTGTGACTGATCTCATCACGGTACATAACAATAGTTCGATTTATCCAAGTAAAAGGATTTCAAGCATTGGTATGTGAGACTAATAATTCAATTTAATACTGTTCATTTGTTTGCACATTGTTAAATAGTTTCGAGTGCATTAAATGATGACGAAGTTTTATTTTACCCATTGGACCCTAACAGGTACAACCATTCCAGATAATTAGGGAGCTGAGAGTAATGGCAATGAAGGGGTACCCAACATTCCACAAAGCTCCAGAACTGAAGCCACATTATCAGATGGTTTAGTTTCAGATCCAGAATCTTCTTTGGAAAAGTATTCTACAGCTCGAGCCACTGTTCTATTTAACTCATGGATAGGGCCCTATCAGGTGCTAGCACTCCGGGCCAGAGTGGACCTGGGAGCAATGGCAATGAAGGAGTTTATCGCATTTCCCAAAGCTCCAGCACTGCTGGACCCTCACCATCAGATTGTTTAGTGTCATATCCAGGACACTCGTTAGGGGGGAGGTCTTGCCCCTCTGCAGAAGTGCAGTCAGTGTATTCTACAGCCCCAGCTGAATGGGCAAGTCAATTCGGAAGGTTCTCTTTTTCTTTTTTTATTGATTGTTATAATGATTATTATAACCCTTTCGAGTTTTTCACACCACCGTAAGCAGACGGTCTTCCCATGTAGTCTGAGCGAGAATAAGTCTCCTCAAGTCTCCTGGACGCTTCTCGGTATTTTAGCCGATTTTTAAAAATATGTAGTCTCGATGGTCCCGATTCGTCCTCCGATTTCCAACCTTTCCGGCCTCCGAACCAAGTTTTTAAGAAACGTACATAGCACACGAATTATAACTGTTATCACAGTCCCCTTCTTTTTCCAAACCTTTTTTAGTCCTCTAGCAAGGTCCATGTACTTATCTCTCTTTTCGTTCTCTTTTATTTTTACTCAGGGGTCTACAAGGATGGCAAAGTTCCTTTTTTTCTGTTTATTATCACCAAGTCTGGTCTTCTGGATGAGATTAGGTAATCCGTTTTTATCTCCAAATTCCTGAGAATTTTGTGTGTCTTATTATCCAGGACCTATTCTGGTTGGTTGGTTGGTTGGTTGGTTGAGTTATATGGCATATCAACATTTGTAGGTTATTTAATGCTGAATCCATTTTTATACAAATAGTCAGTTCTATTTTTTAAAATTCAGTTTAGCATGAGTACACAGTTTAATTGTCCAAACCGTTTCAATTTCAAGTCATTAAGTTTATCAAACAGTTATAATTCAGCTGATTCAGTTCAGTATAAGTACAGATTTTTTTCTTACACACAGTTAAATGTCAAAACAGTTCTATTTTAAACAATTCAGTTAAGTGTAAGTACAGTTTCAATGTCAAAAACAGTTTCATTTCGAATAATTCAGTTTAGCATAAGTACACAGTAAAAATGTAAGCACACAGTTTAATTGTCAAAAACATTTCTATTTCAAGCTCATCAGTTTAATCAAACAGTTCTAATTGAAATAATTCAGTTTAGCATAAGTATACTGTTAGTTCTATTTAACCCATAGATAGGGCCCAATCAGGTGCTACCATTCCGGGCCAGAATGGACCTGAGAGCAATGGCAATGAAGGGGTTACTCCGCATTCCCCAAAGAATTACTGGAAACTCACGATTAGATTGTTTAGTGTCATATCTAGGACACTCATAGGAGGGGTTCTTATCCCTCTGCAGAGAAGCAGTCGGTGTATTCTACAGCCCCAGCCGACTGGGCAAGGACCAATT
The DNA here is from genome assembly GCA_963585895.1 of Sepioteuthis lessoniana. Lineage (NCBI taxonomy): Eukaryota > Metazoa > Mollusca > Cephalopoda > Myopsida > Loliginidae > Sepioteuthis > Sepioteuthis lessoniana. Next base: position 18,307,726 of record OY757933.1, read on the forward strand.
CTGGTTTGGGCATATACAATTCTGGTTTGTGCACATAGTCAAATAAGAATTTCTTGCACAATTCTCAGTGTATCACTTTCCTCAACCAATCGTTATTATTATTATTATATTATTATTATTATTAGTAGTAGTAGTAGTAGTAGGTGAAACTGTGTAATTGCGCTTAGATTATTTGTGTTTGACCGAAATACTTGGAAGTGAAACAAATTGTAATCATTAAATAGAAAGTGTTACTTTGAACTAAATCATTATGAAAAAATTATTAATTATTATTAAAATTTATTAGTATTAAATTGGAATACTTATAAATAATACAACTGTGTGCAAATTATTTGTATTAGATAAAAAATACTTCATATCTGCCAAGTTGGCTGGGGCTGTAGAATACGCCAACTTCCCCCTATCCAGAGGGGTAACACTTCTCCAGCGCGTGTCTTAGATGGGACATTAAACAACCTGATCGAGAGGCTCCAGTCCTAAAGCTTTTGAGAATATGGGACATTCCTTCATTGCATTTACTCCCAAGTTCATTCTTAATCCGATTTGTAATACCTTTTATGGTGATCGAGGGCGAACCACAAACCTTGGAGCTATGAGTTGAGTTAAATCCGAAAAGGGACAAAGGTAGACATATGAAACAGTATAAGAAGTATAATAAACGAAGTAGTAATGGTCCAAGATAAAAATTTCGTGGAAGGGAAAGAAGTGAGATAGTTGTTAGGTGTTCGCATTGTGGAAAAGAAGGCAATATACAAAAATTCTTTAAAAAAAAAGCCTCTGGAAACGGCTGGAGCCCGTTTGGAAGAAGACCATAGAACGGAACAAGATGATATAGACGCAAGTAGGGGGTAATATGGACGCTCCGCATTCCATCTCCATTAGGATAAAAGGTAGAACTTATAGAGCCTTTATAGATACGGGAGCGTAACTATCAGAAATCACTAGAATGATTTATTAATCTTTTCGGCCACGACTTGGACTGCAAAGGATGGACGTTAAATTACCGACTGCAAATGGATCCCACTTACATGAAGCTAACCTTTCTTGTTTACATTTCCGAATAGGAAATCAGTCCTTTCCTCATCATTGTTTTGTTGGAAAGAATCTTTATAGAAATTTAATACTGGGACGTGATTGGCTAATGCAAAATTGGGGGAGAATGTATTTCGATTTGGGAGCTTTAAGAGTTGCGGGAGATGTGACAATAGCCCCTCGCCCACCCCCGAATACGTCAACTCCTTCGAAACATTTCAATCTTGGCCGGTGATCATCTAGTGGCTCCGATAGGGGCATCGCACATTTCTTCATAGCTCCAAGCTTCAAGGGAGTGGGAGGAAAGAAAAAAGAACAAACGAACAATAAGGCTTGGGTCAACTCAAGTGCAAGAAGGTTAAGTTGTGACACTGCATTCCCTGTAGATTAACGCTAGCGTGTATTTCTAGCGAAAATTCTACAAACCACGAGGAGTGCTGACTCATCTTCACTGGTCTTCCCTCACTGCTGCAGGACCCTATGTCATCCGACTGGTCTCTTCTGCTGTCCGGTGTCGACTACCAACTGCCCTTCTGCCTCACCCGTCGCCAACTCCTTCCTCTCGGTTCCTTTGTCCAACTCTCTTTCGCATTCCCTTACCCACCTCCAGTCACGTCGAAGATCGCGGGCTCAGGCCTTTGTTTGGTTTCGCGCCAAAACATACAAAGGGAACGTCTGCTTGGCGGACCACCCATTTCATAGTGTCACAGAGAGAACGTAGCTCTAGTATTAAATGTTGACTTTTGACAGCATGTTAGTTGTGGATTTCTAAACAGGATAATCTACCTGTGTAAACAAGGGAACAGCGAAAATAAATCACGTGAATTGACAACCGGAAGGAAAACGTAAGAGAATTTTATATAATTTATATTTAACCGGACATTGGCCTAGCGGTTAGAGTGTTCACCAATGGCCCGGGAGACCTGGGTTCAATCCCAAGTCGAGTCATACCAAAGACTCAAAAAATGGTACTTGATGCTTCCTTGATCAACACTTAGCATTGTAAGGTACGGATCACGGGTAAAATGGAGCAATCCAGGGGAAGGAGTAGCGCCCTCTCCTACACCTCGGTGTAGTAGCTATCGAAAAGGGAGCCTTCGGGTCACCCTCGACTATGGTCGCCAACTTTACTTTACTACTTTATATCATGACAAGAGAATTGCTCACAAAGACGCGCAGAGATTTGGTTACATTCTACACTTGAAACCAATTAAATGAATGTATAAGTTTGAACAGAATCATCAGAGTTAGCGAACAGTTAGAATGTCAGCTGAGAAGTAAAATTAGGAGATGGAAATTTAAATATAGAATCACAACGTGGGTTAAGAAGACATGATAACAATCATAATAGCCCTCTCTCTATCTCTATCCATCTATCTCGCAGCCATTTTGACCCTTTCGTGACAATAAAGTAGAGAGATATATTTTCATTAACAAGTCGTATTGTTCTTTCATTCCGACACTCGAACACATCCATATCGCCTCCATTATGAGTCTAGTAAAACTACATTAAAACCCCAAAACATACGGGGGTGTCCTCGTTGTGTAATGGTTAAAGCGGTGAACTGCGGAATCGTAGTACGCGAGTTCGTACGCCAGTCACGCTATAACATTTCGGGCAAATACCCTTGGGAAAGGCATGAACCCCCTTATCCTCCCAGCTATGGGTTAAATAGTACTACTACTGTTCTTCTCTGAGAATGGCTTTGGCATTAAATAACCTATAAAGGTTGATATGCCATTAAACAAAGAAACCAAACCAAACCAGAATATACACACTTGCATGATTCGGTCTACGCTATGAAAAGCTTGTGGAAAGGTATACGAGATAGAATAACTAAACAGCAGATACGCTAACAATCTTAGCGACGTCTCAGTGGCTAATGCAGTGGTCAAACTTAACAAATCTCCTTGCTTCTCCATAATGAACGGCACTAATCAATCACATTGAAACGTGGCTGTCCGATAGATTCCAGATGAAGATTTAGAACAAGTAGACATATCAGTAGAGTTTAAGCCAGAAGTTGATTGTCTACTGAAGAGAAACCGGGAGCCGTTTGTTAATGAAGACAGAAACCTGGGTAGGCCTAATACAGTACTGATGCGTATCGATAAAGGCACGCATGAACTTTTTTTTAGAGGCGTTCGTACAGCACACTGCTTAAAAAAAGAAAAATAGTTGATTCAACGGCTGATGACATGATGCAGGCAGGCATAATCGAAAGATCTGATAGTCTGTGAGGTTTTGCAGGAGTTTTAGTTAAAAAGAAAGATGGCAGTAAGAGATTCTATGCTGACTTCAGAGCACTTAATAGATTTACAAAAAATATGCTCACGCGCTTCCAGTTATTGACGAAATATTGGCATCCAAGTTAGATTTAAAATCAGGCTGTTGGCAAGTGAAACCACATGAAAATGATATAGAGTAAAGTGCTATCACTTGTCACCAATGTTTGTTTCATTTTAATGTAATTTTGGGGGGGGGTTGCAAACACACGTAGGTATCTTCCTGGAATTAATGTCAATCGTGTTACTAATACTGGAGGATTTCGCTATTCTGATATTCCCTGATACAATAGATGGCCATTTGAAACACATGGATAGTATCTTAAGTAGTTTGCGAAAACATATTCAATGATTTTTTAAAGAAATAGTCTCAATACCTAGTTTTTACAGTAAGCGAAAAAGAGATACAGCCAGATTTTGATAAAATCACAGCTATAAAAATGATTTCAACTCCTACCTCCGTTAGACAAGTAAGTGCATTCTTTGGAATGACCATATATTATTAGAAGTTCTTCTGATATATTTTTGCCCAGTCGGCTGGGGCTGTAGAATACACCGACTGCTTCTCTGCAGACGGGTAAGACCCCCACAAACGGGTGTCCTGGATATGACACTCAATAATCTGATGGTGATGTTCCAGCAATGCTGGAGCTTTGGGGAATGCGGAGTACCCCTTTATTGCCATCGCTCCCAGGTCTACTCTGGCCCGGAGTGGAAGCACCTGATAAGGGTCCTATCTATGGATCAAATAGAACTAAGCCATGCTTCCTTCGCTATACTGATTTTTGCATTTAAACTGCATATTTAAGCTAAACTGAATTGTTTAAAATAGAACTGTTTTTGACATCGAAACTGTACTTTCACTAAACTGAATTGTTATATATAACTGCTTGAATAGTTTGAAATGGAAATGTTTTTGACAATTAAAATGTGTACTCATGCTACACTGAATTGTTTTAAATGGAACTGATTATTTACATAAAAATGGATTTGGCGTTAAGTAACTTACAAAGGTTGATATGCCATAAAACTCACCAAACCAAACTAAACCAAACCTGATATACTTGAACCACTTTTTAGTAGTAAAGTTGGCGACCGTAGTCGAGGGCGACCAGAAGACTCCCTATTCAACACCTACAACACCGAGATGTAGGTGAGGGCGATACTCCTTCCCTGGATTGCTCCACTTTACCCTTCATACCTACCTTATATTTCTGAGAGTTAAGCAAGGAGGTATCAAGTACCATTATTAAAGTCTTTGGTATGACGCGATCTGGGATAAATCTACCGAAAAAGTATGGATGTTTCCAATGGGATGATGCCTGTCTGGTCGCTTTCGACAGTTTGAATTTGAAGTGCGCAAGGATGGGAATACTTGCTTATTCTGACTAAAATAAGGACTATAGTCTTTATACTGATGCCTCTGATCAATATATTAGTGCATGTTTGTTCCGGCTGGTTTACGATCAAGTGGAGAAGAAAAAAGATGAAAAGACAATTTATTTCTTATCCCATAAGTTAAGTGATACGCAAAGAGGTCAACCAGAGAGAAGGAGGCTTATACAATTCATTATGCTCTTTAAAACCTAAACCATAATCTTCATTGTGCAACTTTCAATATCTATACAGACCATAAACCTCTCTCTAAAGCATTTATTAAATTTGCCCAAACAAAATAAGAAAATACAGATATGGGTTTTAAGCATGGTTGGCTATGATTGAAAAATACAGTACCTCAAAAGTAAACATAATGTTTCTGCAGATCTCTTGTCTCGTGCTGTAGATGAAAGTGAAAGCAATATCACTCCCGTAGATATGGACGATAAGAATTACGGAATTAGTGCGATAAATCCGAATCTCGATGAGCCGAAAGAGTTTGCCTCGTGTAAAAATACAAACGATCCAGCGATAACACATAAACGACATTCGTAACTGAAGATAGATGTAATCAGCGACTTGGAATATGATAAAGATATTTTAGACTTAAAGAGTAGAATTAAAAATGGTAGGACTAAAAGCTAGAACAGAAAAAGTACTTAATGATGGATGAAATAGTCTTTTACTTGTCTCCCCCTGACGACAAACCTCTGAATGGTTGGATGTGCTGTCATACCTGAGAAAGAGTCAGCTGCAACGATAACATTATGACAATGGCCACATGGGAGTAAGAAAGACAATTTACACCATCAAACAAAATCATTTCTGACCTGGTTTTTTAAAAGAGATAAATGAGTTTGCAGGTAAAAAGCCTGGGTTGCGCGCCAGACAGGAGCTGTGTCCACGTGCATTACGTATGAAGGATGTGTGACCACCAGGATTGCGTGGGTCTTCTGAAAATTATGTCAACCTGGAAACATTTCGACCTAAGCAGAACCGAGCAAAAAGACTGAGAGGTTTCGCAGAAACATCGTACCGTCACTCCTCTGTGTGTGTGTGTGTGTGTGTGTGTGTGTGTGTGTGTGTGTGTGTGTGTGTGTGTGTGTGTGTGTGCATTTCGACCATTTCCGACTCACCCTTAGTCAACCCATACGTATATTTCGGGTAATAAAAAACAAGAAAAGAAGATTATATTTTTATTCATCAATGTTGTTGTTGTTGTTGTGGTTCTCTGTATCGAACAATAATACTTAAAACTAGTTAAGTGTGTGAAAATAAAACTATTACTGTTTCACTCAGTTAAATTGTTCCAATTATTGCAAACAAGCAAGCCCTAAATCGAATAAAATTTGTTACCTACAAACTATCCCTTTACGAATCCTATATATTTGTTATATATGTATAAACAGAATTTGGCATTAAACAACCTACAGGTGTTAATATGCCGTAAAAAACACAGCCAGCCAATTAATCTTTTATGAGATATAACTGTGTGCAAGCAAATGATCAAGACTAAAAAAAGTGATTTTTAAATGACTCAAACCATTCAAATTATAGTTATGATTACTATCAGGCATTTAATAATGAATCAAATTTCAGAATTAAATAATTCATAAGGAGTTGATATGTCATTAAATAAATATGCAAAACGAAACGTTTCTGGTTTCTCCTCTTGTTATAATTGTAAACTTTTTATTTTATTCTTCATCGATTAATCTTTCTTGCTCAATACTGACTGCCCAGCCTAGAGCCATCTGTTAAAAAAACAGAAAAAAGAGGATTACCAAGCAACCATCACATGGATGAAAAAGGAACAAGGTTTGCTGTCTCCTTTCGTCGGTCACTCGAGCAAACTGGCTCCTCGTTAATCGTTTCACATTGCAACTGAAATATCTTCTAATATGAATAATTATTCTAGAAAGAAACTACTACAAACACCCTTTAGATTTTTAACTCGGTTTTCAAATTCACTTGTTGTTGCTATTTCAGTCTTCCATAGTTTGACAGAAAAAAATTCTGTGAAAAACAATCCTGTTACTCCTTAGAATCTGTCAAGCCGAATCATGTCAAATATGTTGCATCGAATAAGATCGGCTCCACAAAATGTTCTTCTACAACATATGGAATCCTTTTGTTTCAACTTCTCTTCTTTTCTTGGAGAATATATTTCATTTTTATTACCCACAGCCGAAGACTATTTCCCTTACGTCTATATCAATATATGTAGGCGTTTCAATTCCTGTATAGGGCTGACTCTATGTGAAGCCCAATCTAATTAATGATACGAGTGTCTGTTGTCACAACAAATTTATGAGAAAGAAATATATAAATATTCATCTGCATCAGAGCCTACAGCTTTACTCTAAAAAGAGTGTAAAAGTGAATTCTAGTTGCCATTTATAAACAAAATATATATGACAGCAATGAGCAGCCAAGATGTATGAATTTCTATTTGTTACAAAAAAAGCTATATATCCGTTCTTTGAAAGTTTCAACTCATCATTATTAAATTTGACTAGCATTTATTATTATTTTTTTAAATTCGGATCGACATTCTTCAATGCGGAAAAATGTGAATTTCTTACGAAATAAAGGATACATTTCATATCGGAGAAATCTGAGTAAACGCAAAAGCTGCTTACCAATTAAGTTTGTAGAAGGTCAAATCAAACCTATAAACTCATCCTTTATATTGTCAGTATCTAGGATTCAACTTAATCCTACAAGCAATATCTAATCTAGGATTCAACTTAATCTTACAATTAATGGCTAATCTAAGATTCTACTGGATCCGACACTCAATGTCTAATCTGGGATTCAACTAGATCTGACTATTAATGGCTAATCTAAGATTCTACAGAATCCTACAATCAATGCCTAATCTGGTATTGAACTTGATCCTCCAATAATATCTAATCTAAGATTCTACTACATCCTACAATCAATGTCTACTCTAGTATTCAACTTGATCCTATTATTAATGGCTAATCCAAGATTCTACTGGATCCTACACTCAATGTCTACTCAAGTATTCAACTTGATCCTATTATTAATATCTAATCTAAGATTCTACTGGATTCTACACTTACAGTAAAATCTAGAATTCAACTTGATCCTCAAGTTGATATCTAAACTAAGATTCTACTGGATCCTACACCCAATGTCTAATCAAGGATTCAGCTTGATCCTACAATTAATGTCCAATCTAAGCTTCTACTTAATCCTACACTCAATGTTTATTCTTGAATTCAACTTAATCCTACCGTCAGCTTCCAATCGAGGATTCCACTCGTTTCAACAAGGCAATTTTTAATCTCGAATTCTATTTGATTCTACAATCAGTGTTTAATCTAAGATTTCCGAATCTCAAATTCAACCTCTCCACTCAATCATTCCTTTGTCTCTCCGTCCAAAACGACAGCGGGTTGATATTCTTCCATAAGTCGTATTAATAGTATCTTTAGTTTGTTTTTTTTAATTGTTTAAACCAGTCCTTTTTGACAAGAATTATCATTCCTATTTTAGATTCTCCACGAGGGACGGTGCGAACCTGAAATAAATTAGTAATTGATAGTAGTCTATCATTTATCAATTCCTTTATCGACTCCAAAATAACACTTCACGTCTTCCTGATTTGAGGCCAGTTAAGATGTAGGTTGAAACATAGTGATAAGTTAAGAATACACAGAAGGAGAGAGACTTGATACCATCTAAAAACCATTTCGAGTAAAATATCTAAGTATAATTTAAAAGGTTTCCTCGTCTGACTCTACCATTTCCAGTTATTATAAAACATAGATAAATATAATTCTTGGTGTATTATTCGCTTCATATTTCTTTGCAATTCTCCGGATCAAATAAATATCGAAAAATATTTAAACACATTCACAGAATCTAAGATGCTAAGGTTGAGATCAAGTGTCGTATACTCATATGCAGATGCATGCAAAATCATAACGACCACACAATAAAGACGAGCGACACAGTTCTTTAGAAAAATATACCTCTCACTTTAATTGAAAGGGTTGTGTGTGAGAGGGAGTTGGAGACTGAACAGAACTGCAACATATTGACCCCCAACTCTATTGGCCATAACCGCGCTTCTTTCCCGTTCTCCTGGGCCGCTTAACCGGGGTCCTGAGTGCTCCCTCTGCTGGGTGCTGGCTTTCTCTACCGCATCTTGTCTCCAACTCGTCTGGTCTCCAAACTAACTGATCCTGTCTCACCGAGTTATATAATAATTCAACGCCCACCTTCTTCTTGTGGGCGTCACGAATTGCACTCATTCAACCCACCCACGGTCAAGGTTATACTCTGCTATTCCTCGACCGGATGCACCTGTTATTTACACAGGTGCATTTCCTATTTTGACAGCCCGGCCTGATCGTAGGTCAAAATACAACACAAGGGAAAGAATACAATTCAATAAAAAAAATTAATATAAAATGCAATGTACATTACTAGCTTCATATTTCTTTGTAATTCTCCGGATCACAAAGATACAAAAAAATTTTAAGACGTTCAGAGTATCGATGTTCCTTAAGAGTAGACTAAGAACATGATGAAATGACCATTTCAATAAAATATAGTTTGATTCTAAAACGTGTACATTTACTGATATACGTGTTAAATGTTTGAATAATTGTTCGTATTAAATCAAATGTAGTAAAAAGTAAAGTTGGCGACCGTAATCGAGGGTAACCCGAAGGCTCCCTTTCCGATAGCTACTACACCAATATATAGGGGAGGGCGCTACTCCTTTCCCTGGATTGCTCCACTTTCCCCTTGATCCTTACCTTACAATGCTGAGTGTTAAGCAAGGTAGCATAAAGTTCCATTTTTTGAGTCTTTGGTATGACTCGACCTGGAATTGACCCCATGTCTCCCTGGCCATTGGTGGATACCCTAACCATTATGCCAATCCCCGATTGGATAAAGTAAAAATCTTCAATTGATAAAATTTAACAAAATATCAATTTCATAAATACTGTCAAGTATAGAGTAAAAATCTTCAAATAATTATATTTAACAAAATATCAATTTCGTAACCGATACATTATAATAAAAAATAGCTTCCCTCTATTGTCTCCATGTCTGACACCTCTAATCACACTTCATACTAACCGCATATTGTTTACTCTCTTGTTCATCTTTGAAAACACCAGCTTGTTGTATTATATAAACTGATATAAAAATACACCAAAGGTTAGCTAGAACGGGGGAGAAAGAAAATTGATTTTTGCCAAGATCGATTCAGATTATCGTCAAAAAGGTTTTCTATTAATCAAATTATATTGCGAAGTTCTTTACTCTGTTCATTAAATATTCTTAATATGAAGCACTAATTACATTAAACGTTTCGGAATCGATATTTCATTCACAGTTTTCGTTCATAAGTTTTTTTTTTTTTTATGCCTGCGTCTTGTCTGTTTTAAATTGTAATGTTATTAGCATATCGCTTGCGCATTCGTATTTCTTTTGAAAAGTGATATACACGACTATGTCGGTCGAGGACTGAGATAAAATGGAAGATCTCAAGGAATCAAAATAATAAAATACATAAATAATTAACTTAACGGCATCATTTTCTTTTACTTGAATTGAACTGAGCAATATTATTTTTTTTTCTGCATGAAGATATATTTTATCGTTATAGGCGTTTAACGATTTATAGATAAATTTATCACTTGTCATTTAATTTCAATTTGAGTTCCTTGCACTGTAACAAGGAGAAATAATCTTTATCTATATTTACCAACCCCTCCGCTCGGGCAGGATATGACACAAGGTCAATTTTTAAGCGGATTTTAGCAGGTTTGAATTCAGAGTTTCCCTTCTCCTAGACTAGTTGCCTCATCAACGCTGAATAACCAAGTCTGCCCTACATAGCTGGAGGGAGAATAATTGGATTTATACATTTCCTAAGTGTATTAGTACAATGTGAAATGCAATCAGACTCGTCCAGGAGTCGAACTTGTGTCGCCGTGTCCATTTCCTATGACGATAACCATTTCACCACGGGCACCTCCTTAAAAAAAAAAAGAAACAAAAAGTGCTATGTGAAATGCAATCAAGCACGTCCAGGATTTGAACTCGTGTCGCTGTGTCCACTTCCTTCGACGATAACCATTACACCACGGGCACCTCCGAATATAATGTTTATCTACCAGGGAAAAATTACATTTGCATAACCTAACAGATTTAGAATCGAATAAAGATAAGCTCGACTAATAAGTACGTTAAATATTTTCTGTTGAACTAACTCATAAGGTAGGCATCTTGAGTTGAATAGTGGTCAGCCGATCATGAGTGAAGTCGATTCTCACAGAGTGCGTTAGGGCTTTTGATCTTGAGTCAATAGGATTAACTTACTAAATAACAACCTTATTGATTGGTAAAAAGAAATATCTCTGGTTGGCTTTTTAAAAATTCCACTATATATACGTAATTAATTGTTCATGGACACTTAATATTTCCTTAAAAAATTAAAATTTAGGTGGCTGTTGCGGTGGAATCACCTACTAATGGACTCAACCACTCTCCATAATACCGGAAGACGCAGTAATACGAAGTCAGTCTAGATCCGGAAGCTAACCTCACCCCCGCACGGTTATGCGAACTTGATTACCGTCCTATGTTCTTGTAACCATCCTCTGTTCTTGTAAATATATACCTCTACTATAACCGTGGTGTTCTGTTCTCTTTGTGACCCCTTCCAGGGCCATAACAGTGGCCGAGTCAGTTGAAGGTGCAGATTAGACCGACTGCATGTCTGCCGAGGAGTAATACCCTCCCAACGAATGTCCTGTATATGACTCTAAACAGTAATACTGGAGCCCTGGGGAATGCGAAGTAACCCTTTATTGCCGTCGTTCTCTGGCCTGGTATGGTAGCACCCGATAGGGTTCTATCTATGGGTAAAATAAAACTAAACAGTGTTCTTATGTTAAACTGAATTGTTTGAAATAAATCAGTTTTTGACATTTAAGCAGTGTACTTATGCTAAACTGAATTGTTTGATAATGGAACTATCTTTGACATGCTAAACTGAATTTTCTGAAATAGAACCGTTTATATAAACGGATTTGGTATTTAATAACCTGCAATAGTTGATATGCCATGAATACAAACCAAACCCAAATTACTTAATTCGGCATTAAATAACCTGAAAAGGGTTGACACGCCATAAAACAAAACAACCAGCCAACAAATCCCCCAACATTTTAGGAACAGCACACACACACACACACACACACACACACATATATATATATATATGTGTGTGCGTGTGTGTGTGTATCATGTTACGCTGCTAGCATGAATTTCCCTGACTCTCTATCTCTCTCTCTCTCTCTTGCCATTCATCTTTTTAATCCATCGCTTCCAGCAGGTTTTCTTGACTACATCCCATGTCCGTCCAGAGCTGCTGTAGCTAAGTCCTTGTTGGTCAACCAACACTTCCACGTCCCTGTGAAGGGGTCCATGGGAGAACGTCGCTTATGAGTTCGTTCTTCCTTCTCCAGCAGTGTCCTACATCCCTTTTTCGACTTATTTGGAATGTTTTATTGATGAATGGTAGTGGCCGTACAGCCAGTGTTTAGTGGGGTGTTGCATCCAGTATTTGTTCAATATAGCTCGTAGCATTCTTGTGCAATTCCCGTTTAGTTTTTGTTTCTATACGCTTAGTCAGCGTCCATGCTGTGCAGTAATTTTGACAGGACCGTTGCTTGGAAGAAAATGTGTTCTATCAAAGCAGATAAGTCTGATTTCCATATAACCTATAACGAATCGATAGCAGCCCATGCTTTCGCTAGTCGCATATTGATGTAATTTTGAGTTGATGAGACGCTGCTTCGAAGGTACGTGAACTAGTCGACTGATTTTATAGAAGTACCATTTAGTGTTTAAACGTTTCCTTTTTTATTAAAACACATGTACCCCATTTTCTCGGCAATGACATGGAGGCCAATGGCACCTGCTGTCTGTTCTAGACTATGCAGTAAATATTCGACTGAGATTGGTGTATTTGCAAGAAGAGCTATGCCATCTGCCTCGTCTCCGCCCGTTATAATTTCTCTTGGGTATCGTGTTCTTGCCTTTTTTTTTTGTTTTTGTGAAAAGCCATTTTCTTTCATTAGATCAATCGACATTTGAAGGTGGTAGTCTAGGCAGATTATGAACATGCATGGGGCTAATGTGCCCACTTGCAGAACACCTGCGACAGTGTCAAAATAGTATGTGTTTCATCCGGTGAGCGAAATTTTACTTTCGGGTTTTTATAAAGCATTGATTCTTCAAAGTGATGAATAAGTCCTGGAGGCAGCACCCAACAAAGCAGCAGCTATACGGCCACCTACCACCCATCTCAAAACTATCCAAGTTAGACGAACCAGATATGCAGGACACTGCTGAAGAAGTAGGGACGAACTCATAAACGACATACTCCTGTGGATCCCATCACATGGACGAGCAAAGGTAGGACGACCACCTAGAATCTATATACAACAGCTCTGTGCCGACACATGATGTAGCCTTGAAGACCTACAGGGAGCAATGGACGATAGGGACGGGTGGCAGGAGAGGTTCATGGAGATCTGTAGTGATGGCGGGACATGATGATGATGAGAGAGCATCATTATGGCTCTGACAGTTTCTTTGGAGAGACCATAGGCTACAGGTAGTTTCTCCGTTTCCCTCTGTGTATGGGGTCAAACGCCTTGAAGAAATCTGCAAATGTGAGTGTCACCACGAGGTTTTTTGCTCGTACTCCTTCTAAGATTCAAAGGATTATCAGAATCTGAGATGTTGTAGATAATTTTTTTGGAAAAACTTTTTTGATTCTTCCCAGGAATTTTCTCAATTTCTAGTTTGATGCGATTAAGTAGCTGGACATTATAAATCTTACCCGCTTAGGAAGTAAGGATTATGCCTTGCTAGAACTTGGCACTTCCGAGATCATCTTTTTGCCGAACGGGAGGATGCAACCTTTTGTCCACTTCTCTATTGTATACGGTGATGCAGTATAAGAACAGCAGGTCATTTAATTTCTTTGTATTCCATGTTTTTAGTGGTATTTCATGAAGACCGCCTGCTTTCGTGTTTGAAATTTTTGTTTGTAACACGTTGAGTTGTTAATGGGTAAACTGTCTTCGTTTGATGTCTATTTGGTTATTAATAATTTTGGTGATTGGTTTATCTGTAACTTTTGGGGATTTTCCAAGCAGATTCTTAAAATATTCTTTTCACATCAGTATTTATTCTACTTGGCTGGTAGCTTTTAGTTTAGCTCTAGAGGTACCCTTCCTTTTACTTACTTCTTTTAATGTCTGCCAGGCTTTTCGAAATTGCTTATCTTTGTCTGAATTTCAAATTTTATTGATCTTGCCTGGAATGTATTCTATTTTTTCTTTTTGGTATGTGTTAATTAGTTCTCTTTGTACCTTCTTAAGTTTCCGAGCGTCAGTATTAGTTGGCTTTCTTTTATCACTTAGGGATGATGTTTTCATATCCCATTTTTTCGTAACTGCCAAAGTCTTCGGTGGAACTCTGTTTAGCTCTTAGTTTGGTTGGTATGCTTTTTGCTGCTGCTTCCACGTCGCATTGGCAATGTTCTCATATTCGTTATACAGAGTAAGTACTTCAGATATCTTCTGAAGAGCATCGAATTAGTTTCTTCTTTTTTTTTTCGTATATTTTTGGCTAATATCTCAAGTGTTGAGCAAAAACCAGTCATACTAACTGGTTTTGTTTGTTTGTGTCGTATTCTTGCGTTGGTTCAGACGTATCTTTGCTGTGAAAATGCTGTGATTGGAAAACACTTTTTTTTCAAAAGAAGAATATACCTCACAATTCAAAGCGCTATTTATCCATTACTAATTTATGTGGATGTAATCTATCTGTGCTTTAGTATTATTTGCGGAAATGTAGGTCCATAATTTTCCCTTAATTTTCCCATAATTTTTGTGGAGGTGACCGTTGTGTAATTGTTAGCGTCGTAGGAAATGAACACGGCGACACGAGTTCAAATCCTGGACGAGACTGATTGCATTTCACATAGCACTAATACCCTTGGGAAAGGTATGAATCCAATTATTCTCCCTCCAGCTATGGGTAAATAGTAGGACAGACTAGGTTCTTCAGCCTTGGTTTGGCAACTAGACTAGGAGAAGGAAAACTCTGAATTCAAACCTGTTAGACTCCGCTTAAAAATTGACCTTGTGTCATATCCTGCCCGAGCGGAGGGGTTGGTAAATAGGATAATTTTCCATTCCATTACTGGAATTTAGTATTTAGGCATGTTAGTCAATTTTCACGTGAGGAATCTGTTAGATGTTTTCCATTTCTCTTTGACGACTTGTATAAGCAGAATTTATTAATTTCGTCTCAATCCGAGTATTCATGTCTCCATCGATGATTAGAACGTTGTGTTTGGGAATGCAACGGACGAGGGAGGATTGTTCGTTGTAGAAGGTGATGGGTCCATTTCATCACTAGCATTGGTAGTTTATCGTTGTGCTGGGGTTGTCTTTAAACGTTGTTTAAATTATCGGTTGTATTTACTCGATGCTATTTAGTGATTTTAGGGCTCGAGGACTGAGAAGCATTCCTACACCACCTATAACGGAATAGACAGAGTTTTTCTGTCTAGATGCTGAGAGTCGTGCTAGTTTATTTCGATTTTGTTATAATAGTATTTATGTTCTCACATGTATACTTTTTCTATATTATACTCTGCCGCAGACACTGTCAGCTGTGATATTTGGCCCATTCTATTTAAAGTGCTAACGTTAAGTTTTGCTATATGTACTGTGCTTTCAGCATTTAAATAATTTTTATTGGATTTTGTGTTTTGTAGTTAATTTTTCGAACACTTCGACCAGAGCGCTAACGTCAACAAAACTTGTTTCTTATTTACCCGCGCAAAGGGTGAAGCAGTTTGGACATATGATTTGAGTGAGAATCTTGTAATTGTTTCGATGGCTGTATCTCTACCTGTGTCAAAAGCACCAATCACAATAGATACAATCGTCACTTTCATCTTCCTCAATTCTCTAGCAAGGTCAAGGTATTTATCTTTCTTTTTACATTTCTTCAGATTTATTCTGCGGTCCGCCGTGACAGCAAAGTCGAAAATTTTGCAAATTCTCTTTTTTTTTTTTTTTTTTTGTTGATTATTATAAGGTCTGGTCTTCTGGCCGGGATTAGGTGATCCGTTTATATGTTAAAGACCCATAGGAGTTTATGTGTGTCATTTTCTAAGACAGGTGCTGGGTTGTGCATATACCATTTGTTAGTATTGTCAAATTTAAATTTCTTGCACACTTCCCAGTGGATCATATTATTATTATTATTATTTGCGTGAGGGGTGTCCTCGTGGTGTAATGGTTAAAGCGATGGACTGCGGAATCGTAGTACGCGAGTTCGTACTCCAGTAGTGCTATTACGTTCACTTTCGCGCAAATACCCATGGGAAAGGTATGAACCCCCTTAGCCTCCCAGCTATGGGTTAAATAGTACCACTACTGTTCTTCTAGGAGAATGGCTTTGGCATTAAATAACCTAAAAAGAGTTGATATGCCATTAAACAAACCAAACCAAACCTATTTGCGTGAGCGAGTGTGTGTATCCCCGTATTTAGCGTACATATAATAAATATATTAATGTATCATTTACAGATGTCAGTAAATGATTTATATACCTGAATTGACAATTTAAAACATATGACCTAATTACGATAACCAAAAATCTTAGATGTGAGAGTGAGGTTAAAAAAAATGATTTGAAGAGAAAAGGATATAATGAGCACATAGAAAACTAAAACCCTAATTTGTGTTAAAAGTTCACCAATGCTGTTAGCGCGTTCCTTCTTCATTATTCTCCATTGATTCACGCTGTCAACTTCCTGAGAGTGTCACCATCACATTACCGAGAATAATTAGTCTTTACATAAGGCTTAACGCCGTCTATAATAGTCATAATTATCGTTTCATTTCTTATGAATTAACTGAAGTACCCGCCAGCGACAGGTGAAGACTTGGATCGTATCTGTTTATTTAACAATCTTTCTTGACAATTAAAGATTTACACCGACTGTATAGGAGTACATAGTGAGGGGGAAAGACAGATTCAATCTAAACACCACCTGAGTCGAATCACCATGTATAATACCTATGCTAGCATGAATCAAACAATTCCTGAAAGTTTAGTTGAAATTCGGACCAAAAAGGAAAGCTCTTTAGCGTTCTGAACGGATAGATGTTTGAAAAATTGTAATAATATTTAGCAGAAAAAACTGTCTTTATTTATATCAGATTTGACAAAACAGCGGCTAATAACCAAATACCGATGTAAATATTGATTACTTTGGGAGTGGAAAACACTGTGGGACGAACATCTATATATAGCAGGGGGCAGCATGATATAGAGAGTAATAGGTAGAAAGTTTATTTTAAGGAAGACAAATATTGTTTTAGATATATCTATTATTCTAATAAGACCTCATACAGGATTTTGTACTCAGACGTTGACTTCTGTAACGACACATGAAAAAAGGAGTGTTATATTGTGATTGGCAGGCATGTGAAAAAATGTGAAAAAATATTTTAAAAAAGAGAAAAAGATTACAGTAATAAGGAGAGATTAGAAAAATCAGGATTTCCAAGAATAAAGAATGAGAGTTGACCTAACTGAAGTTTACAAAAGAATAACGGAAATCTTTAATTATAGTAGATATTTTTTCAATATTTCTCCTCAAAGTAGAAATCTATTGTTAAGACAGATTTCAAAAATTAAGTTTAATAACCAATTGATTTGTTTGTTTAATAGCATATCAACCTTTGTAGGTTATTTTATACCAAAGCCATTACCCTAGAAGAACAATAGTGGTATTATTTAACCCATAGCTGGGAGGATAAGGGGGTTCACACCTTTCCCACTGGAATTTGCCTGAAAGTGAACGTGAGAGCGCGACTGGAGTACGAACTCGCTTACTACCATTCTGCAGTCCATCGCTTTAATCATTACACCACGAAAAACCGATTGAATTTTTTTGGCTAATTTAGAAATATATTTTGGAACGAATTGTCAAATCAGATAAAAAACGACAATTGTATAAAAACCTTAAAGATTTAGTTGGATAATTTTAGAGGAAAATTGCAGGAGAAAGAAATAAAGAGGACATTTTTGTGAAATATGAATTATGAAACAGAATTTGTTCTATATATATGTGTATGAAAGCACATGCGATTCCCTGCCCTCATCAGCCGCCAACCAGGGGTGATAACACAGTTTCGGTAGATCGAGGCGGTACTGCCACTCCTGGCGCAACCAAGCAACTTTTGCCACCGGACAGGGTATTTGAAAAAATTATACATATATATATATATATATATATATATATATATATATATATCAACTAAAAGCAGAGATTACATTGTACGTTCATCTTCATATTTATTGCAGTTTGTGATTTTCAAAAAATGCGTTTACTTTCGGATGTTGACGTAATTACGCACTTTCAGTAACAGTTTCTTGATGTTACGTAATCGCATGGGAATGTTGGTTCAGCGTACATTTCCTTCATATTGAAGACTTTTCGCTCTCAACCAAATCCAACTTTATGCATATTGCGCCGTGGTCTGAAGACGATATGAGGCAACTTTCAAACTGCGGCTAGTGATTCCTATTTTTGAAAGAAACGAAATGACTGAAAACCTCTACAACCAACCCCAATAGGAATCACATGGCATATCAAACCCTTTTCCACGAAGTTGGCGCTCAGAGTCTCGTATCGGTTTCTTTTCCGCTCGTGTTGTTATGTTTTGACCTGTTGACCCGGCCAAAAATGCCATTCCAAGGTAATGCACCGGAAGGAAGTGACACATTCTGATGGCATTTATGAGAGGAAATCGCGTGGGCGGAAATTGGCAGATGAAATTGGACGAGGTAAAAAAAAATCCCATTATACTCTCATAGACTGATGCACCGGAAGAGAGTGACCTCTGAACTGGATGACAGTTATTTCCGCTCGATGACGATCACACAGGCCATTCCAAAGAAAGCGGAAGTGACACATCCCGGTCGCTAGATATCGGAAGACGTTGCGGAGGCGTGTCCATATCACCGCGTGGGAGTTTGAAGGTAATATAAGGCCGACGAATTGAACAGAGGACAGTTGAGTTCCGGTCAGTTGGGTCCAACGAGCCAGTGGAGACAGCCGAGTAGAGTTGAGGAGTGGGACGAGATGTAGTAAGGAAAGCCAGTGCTCCGGTTGAGCAGCCAAGGAGAACGAGAAAGACACAACGCTGACGGCCATAACTTCGGGATCAAAATATATCAGTTATGTTCGGTCTCCAGCTCCCTCTCACACGCAAACTTTGAACAACCCTTTCGAAACTTACAAATAAAGATGAGAGGTAAAATATATTATAAAGAAGTCTTCCTGCGTCTTCCTTGCGTGCGTCGTTTATTCCTGCGACTTTATCATTGTGCGTCTGTTTAATTATTTATTGTGTCGTTATGATGCTGCATGAACATGTATATGTGTATATAAGCATATTTATTATGTGAGTATATAACAGTGTGCCTCTTCCCGATTTTCTTCCAATGCGACAGTCGATTCTATGCGGACGACACTCTTCTTTGAATCAGACCAAGCTACAATGTCTGACTGCTTTTCTGTTTGAATAATGTGAACTAGAAATTGTAAAGATGTCTTGAAACCCGCTGAAACTTTCTAGTCAGTAATCATATTGTGATTTTAATGTTTCTTCACTGTGATATTATATTAATTGTTACATGTTCGATGAAAAGATGATTTTTTCTTGTAAAGATTAATGTAAGAAGATAGGGAAAAAAGGAAAGATGCCTAAGGAGACATAAGAGATAAACAAATAATAATCATGTTTACCAACCCCTCCGCTCGGGCGGGATGTGACACAAGGTCAATTCTTTAAGTGGAGTTTAATAGGTTTGAATTTAGAATTTTCCTTCTCCTAGACTAGTTGCCTCACCAAGGCTGAAGAACATAGTCGGCCCTACTATTTACCCATAGCTGGAGGGAGAATAATTGGATTCATACCATTCCCAAGGGTATTAGTGCTATGTGAAATGCAATTAGTCTCGGCCAGGATTTGAACTCGAGTCGCCGTGTCCATTTCCTACGACGGTAACCATTACACCACGGACACCTCATAATAATGATAATAATCAACAAAAAGAAGAGAACTTGCAAAACTGTCGACTTTGCTGTCCCGGCCTACCAAAGAATAAAACTGAAAGAATGTGAAAAGAAGGATAAGTTTCTCAACCTTGCTCGGGAATTGAAAAACTATGGAACATACAGGTGACAATTATACCAATTGTAATTGGTGCTTTTGGTATAGTAACTAAAGGATTATTAAAGGGACTGGAGGACTTGGAATTTGGCGGACGAGTGTAGACCATCCAAACTACTACATTATTGAGAACGGCCAGAATAATGAGAAGAATCCTGGAGGCCTGAGAAGACATGCTGTCACTCAAACTCCAGTGAAAGACCATCAGCTAACACTGATATGAAAAACTCTCGAGGAGTAAATAATAATAATAATAATACAAAGGGATCTCCTAATCTTCGCTAGACAACCAGACCTACCGAGAGTCAACAAAAAAGAAACACTGTCGAATAGTGGGCTTTGCTGAGTAGATGGATCACATATGGAAAATTAAAAGAAAGCGAAAAGAGGGATAAATACTAAAACCTGGCTAGAGAACTGAAAAATCGTGGAACATGAAGGTGACTGTGAGAACAATTGTAAATGGTGCGCTTGGAACAATCCACAGAGGATTGATTAAAGGAATGAAAGACTTGGAAATAAGAACACAAGTGGAGAATATCCAGACTACAACATTATTAAGATTGGTCCGAATACTGAGAAGAGTCCTGGAGACTTGAGGAGACTTGCTGTCACTCAAATATCAGTGGAAATCCATTAGCTAACACAGGTATGAAAAACTGTCAAAGGAGTAGTATTAATTAAAAGAAAATAACTTTTCCTTCAAAATGCTTTAGGTGTATTTTTTCATGGGCGATGATGTAATATCTAGTAATATCTGTTTTGTTTGCATAATGTTATCACAAGAAAAAATAAAATTCTGATTACTGGAAAGGACGTGTTTTAGATAGTTCTTTCCGGGCATTTTTGAATTTCAATATTTGTTTTCTTTGGATTTCTTTTTTCAAGAAAAGTTTTTTTTTCGAGTAATCGTTTTTTTCAAAAATGCTTTTCACTCACAAGGGAACTCTACATTTGCTTTTTGATTTGGTTTGTATACATTTTAATGCTTCTTTTAGTTTTCTTATTTAGACAAATAAGACATGCTAGGCACTTATGGGCTCCTCACATGGACACCCATTCATCAATCCAACACTAGATGCCGTCTAGAGAACTTACCAAAAGCGAGGGCAAATGGGGACGGATGACAAGAGATAATCTGGAGAATCGATGGTGAAACAAACTTTTCTGTTGAGACGTATTTGGTGACCGTAGTCGATGGTGACCTGAAGGCTCCCTTATAGACAGTTAACACACCAAGGTGTAGGGGAAGGCGCTACACCTTTCCCAGGATTACCCCACTTTACCCTTGATCTGCACCTTATAATCCTGAGTGATAAGCAAGGAGGCATCAAGGATCATTTTTTGAGTCTTTGGTATGACTCAACCTGGAATTGAACCCAGGTCTCCCGGGCTATGGGGGAACACTCTAACCATCATTCCCGGTAAGTTTCAATATTGTTGAATTTGGCACTAAAAATGCCTAATAAGAATAATGAAATCCTGATATATTTGGTTTAAAATAAATTTGATTTTCCTTTAAAAATATTGTGGGTGTACTTTTCTATGAGCGATATTG
Organism: Sepioteuthis lessoniana; assembly: GCA_963585895.1. Classification (NCBI taxonomy): domain Eukaryota; kingdom Metazoa; phylum Mollusca; class Cephalopoda; order Myopsida; family Loliginidae; genus Sepioteuthis; species Sepioteuthis lessoniana. The sequence continues at coordinate 18,329,314 of OY757933.1, forward strand.
TATTTAATTATAATCTATCCCGCATTTGGCGACCCATACTTCTGTCCTTGTGCCACGAATAAGCTAAGCTTGGTAGGTAACTATAATCTATCCAGCTGTAATTACAGTTACGGATTATACAGATTTAGAATAATTATATTAATCTGTATATATTTCATTATATTAGTTTCCAGGAATAAAGTTGAAAGAATTTTAGAATCAATTTACCTTCTACTTTCCACAAAATGTTTCAAATCATTGTCGATGTTTGTTTTGCCTGAAGAGAACTCTTTGATAAAAGAACGGAGAAGACAAAAAAAAATAATTTGAACTCGAAAAGAAAAGAAACGGTTCGATCTAGACACTTCACTGCTATAAGGCAGTTTTTCGTTTCCTCGTCAATCAATTAAATAAACAATGTCTGCATATACCCAAGAGAGACGTAACATCGTCTGTTTCGGCTCCACCAACATGGCGCCACAAGTCTCCTCAGTCAGAGCAAAGTACGAGTACATCAGAGTTGGAGATTCGCCAGAATAGTTGTTAGAACTGAAAGTGAGAACGTTTTGCAATCAAATTACAAGTAACAACTGAAGGATTTCTCATGAATAACTGACCCAGGCACTAGGTAAAAGGTGGGGGTCAACGATTGCCACTTTGCAAGATTATACAGTATTGACCCATACGAGTCTTAATTACACTAAAATGGAACTTCAAATTGATCAACGAAAACTTTTTATTAACAGTTTCAAATTATAATGAAACAAGCCATGAGCGTATAGTCTCCGTTGGAATAGCGGTTAATTATGATAGAGATGTTTCTTTCTTTCTATCTTTCTTTCTTTATTTAATGGCATATCAACCATAGTGGGTTATCAAATGCCAAAGCTATCCTGGTAGAACAGTAGTGGTACTATTATACCCACAGCAGAGGACTAAAAGGGGACTCTTATTTTTCCTTACGCTGTTCGCCCGAAAGTGAACATAATAGCGCCATTGCAGTTAGAACTCACAATAATGTTATAAACCAGTACGTTAGCCTCTATACAATGAGGATTTCTCCAGTGATGCCCCAATTTAAGAAGTGGGTGGATAATTGAAATAAGAACTTCAGAGTAATTCTCATTATAATGATAATTAGGATTTACGTTTAACTTAAATTCTGATTCGTAAAAAGTTATTCAGTTTCAAATTAGGATGAAAATTGCTTCAAATTGGAGCTTTGTAAGTGAATTACCCAGACAAAAGTTTTCTATGATATTCCGTTTTTGCTGAAAGTAACATAAGAACTTAAGTAATATATATATATATATATATATATATATATATATATATATATATATAGTTCTGTGTGTGCTTGTATGTACGTCTGTATGTGTGTAAAAAGTAGTTGATAGCAATGATGATGATAGCTCACACAATGGTACCACTAAAGTGAGTAGGAGAAAAAAGATGTTTTTATTATAAACTCAGTTTTTTACGGCAGAAAATGTGCCAACACTACGACATTGTCAATACATGTATGGCTAATAAACGATAAAACAGGCAAATCTTTTATAATGAAATGTGATATGGGATATGAAGGAGGTAACTATTGCAGCAACTTGTGTCTGCAAAATATATTTATCCTATAGTATGGAAAAACTAATGCTAGACAAAAGAAGGGAATTAAAATCAAATTGTAGACATATCAATAGATTGCGTTCGGGTCATTTACCACTGGACTAATTCCATATTTATTCTCCTGTATTTTGACAGCACAATATATATATATATATATATATATATATATATATATATATATATATTGTAACAGTGTTGATTGTCAGTAATTCACTTTGTGGGTTTGTGGCAAACCAAGTGCGATATAATTTGTAGAGCGTTCAATATCTATAATAGAGCTATTATATAATAATAATACATATTAGATGTTATATATTCAATGCCATGGAAGTTTGTCAGCAACCTTAGGTTTCATGAAATTTTACAAATAACAATTACCAGGCAGATAAGGAAAGCTATATATATATATATATATATCTTTCGTTATCTGCCTGATGATACATAAAATCTAATATATATATATCGTCATCCACAGACAGATCTGTTTCGTTCTACCAGAACTCATCAGTGTGGCTAGACATACTAGCTTCCTGTAGCTGGGATCGAAACCCGGTTGACTCAAACGCCAATCCAAGACTCTACCCCTCAGCCACGAGGGGACCAGCAGCAACGAAGTAAATTTTAAACGGTTATCAATCACAATTACTATTATTTACATACATCCGCTTAACGGCTACCGAGAGCTCAATTCATATATGAAAAGCCTTCCATAACGCTAATGGCAACGCGATTACTTCATTCCCTAGAGAGCTCAACCCTACAGGGGTAGAGAAGCATATATATATATATATATATATAGTCATCCATATATATATATATATATATCCCGTGTGCTGGGGCTGTAGAATTCTGCACCTCTATAGAGAGATAAGATTCCTTCAGCAACGCCACCTCTTGGCCGCGGGTGGTGACACATAATGCTTCAGGACAGGAACCTTGTGGTTGGTCAGTGCATGATCCGGCAACTAAAAGGATCATGTGACTTGAAATACTACGCTTTGACCCTTTTCTGGGTTAGAAAAACGACTAGAGGAGCACGATCCAATCATTCGACTAGTCATGTCAAGCCTTTGCACCAAGACGATTATCCCGGCCGTATTCATCAATTTGCACTTGTGGCCAGGAAGTACCCAACCCTGTTTTATCTTAAAGGTACTGGAACGCGATGGCTGAGAGAAAACTTCGAATTTAAACCAGCTTTACTCACTATAAAATCATTAGTATATTATCAAAAATGATGGCTGTATCCCCTGCCCAGGGACCAGATCATCGATAAAAAAGTGTCTTTGGTATAGTGCTAAACTCTATCTGATGGCGAGGCACCAGTTTTTGAAACCATCTATTTATAATCATCAGATGGAAATACTAGAAACCAAACAACTGTGCTAATTATGTGAACTGGATACCGGTACTAGAAACCATATAACTGTCAGCAAAAAAAAAAAAGAAGCAACGAAGACGTCATAATATATAAATTGTCTGTATAATATTTCAAAACAAATTACTCGTTTTCACTCGTTTTTACTATTCTTTATCTATTGGGACCTTTGTTATATATATCTCGGTTCATGCCTTTGAGTTTAGTTAGGATGAGAACCTTTCGGCTCAGCACATGGGCTAGTTAGGTGCAACCTTGATGCAGGTGGTAGCGCGTGGGCACGCACAGAGCGGACATGTCACTCAGATGTCACAATAGTCCGAGACGAAATGGGGTGACAGGGTGCGGGTGACGTCACGCACCGGAAGCGCGCGGAGGTTTGTGTGAGAATCTGAAGAAAGTTAGAGAGTCGAGTACTAGACGCCAAACGAGAAGGATCGACTTTTGGAGCTCGCAGACGCGAGGTGAACTTGCGCCATATGGGGGGCCGCTCGAGTTGGGGGCCAAATGAATAAGACAGCATAGAAGATTGTGTCTTTCCTCCTTATGTCGAAACCTTTAACTCAAAGTTAATAAAAAGGTTTAGTACCTGAACAAGAAGTCTTTACGTGTTTTCGAATTCCGAGATTCCTATGTTCTTTATATATTCTATCGTTATCATATTTACCAACCCCTCCGCTCGGGCAGGATATGACACAAGGTCAATTTTTTAAGCGGAGTTTAACAGGTTCGAAATCAGAGTTTTCCTTCTCCTAGACTAGTTGCCTCACCAAGGCTGAAGAACCTACTATTTACCCATAGCTGGAGGGAGAATAATCGGATTCATACCTTTCCCAAGGGTATTAGTGCTATGTGAAATGCAACCAAACTCGTCCAGGATTTGAACTCGTGTCGCCGTGTACAATTCCCGCGACGATAACCATTACACCACGGGCACCTCCTCAATTACACCACGTTATGAACATTCGATGTCCATTTCACCCATTTCGCACATGGCCACATTTGTGTAAATGGCTATGTAACACCTTTCCTATGTAATATCACCCTGCCTTATGCTCCAACACAGACTCTAAATATACTAGACAATACATAACTTGTTGGGTTCCATTTCTAATAGATGATATTGATGTTTCTATTCAGGAAAGAATGAAAGATTCTAATTAGCATTTATTCATTAAGAATTTAAATAATGCCGTTCAGTGCAAACATAAACTCCCACAAAATCATCATTCAGTTGCAAATTGAACTGGAAATTGTTTTATCTAAATCAAAACATTTTAATTGCATTGCTCTAATAAAAATATGTCAATGATGTGCCATTTTTGCTGGGTTTCATTATGCATATGAGAATTTTAGATGTCAACAATATATAACAAGCAATGCTTGGAAAGAAGGCCAACAAGGAAATAAGTAAAAATTAGACCATTTATTTGACAGTGCTATAAAATAGTTCCATGGATTATTACCATTTTTAAGTATCCATTTTTTACAATATTTACTTTTTCTTCTACATATATTACCTCTGTTCTCTTTCAAATGATCTTAAATTTAAAGAGGAAAAGAATTCCATTTTAATGAATTATTAAAATTCATTCATGGAAGATTTTTTTCTGGATTCATAGGCCGTTTAATGCTGCCATACATATTCTATAAAACATTAAATAAAACGTGTATAAATGAGAAAACACGACTAAAGATACATATAGGAAAAGAGGTAGATAAGTATTTTTATGCAGATAGATAGATAGATAGATAGATACATACATACATACATAGATTGAATATATAAGATATATATATCGGGAGACAAGGAGAGAGAGAGAGAGAGATAAAGAGAAAGAGTAACGTGTAGTTAGAAAACACAACCATAGAATCCAACATCGTCTTAGACTTCTTGTGCTTAAAATGAATTCCTTCCACGGAAAAGCATGGATCCAATTTTAACTGAGATATGTATATATATATATATATATAGAGAGAGAGAGGGAGATTGTATCTTTAAAACGGATAGGAAGAGGGAGAGAGATTATATCTTTAAGATAGATAGATTGATAGATTATTCCGTAAGATAGATTATTGTGTAAGATTGAGAGATAGGTCGATATATATATATATATATATATATATATATATATATTTACGAGAGATAGATAACTAGATAGACAGACAGATAGATTGATGGATAGATAGTACAGTAACAGTTGAAAAAGCGATTCATAGAATCCAATTTCCTCTTAGGTCGCTTGTTTCTATAGTGAAATGGATTTTTCACACGGATAAAAGCATGAATCCACTTTTACCTGCACTCAGATAGATAGATAAATTTATAGATAGATTTGAAAAGACTGAGATTAATAGATGAGTACATGTTTTATTTGTAACATTATTTTTTATTTATTTTTTATTTATTTTTCTTTATTTTCCACGTTTTTTTCGTTTTTTTTCAAATGAATTAAGTTCAATAAAAACATACCTGAAATTTTTTAAATGATGAACATTTCAATCACCTGTCGAAAATAGGCCATAATTTTGTTTAATTTTTTTTACTAAATTTTATTTGACTAAATTTTTGAGAAGGAGAAAGAGAAAAATGATGAAAGCCAAAGTGCATATCGGCCGAAATGTGTTCATATCAATGAAGATGACGACAATAGTTGAAATGTTTTAAGAGATAACCAAAAAAAATTGTTTTATCTGAACTTTTATCTACCTGGAATAAGAAAACTGCCGTAATTATCTGTGTATCATCATCATCATCATCATCATGTCGTGCCGCCAGCACGGATATCCCTGACCATCTCTCGCCACTTCTCCCTATCATTCATCGTCTCCGGCAGGTCTTCAGGGTTACATCCTGTGTCCTCACATAGCTGCTGTATGTAAGTTCGGGCTGGTCGTCCTGCTTTTGCTTGGCCATATGTGGGGGTCCATAGGAGTACATCACTTACGAGCTCGTCCTTGCTTCTCCAGCAGTGTCCTGCGTGTCTGGTTCGTCTAACTTTTCGTAATGGGAGGCAAGTGGCCGTATAGTTGGTGTCTCGTGGGGTGTTGTCGCCAGGACTTGTTCAATATTGCTCTCAACATTCTTGTGTAGTTGCCGACAAGTTTCTTCTCCAGCCGTTTAGTTAGCGTCCATGTAGTGCATCCATATAGCAGTATCGATACAACCGCTGCCTGGAAGAAACTGCGTTTCATTTTATCGGTCAGGTCTGCGTTTTATATACAAGAAATAAATATCAACTTTTTATCTGGTTTGGTTGGTTGATTTCTTTGTTCAATGGCATATCAACTTCTGTATGTTATTTAATGCCAAAGCTATTCTCCTAGAAGAACAGCAGTGGTACTATTTAACCCATAGCTGGGAGGATAAGGGGTTCATACCTTTCCCAAGGGTATTTGCCCGAAAGTGAACATAATAGCGCGACTGGAGTACGAACTCGCTTACTACGATTCCGCAGTCCATCGCTTTAACCATTACACCACGAGGACACCCCCTTTTTATCTGGGTATGTGCATTACCATTTCCAAAACCGTCTGTGTGAAGATAAATTTTTACTATGATTCAAACCAGCAAATTTTCAACAAACACATCCATTTTATACCAAAGCATAGAGTATTTGTTTCTCCTTGACTGCGATCAAGTCAGCTGGGAGAGGCTGTAGTATACTCCTACTGCTTCTCTACAAAGGGATAAGACGCATCCAAAGAGTGTCTTAGATATAGCACTAAACAATCTGATGGTGAGATTCCAGTGATGCTGGAGCTTTGGGGGATGCGGATGAACCTTTCATTGCCATCGCTCCCTGGTCCACTTTGGCCGAGAGTGGTAGCATCTGATAGGGTCCTATCTATCGATCAACTAGAACTAAACTGAATTTTTCCTAAATGGAATTATTTGATATAAAGCTGTTTTGAAATTTAAATTGCGTACTTATGCTAAACTGAACTGTCTGAATAAGAACTGTTTTAAATACAACTAAACTGTAGTTAATTCACCGTTAAGTGACCCGAAAAGGGTTGATACGCCGTAAAAACAAAACCAACCAACCAACATCTTCTTGAGTGAACTTATTTTTGCCATAAGCTTGTTAGAACATGTCCATATGTAAATTCTAAATACTACGTAAATACTGTGTTCAAAATATGAGCAAACTGTATAAATGTTTATTTTTATTCCATCTGAACCGGAAAAAATGTTCAAAATTTTTCAAATCGAGCTGTAAAAAATTCTGACAGACTGTGCATACTACATACGAGATCCTTTTTTTCCTGAATTTTGTCCATCGGTTTAACCATTACACCACTAGGACATCCCCCGGAGATCGTTAAAAATCGCTACCGTAAATTTTCGTGTCTCACAATCTCATGGATAGCACGTTCGTCTAATGATGGATTACAAAATTTAGATACCCTTGGGAAAGGTATGAACCCCCTTATCCTCCCAGCTATGGGTTAAATAGTACCACTACTGTTCTTCTAGGAGAATGCTTTTGGCATTAGATAACCAACAAAGGTTGAAATGCTATTAAACAAAGAAACCAAACCAAACCTTTAACGATCTCCAATGTGAACATTTTGTTAATTTGCATATTTTATACACTTTTTTCTTCAGAAAATTTTTGCAGGTTCGTAAATTTTATTTCCTAACTCACTGAAATCAAACAAATAATCGTTACCGCAAGATTTTTTAGTGAAACATTCATTTAGATTTTACAAGCATTTTAATAATACGGCTAAAAAAACGAAAATAATAAACAATATGTGACTAAAAAAGATCTGTCCATTTTCTTAATTTTTGATATCATCTACAAAATTATTAGATTAGCAATAATCATTTAAAAGTTTTGTTTAAATATGTGTATATATATATATATATATATATATACTTACATATTTACACATACATGCATATTTACATATATACCAAAATATATATACATACATGCGAATATATATATATATATATATATATATATATATATATATACCTATTTTTATCCATACATGCAAGTATATATACATACATACTTATATATAAACACATATATGCTTACATACAAATAAATACTTACCATGCTATAAATATATATATATATATATGTACCTACATACGTATATAAATATACGCATATATACCACACACACACACACACACACAAGCATATATATATATATATATATATATATATAAGTTAGCCAAAGTCGCGACAGATTGACCGAGAAAAAATGTCATTTCTTTCTTTATATATTCTTATGTGTGTGTATGTCTGTGCGTGGTGATGATTTTAACTAAGGAACAAAATATCATCATTGTATTTCGAAGAAAATAAAATTTTGATTTGTAGGCATTATAGGCTAGTGTAGTATGGTAGGCCAGAATCGCAATGAATATCATGATGATGAGATATGTTGCAATATATATATATATATATATATATATATATATAGTATTGTTACAGTGTTGGTTGTCACTATCCCACTTTTTAGGTTTGTGGCGCACCAAATTCAATATAATATGGAGAGTGCTCAATATCTCTGCTAGAGCTATTACATAATATAATAATAATAAGTAAATATATATTAGATTTTATATATATTTAATAGCATGGAAGCTCGTCTGCGACAACTGGTTTCATGCCATCTTCATACAGCCTTCACCAGGCAGAAAAATGAAGATTTAGAAAAACAAATTTTATAAATCGAAAAGATATAGTCAAAAGAATTTTTACGTTAGAATTGCGTATAAGTCTTGTGTGTGTGTGTGTGTGTGTGTGTGTGTGTGTGTGTGTGTGTGTGTGAGTGTGTGTGTAGATTATATTGGTGTATTGTCGTGTGTAGTCGTATATGTGGTTGTTATATAGAGTGATTTAAACCATCTAGTAAAGAAGAATAGAAACTAACAAAAATTATTATCTTACTTCCTCATGCTGACTTCATAACTCTAAGTTCCACGCACTGGAAAACAATACACTTGTCAGAGAAAACATTACGCATGTGTTTCATCTGGCGACTGTATTTTTCCAATTCATTAAACTTTTCGTTTGAAATTTTCATGAACTTAGCTGTTTCTTTCATATATATATATTTTCAAAAACTGCCACTTTTTTAATTAATTGTGCTTAATGGCATATCAGCTCTTGCAAGCTATGTAATGTGATATCTTGTTTATACGTATATATCAAGTATTTGATTTGTAAACGAACAGGTTGGTTGTGACATCATTCAAAACGAGCCAGAGCTCATTTGTTTGCACACAGTTAAATTGCTTCAAGTTTAGAAGATAATAAATACTGACCCATAGATGAAAACCTAATAGGGACCACAACGCAGTTGACCTTAGAGCAGTCGTAATGAAGGGGTGTTTCATATAACCCTAGGCTCTATGACGGAAGTCTCTCCATCGGATAGTTTAGTCTCACTTTTAAGAGACACACTGGTGGGAGTCTTACCCATCTGCAGAAATGCCACGGCGTATTCTACAGCCCTAGCATGGTGGGTTATGCAAGATGGAAGCCATTTTCTAGATTCGCTAAAGTACACCTTGGAGCGCGTGTAACTCCACATGCCTTGTATATCCTTGTAAGACCAATCACGTTTGTGACGAACGACTTAGCAGTCTTCTCCGTTGACATTGTCCCCAGGTATTCATATGACAACTGAAACCTTCTGTAGATTCAGATTCTTTGTCACAGAATTGACGCAAGTTGTTAGTAACGGCGGAAGGACATGAAAAACGACTCACAAAGACTCAAGAGCAGATATTACATATATGTTCAGATTATATATATATATATATAAGATAAAACTCAACAGATGTAATTCATTATAAATTTATTTCAACAATCGGTTTACATAGATTGTATCCTCAGATAGCAAACAGTTTTACTCTATTTAAATTTGTTGCCATCTGAGGATACAATATGTTAAACAGATTGATAAAATAAATTTATAATGGATTACCTCCGTTGAGTTTTCTTTGATACACTGGCCACTCTGTTAAGATATATCTATATTAGATATCCGATATGGATTGTTACTTATATGTCAATTCTTCGACTTAATTCATATGAAAAACATTTTTTCCTCCAGCTATGAATAAATAGGACAGCAAGGGCTCTTTCACCAAGGTATGGCAACCAGTGTAGTGAAGGCACATTTTGAATTAAAACCTGTAAAACTCCGCTTAAAAATTGACTATGTGTGACATCCAGCTCCTCCGGTGGGTTAATATATGGTACAACCACAAACATTCATTTTCCAACCCAAAACTTAGATACCAGACTGCTTTATCAAAATATTTTTGGGGCCTTAAGGACAGTGGGCTATCTCCACAAATTAAATGGAAAATAATCAGGCACTCATCTACCGCGAATTGCTTCAACGGTAGATGTAACTTATGCTTAGATAAAAAAATTAGCATAATTAATTTCAAAAATAGAAAACTTTTATTGAACGAGAGAAATGAGCTCGTCTTTAAGTGCAGACATAGAGGAAAATTTAAATTATCCTGATTGAGAACCAGTGGAGCACCAGTCCATGAATAATTGCACGGCCAATAATAAAGAGGTATTAGAAACTAAAGGAGATCAGCCCAACAACAGATATCACCAAGACAGGGAAAGATAAAAATAGATAAGGGCCAGATGAACGTAGAATATTAATCCAAAAATTAGTTCCTGTGATTCTGGAGTGGTTAATTCCCCTTGACCATTTTTAGGGTAAATATTAAAAAAACACTTGACGACTATATAAAATGTCTCCACCTTATCTGGTTTAACTATCTCGGTCCTAATTGAAACAAGAGGAATATCTAGGATAAAAACAACTGAGTTAATTTACAGACATATTAGGAATAAATGTAAATCATGTATGAGATAGCCATTAGTTAAACGATCTTAGTCTGTTTAGAAAATCACACTTGTCAAGTAGAAGGAACTACTACAAGAACGCAAAATTAGAAGGGACTGACCAGTAGATTAATTCCACTCCTGTTTCTTGATCGTTCTAGCATATAACATGTTAACCCCCTATGCTCACGCCTATGAATGAAAGAATTTGTAATTTGATTTCAACCTTATTTTTATTTATTTATTTTATTTTATCTTTTTATCTTTTATTTTCTGATTCTTATTTTTTATCTCATTTTTAATTACCTTATTTTATCTTCTGAATTAGAACTGAAACTCCACATTCGCTACTATGCGACAGGCGGGAAGCGTGTAAAGAGTCATCTGACGAGACGGAGAGTATAGCAATAATATTCTCCGTCGAAATAAATTTATTATGACGACTTAACCGAGTTTGAGTCTCCATTAAATTGTACTATATATATATATATATATATATATATATATATATATGCGTGTGTGTGTGTGCGTGTGTATGTGTGTAAGCGAACGGTGCGTGTGTCTGTGTGTATATATATGCTGACACTTACGTATTTCTCTCTCTCTATATATATATACCCCTGCACATAGATACCCCCACACACAGTCATACATACACACATATAAACTCCAGTTATAGGTAAAATCGTACGGTAGATTGGGCTCTCTAGCTTTGGTGGCGCGACCTGACTATGTGAAGAAAAGGAAAATTCAAAATCTGAAGAGTGTTTTACATGAGAATATTTGACACATAGGTATACCATTCTTCTGTTTTCAGCTTATCTGAAAAGTGTCGCGGTTATACACAAACCTTCGCCACCATAAAGAAATCTCCAGTGTATATCGTCCAACAGTTCATATATTCAACTGAACTCTCGTATGTTTTCTCATTGAGATTGACTCGTGTATTCATTTACACACACACACACACATATATATATATATATATATATATTTATTTATGTAAATGAATATATATATATATATATATATATATATATATTATCATCAACTTATGGTTATAGTATGGATTTTTCTGACTTTGACTATCTATCTATCTTCTCCTGGCATGTCCTCTTGACTGCACCGTGTCTGCACAGTGCTGATATATGAAAACTATGTGCTTGTCGTCCAACAGTATCACGCCCATATGTACGAGTCTATAAGAGAATGTCGCTTATGTGTTTGTCCTTACTTATCCGACATTTCCCAGCTTGTCTTTTCTGTCTTACTTGATTTGCTTCTGAGATGGGTGGTAAGTGGCCGCACAGCCACTGTTGGATTTCTTCAAAAAGTACGTAGCTTTCTTGTCTACTTTCCATCTAGCCTTTTCTTCATGCGTTTCGTTAGAGTCCAGGTGGTGCATCCTTACATAAGTACTAGTACAGCAACAACTTGGAAATAACGTTTTATTTTATTAGAGAGGGTCTGCTATTGAGAGGTTTTCGATCCTATATATTTAATTCCAGTGAACACTTGTTCGAAAAGAAGTCCGCTTTTCACTTGATCTTTAAGAAAATATTTAAACACGGACACAAAAATAATTGTTCTTTATGCAAAAAGAGTATATTCTTCTTTGCAGATAATTTGTGTGACATTTATTTATTGTAAATGCATGACAGAAGATATCAAGGGATTAAATCCAACGATGAACGAAATGAACTCAACTCAGTAATTTTCTTTTTAAATTTGATATTAATATGATAGATCTTTTTTTTTTTTTTTTTTAGAAAACATCGATACTTTACGAATCTATATCAATAATTGGAAAGAGTTTGTTTGTCTCTCCTTTGTTGACTGTAAAACAGTTTTATTTAAATCTACAAAATTTAATGATCTCAAAGGCTGGTTTTAACCAAAAATATTCAGTAAGAAAGTACGTTGTAACCGGGAATGTATCTATAACAATAAACGTCATCTGGAAGTTATGTTTCCACAATTAATAAGCTAGTATTGGCCCAGCGGTTAGAGTGTTCGCCAATGGCCCGGGAGACCTAGGTTCAATCCCAGGTCGAGTCATACCAAAGACTTTAAAAATGGAACTTGATACCACCTTGCTTAACACTCAGCATTATAAGGTACGGTTCAAGGGTAAAGTGGAGCAATCCAGGGAATGGAGTAGCGCCCTCCCCTACACCTTGGTGTAGTAGCTATCGAAAAGGGAGCCTTCGGGTCACCCTCGACTATGGTCGCTAACTTTACTTACTTATAATTAACTAGTAATAAAAGATTTAATTTTCAAACTTTGAAAGAAAAAAATGACGCATTATTTGCTTTAATGAATAGATATTTGTCATTTAATTAAAAATATTTCCGTCCCGTTTTCATTGTTCCAGGTATTTGATACCCTCCCCAACTGACATGATGTTTGCAAAGGACGCAGGTCTTTTTAATGTGAGATGCATTGTAGGATGCAAGCCTTTCGGTTGGAGTGCAAATATTGCTCTGTCCTGACAGCATTCATCTTCAGAGGCGCCTCAGACGCTGAGAAATCAACTCAGACATTTTTTCCTTTTTAGGCGAGTTGGTAGGTGCTGCCCTTGGAAAACGAGCCATTAATTCTCAGAAGCCTCCCGAAAATTCCTTTTCTTTTTTTTCAATTTCTCATCTATTTCGACGTTTTCTCTGTTTCTTTCTTTCTTTCTGTTCAATCAATCAATCTATCAATCAATCAATCGCTCGGTCTATTTCCTTTCCCGTTATTCCTTTCATTCTTTCTTTCTTTCTTTCTTTCTTTTTAATCTTTTCTTTCTTTCTTTCTCTCTTTCTTTCTGATATTTCCTTCTTTCTTTCTGTTCAATCTATCAATCTATCAATCGCTCGGTCTATTTCATTTCCCGTTATTCCTTTCTTTCTTTCTTTCTTTTTTTTTCTTACTTTCTTTTTAATCTTTTCTTTCTTTCTTTCTTTCTCTCTTTCTTTCTGATATTTTCTTTCTTTCTTTCTTTCTTTCTAATATTTTCCTTCTTTCTTCCTTTCTTTTTAATATTTTCTTTCTTTCGAATATTTTCATTCTTTCTTTCTTTCTTTCTTTCTTTTTGATATTTTCTTTCCTTCGAATATTTTCTTTCTTTCTGTCTTTCTTTCTTTCTTTCTTTCTTTCCCGTAACCTTTTCTCTCATTATTTCTTTCTTCCTTCTGTTTACTTGAATTATTTGAACTGACTATTGTTGATCAATGCTCCTGCGTTTTTAGGATATCATTACTGATACCACCATATTGAACCCAGTGATAAACAGGAGTATCAATAAATGTATAAATAATTATGTCATTTATCATTGGAATGCTTTAATTGAAATAATAAATGACAGATGTTTATCTTATGACGAGTAAGAAAAGAGTCCTCGTGGCGAATGTGCTTGACAGCGAAATTATAACCTGCGAATTCAAACACAGGTCGCACTATTATGTTCACTTTATGACTAATAACCTGGGGAAAGGCATGAATCCCTTTATGCCCGAGCTATGGGTTAAATAGTACCACTATTGTTCATTTAGAAGAATGGCTTTGACATTAAATAAAACCGGAAGGTTCCTATGCAATTAAACAAAAGAAAAGAAGCTATTATGAGGAGAAAACCAAATGATAAATAGGAATTTTCAAAACCAAAAAAGAATTTCTCTCATTATTTTAAAATTTTTAACTTGTTTCTTACTCTAACATTTATAATCCCAGTCAGCTGAGACTGTAGAATACACCGATTGCATCTTTGCAGAGGGGTAAGACCCCCTCCAAAGGAGTGCCCTGAGTATGACCTTAAACAATCTGATGGTGAGGCTCTAGTAATGCTAGCACTTTGGGGAATGCAGGATACCTATTATTGCCATCAGTCATAAGTCTACTCTTGCCGGGAGGGTTAACACCTGATAGGGTCTTATCTATAAGTCAAATAGACATTTAAACTGGGTGCAAGCAAATGGCATGCTAAATTGAATTGTTGGAAATAGAACTGTTGTATCATTTAACTGTGTGTAAAAAAATGACTGATGTTTAATTGAATTCTTATTCATATTGTTATATAGTCATCTACAGCATCACAACGACACAATAATTAAACAGACGCAATGACAAGGACAGACGCAGGAATAAACGACGCACGCATGAATAATGACAAAGACGCAAGAAGGAAGACGCAGGAAGACTTCTTTAACAATATTTTACCTCTCACTTTATTGCAAGGGTTCGAAAGGATTGTTCAAGGGTTGCATGTGAGAGAGAGCTGGAGACTGAACATAAACTGTAATATCTTGACCCCACTGTTTTGAACGTCACGTTGCGCCTTTCTTGTTCTTTAGTGCTCAACCGGAGGCTTAGGGCCCACTGCTGGATGCTGGCTTTCTTTATTGCATCTTATCAGCATCTTCTCTGGACCCTAAAACTGCATCGGGGTTACCGAGGGACCCCTCGGTCGGGTGTGGCTTTCCCTACCACATCTGGTCTCTAGCTGTCTGGTATTCTACTGGCAACTGCTTCTTGGACTCGAACTAAACTGAGTTGAAAAATAATTCAACGCCCACGCGATCACCCACTGGATCTTTGAAATCGAATGTTTAATCGTCATCAAGCGGAAATAACTGTCATGCAGTTCAGAGGTCACTCTCTTCCGGTGCATCAGTCTGTATTGGCACAGTGGGACCTTCACCTTGTCCTATATTATAAGCCTTAATCCGTCCACGCGATCTCTTTCGAGTACTGGCCATTGGAATGTGTCACTTCCTTCCGGTGCATCACCTTGGAATAGCATTTTTTGGGGGCCAGGTCGAAGGTCAAAACATAACAATATATAGCAACATTTGGAACGATTAAACTTTGCTGGCTTATATTATATTGAATTGTTTGAAATAGAACTGTTCTGTCATTTAACAAAAGACTCGAGCTTAATGGAATTATTTGTGATACGTAGCAATACATGGAACAATTTAACTGAGCAAATGCATGAGCATCAACAATAAGGAAAAAACTAAAGTTGGCGACCATAGTCGAGGGTGACCCGAAGGCTCCCTTTTCGATAGCTACTACACCAAGGTGTAGAGGAGGGTGCTACTCAATTTCCTGGATTGCTCCACTTTACCCTTGATCCGTACCATATAATACTGATTGTTAAACGAGATATCATAAAGTACCATTTGTAAAGACACTGGTATGACTCGACCTGGGATTGAAACCAGGTTTCCCAGGCTATTAGCGAACACTTTAACCATTACGCCAATGTCCGGATTTTATCACAAAATTTTTTTTAAAAATCATGTGTATTAAAAAAGGATTTGGCATTAAATAACTCAAAATGGTTTATATGCCATAAAACCAAACCAACAAATTAATCATCAAAAATGTAATACTTTTCGTCTTCAGTTAATACTTTGTTTTCCTGTTCAAGTATTTTCCCCTAACACTTTACGTTCCTTTCCTTTTTATCTCCTGTTGCCTTTTTCAACAACACTTTACGTTCCTTTCCTTTTTATCATCTGTTGCCTTTTTAAACAAAACTTTACGTTCCTTTCCTTTTTATCTTCTGTTACATTTTTTCCCACCACTTTACGATCCTTTCCTTTTTATCATTTGTTGCCTTTCCCCAACATTTTACGTTCCTTTCCTTGTTATCATCGGTAAACTTGTTCTCTAACACTTACGTTCCTTTCCATTTTATCATCTGTTGCCTTTTCCCTAACACTTCACGTTCCTTTCCTTTTTATCATCTGTTGCTTTTTCCCCTAACACTTTACGTTCATTTCCTTTTTATCTCCTGTTGCCTTTTTATCTAACACTTTACGTTCCTTTCCTTTTTATCATTTGTTACCTTTCACCAACATTTTACGATCCTTTCCTTTTTATCATCTGTAAAATTCTTCCCTAACACTTTACGTTCCTTTACTTTTTATCATCTGTTGCCTTTTCCTCTAACACTTTACGTTCTTTTACTTTTTATCATCTGTTGCCTTTTTATCCATCACTTTACGTTCCTTTCCTTTTTATAATTTGTTGCCTTTCACCAACATTTTACGATCCTTTCCTTTTTATCATCTGTAACCTTGTTCCCTAACACTTTACGTTCCTTTACTTTTTATCATATGTTGGCGTTTCCCCTTACACTCAAGGTTCCTTTCCTTTTTATCATCTGTTGCCTTTTCCTCTAACACTTTACGTTCCTTTCCATTTTATAATCTGTAACCTTGTTCCCTAATATTTTACGTTCCTTTCCTTTTTATCATCTGTTGCCTTTACCCCTAACACTTTACGTTCCTTTCCTTTTTATCATCTGTTGCCTTTTCCCCTAACACTTTACGTTCCTTTCCTTTTTACGTTCCTTTCCTTTTCATCATCTGTTGCCTTTTGCTTAAACAGTTTACGTTCCTTTCCTTTCTATGGCCTTTTCCTCTAACATTTTACTTTACATTTTTTTATCATCTATTGCCTTTTCCCCTAACACTTTACGTTTCTTTCCTTTTTATCATCTGTTGCCTTTTCCTCTAACACTTAAGGTTCCTTGCCTTTTTATCATCTATTGCCTTTTCCCCTAACACTTTACGTTTCTTTACTTTTTATCATCTGTTGCCTTTTCCTTCAACACTTTACGTTCCTTTCCTTTTCATCATCTGTTGCCTTTTCCTCTAACACTTTACGTTTCTTTCCTTTTTATCATCTGTTGCCTTTTCCCCTAACACTTTACGTTCCTTTCCTTTTTATCATCTGTTGCCTTTTCCTCTAACACTTTGCGTTTCTTTCCTTTTTAACATCTGTTGCCTTTTCCCCTATCACTTTACGTTCTTTTACTTTTTATCATTTGTTGCCTTTTCCTCTAACACTTTGCGTTTCTTTCCTTTTTATCATCTGTTGCCTTTTCCCCTATCACTTTACGTTCTTTTACTTTTTATCATTTGTTGCCTTTTCCTCTAACACTTTGCGTTCCTTTCCTTTTTATCATCTGTTGCCTTTTCCCCTAACACTTTGCGTTCCTTTCCTTTTGATATTCTGATGCCTTTTCCCCTAACACTTTACGTTCCTTTCCTTTTTATCATCTGTTGCCTTTTCCTCTAACACTTTGCGTTCCTTTCCTTTTCATCATCTGTTGCCTTTTCCACTAACACTTTCCGTTCCATTCCTTTTTATCATCTGTTGCCTTTTCCCCTAACACTTTACGTTTCTTTCCTTTTTATCATATGTTGCCTTTTCCCCTAACACTTTACGTTTCTTTCCTTTTTATCATCTGTTGCCTTTTCCCCTAACACTTTACGTTCCTTTCCTTTTCATCATCAGTTGCCTTTTCCCCTAACACTTTACGTTCCTTTCCTTTTTATCATCTGTGGCCTTTTCCCCAAACGCTTTACGTTTCTTTCCTTTTTATCATTGTTGCCTTTTCCCCTAACACTTTACGTTCCTTTCCTTTTTATGATCTGTTGCCTTTTCCCCTAACACTTTACGTTCCTTTCATTTTTATCATCTGTTGGCATTTCCCCTAACACTCAACGTTCCTTTCCTTTTTATCATCTGTTGCCTTTTACTCTAACACTTTACATTCCTTTCCGTTTTATAGTCCGTTGCCTTTTTCCCCAACACGTTACGTTCCTTTAATTTTTATCATCTTTTGCCTTTTCCTCTAACACTTTACGTTCCTTTCCCTTTCATCATCTGTAACCTTGTTCCCTAACATTTTAGGTTCCTTTCCTTTTTATAATCTGTTGCCTTTTCCGCTAACACTTTACGTTTCTTTCCTTTTTATCATATGTTGCCCTTTCCCCTAACATTTTACATTCCTTTCCTTTTTATCATCTGTTGCCTTTTCCTCCAACACTTTACGTTCCATTCCTTTTTATCATATGTTACCTTGTTCCCTAACAATTTAAGTTCCTTTCCTCTTTATCATCTGTTGCCTTTTACTCTAACAGTCTACGTTCCTTTCCTTTTTATCATCTGTTGCCTTTTTTCCAAACATTTTACGTTCCTTTCCTTTTTATCATCTGTTGCCTTTTCCCCGAACACTTTACGTTCCTTTCCTTTTTATCATCTGTTGCCTTTTCCCCTAACACTTTATGTTCCTTTCCTTTTTATCATTTGTTGCCTTTTCCCCTAACACTTTACGTTACTTTTTTTATCATCTATTGCCTTTTCCCCTAACACTTTACGTTCCTTTCCTTTTTATCTTATGTTGCCTTTTGCCCTAACACTTTATGTTCCTTTTTTTTATCATCTATTGTCTTTTCCCCTAATACTTGACGTTCCTTTCCTTTTTATCATCTTTTTATCATCTTTTTATCATTTTTCCTTTTTATCATCACTTTTCCCTTAACACTTTACGTTCCTTTCCTTTTGATCATCTGCTGCCTTTTCCTTTAACACTTTACGTTCCTTTCCTTTTTATCATCAGTTGCCTTTTTCCCTAACACTTTACGTTCCTTTCCTTTTCATCATCTGTTGCCTTTTCTCTAACATTTTACGTTCTTTACCTTTAATTATCTGTTGCCTTTACCCCTAACACTTTACGTTCCCTTCCTTTTTATCATCTGTTGCCTTTTCCCCTAACACTTTACGTTCCTTTCCTTTTTACGTTCCTTTTCTTTTCATCATCTGTTGCCATTTGCTTAAACAGTTTACGTTCCTTTCCTTTCTTTGGCCTTTTCCTCTAACATTTTACTTTCCATTTTTTTATCATCTATTGCCTTTTCCCCTAACACTTTACGTTTCTTTCCTTTTCATCATCTGTTGCCTTTTCCTCTAACACTTAAGGTTCCTTGCCTTTTTATCATCTATTGCCTTTTCCCCTAACACTTTACGTTCCTTTTTTTTTTATCATCTGTTGCCTTTTCCTCTAACACTTAAGGTTCCTTGCCTTTTTATCATCTGTGGCCTTTTCCTCTAACACTTTACGTTCCTTTCCTTTTTATCATCTGTTGCCTTTTCCCCTAACACTTTACGTTCCTTTCCTTTTTATCATCAGTTGCCTTTTCCCCTAACACTTTATATTTCTTTACTTTTTATCATCTGTTGCCTTTTCCTTCAACACTTTACGTTCCTTTCCTTTTCATCATCTGTTGCCTTTTCCTCTAACACTTTACGTTTCTTTCCTTTTTATCATCTGTTGCCTTTTCCCCTAACACTTTACGTTCCTTTCCTTTTTATCATCTGTTGCCTTTTCCTCTAACACTTTGCGTTTCTTTCCTTTTTAACATCTGTTGCCTTTTCCCCTATCACTTTACGTTCTTTTACTTTTTATCATTTGTTGCCTTTTCCTCTAACACTTTGCGTTTCTTTCCTTTTTATCATCTGTTGCCTTTTCCCCTATCACTTTACGTTCTTTTACTTGTTATCATTTGTTGCCTTTTCCTCTAACATTTTGCGTTCCTTTCCTTTTTATCATCTGTTGCCTTTTCCCCTAACACTTTGCGTTCCTTTCCTTTTGATATTCTGCTGCCTTTTCCCCTAACACTTTACGTTCCTTTCCTTTTTATCATCTGTTGCCTTTTCCTCTAACACTTTACGTTCCTTTCCTTTTCATCATCTGTTGCCTTTTCCACTAACACTTTCCGTTCCATTCCTTTTTATCATCTGTTGCCTTTTCCCCTAACACTTTACGTTTCTTTCCTTTTTATCATCTGTTGCCTTTTCCCCTAACACTTTACGTTTCTTTCCTTTTTATCATTTGTTGCCTTTTCCCTAACACTTTACGTTCCTTTCTTTTTTATCATCTGTTGCCTTTTCCCCTAACACTTTACGTTCCTTTCCTTTTCATCATCAGTTGCCTTTTCCCCTAACACTTTACGTTCCTTTCCTTTTTATCATCTGTTGCCTTTTCCCCTAACGCTTTACGTTTCTTTCCTTTTTATCATTGTTGCCTTTTCCCCTAACACTTTACGTTCCTTTCCTTTTTATGATCTGTTGCCTTTTCCCCTAACACTTTACGTTCCTTTCATTTTTATCATCTGTTGGCGTTTCCCCTAACACTCAACGTTCCTTTCCTTTTTATCATCTGTTGCCTTTTACTCTAACACTTTACATTCCTTTCCGTTTTATAGTCCGTTGCCTTTTTCCACAACACTTTACGTTCCTTTAATTTTTATCATCTTTTGCCTTTTCCTCTAACACTTTACGTTCCTTTCCTTTTCATCATCTGTAACCTTGTTCCCTAACATTTTAGGTTCCTTTCCTTTTTATCATCTGTTGCCTTTTCCGCTAACACTTTACGTTTCTTTCCTTTTTATCATATGTTGCCTTTTCCCCTAACACTTTACATTCCTTTCCTTTTTATCATCTGTTGCCTTTTCCTCCAACACTTTATGTTCCATTCCTTTTTATCATCTGTAACCTTGTTCCCTAACAATTTAAGTTTCTTTCCTCTTTATCATCTGTTGCCTTTTACTCTAACAGTCTACGTTCCTTTCCTTTTTATCATCTGTTGCCTTTTTTCCCAACATTTTACGTTCCTTTCCTTTTTATCATCTGTTGCCTTTTCCCCGAACACTTTACGTTCCTTTCCTTTTTATCATCTGTTGCCTTTTCCCCTAACACTTTATGTTCCTTAACTTTTTATCATTTGTTGCCTTTTCCCCTAACACTTTACGTTACTTTTTTTATCATCTATTGCCTTTTCCCCTAACACTTTACGTTCCTTTCCTTTTTATCTTCTGTTGCCTTTTGCCCTAACACTTTACGTTCCTTTTTTTTATCATCTATTGCCTTTTCCCCTAATACTTTACGTTCCTTTCCTTTTTATCATCTTTTTATCATCTTTTTATCATCTTTCCTTTTTATCATCACTTTTCCCTTAACACTTTACGTTCCTTTCCTTTTGATCATCTGCTGCCTTTTCCTTTAACACTTTACGTTCCTTTCCTTTTTATCATCAGTTGCCTTTTCCCCTAACACTTTACGTTCCTTTCCTTTTCATCATCTGTTGCCTTTTCTCTAACATTTTACGTTCTTTACCTTTTATTATCTGTTGCCTTTTCCCCTAACACTTTTCGTTCCTTTCCTTTTTATCATATGTTGCCTTTTCCCCTAACACTTTACGTTCCTTTACTTTTTATCATCTGTTGCCTTTTCCCCTAACACTTTACGTTCCTTTCCTTTTATCATCTGTTGCCTTTTCCCCTAACACTTTACGTTCCTTTCCTTTTGATCATCTGCTGCTTTTTCCTTTAAAACTTTACGTTCCTTTCCTTTTTATCATCTGCTGCCTTTTCCTCTAAAACTTTCCGTTTTTTATCATCTATTGCCTTTTTCCCTAATACTTTACGTTCCTTTCCTTTTTATCATCTTTTTATCATCTTTTTATCATCTTTCCTTTTCCTGCCTTTCCTTTTCCTGCCTTTTCCTCTAAAACTTTCCGTTTTTTATCATCTATTGCCTTTTCCCCTTATACTTTACGTTCCTTTCCTTTTTATCATCTTTTTATCATCTTTTTATCATCTTTCCTTTTTATCATCACTTTTCCCTTAACACTTTACGTTCCTTTCCTTTTGATCATCTGCTGCCTTTTCCTTTAACACTTTACGTTCCTTTCCTTTTTATCATCAGTTGCCTTTTCCCCTAACACTTTATGTTCCTTTCCTTTTCATCATCTGTTGCCTTTTCTCTAACATTTTACGTTCCTAACCTTTTATTATCTGTTGCCTTTTCCCCTAACACTTTTCGTTCCTTTCCTTTTTATCATATGTTGCCTTTTCCCCTAACACTTTACGTTCCTTTCCTTTTTATCATCTGTTGCCTTTTCCCCGAACACTTTACGTTCCTTTCCTTTTATCATCTGTTGCCTTTTCCCCTAACACTTTACTTTCCTTTCCTTTTGATCATCTGCTGCTTTTTCCTTTAAAACTTTACGTTCCTTTCCTTTTTATCATCTGCTGCCTTTTCCTCTAAAACTTTCCGTTCCTTTCCTTTTGATCATCTGCTGCCTTTTCCCCTAACACTTTACGTTCCTTTCCTTTTTATCATCTGTTGCCTTTTCCTCTAACACTTTACGTTCCTTTCCTTTTGATCATATGTTGCCTTTTCCCCTAACACTTTACGTTCTTTTACTTTTTATCATCTGTTGCCTTTTCCTCTAACACTTTACGTTCCTTTCCTTTTTATCATCTGTTGCCTTTTCCTCTAACATTTTACGTTCCTTTCCTTTTGATCATCTGCTGCTTTTTCCTCTAACATTTTACGTTCCTTACCTTTTTATCATCTATTGCCTTTTCCCCTAACACTTTACGTTTCTTTCCTTTTTATCATCTGTTGCCTTTTCCTCTAACACTTAAGGTTCCTTGCCTTTTTATCATCTATTGCCTTTTCCCCTAACACTTTACGTTCCTTTTTTTTTATCATCTGTTGCCTTTTCCTCTAACACTTAAGGTTCCTTGCCTTTTTATCATCTGTGGCCTTTTCCTCTAACACTTTACGTTCCTTTCCTTTTTATCATCTGTTGCCTTTTCCCCTAACACTTTACGTTCCTTTCCTTTTTAACATCAGTTGCCTTTTCCCCTAACACTTTACATTTCTTTACTTTTTATCATCTGTTGCCTTTTCCTTCAACACTTTACGTTCCTTTCCTTTTCATCATCTGTTGCCTTTTCCTCTAACACTTTACGTTTCTTTCCTTTTTATCATCTGTTGCCTTTTCCTCTAACACTTTGCGTTTCTTTCCTTTTTAACATCTGTTGCCTTTTCCCCTATCACTTTACGTTCTTTTACTTTTTATCATTTGTTGCCTTTTCCTCTAACACTTTGCGTTTCTTTCCTTTTTATCATCTGTTGCCTTTTCCCCTATCACTTTACGTTCTTTTACTTTTTATCATTTGTTGCCTTTTCCACTAACATTTTGCGTTCCTTTCCTTTTTATCATCTGTTGCCTTTTCCCCTAACACTTTACGTTCCTTTCCTTTTTATCATCTGTTGCCTTTTCCCCTAACACTTTATGTTCCTTTCCTTTTTATCATTTGTTGCCTTTTCCCCTAACACTTTACGTTACTTTTTTTATCATCTATTGCCTTTTCCCCTAACACTTTACGTTCCTTTCCTTTTTATCTTATGTTGCCTTTTGCCCTAACACTTTACGTTCCTTTTTTTTATCATCTATTGTCTTTTCCCCTAATACTTGACGTTCCTTTCCTTTTTATCATCTTTTTATCATCTTTTTATCATTTTTCCTTTTTATCATCACTTTTCCCTTAACACTTTACGTTCCTTTCCTTTTGATCATCTGCTGCCTTTTCCTTTAACACTTTACGTTCCTTTCCTTTTTATCATCAGTTGCCTTTTTCCCTAACACTTTACGTTCCTTTCCTTTTCATCATCTGTTGCCTTTTCTCTAACATTTTACGTTCTTTACCTTTAATTATCTGTTGCCTTTACCCCTAACACTTTACGTTCCCTTCCTTTTTATCATCTGTTGCCTTTTCCCCTAACACTTTACGTTCCTTTCCTTTTTACGTTCCTTTTCTTTTCATCATCTGTTGCCATTTGCTTAAACAGTTTACGTTCCTTTCCTTTCTTTGGCCTTTTCCTCTAACATTTTACTTTCCATTTTTTTATCATCTATTGCCTTTTCCCCTAACACTTTACGTTTCTTTCCTTTTCATCATCTGTTGCCTTTTCCTCTAACACTTAAGGTTCCTTGCCTTTTTATCATCTATTGCCTTTTCCCCTAACACTTTACGTTCCTTTTTTTTTTTATCATCTGTTGCCTTTTCCTCTAACACTTAAGGTTCCTTGCCTTTTTATCATCTGTGGCCTTTTCCTCTAACACTTTACGTTCCTTTCCTTTTTATCATCTGTTGCCTTTTCCCCTAACACTTTACGTTCCTTTCCTTTTTATCATCAGTTGCCTTTTCCCCTAACACTTTATATTTCTTTACTTTTTATCATCTGTTGCCTTTTCCTTCAACACTTTACGTTCCTTTCCTTTTCATCATCTGTTGCCTTTTCCTCTAACACTTTACGTTTCTTTCCTTTTTATCATCTGTTGCCTTTTCCCCTAACACTTTACGTTCCTTTCCTTTTTATCATCTGTTGCCTTTTCCTCTAACACTTTGCGTTTCTTTCCTTTTTAACATCTGTTGCCTTTTCCCCTATCACTTTACGTTCTTTTACTTTTTATCATTTGTTGCCTTTTCCTCTAACACTTTGCGTTTCTTTCCTTTTTATCATCTGTTGCCTTTTCCCCTATCACTTTACGTTCTTTTACTTGTTATCATTTGTTGCCTTTTCCTCTAACATTTTGCGTTCCTTTCCTTTTTATCATCTGTTGCCTTTTCCCCTAACACTTTGCGTTCCTTTCCTTTTGATATTCTGCTGCCTTTTCCCCTAACACTTTACGTTCCTTTCCTTTTTATCATCTGTTGCCTTTTCCTCTAACACTTTACGTTCCTTTCCTTTTCATCATCTGTTGCCTTTTCCACTAACACTTTCCGTTCCATTCCTTTTTATCATCTGTTGCCTTTTCCCCTAACACTTTACGTTTCTTTCCTTTTTATCATATGTTGCCTTTTCCCCTAACACTTTACGTTTCTTTCCTTTTTATCATCTGTTGCCTTTTCCCCTAACACTTTACGTTTCTTTCCTTTTTATCATTTGTTGCCTTTTCCCTAACACTTTACGTTCCTTTCTTTTTTATCATCTGTTGCCTTTTCCCCTAACACTTTACGTTCCTTTCCTTTTCATCATCAGTTGCCTTTTCCCCTAACACTTTACGTTCCTTTCCTTTTTATCATCTGTTGCCTTTTCCCCTAACGCTTTACGTTTCTTTCCTTTTTATCATTGTTGCCTTTTCCCCTAACACTTTACGTTCCTTTCCTTTTTATGATCTGTTGCCTTTTCCCCTAACACTTTACGTTCCTTTCATTTTTATCATCTGTTGGCGTTTCCCCTAACACTCAACGTTCCTTTCCTTTTTATCATCTGTTGCCTTTTACTCTAACACTTTACATTC
Organism: Sepioteuthis lessoniana; assembly: GCA_963585895.1. Taxonomy (NCBI): domain Eukaryota; kingdom Metazoa; phylum Mollusca; class Cephalopoda; order Myopsida; family Loliginidae; genus Sepioteuthis; species Sepioteuthis lessoniana. The sequence goes on from OY757933.1 coordinate 18,355,083, forward strand.
CTTTCCGTTTTATAGTCCGTTGCCTTTTTCCACAACACTTTACGTTCCTTTAATTTTTATCATCTTTTGCCTTTTCCTCTAACACTTTACGTTCCTTTCCTTTTCATCATCTGTAACCTTGTTCCCTAACATTTTAGGTTCCTTTCCTTTTTATCATCTGTTGCCTTTTCCGCTAACACTTTACGTTTCTTTCCTTTTTATCATATGTTGCCTTTTCCCCTAACACTTTACATTCCTTTCCTTTTTATCATCTGTTGCCTTTTCCTCCAACACTTTATGTTCCATTCCTTTTTATCATCTGTAACCTTGTTCCCTAACAATTTAAGTTTCTTTCCTCTTTATCATCTGTTGCCTTTTACTCTAACAGTCTACGTTCCTTTCCTTTTTATCATCTGTTGCCTTTTTTCCCAACATTTTACGTTCCTTTCCTTTTTATCATCTGTTGCCTTTTCCCCGAACACTTTACGTTCCTTTCCTTTTTATCATCTGTTGCCTTTTCCCCTAACACTTTATGTTCCTTAACTTTTTATCATTTGTTGCCTTTTCCCCTAACACTTTACGTTACTTTTTTTATCATCTATTGCCTTTTCCCCTAACACTTTACGTTCCTTTCCTTTTTATCTTCTGTTGCCTTTTGCCCTAACACTTTACGTTCCTTTTTTTTATCATCTATTGCCTTTTCCCCTAATACTTTACGTTCCTTTCCTTTTTATCATCTTTTTATCATCTTTTTATCATCTTTCCTTTTTATCATCACTTTTCCCTTAACACTTTACGTTCCTTTCCTTTTGATCATCTGCTGCCTTTTCCTTTAACACTTTACGTTCCTTTCCTTTTTATCATCAGTTGCCTTTTCCCCTAACACTTTACGTTCCTTTCCTTTTCATCATCTGTTGCCTTTTCTCTAACATTTTACGTTCTTTACCTTTTATTATCTGTTGCCTTTTTCCCTAACACTTTTCGTTCCTTTCCTTTTTATCATATGTTGCCTTTTCCCCTAACACTTTACGTTCCTTTACTTTTTATCATCTGTTGCCTTTTCCCCTAACACTTTACGTTCCTTTCCTTTTATCATCTGTTGCCTTTTCCCCTAACACTTTACGTTCCTTTCCTTTTGATCATCTGCTGCTTTTTCCTTTAAAACTTTACGTTCCTTTCCTTTTTATCATCTGCTGCCTTTTCCTCTAAAACTTTCCGTTTTTTATCATCTATTGCCTTTTTCCCTAATACTTTACGTTCCTTTCCTTTTTATCATCTTTTTATCATCTTTTTATCATCTTTCCTTTTCCTGCCTTTCCTTTTCCTGCCTTTTCCTCTAAAACTTTCCGTTTTTTATCATCTATTGCCTTTTCCCCTTATACTTTACGTTCCTTTCCTTTTTATCATCTTTTTATCATCTTTTTATCATCTTTCCTTTTTATCATCACTTTTCCCTTAACACTTTACGTTCCTTTCCTTTTGATCATCTGCTGCCTTTTCCTTTAACACTTTACGTTCCTTTCCTTTTTATCATCAGTTGCCTTTTCCCCTAACACTTTATGTTCCTTTCCTTTTCATCATCTGTTGCCTTTTCTCTAACATTTTACGTTCCTAACCTTTTATTATCTGTTGCCTTTTCCCCTAACACTTTTCGTTCCTTTCCTTTTTATCATATGTTGCCTTTTCCCCTAACACTTTACGTTCCTTTCCTTTTTATCATCTGTTGCCTTTTCCCCGAACACTTTACGTTCCTTTCCTTTTATCATCTGTTGCCTTTTCCCCTAACACTTTACTTTCCTTTCCTTTTGATCATCTGCTGCTTTTTCCTTTAAAACTTTACGTTCCTTTCCTTTTTATCATCTGCTGCCTTTTCCTCTAAAACTTTCCGTTCCTTTCCTTTTGATCATCTGCTGCCTTTTCCCCTAACACTTTACGTTCCTTTCCTTTTTATCATCTGTTGCCTTTTCCTCTAACACTTTACGTTCCTTTCCTTTTGATCATATGTTGCCTTTTCCCCTAACACTTTACGTTCTTTTACTTTTTATCATCTGTTGCCTTTTCCTCTAACACTTTACGTTCCTTTCCTTTTTATCATCTGTTGCCTTTTCCTCTAACATTTTACGTTCCTTTCCTTTTGATCATCTGCTGCTTTTTCCTCTAACATTTTACGTTCCTTACCTTTTTATCATCTATTGCCTTTTCCCCTAACACTTTACGTTTCTTTCCTTTTTATCATCTGTTGCCTTTTCCTCTAACACTTAAGGTTCCTTGCCTTTTTATCATCTATTGCCTTTTCCCCTAACACTTTACGTTCCTTTTTTTTTTATCATCTGTTGCCTTTTCCTCTAACACTTAAGGTTCCTTGCCTTTTTATCATCTGTGGCCTTTTCCTCTAACACTTTACGTTCCTTTCCTTTTTATCATCTGTTGCCTTTTCCCCTAACACTTTACGTTCCTTTCCTTTTTAACATCAGTTGCCTTTTCCCCTAACACTTTACATTTCTTTACTTTTTATCATCTGTTGCCTTTTCCTTCAACACTTTACGTTCCTTTCCTTTTCATCATCTGTTGCCTTTTCCTCTAACACTTTACGTTTCTTTCCTTTTTATCATCTGTTGCCTTTTCCCCTAACACTTTACGTTCCTTTCCTTTTTATCATCTGTTGCCTTTTCCTCTAACACTTTGCGTTTCTTTCCTTTTTAACATCTGTTGCCTTTTCCCCTATCACTTTACGTTCTTTTACTTTTTATCATTTGTTGCCTTTTCCTCTAACACTTTGCGTTTCTTTCCTTTTTATCATCTGTTGCCTTTTCCCCTATCACTTTACGTTCTTTTACTTTTTATCATTTGTTGCCTTTTCCACTAACATTTTGCGTTCCTTTCCTTTTTATCATCTGTTGCCTTTTCCCCTAACACTTTGCGTTCCTTTCCTTTTGATATTCTGCTGCCTTTTCCCCTAACACTTTACGTTCCTTTCCTTTTTATCATCTGTTGCCTTTTCCTCTAACACTTTACGTTCCTTTCCGTTTCATCATCCGTTGCCTTTTCCACTAACACTTTCCGTTCCATTCCTTTTTATCATCTTTTGCCTTTTCCCCTAACACTTTACGTTTCTTTCCTTTTTATCATATGTTGCCTTTTCCCCTAACACTTTACGTTTCTTTCCTTTTTATCATCTGTTGCCTTTTCCCCTAACACTTTACGTTTCTTTCCTTTTTATCATATGTTGCCTTTTCCCTAACACTTTACGTTCCTTTCTTTTTTATCATCTGTTGCCTTTTCCCCTAACACTTTACGTTCCTTTCCTTTTCATCATCAGTTGCCTTTTCCCCTAACACTTTACGTTCCTTTCCTTTTTATCATCTGTGGCCTTTTCCCCTAACGCTTTACGTTTCTTTCCTTTTCATCATTGTTGCCTTTTCCCCTAACACTTTACGTTCCTTTCCTTTTTATGATCTGTTGCCTTTTCCCCTAACACTTTACGTTCCTTTCATTTTTATCATCTGTTGGCGTTTCCCCTAACACTCAACGTTCCTTTCCTTTTTATCATCTGTTGCCTTTTACTCTAACACTTTACATTCCTTTCCGTTTTATAGTCCGTTGCCTTTTTCCACAACACTTTACGTTCCTTTAATTTTTATCATCTTTTGCCTTTTCCTCTAACACTTTACGTTCCTTTCCTTTTCATCATCTGTAACCTTGTTCCCTAACATTTTAGGTTCCTTTCCTTTTTATCATCTGTTGCCTTTTCCCCTAACACTTTACGTTTCTTTCCTTTTTATCATATGTTGCCCTTTCCCCTAACACTTTACATTCCTTTCCTTTTTATCATCTGTTGCCTTTTCCTCCAACACTTTACGTTCCATTCCTTTTTATCATCTGTAACCTTGTTCCCTAACAATTTAAGTTTCTTTCCTCTTTATCATCTGTTGCCTTTTACTCTAACAGTCTACGTTCCTTTCCTTTTTATCATCTGTTGCCTTTTTTCCAAACATTTTACGTTCCTTTCCTTTTTATCATCTGTTGCCTTTTCCCCGAACACTTTACGTTCCTTTCCTTTTTATCATCTGTTGCCTTTTCCCCTAACACTTTATGTTCCTTTCCTTTTTATCATTTGTTGCCTTTTCCCCTAACACTTTACGTTACTTTTTTTATCATCTATTGCCTTTTCCCCTAACACTTTACGTTCCTTTCCTTTTTATCTTCTGTTGCCTTTTGCCCTAACACTTTACGTTCCTTTTTTTTATCATCTATTGCCTTTTCCCCTAATACTTTACGTTCCTTTCCTTTTTATCATCTTTTTATCATCTCTTTATCATCTTTCCTTTTTATCATCACTTTTCCCTTAACACTTTACGTTCCTTTCCTTTTGATCATCTGCTGCCTTTTCCTTTAACACTTTACGTTCCTTTCCTTTTTATCATCAGTTGCCTTTTCCCCTAACACTTTACGTTCCTTTCCTTTTCATCATCTGTTGCCTTTTCTCTAACATTTTACGTTCTTTACCTTTTATTATCTGTTGCCTTTTCCCCTAACACTTTTCGTTCCTTTCCTTTTTATCATATGTTGCCTTTTCCCCTAACACTTTACGTTCCTTTACTTTTTATCATCTGTTGCCTTTTCCCCTAACACTTTACGTTCCTTTCCTTTTATCATCTGTTGCCTTTTCCCCTAACACTTTACGTTCCTTTCCTTTTGATCATCTGCTGCTTTTTCCTTTAAAACTTTACGTTCCTTTCCTTTTTATCATCTGCTGCCTTTTCCTCTAAAACTTTCCGTTTTTTATCATCTATTGCCTTTTCCCCTAATACTTTACGTTCCTTTCCTTTTTATCATCTTTTTATCATCTTTTTATCATCTTTCCTTTTCCTGCCTTCCTTTTCCTGCCTTTTCCTCTAAAACTTTCCGTTTTTTATCATCTATTGCCTTTTCCCCTAATACTTTACGTTCCTTTCCTTTTTATCATCTTTTTATCATCTTTTTATCATCTTTCCTTTTTATCATCACTTTTCCCTTAACACTTTACGTTCCTTTCCTTTTGATCATCTACTGCCTTTTCCTTTAACACTTTACGTTCCTTTCCTTTTCATCATCAGTTGCCTTTTCCCCTAACACTTTACGTTCCTTTCCTTTTCATCATCTGTTGCCTTTTCTCTAACATTTTACGTTCCTTACCTTTTATTATCTGTTGCCTTTTCCCCTAACACTTTTCGTTCCTTTCCTTTTTATCATATGTTGCCTTTCCCCTAACACTTTAGTTTCCTTTACTTTTTATCATCTGTTGCCTTTTCCCCTAGCACTTTACGTTCCTTTCCTTTTATCATCTGTTGCCTTTTCCCCTAACACTTTACTTTCCTTTCCTTTTGATCATCTGCTGCTTTTTCCTTTAAAACTTTACGTTCCTTTCCTTTTTATCATCTGCTGCCTTTTCCTCTAAAACTTTCCGTTCCTTTCCTTTTGATCATCTGCTGCCTTTTCCCCTAACACTTTACGTTCCTTTCCTTTTTACCATCTGTTGCCTTTTCCTCTAACACTTTACGTTCCTTTCCTTTTGATCATATGTTGCCTTTTCCCCTAACACTTTACGTTCTTTTACATTTTATCATCTGTTGCCTTTTCCTCTAACACTTTACGTTCCTTTCCTTTTTATCATCTGTTGCCTTTTCCTCTAACATTTTACGTTCCTTTCCTTTTGATCATCTGCTGCTTTTTCCTCTAACATTTTACGTTCCTTACCTTTTTATTATCTGTTGCCTTTTCCCCTAACACTTTATATTCCTTTCTTTTTTATTATCTGTTGCCTTTTCCCCTAACAGTTTACTTTCCTTTCCTTTTGATCATCTGTAGCCTTTTCCCCTATCACTTTACGTTCTTTTACTTTTTATCATCTGTTGCCTTTCCCTCTAATATTTTACATTCCTTACCTTTTATTATCTTTTGCTTTTTCCCCTAACACTTTACGTTCCTTTCCTTTTTATCATCTGTTGCCTTTTCCCCTAACACTGTACGTTCCTTTCCTTTTTATCATCTGTAAACTTGTTCCGTAACATTTTACGTTCCTTTCCTCTTTATCATCTGTTGCCTTTTCCCCTAACATTTTACGTAACTTTCCTTTTTATCATATGCTGCCTTTTCCCCTAACACTTAACGTTCCTTTCCTTTTTATCATCTGTTGCCTTTTCCTCCAACACTTTACGTTCCATTCCTTTTTATCATCTGTAACCTTGTTCCCTAAAAATTTAAGTTCCTTTCCTTTTTATCATCTGTTGCCTTTTACTCTAACAGTTTACGTTCCTTTCCTTTTTATCATCTGTTGCCTTTTTTCGCAACGTTTTACGTTCCATTCCTTTTCATCATCTGTTGCCTTTTCCTCTAACACTTGACGTTCCTTTCCTTTTTATCATCTGTTGCCTTTTCCTCTTACACTTTACGTTCCTTTCCTTTTCATCATCTGTTGCCTTTTCCCCTAACACTTTACGTTCCTTTCCTTTTTTCATCTGTTGCCTTTTCCCCGAACACTTTACGTTCCTTTCCTTTTTATCATCTGTTGCCTTTTCCCCTAACACTTTATGTTCCTTTCCTTTTTATCATTTGTTGCCTTTTCCCCTAACACTTTACGTTACTTTTTTATCATCTTCTGCCTTTTCCCCTAACACTTTACGTTCCTTTCCTTTTTATCTTCTGTTGCCTTTTGCCCTAAAACTTTACGTTCCTTTTTTTTATCATCTATTGCCTTTTCCCCTAAAACTTTACGTTCCTTTCCTTTTCATCATCTATTGCCTTTTCCCTTAACACTTTACGTTCCTTTCCTTTTGATCATCTGCTGCCTTTTCCTTTAACACTTTACGTTCCTTTCTTTTTCATCATCAGTTGCCTTTTCCCCTAACACTTTTCGTTCCTTTCCTTTTTATCATATGTTGCCTTTTCCCCTAACACTTTACGTTCCTTTACTTTTTATCATCTGTTGCCTTTTCCCCTAACACTTTACGTTCCTTTCCTTTTATCATCTGTTGCCTTTTGCCCTAACACTTTACGTTCCTTTCCTTTTGATCATCTGCTGCTTTTTCCTTTAAAACTTTACGTTCCTTTCCTTTTCATCATCTGCTGCCTTTTCCTGTAAAACTTTCTGTTCCTTTCCTTTTGATCATCTGCTGCCTTTTCCCCTAACACGTTACGTTCCTTTCCTTTTTATCATCTGTTGCCTTTTCCTTCAACACTTTACGTTCCTATTCCTTTTCATTATCTGTTGCCTTTTCCCCTATCACTTTACGTTCTTTTACTTTTTATCATTGGTTGCCTTTTCCTCTAACACTTTGCGTTCCTTTCCTTTTTATCATCTGTTGCCTTTTCCCCTAACATTTTACGTTCCTTTCCTTTTGATATTCTGCTGCCTTTTCCCCTAACACTTTACGTTCCTTTCCTTTTTATCATCTGTTGCCTTTTCCTCTAACACTTTACGTTCCTTTCCTTTTCATCATCTGTTGCCTTTTCCACTAACACTTTCCGTTCATTTCGTTTTTATCATCTGTTGCCTTTTCCTCTAACACTTTACGTTCCTTTCCTTTTTATCATCTGTTGCCTTTTCCCCTAACACTTTACGTTTCTTTCCTTTTTATCATCTATTGCTTTTTCCCCTAACACTTTACTTTTCTTTCCTTTTTATCATCTGTTGCCTTTTCCTCTAACAATTTACGTTCCTTTCCTTTTTATCATCTGTTGCCTTTCCCCTTAACACTTTACGTTTCTTTCCTTTTTATCATCTGTTGCCTTTTCCCTAACACTTAACGTTCCTTTCATTTTTTTTCATCTGTTGCCTTTTCCACTAACACTTTACGTTCCTTTCCTTTTCATCATCAGTTGCCTTTTCCCCTAACAGTTTCCGTTCCTTTCCTTTCGATCATCTGTTGCCTTTTCCCCTAACGCTTTACGTTTCTTTCCTTTTTATCATCTGTTGCCTTTTCCCCTAACACTTTACGTTCCTTTCCTTTTTATAATCTGTTGCCTTTTCCCCTAACACTTTACGTTCCTTTCATTTTTATCATCTGTTGGCGTTTCCCCTAACACTCAACGTTCCTTTCCTTTTTATCATCTTTTGCCTTTTACTCTAACACTTTACATTCCTTTCTGTTTTATCATCCGTTGCCTTTTTCCCCAACACGTTACGTTCCTTTAATTTTTATCATTTTTTCCTTTTCCTCTAACACTTTACGTTTCTTTCCTTTTTATCATCTGTAACCTTCTTCCCTAACATTTTAGGTTCCTTTCCTTTTTATCATCTGTTGCCTTTTCCCCTAACACTTTACGTTCCTTTCCTTTTTATCATATGTTGCCCTTTCCCCTAACACTTTACATTCCTTTCCTTTTTATCATCTGTTGCCTTTTCCTCCAACACTTTACGTTCCATTCCTTTTTATCATCTGTAACCTTGTTCCCTAACAATTTAAGTTCCTTTACTCTTTATCATCTGTTGCCTTTTACTCTAACAGTCTACGTTCCTTTCCTTTTTATCATCTGTTGCCTTTTTTCCCAACATTTTACATTCCTTTCCTTTTTATCATCTGTTGCCTTTTCCCCGAACACTTTACGTTCCTTTCCTTTTTATCATCTGTTGCCTTTTCCCCTAACACTTTATGTTCCTTTCCTTTTTATCATTTGTTGCCTTTTCCCCTAACACTTTACGTTACTTTTTTTATCATCTGTTGCCTTTTCCCCTAACACTTTACGTTCCTTTCCTTTTTATCTTCTGTTGCCTTTTGCCCTAACACTTTACGTTCCTTTTTTTCATCATCTATTGCCTTTTCCCTTAATACTTTACGTTCTTTTCCTTTTTATCATCTATTGCCTTTTCCCTTAACACTTTACGTTCCTTTCCTTTTGATCATCTGCTGCCTTTTCCTTTTACACTTTACGTTCCTTTCCTTTTTATCATCAGTTGCCTTTTCCCCTAACACTTTACGTTCCTTTCCTTTTCATCATCTGTTGCCTTTTCCTCTAATATTTTACGTTCCTTACCTTTTATTGTCTGTTGCCTTTTCCCCTAACACTTTTCGTTTCTTTCCCTTTTATCATATGTTGCCTTTTCCCCTAACACTTTACGTTCCTTTACTTTTTATCATCTGTTGCCTTTTCCCCTAACACTTTACGTTCCTTTCCTTTTATCATCTGTTGCCTTTTCCCCTAACACTTTACGTTCCTTTCCTTTTGATCATCTGCTGCTTTTTCCTTTAACACTTTACGTTCCTTTCATTTTTATCATCTGCTGCCTTTTCCTCTAAAACTTTCCGTTCCTTTCCTTTTGATTATCTGCTGCCTTTTCCCCTAACACTTTACGTTCCTTTCCTTTTTATCATCTGTTGCCTTTTCCTCTAACACTTTACGTTCCTTTCCTTTTGATCATATGTTGCCTTTTCCCCTAACACTTTACGTTCTTTTACTTTTTATCATCTGTTGCCTTTTCCTCTAACACTTTACGTTCGTTTCCTTTTTATCATCTGTTGCCTTTTCCAATAACATTTTACGTTCCTTTCCTTTTGATCATCTGCTGCTTTTTCCTCTAACATTTTACGTTCCTTACCTTTTTATTATCTGTTGCCTTTTCCCCTAACACTTTATGTTCCTTTCCTTTTTATTATCTGTTGCCTTTTCCCCTAACAGTTTACTTTCCTTTCCTTTTGATCATCTGTTGCCTTTTCCCCTATCACTTTACGTTCTTTTACTTTTTATCATCTGTTGCCTTTTCCTCTAATATTTTACGTTCCTTACCTTTTAATCTCTGTTGCCTTTTTCCCTAACACTTTACGTTCCTTTCCTTTTTATCATCTGTTGCCTTTTCCCCTAACACTTTACGTTCCTTTCCTTTTTATCATCTGTAACCTTGTTCCGAAACATTTTACGTTTCTTTCCTCTTTATAATCTGTTGCCTTTTCCTCTAACATTTTACGTAACTTTCCTTTTTATCATATGCTGCCTTTTCCCCTAACACTTAACGTTCCTTTCCTTTTTATCATCTGTTGCCTTTTCCTCCAACAGTTTACGTTCCTTTCCTTTTTATCATCCGTTGCCTTTTTTCGCAACGTTTTACGTTCCATTCCTTTTCATCATCTGTTGCCTTTTCCTCTAACACTTGACGTTCCTTTCCCTTTTATCATCTGTTGCCTTTTCCTCTTATACTTTACGTTCCTTTCCTTTTCATCGTCTGTTGCCTTTTCCCCTAACACTTTACGTTCCTTTCTTTTTTTCATCTATTGCCTTTTCCCCTAACACTTTCCGTTCCTTTCCTTTTTTCATCTGTTGCCTTTTCCCCGAACACTTTACGTTCCTTTCCTTTTCATCATCTGTTGCCTTTTCCCCTAACACTTTATGTTCGTTTCCTTTTTATCATTTGTTGCCTTTTCCCCTAACACTTTACGTTACTTTTTTTATCATCTATTGCCTTTTCCCCTAAAACTTTACGTTCCTTTCCTTTTTATCTTCTGTTGCCTTTTGCCCTAACACTTTACGTTCCTTTTTTTTATCATCTATTGCCTTTTCCCCCTAATACTTTACGTTTCTTTCCTTTTTATCATCTATTGCCTTTTCCCTTAGCACTTTACGTTCCTTTCCTTTTGATCATCTGCTGCCTTTTCCTTTAACACTTTACGTTCCTTTCCTTTTGATCATCTGCTGCTTTTTCCTTTAACACTTTACGTTCCTTTCCTTTTCATCATCTGCTGCCTTTTCCTCTAAAACTTTCCGTTCCTTCACTTTTGATCATCTGCTGCCTTTTGCCCTAACACTTTACGTTCCTTTCCTTTTTATCATCTGTTGCCTTTTCCTCTCACATTTTACGTTCCTTTCCTTTTTATCATATGCTGCCTTTTCCCCTAACACTTAATGTTCCTTTCCTTTTTATCATCTGTTGCCTTTTCCTCCAACACTTTACGTTCCATTCCTTTTTATCATCTGTAACCTTGTTCCCTAAAAATTTAAGTTCCTTTCCTTTTTATCAGCTGTTGCCTTTTACTCTAACAGTTTACGTTCCTTTCCTTTTTATCATCTGTTGCCTTTTCCCCTAAAACTTTACGTTCCTTTCCTTTTAATCATCTGTTGCCTTTTCCTCTAACACTTTACGTTCCTTTCCTTTTCATCATCTGTTGCCTTTTCCCCTAACACTTTACGTTCCTTTCCTTTTTTCATCTGTTGCCTTTTCCCCTAACACTTTACGTTCCTTTCTTTTTTCATCTGTTGCCTTTACCCATAACACCTTACGTTCCTTTCCTTTTCATCATCTGTTGCCTTTTCCTCTAACACTTTACGTTCCTTTCCTCTTTATCATCGGTTGCCTTTTCCCCTAACACTTTACGTTCCTTTCCTTTTGATCATCTGTTGACTTTTCCCCTAACACTTTACGTTCATTTATTTTTATCATCAGTCGCCTTTTCCCCTAACACTTTACGTTCCTTTCCTTTTGATCATCTGTTGCCTTTTCCCCTAACACTTTACGTTCCTTTATTTTTATCATCAGTCGCCTTTTCCCCTATCACTTTACGTTCCTTTCCTTTTTATCATTTGTTGCCTTTTCCTCCAACACTTTACGTTCCATTCCTTTTTATCATCTGTAACCTTGTTCCCGAACAATTTAGGTTCCTTTCCTTTTTATCATCTGTTGCCTTTTCCTCTAACACATTACGTTCCTTTCCTTTTTCTAATCTGTTGCCTTTTCCCCAAACATTTTGCGTTCCTTTACTTTTTATCATCTGTTGCCTTTTCCCCTAACACTTTACGTTCCTTTCCTTTTTATCAATCTGCTGCCTTTTCTTCTAACACTTTACGTTCCTTTCCTTTTTATCATCTCTTGACTTTTCCCCTAACACTTTACGTTCCTTTCCTTTTTATCATCTGTTGCCTTTTCCTCTAACACTTTATGTGCCTTTCCTTTTGATCATCTGTTGCCTTTTCCTCTAACACTTTATGTTCCTTTCCTTTTGATCATCTGTTGCCTTTTCCTCTAACACTTTATGTTCCTTTCCTTTTGATCACATGCTGACTTTTCCTCTAACACTTTACGTTCCTTTACTTTTTATCATCTGTTGCCTTTTCCCCTAACACTTTACGTTCCTTTCCTTTCGATCATCTGCTGCTTTTTCCTTTAACACTTTACGTTCCTTTCCTTTTTATCATCTGCTGCCTTTTCCTCTAAAACTTTTCGTTCCTTTCCTTTTGATCATCTGCTGCCTTTTCCCCTAACACTTTACGTTCCTTTCCTTTTTATCATCTGTTGCCTTTTCCTCTAACACTTTACGTTCCTTTCCTTTTGATCATATGTTGCCTTTTCCCCTAACACTTTACGTTCTTTTACTTTTTATCATCTGTTGCCTTTTCCTCTAACACTTTACGTTCGTTTCCTTTTTATCATCTGTTGCCTTTTCCAATAACATTTTACGTTCCTTTCCTTTTGATCACTGCTGCTTTTTCCTCTAACATTTTACGTTCCTTACCTTTTTATTATCTGTTGCCTTTTCCCCTAACACTTTATGTTCCTTTCCTTTTTATTATCTGTTGCCTTTTCCCCTAACAGTTTACTTTCCTTTCCTTTTGATCATCTGTTGCCTTTTCCCCTATCACTTTACGTTCTTTTACTTTTTATCATCTGTTGCCTTTTCTTCTAATATTTTACGTTCCTTACCTTTTAATATCTGTTGCCTTTTCCCCTAACACTTTATGTTCTCTTCCTTTTTATCATCTGCTGCCTTTTCCTCTAACACTTTATGTTCCTTTCCTTTTGATCATCTGTTGGCTTTTCCTCTAACACTTTATGTTCCTTTCCTTTTGATCATCTGTTGACTTTTCCTCTAACACTTTACGTTCCTTTCCTTTTGATCATCTGTTGCCCTTTCCTCTAACACTTTACGTTCCTTTCCTTTTTATCATCTGTTGCCTTTTCCTCTAACACTTTACGTTCCTTTCCTTTTGATCATCTGCTGCCTTTTCCTCTAACACTTTACGTTCCTTTCCTTTTGATCATCTGCTGCCTTTTCCTCTAACACTTTACGTTCCTTTCCTTTTGATCATCTGCTGCCTTTTCCTCTAACACTTTACCTTTATTTCCTTTTGATCATCTGCTGCCTTTTCCTCTGACACTTTACGTTCCTTTCCTTTTTATCATCTGTTGCCTTTTCCTCTGACACTTTATGTTCCTTTCCTTTTGATCATCTGTTGCCTTTTCCTCTAACACTTTCCGTTCCTTTCCTTTTTATCAATCTGCTGCCTATTCCTCTAACACTTTATGTTCTTTTCCTTTTGATCATCTGTTGCCTTTTCCCCTAACACTTTATGTTCTCTTCCTTTTTATCATCTTCTGCCTTTTCTACTGACACTTTATGTTCCTTTCCTTTTGATCATCTGTTGCCTTTTCCTCTAACACTTTATGTTCCTTTCCTTTTTATCATCTGCCGCCTTTTCCTCTAACACTTTACGTTCCTTTCCTTTTGATCATCTGCTGCATTTTCCTCTAACACTTTACGTTCCTTTCCTTTTGATCATCTGCTGCCTTTTCCTCTAACACTTTACGTTCCTTTCCTTTTTATCATCAGTTGCCTTTTCCTCTAACACTTTACGTTCCTTTCCTTTTGATCATCTGCTGCCTTTTCCTCTAACACTTTACGTTCCTTTCCTTTTGATCATCTGCTGCCTTTTTCTCTAACACTTTCCGTTCCTTTCCTTTTGATCATCTGCTGCCTTTTCCTCTAACACTTTACGTTCCTTTCCTTTTGATCATCTGCTGCCTTTGCCCCTAACACTTTACGTTCCTTTCCTTTTGATCATCTGCTGCCTTTCCCTCTAACACTTTCCGTTTCTTTCCTTTTGATCATCTGCTGCCTTTTCCTCTTACACTTTCCGTTCCTTTCCTTTTTATCATCAGTTGCCTTTTCCTCTAACACTTTACGTTCCTTTCCTTTTGATTATCTGCTGCCTTTTACTATAACACTTTCCGTTCCTTTCCTTTTTATCATCGGTTGCCTTTTCCTCTAACACTTTCCGTTCCTTTCCTTTTGATCATCTGCTGCCTTTTCCTCTAACACTTTCCGTTCCTTTCCTTTTTATCATCAGTTGCCTTTTCCTCTAACACTTTACGTTCCTTTCCTTTTGATCATCTGCTGCCTTTTCCTCTAACACTTTACGTTCCTTTCCTTTTGATCATCTGCTGCCTTTTCCTCTAACACTTTACGTTCCTTACCTTTTGATCATCTGCTGCCTTTTCCTCTAACACTTTACATTCCTTTCCTTTTGATCATCTGCTGCCTTTTCCCCTAACACTTTACGTTCCTTTCCTTTTGATCATCTGCTGCCTTTTCCTCTAACACTTTCCGTTCCTTTCCTTTTGATCATCTGCTGCCTTTTCCTCTAACACTTTCCGTTCCTTTCCTTTTGATCATCTGCTGCCTTTTCCCCTAACACTTTACGTTCCTTTCCTTTTGATCATATGCTGCCTTTTCCTCTAACACTTTACGTTCCTTTCCTTTTTATCATCTCTTGCCTTTTCCTCTAACACTTACATTCCTTTCCTTTTTATCATCAGTTGCCTTTTCCTCTAACACTTTCCGTTCCTTTCCTTTTGATCATCTGTTGCCTTTTCCTCTAACACTTTACGTTCCTTTCCTTTTGATCATCTGCTGCCTTTTCCTCTAACACTTTCCGTTCCTTTCCTTTTGATCATCTGTTGCCTTTTCCTCTAACACTTTACGTTCCTTTCCTTTTGATCATCTGCTGCCTTTTCCTCTAACACTTTACGTTCCTTTCCTTTTTATCATCTGCTGCCTTTTCCTCTAACACTTTACGTTCCTTTCCTTTTGATCATCTGCTGCCTTTTCCTCTAACACTTTACGTTCCTTTCCTTTTGATCATCTGCTGCCTTTTCCTCTAACACTTTACGTTCCTTTCCTTTTGATCATCTACTGCCTTTTCCCCAAACACTTTACGTTCCTTTCCTTTTGATCATCTGCTGCCTTTTCCTCTAACACTTTCCGTTCCTTTCCTTTTGATCATCTACTGCCTTTTCCTCTAACACTTTCCGTTCCTTTCCTTTTGATCATCTGCTGCCTTTTCCTCTAACACTTTACGTTCCTTTCCTTTTGATCATCTGTTGCCTTTTCCCCTAACACTTTACGTTCCTTTCCTTTTTATCATCTGTTGCCTTTTCCCCTAACACTTTACGTTCCTTTCCTTTTTATCAATCTGCTGCCTTTTCCCCTAAAACTTTACGTTCCTTTCCTTTTTATCATCTGTTTCCTTTTCCCCTAACACTTTCCGTTCCTTTCCTTTTGATCATCTGTTGCCTTTTCCTCTAACACTTTACGTTCCTTTCCTTTTTATCATCTGTTGCCTTTTCCTCTAACACTTTACGTTACTTTCCTTTTTATCATCTGTTGCCTTTTCCTTTAACACTTTATGTTCCTTTCCTTTTTATCATCTGTTGCCTTTTCCTCTAACACTTTATGTTCCTTTCCTTTTTATCATCTGTTGCCTTTTCCCCTAACACTTTACGTTCTCTTCCTTTTTATCATCTGTTGCCTTTTCCCCTAACACTTTCCGTTCCTTTCCTTTTGATCATCTGCTGCCTTTTCCTCTAACACTTTACGTTCCTTTCCTTTTGATCATCTGCTGCCTTTTCCTCTAACACTTTACGTTCCTTTCCTTTTGATCATCTGCTGCCTTTTCCTCTAACACTTTACGTTCCTTTCCTTTTGATCATCTGCTGCCTTTTCCCCTAACACTTTTTTTCCTTTCCTTTTGATCATCTGCTGCCTTTTCCTCTAACACTTTATGTTCCTTACCTTTTGATCATCTGCTGCTTTTTCCTCTAACACTTTCCGTTCCTTTCCTTTTTGTCATCAGTTGCCTTTTCCTCTAACTCTTTACGTTCCTTTCTTTTTGATCATCTGCTGCATTTTCCTCTAACACTTTCCGTTCCTTTCCTTTTTATCATTAGTTGCCTTTTCCTCTAACACTTTCCGTTCCTTTCCTTTTGATCATCTGCTGCCTTTTCCTCTAACACTTTCCGTTCCTTTCCTTTTTATCATCAGTTGCCTTTTCCTCTAACACTTTACGTTCCTTTCCTTTTGATCATCTGCTGCCTTTTCCTCTAACACTTTACGTTCCTTTCCTTTTGATCATCTGCTGCTTTTTCCTCTAACACTTTACGTTCCTTTCCTTTTGATCATCTGCTGCCTTTTCCTCTAACACTTTCCGTTCCTTTCCTTTTGATCATCTGCTGCCTTTTCCTCTAACACTTTACATTCCTTTCCTTTTGATCATCTGCTGCCTTTTCCCCTAACACTTTACGTTCCTTTCCTTTTGATCATCTGCTGCCTTTTCCTCTAACACTTTCCGTTCCTTTCCTTTTGATCATCTGCTGCCTTTTCCTCTAACACTTTCCGTTCCTTTCCTTTTGATCATCTGCTGCCTTTTCCCCTAACACTTTACGTTCCTTTCCTTTTGATCATATGCTGCCTTTTCCTCTAACACTTTACGTTCCTTTCTTTTTTATCATCTCTTGCCTTTTCCTCTAACACTTACATTCCTTTCCTTTTTATCATCAGTTGCCTTTTCCTCTAACACTTTCCGTTCCTTTCCTTTTGATCATCTGCTGCCTTTTCCTCTAACACTTTCCGTTCCTTTCCTTTTTATCATCAGTTGCCTTTTCCTCTAACACTTTCCGTTCCTTTCCTTTTGATCATCTGCTGCCTTTTCCTCTAACACTTTCCGTTCCTTTCCTTTTTATCATCAGTTGCCTTTTCCTCTAACACTTTACGTTCCTTTCCTTTTGATCATCTGCTGCCTTTTCCTCTAACACTTTCCGTTCCTTTCCTTTTTATCATCGGTTGCCTTTTCCTCTAACACTTTCCGTTCCTTTCCTTTTGACCATCTGCTGCCTTTTCCTCTAACACTTTACGTTCCTTTCCTTTTGATCATCTGTTGCCTTTTCCCCTAACACTTTACGTTCCTTTCCTTTTTATCATCTGTTGCCTTTTCCCCTAACTCTTTACGTTCCTTTCCTTTTTATCAATCTGCTGCCTTTTCCCCAAAAACTTTACGTTCCTTTCCTTTTTATCATCTGTTTCCTTTTCCCCTAACACTTTCCGTTCCTTTCCTTTTGATCATCTGTTGCCTTTTCCTCTAACACTTTACGTTCCTTTCCTTTTTATCATCTGTTGCCTTTTCCTCTAACACTTTACGTTCTTATCCTTTTTATCATCTGTTGCCTTTTCCTTTAACACTTTATGTTCCTTTCCTTTTTATCATCTGTTGCCTTTTCCTCTAACACTTTACGTTCCTTTCCTTTTTATCATCTGTTGCCTTTTCCTCTAACACTTTATGTTCCTTTCCTTTTTATCATCTGTTGCCTTTTCCCCTAACACTTTACGTTCTCTTCCTTTTTATCATCTGTTGCCTTTTCCCCTAACACTTTCCGTTCCCATCCTTTTGATCATCTGCTGCCTTTTCCTCTAACACTTTACGTTCCTTTCCTTTCGATCATCTGTTGCCTTTCCCCCAAACACTTTACGTTCCTTTCCTTTTGATCATCTGCTGCCTTTTCCACTAACACTTTACGTTCCTTTCCTTTTCATCATCTGTTGCCTTTTCCCCTAACACTTTACGTTTTTTTACTTTTTATCATCTGTGGCCTTTTCCCCAAACACTTTACGTTCTTTTCCTTTTATCATCTGCTGCCTTTTCCTCTAACACTTTACGCTCCTTTCCTTTTGATCATCTGTTGCCTTTTCCCCTAACACTTTACGTTCCTTTCCTTTTAATCATCTGTTGCCTTTTCCCCTAACACTTTACGTTCCTTTCCTTTTTATCATCTGCTGCTTTTTCCTCTTTCACTTTACGTTCCTTACCTTTTATTATCTGTTGCTTTTTCCACTAACACTTTACGTTCCTTTCCTTTTTATCATCTGTTGCCTTTTCCCCTCGCACTTTATGCTCCTTTCCTTTTGATCATCTGTTGCCTTTTCCCCTAACACTTTACGTTCCTATCTTTTTTATCATCTGTAACCTTGTTCCCTAACATTTTACGTTCCTTTCCTTTTTATCATCTGTTGCCTTTTCCCCTAACACTTTACGTTCCTTTCCTTTTTATCATATGCTGCCTTTTCCCCTAACACTTAACGTTCCTTTCCTTTTTATCATCTGTTGCCTTTTCCTCCAACACTTTACGTTCCATTCCTTTTTATCATCTGTAACCTTGTTCCCTAACAATTTAAGTTCCTTTATTTTTATCATCTTTTGCCTTTTGCTCTAACAGTTTACGTTCCTTTCCTTTTTATCATCAGTTGCCTTTTTTCGCGACATTTTACGTTCCTTTCCTTTTATCATCTGTTGCCTTTTCTTCTAACACTTCACATTCCTTTCCTTTTGATCATCTGTTGCCTTTTCCCCTAACACTTTACGTTCCTTTCCTTTTTATCAATCTGCTGCCTTTTCCTCTAACACTTTACATTCCTTTCCTTTTTATCAATCTGCTGCCTTTTCCCCTAACACTTTACGTTTCTTTCCTTTTTATCATCTTTTGCCTTTTGCTCTAACAGTTTACGTTCCTTTCCTTTTTATCATCTGTTGCCTTTTTTCGCGACATTTTACGTTCCTTTCCTTTTTATCATCTGTTGCCTTTTCCTCTAACACTTTACGTTCCTTTCCTTTTTATCATCTGTTGCCTTTTCCTCTAACACTTTACGTTCCTTTCCTTTTATCATCTGTTGCCTTTTCCCCTAACACTTTACGTTTCTTTCCTTTTTATCATCTGTTGTCTTTTCCCCTAACACTTTACGTTCCTTTCCTTTTTATCAATCTGCTGCCTTTTCCTCTAACACTTTACGTTCCTTTCCTTTTGATCATCTGTTGCCTTTTCCCCTAACACTTTACGTTCCTTTCCTTTTTATCATCTGTTGCCTTTTCCCCTAACACTTTACGTTCCTTTCCTTTTTATCAATCTGCTGCCTTTTCCCCTAAAACTTTACGTTCCTTTCCTTTTTATCATCCGTTGCCTTTTCCTCTAACATTTTACGTTCCTTTCCTTTTTATCATGTGTTGCCTTTTCCTCTAACACTTTACGTTCCTTTCCTTTTTATCATCTGTTCCCTTTTCCCCTAACACTTTACGTTCTTTTACTTTTTATCATCCGTTGCCTTTTCCCCTAACATTTACGTTCTTTTACTTTTTATCATACGTTGCCTTTTCCCCTAACACTTTACGTTCCTTTCCTTTTATCATCTGTTGCCTTTTCCCCTAACACTTTACGTTCCTTTCCTTTTGATCATCTGCTGCCTTTTCCCCTAACACTTTATGTTCATTTTCTTTTGATCATCTGCTGCCTTTTTCCCTAACACTTAACGTTCCTTTCCTTTTTATTATCTGTTGCCTTTTTTTTTTGACGGTGCACTTTACATGCGTGCACTCTATTTTAACCAACTGACCCACCAATTCAAAATTCCTACGCATTTTTTTTTTCTCTCTCTTTTTCTATATTTACTTCCTCGTTTTTCTTTTACTTCTTTTTTTTTTTCCTTGTCAATTTCCACAGCTGCCAGCATCGACATTTTATCGACAATTTGCATTTACGTAAAAGGGAAACAACGAGTCAAGGAAAGCAAAAAAATGCCTATGTCAAGTATAGTTATTGTTCAAAATAACCCAGGATCAACGAACATGTCCAACTTCAATAGATCTACTATTTTTGATCTCTGGAAAGCAGGATGTGCAATATAATCGTCACCCGGGATGCTTCCTTCTCTCTCCGACAAGGAAGCTGTTTCAACTTGAATTACTTCGATAATATTGCAAAAATAATGATTGGTTATTATGTTTGCAATGAAAAGTAAGAGAGAAAAAACCGTAAAGGATCTTCCATATTTTCTTCGCGCATTACTTTGCTGAAAATTCCTCCATTTTATTTGGTAGATATAACAATTCTAAATATTTATGCATGAAAAAGAAAACAGATAAATGTTTTTCTTTTCAAGATATACTTGAGGAACAAAAAGTAAATCATTTATAACCAAAGGAAGCACTTTATTTGCTTTATCTATACAATTTACCGCAGGGATACACGGTATTACCCTAGAAAATAAGTTCATATATGACAAAACAGTTAACATGAGTAAGTTAATATAATTCTTTCCAGCACAACACTAAGTAGTGACATATTTTGGTGAGAAACAGGAGTTTTGAACCCCATTTATCAATCATAACACAATTTTTTTTTTATTCTAACAATATAGCAAATTTTTTATCAAAATTTTTTAACAGAAATTATTTAAGTTAAAGTTACTTCAATTGTTTTTTTGCAGATAGCTTATTCAAATAGATTTTTATAACTACGTTTTAAAATTTAATTTAAAAAAGAAAAAACACTTACTTATTCTTCCCATAAAAGGTGACAATTTTTCTTCTTTTTTTTTTTGTTAAAAGAAATAATTAACTAATTATCAGATTTTAATAAAAAAAATTATATAAAAGCAAAAAAAAAAGACTTATATTATTTTAAAAGAAGTTTACGACTCAAAAGTTTACAGTCAACAATTTAACAAAATTCTATTTCTGTTTATTGTTCGTTTGGGAAGGGTAGCTTGTTTTTATTTGTCACTCATTTTCACTTTAATTAAGTAATTTTTTTAAAAATTATTGATATATTTTACTATAGGTAAATACGGCTGTTTGCGAAATGTACATGGGGCGTTCATTACATATATACATAACGTAGAACACATAAAGAACATAGGAATCTCGAAATTCGAAAACACATAACGACTTCTTGTTCAGGTACGAAACCTTTTTATTAACTTTGAGTTAAAGGTTTCGACATAAGGAGAGACACAATCTTGCTATGCTGTCTTATTCATTTGGCTCCCATCTCGAGCGGCCCCCATAGGGCGCAAGTTCATCTCGCGTCTGCGAACTCCAAAAGTCGATTCTCCTCGTTTGGCGTCTAGTATTCAACTCCTTAACTTTCTTTCAATTCTCCACAAACCTCTGCACCATCTGTGACGTCACCCGCACACTGTCACCCCGTTCCGTCATCTCGGGCTATTGTGACATCTCTGAGTGGCACGTCCGCCCCGCGCACGAGTTACGACCTACATCAATGTTTGCACCTAGCTAACCCGTGTGCTGAGCCGAAAGGTTCTCAGCCTAACTAAACTCAAAGGCATGAACTGAAATCCCTAGGCCATTATGTTACAATATAAGCAAATAATTCTGATATTATTTTAAGACGATCCAATGGATAGATATATTGTTTAAATTTTTCTAATAGAGCTAATTCGAAAACAAAAACCTTACTTTGGGCATTTCGAGTAAATTGAGGCAATTATTTCTCTTCACAGGGCAATTTTTTGTTTACTTGGAATAAGTTCAGTAAAATAAAAAAGATTAAAAAAAGAAAAAAATCCTATTCGCACTAGTTTTTAAATATGCTTTCCAAATTAACATTCTTCTCTTTCTTTTTTATCCATTATTTCATCATATGACTTAAATTGTTTAATTTAAATACAGAATTTTAAAAAATTGAATTGAATGGTGGAAAAGAAATTGCTACAACTACCTTCAATGAATATATTTTGTTCTTTCGCATATAGTATTTCACTAAACGATATGTTGGTATGGAAGACAACTGGTATTATTCAAGGGACAATAATCCTCTTTAACTTGCACTCTGTTAATATACGTTTATCATCTGCCGTGCATTAAAAATCGGCTCAGTACATTTCTTTGTATATTTCTTCTAGTTATTTTTTCGTTAGAAATACTTTCCTTTCCTTTAATCCAAATGAATCGCAAGCATAATCCTTAAATATAAGTCTCAAAAGGCAATAAATTCTATGGCTCTTCTAGACTCCATATTTCACAAATTTCAAGGAAATAGGAATTGTTTCAGCTCTAAAATTTCCCAAAACCCAGAAATAAACCAATCAACAAGCCAATTTCAGTTATAGTAGACGAAGGTAAATTTTTACTTTTAGACAGAAATTTGAGATGTTATCTTTCGCATAAAAAAAGAAAGAAATAATAAGGATGACAGTTTTTGTACATTCTAAATATAAAAAAGTAAGTAAAATTGGCGACCTTAGTCGATGGTGACTCTAAGGCTCCCTTTTCAATAGCTACTACACCGAGGTGTATGGAAAGGCGCTACTCCATTCCCTCCATTTTACCCTTGATCCATACCTTATAATGCTGAGTGTTAATCAAGGTGGCACCAAGTACCATTTTTTGAGTCTTTGGTATGACTCGACTTGAAATTGAACCCTGGTCTCCCGGACCATTGGTGAACACTCTACTCATTAGGCCAATGGCATGGCCCGGTTCACTGAAACAATGAAATATCAGATCTGATAAAAAATACGAAATTAGCTTACTTGGAAGATGTTCAATCTTTTTGGTTTTTTTTTTTTTTTTTTTGGAGGGTGTGTTTTATTTTGTTTTGCTTTGTTTTTGTTCTTTGTTTGTGTGTTGTTTTTGTTGTTGTTGCTTTTGGTGGTGGCGGTATTGAATAGTAAAGAGACTTAAGTCAGAACCAATTTTATAAAGAATATTGCTTCAAATTAGTGTAATCCATACCTGAAAGAATTAGGATTGTCCAGTCTGGGCAACTAATTATCAATTCTATTTTTTACACCATTTGGTTATTATACAATATTTTTTCCTCTGCATACAATGGGAAAATGACATTAATTGAAATAAGTTAATTCAGTTTGTTTATCGTATACTTCATGAAACCAGAATGTTCAGCTCTTAAATGAAAACCATTTTTTTATTTACTGCTACATTGAAAAAACAACCGTATGAATATCCTCTAAATGTGTTAATTCCATAATTTTTGTTCAGTGTTGTAAATTAACCATACATCTATTTTGTACAGTTTTTACTAAAACAACAAACACTGGCATAGCTCTATGTTTTGGTGAGGACTTGAATATCATTAGGATGTTAATATTTGTGACCCTCTGAAGGTTATTTCTTTAACTACAAATATATAAACACAATACAGTTTGCGGTATCGATATTCCAGTTTTAGTTTAGTAATTTTCATTACCAGAAGTATTTATTGAAAAAACCCTAATTGTAATTGCTGTGTGTCCAACTGCACATCATGGTGAGGTTCCAGTCCGGGAGAACAAGGGAATATGAATTACCAATTTATTGACATTACTCCCAGGTACACTCTGACCTAAAGTGTCAATATCTGTTAGGGTTCAAATTACCGGTCCGAGAGATATGTTTAAAGATTACTCGTATTCAATAGGACTGTGCACAAAAAAAAAAACTCTCAAGAAACAACTCAAATAATATAAATATAAACGTACAATGAACGCGATTACCTACCCTCGGGACATGACATGAACCCAGATATGTTAATATGTTGTTAAAATCAATCAATTATTTTGGGTGTTAATTAGAATTTTTCCGATAGATCTCTACTTTATGCAGTTAAATAAGATAAATATTTGGTTTAGCTAACTTGATGGATACAAAGAGTTCCGTTTAGCATTGTAATTACACTATAAATTGAACCCTTTAATAAACTTAGAAAATGTTAAAATTTTCAACAAGTTCTGCTGTACCTCTGTTGTATAATCATATGCAGATTCATGCAGAACACAACGACTCAATAAAGACGACCGACACAGTTCTTAGAAAAATATACCTCTCACTTTATTTCAAAGGGTTGTATGTGTGAGAGGGAGTCGGAGACCGAACAGAACTGCAACATATTGACCCTCACTCTATTGGCCATAACCGTGTTTCTTTCCCGTTCTCTTGGGCTGCTCAACCGGGGGCCTAAGCGCCCACTCTGTTGGGTGCTAGCTTTCTCTACCACATCTTGTTATTAGCGGGTCTGGTCTCCAAACTAATTGACTTCCTGTCCTCACCGAGTTATATAATAGTTCAATCTCCCACTCAATATCTTAAGAATGGCATGTTAGATCGTCATCAAGCGGAAATAACTGTCATGCAGTTCACAGGTCACCCTCTTCCGGTGCATCAGTTTGTACTGTGGGATTTTAACCCTGTCCCATATTGTCAGCCAAGCTCGCCCACGGCAATGGAATATGCACTTCCGTCGTCTTTGGAATGGCATGTTTGGCGGGGTCGGAGGTCAATATACAACACCTTTAGTAACTATAGAAAAAAAAGTGATCATAGCTCTAACGATTCTTGAGTTAACCAATGACAGGGAGAAAATAAAAATACATTTTGCGAATTATAAGAAGATGATAGCCAGAGAGCATTCATTTTATCTGCGCCCGTGTAATCAATCACATCAATTCAATCATTTTTCTTCTCAGATATTCAATTAAATAAGAAAACTATTTCAATAATATAAAGTAGCATTTGGGGAAAGTTTTGATTAGTAAATATCATTCAGTATCTCTTTCGATTCTTCCCGGCATGAGGCTAGGATAGAATAAGAAAGAATTTAATATCAAATTCCTGAGATATGAGATACTTTTGCTCAAATTGCTCAAAATTAACTCAGACTTGCCGCCAATATCTCCTTTATCTTTAAAACGTATTTCGTGATATCAGCAGCATGGGGACAACCTGGCAGTGTCCATATACTGATCAATTTTATATCATATCTGAAATGATAGTTTGAATGGTTACTTTGAAATATCTCAGCTTAAGGTGACCGTATCATTCTTCTATTTCTATCTATTTCCAGAGACCAGGTAAAGTCATCTGCTTGGAGGGATAACCTTCAAAAATAAATCTAATAATCCATATCCCATAATTATCAATAGATTACCTGTTCTGGCCTAAAAGAATGTACGCAGAAGCCATAATAATCTTTCTCTTTCACTTCGTTTAATCGGAGTTAAAATACTGCGTTTAAGTAGTTTTCCACACTTAATATTAAAAGAACAGTCTTATAAGTAAAGAGACTCGTTGAGTAAAATTAATTCTAATTCATCATTCGGTTCAGTCAGTGGGCGTGACAATACACCAACAGCAACCACTGCAGATGGGTAAGACCCCCACCAAAAAAAGGGTGTCCTGAGTGTGACATGATAAGGCATCCGGTTGTAAGACTACAACTCTGTAGTTCTAGAGAGTGTGGTATCAATCTTTTGTGACCATTACTCCCAAATCCACTCTGACCCGGAGTGGCAGTGCCTCTTTATCTATCTATTTATGTATCTATTATTTGTTTTTATGCCTCTTTGGTAATTTCCGCTTTTTACTATCTTCTCACATCAACCTTAATAATGCAGAAGCTACTGCCCTAACACGCAGGAGAAAATAATAAACAACATTTAACGGCTCGGTGGCTCTGCAGGTGTCCGGCTAACAGACAAAAATGTCAATGAGCGGACCAGCATATATGCACGCTAGCATAGCTACTCCTGGGTTGGCAACCAATCACCACACAAGGAATGGACTAGACGACCTGCGCATTTAAACGAATATAAAACACCCCGATGCGCATATAATCTTCCCTTCCTTATGCTCAAGTCGGTATTCACTTTTACGCGTAATTCAACAAGTGAACTATCCTCCTTCACAAATAAAAAAAATTGCTTGCACTGAACATATTCACTTTTAATACATTATCTATTTACAGATTAAATGCAGTTCAGTAATCCATTCAGTTCCCTAAAAACCTTTTAAATTCTTTTTGCTACCATTATTTCTGAAATCATTCAGTTTAATCATAAAATCTACATTATTGCTGTTTTTGATTTGATTAGCTTATTTAAATACATTATCTATTAACAAAAAATCTAATTATTTAATAGGTTAAATTTTTTTTAAAACCTGTACAGACAGTAAGATTCCAGTTATAGCTTCTATACCGAGTCTAAGGTGAGGGCGCTGATTCATTCTACGGATTGCTCCACTTTACCCTTGATCCTTACCTTATAGTGCTGAGTGCTAAGCAAGGAGGCATCAAGTACCATTTTTGAGTCTTTGAGATTACTCGACCTGGGATTAAACCTTAGTCTCCCGGACCTTTGGCAAACTCATTTGGCCAATCACTGGTTACTTGAAACATTGTTTGAAATACTTAGAAATATAACATAGAAATAATCAGTAGTATTAGATAGGAATAAATTATGCCATATATATGTGTACAAATTATTTGTATTTGAAACAATAACCGTCGGAAAACAAGTGATTGATATCATTGAATAAGAGTAGCTACTTGAACCTGTATCTTTGGACATGAATTATTATTTTTAGTATTGAATATTGACCCTTGACAGAGCCGGATGTTCTTGCTGTGTAAACAAAGTGATGGCAGAATGCATCTATGTAAACAGGAAGGCAGCGATGATTAGGGTACCGGGAATACGTAGGTGTTGTGAAATTTTTTATGGACAGGTGCCCAGAGGGTAAAGGAGAGACTCAGTCCGGCAGCGAGAAGAGATACAGTCAGTCACGAAGAGCACCACCAAGTGGTTGGGTGCCCGACTAGTGCAACGGCGAAGAAAAAGTGGTTATGGGTCAATATGGAGGCTTTTAAGTCACCAAGTGGCTAAGTTGTCCCCCTCCTCTGTATGTCTCTCACATACGTCTACAGAATTTCAGACCTTTCGAGAGAAATAAAGAGATGTATATTTTCGTAATTAAGTGTGGAGGTTTATTACCTAATCTCCTCATCACGGCTATACTACATAAGGTGAGATTACTCAAAACCATGAGGGGTGGTCCTCGTGGTGTAATTGTTAAAGTGATGGACTGCGGAATTGTAGTAAGCGAGTTCGTACTCCAGTCGTGCTATTACGTTCACTTTCGGACAAATGCCCTTGGGAAAGGAATAAACCCCCTTATTCTCCAGGCTATGGGTTAAATAGTACCACTACTGTTCGACTAGAATGATGGCTTTGGTATTAAATAACCCACAAAAGTTGATATGCCATGAAACAAAGAGACCAAACAAATTAAAACCATGAAACTGGTTATTTGTATTCAGAATAATCGTGAAACTATGATTATTTTAAAATGATTATATCATTAATCAATTGAAAATAAATATATAGTTCAATAAAGATTGCTTTTGCCACTAAATAACCCAACAAGACTTAACATGCTGTAAAACCAATAAAACGATCCAAGCAGTAAACCAACTTCATGTCGTTCGAAGCACTTCCTTTAAGAAGCCATACTCCGACGCAGAGGTTTCTGGAAACACTGTTGGAAATATCCACCTGACACTAACACCAGTTAGGTCATTACGACCTGATATCAGTTCTTAACAGTTTCCAAAAGCCAACCATATAGCTTGGGCTTGATGTTTGAGAACAAGATAAAAATGGATAGCGGCACCATGTCTATGATAAATCGACTAATTTCCATACTAAAAATGTGTTAATTTTGTGCATAAAAAAAGCACAAGAAGCTATAATTTTTATATTAGTATTTTTGCATTAATTAACAAATCGGCGCTTTTGCGATCGTCTTAAAATTTCTTTGATTTTATTTCAGCCAACAATATTTGATTTGCATCCCAAGATTTGAAGTATCAAAACCTAAAATAATATAAGAAATTTTTCTAACAAATTAGAATCAAAGATCAATCTTCAGATTTCGAGCTTATGTTAATCTTATAAATAGCAAAGAAATAAATATTTTATTTAGTAGGTATGGAATTGTTCTGTATCTACTCAACTTCTGGTTTATTTCTTTGGAGTGAAAATTTAACATTCTTTTCTTTCAAGGGTGCAGTTAATTTCAACATCGCTTGACAATCTTAAATTGAACGAATATGTTTGTTTACATACATCGGTAGCAACTATAATTACAAAAAATGCCTCGCTTGCTGACTGTTCATTTTGATTACAAACTGATATTAGTATCATAACGTTGTTCTCCCACAACATAGTTACACACTCTTAAAAAGAATTTTTACGCACTTAAAATATATCCATTTAGATTTAAGCTAACATTAACTGCTACATTTCATGAATGAATCTTCCCTTTCTCTCTTAAAATACCAACTCGCTGACTAATATTAACTATTCTTTCAAGAAAAGACTTTGTATCTTCTGTTTTTCAACAAACTTATCACTCAATTTAAAGGAATAAAAAATTATAAATTTAAACATCTGTGTTTTATTCAGTAATTTTCATCTTTGTTCGCTACACGTGTGCATTTTTATCTACAAACACTCGTCCACTGAGAATGTTTAAAAAAGCAAAAGATTGATTTTTGTGGCTAAAATGAATTGATTTTCAGGTTGGCTCCTCTTTTAAAAAATATATGAATAATGCTAATTATTCAATCATTATCAAATGTCAATTAGACCAAATGAGGTTGATTACTTTTAATCGCATTTTTCTCAGTTTGTGACAATTTGGCTATTGCGGAACTGATCTGTCAAAGGTTTTAGATCGGTTGCCATTAGAACGCCAAAAAGAGCATGGCATATTCTACAATTTAACCGTACTTCGAGTGAGAAAAATGTATTCGAGTCTTTTTTGGAGGCCATTTACACGCAATGAAAATGTTAGTAGGTTAAACTTAAATTTGAATTTGTTCACCTTGTGTATTTTCAACTACAACATATCAGCTGCGCCTTCATTATATAATTGCAAACACTCATAGCAGCAAAATTTCTCTGAAAACGATCTTAAAAAAGAAACTAATTTCTTACGCAATATACAGCTGAATGACAATACAGGGCGTTTCAGAAATATTGATATTATTCCGTAATCTAACCTAACCACTTTTCACCCCATTCGACTGGGGCTGTGGAATATACCCACTGAATCACTGCAGAGGAGTAAGACCCCCCCACCAACGAGTCCTGGATATGACACTAAAACATGATAGTGAGGCTGCTGTAATACTGGAGTTTTAGATAATCCTGAATAACTCTTCATTGCCATTGCTCCCAGGTGAACGCTGGCCCGGACTTGTAGTACTAGAAATTATTCTATCAATGGATCAAATACAACTGTTTGACATTTAAACTGAGTGCAAACAAATGATTTAATGCTAAATTGAATTGTTAGAAATAGAACTGTTTGATCATTTAACTGTGTGTAAACAGATGGCTTATGTTTGATCGAATTGTTAGAGATACATAGCAATACTTGAAACCATTTAAATGTGTACAAACAAATGAGTAATGTTGAATAGAATAATTTGTGTTAAATAACAATGCTTGTAATCTCTTTACTGTATGCAAACAAATAATAACTGATGTTACATTGTTACTGTTACATAGAAATACTTGAAAACATTTAACTGTGTACAAACAAATTATTAATAGTAAACAGAAATATTTATGTTCGGTAGAAATACTTGAAACAATTGAACTGTTGACAAAAGAATCAGTATAGGCTGGTATAAAGATGTATCTTCAAATTGAGTTTACAAATCATATATTTAATATATATGTAAAAACAGGATTTGATAATAAATAACTAATAAAGGTTGATTTGCTATAAAACCGAACCAACCCAAACCAAGAGACCAGTTCTCATTCAAATGATCTCAGATTTAAACAACATGAATAGAAACCACCTTATGGTTTTGTTTCTTTGTTTAATGGCATATCAACTCTTTTTAGGTTATTTAATGCTAAAGCCATTCTCATAGAAGAACAGTAGTGGTACTATTTAACCCATAGCTGGAAGAATAAGGGGGTTCATACCTTTCCTAAGGTTATTTGCCCGAAAGTATACGTAATAGCGCGACTGGAGTACGTACTCGCGTACTACGATTCTGCAGTCCATCGCTTTAACCATTACACCACGAGGACACCCTCCAAACCACTTTATGCTTTTCTTTTCTTTTTCAGGAAAATAAATACCATTCACTGAAAAGAAAAAGAGCGTTTAAATATCTAACATAGAATTTTTAGATGTTTCTACACATTCTGTGAAAATTTGGGATTATTTGTATGAGAATTTCTCAATTTATTAGATTACGAAATTTTATATTTTTCCTGAAACCACCTGTACTGCCCAAATGATATCAATTTTTTCAAACACGTATTATAACGAAAATGTGTATAAAATGTTAATTAGGCTCTTTTCCTTCTTAAGTAAAGTAAATTTGGCGACCTTTGTCGAGGGTGACCTGAAGACTCCCTTTTCAATAGCTACTACACGGAGGTGTAGGGGAGGGGGCTACTCCTTTCCCAGGATTGCTCAACTTTACTCTTGGAGTGCTGAGTGCTAAGCAAAGCAGCATCAAGAATCATTATTTGAGTTTTTGGCATGACTCGACCTGGGATTAAACCCGGGTCTCTCGTGTTATATGCTCATCTACAGCATCATAACGATACAATAATATAGACAGACGCAGGAAGTCTTCTTTAAACAAAATATGTACCTCTCACTTTATTACAAGGGTTCGAAAAGGGTTACTCAAGGTTTGCGTGTGAGAGGGAGTTGGAGTCCGAAAAGAAACTGCAATATTTTGACCTCCACTCTTACGGCCGGCAACGTTGTGTCTTTCTCGTTCTCCTGATGCTCAACCAGAGGCCCTGGGGTCCACTCTTCTGGGTGATGGCTTTTTTTACTGCATCTTATCAGCATCTTCTCCGGACCTCAACTCATCAGGGCCCCAAGCCCCTTCGGCCTGGTGTGGCTTTCCCTACCACACCTCGACTCCAACTGGAACTCGAACTCAACTGCCTTAACTTCTGTCTTGACTGAGCTATATGATAGTTCAACGCCCACTCGATCGCCCACTCGATCTTTGAAATCGCATGTTTAATCGGCATCAAGCGGAAATAACTGTCATGCAGTTCAGAGGTCACTCTCTTCCGGTGCGTCAGTCTGTGAGAGTATCATGGGATTTTTTAGCTCGTCCCATTTCATCAGCCAATTTCTGCCCACGCGATTTCCTCTCATAACT
Source organism: Sepioteuthis lessoniana (assembly GCA_963585895.1). Classification (NCBI taxonomy): domain Eukaryota; kingdom Metazoa; phylum Mollusca; class Cephalopoda; order Myopsida; family Loliginidae; genus Sepioteuthis; species Sepioteuthis lessoniana. The sequence continues at coordinate 18,385,915 of OY757933.1, forward strand.
GCCGCTAGAATGTGTCACTTCCTTCCGGTGCATCACCTTGAATGGCATTTTGGACCGGGTCGAAGGTCAAAATATTACACTCGGATCATTGGCGAACACTCTACTCTTTATGCCAATGTCCCCAAAGAAGCATTAATATCATTAGGGGTCACCAAAATCAACAGGATAATAGGTCATTTTGTAATTTCGTGTAAGACTGATCGTAAAGGCTGATATATATTTGTAAAAATTCCTGAAATTGAAAGGTATAACCATATCTACTACCAGAAACATATGTATTTTTGAAACCTTCGAGGCACCAAACCTTAGAAAAAACACTGAAAGAATATCTCCGTTTCCTAACGATTATTTTCAATTGACTTCTTAGCGGATAAGGCTGGTTGAATTCTCTGCTAATAGTCAAAATGATTTTGATTGAATTTTTTTTTTATTTGTCCATTCTTGTCGCTTTCTCGACTTTATGCAGACGTTTTTCTCCATCTGCTTTGTTTTTTGTTAACTTGGCCATGAGCTTCATCTCACTGACGGTTATATGATTTTAACATTCCCTATCCGCTAAGAAAGCGGCTGAATAGCTCATTAAAGAACTGAGAGCTTCCTTCAGCGCCTTTTCTCACAATTGGCGCCTCGGTGCCTCCACATTTACATTTCAAAGATCCTAAGGCATTCTGACAGCAAGCAAAGTTATGCCTTTCCATGTGGGAAACTTTGCCAAAGATATGTCAAACTTTACGATCTCAAGTCAGAGCCTTGTAGGAAACAATTCATCTAAGTAGATCTAGAATCCTGTAGAATGTCAGATTTCTATCGAGCAATGAAAATGGCTTGAAACGAGACAATAAATACGCATAATGTCCAAAATGTTGAAATGTTTGCCTGTTTTTAAAGAAAAAAAGAAAGAAAACGTTTGTATTAATCTTTTCACTGCTACATGCGACTACAGTTGAATTTCTAAAATACATGTGCTAACATAATCTAATTCCTGGAGCCTTATCGTGTCTAGAGTCAAATTCAAATCAAGTTTGTTTTTTTTTGCTTTTGTTGGGCTTTGTACTTCGGGGGGGGGGATTTGGGTGGGTACTTGTTATCTTATTTTTCTACTCGTAACCTCGAGTCTTGTTGCTGATTACTTCCATAAGGACCGTATGAAGACCCGCTCTCACAAGAAGTGTCTCCTGCCAAGTTGATGATAATGATGATGATCAGCAAGTACAAAGTATGAGAAATATCATCTTTCCTTTTGTTATTAGTATCTTGCAGAACTCTCTTTTAAGCTGAATATATATATATATATATATATATATATATATATATATATCATCATCATGTCGTGCCGCTAGCACGGATATCCCTGCCCCTCTCTCGCCACTTTTCCCTATCGTTCATCGCCTCTGGCAAGTCTTCAGGGCTACATCCCGTATCCTCAAATAGCTGCTGTATGTATGTTCGTGCTTGTCGTCCTGCTTTTGCTCGGCCATATGTGGGGGACCATAGGAGTACATTACTCATGAGCTCGTTTCTGCTTCTCCAGCAGTGTCCTGCGTGTCTGGTTTGTCTAACTATATATATATATATATATATATATATATATATAGCTAGCAACTATAGTGGAGAGCTTCCGAAGGCTTCCTTTTCAATAGCTACTACACCGAAGTGTTGGGGAGGGCACTACACCCTTCCCTGGATTGCTCCACTTTACCCTTGATCTCTACCATATAATACTGAGTGTTAAGCGTGGGGCATCATGTACCATTTTTTGAGTCTTTGGTATGACTCGACCTTGGATTGAACCCCGGTCTCCCGGACCGTTGGTGAACACTTTACCCATATGACCACTTTGAAATGAATAGGTCCACAAGAGAGTTTGTTTTTAGGTTATTTGTTCTTCTCCAACACGTGTTTCTAACGTTTTACGTCGTCTTCAGGAAGTAAATGGTTTGTTCTTGGTGTTCGCTTTGTTTTGTATAGTGGAAAGTGTTTTCATAAGATTGGAGTTCTTTTTAATTGCAGGATTTGTGTCTGGGAATGTCCAGTTCGAGTTAATTGTCCGTGACAAACTTTCGTCTCTGAAGATGTTATTACTCTATTTCGCTTTTTTTTTTCTCTTCTTTTCTTTCTAAGAGAGTGAGATTTTGGGGTTTGTGTGTCTGCGTGGCTGTTTGTGTCCATATATGTTTATATACTTTCAAGGTTTTTGTCTTTTTTATTACTCATATATATATATATATATATATATATATATAATAAAGAACAAGAAATTTAGAAATTATATTCCATAATTAATTTTTTTCGCTTTTAGTTTATTAAAGCACATCAGATGGATTTCAAAACTTTTGATGAGCTTTAATAAGCGTACAAAATTAATTATTTCTAAATTTCTTGTTTTTTAACCAAAAAATATATCTTTCCCTACAGGTATATTTTCAATCAAATAGCCGCTAATTGAGCTCTCATTCGTTGGATATTCACAGTTCTCATTTACTTTATATATATATATATATATATATATATATATATATATATATATATATATATATTAATTTTGTTCTTATATGCATATTATATATGTATGTTTCAAGCTTGTTGCTTTCGTCAGAGAACACATGTGGCCTTGAGCTCACTCTTTTTTCCAGTTTGAATGATCTTTTAGACTGGAAAGAAGAGTGAATTCAAGTCTCATTGATTACCCCATTAACAAGGCCTTGTGCCACATATGTTCTCGGACGAAAGCATTCACATATAAAACACGAATGTAAGAATAAATTAAAAAAATAAAAATCTCTTCGTGGACCCTCTTATTTTAAGACATATTCTTATTCTTTCTTATGACCTACAACAACTATATATATATATATATATATATATATATATATATATATATATATATATATATAAGACGGCTACGTTATGGTGAAACGTTCATAGTTTATGCAAACTGGTCTCACTCAGGAGTGATCAAAGATTACACGAAGAATAATTAGCGGTTTATAAGTCTGTTTTACAAAGCACACCGTTACTTGTGCCAACACGGTCACGTGTATGATCTTACGTATTTACTATAAGTGCAAGAAGAATCAAATAAACAATTCCGTTTAATCAAATTTGTGTGTGAACAGCTAAACGTAATGACAGAATAAGTTTGATTATTCAACAGAAAGGATGATATTTTCTTCTTTGTTTTATAAATACTTCCCAAAAGGATATAGGTTGTTAAGAAACAGCAAAACATAAATATATCCTTCTATTGAGCAACATAACTATTTTCTTATGTATATTAAAAGTAAATTCAAGTTACTAGTACGTAAAGACACAACAGTATGTTTACTTGGTGAAATTCACCGAAAACCTTTTTTTGATTATTTGGGTTGTAATGTTGGTTTATCTGACATCAGCATTGAAGCTGCAACAAGTGTTTTTGCTTTTATGTTTAGCAGTGTATTGTCATAATATAAGGATGTTGTGCATGTTATGCCAACTAAATGTCTTCAAGCTGAGAATTTATTTGGCGTAGTTAACCGTATAATAATTGGTTTAGAGGAGATAGGCTTTCAAGTATTATCAATAGTAACATATAATCATGCTAGAGATAAAAAGCTATATCTTTCTTTTGTAAAATAACAAATCTTTCAATTATTTATAATGAAGTCTAGACGTTTTTTCTAGTTAATTCGGTGTATATGATAAAATTTATCAGAAACAATTGGCTTGGTTAAAAAGATGTGAGTTGATGCACGCTGTTACCAAAATTTTATCATAATTGAGTTAATAAATGCAGAGACGTTCTTCCTGTTATACTATACTTAGCAGGTTATTGTTGTTATGCAGTTTTAAAATTGTTCTTTATAATTATGTATTGAATAGTAAAATTTTAAGATATTTTTTCTTTTCTTCATTTAGTAAATGAAAGGAAATTAGCCATGACATCATATTGAATGCTTAAGCAAATAATCATCTTTTAAATGTTGACACTTGTGTCACAGAAACAATAGAAAGAATGTTTGTCTGGAGCCCGACACATGCCCTCTAAAAATAATTTTTCTTCTTGGGAAATTAAAACAAGTAAAGAAAATCAAACGTTCTGTTGAATTTTCTATCTGTTACACATTTTTCTATAAGGATTATTTTTATTTTCAAATCTATCTATTGGCTGTATCAAATTATTTACAAGTTTGTATTTATTTTATTTGCTTCTGATTTATATTAATTTTTACATTTATTTATTATTTACTCGCAATTTGCTTGTCTGATTATTTATTTAACGATTGCTTGTTCACTAATTCATAATTCATTTGTTGCTGTATTCGAGTAATAATTATTTCATTACAATATTGCAAATCCACGGAATAATTATTAAAATTAGAATGAATAAAGTCAAATTAAAAGAATACTGATCATGATTTTAAAACAATCGTTTTCAAATTTGAAACAAGTAAAATAATGAACATATTTTAGCTTTCAAAATTTAATGAAATGTAACATGATCTTTAGTTTATTGATTTTAACACAGTATTCAGCAACACTATTTTTTTCTTAGTATTTTTAAAAAATGATATTTAATAAAATTCAGTTTTATATCTAACTTTTTTTTTCTTTTGTGAATGTAATTTAAAAAAAAAAAATTTTAGTTTATAATAATTTATTATCGACATTACATTATCATTTCTGTCTATGTCGCTAACCTCATCGAAAGCCTCATAGTTGAACTGGCCTTCTCTTTTAATGGTCTTGGGTGAACAAACGGTAAGTGATGTTCTTGTAAGAAATGACATTAAAGTGTTCACATTTATTGAAAATTATTTGCATCTGTGATGTTTTGCATCATAGTTAGTTAACGAGACGGTTGATGTGTTAGCATTGACTTGATTTCTTTGCGTCTTTAATTATGTAATTAACACACAAAACGTTCACTTTTTATTTAGCAGTAAATAAATTGATAACAAATAAGTCACCAAACATTTTTTATTTATTAGCTGAATTTTCTGTTTTCAGAAAATATTCCTCAAGGAAACTATATTAAATTATTTAGATTTATATTTTTTCAACCCATCTAGAAAATATATAATGGAATAACCCAATATTGATAGAAAAATTTAGTAATGATCTATAATTTACATTACAAAAATAATTACCCGAAGAATCCTGTATATGTGGTTAAAATACAGCTTGTACATGACTCTGTAAGCTGTTGGGAATACTTAATTGATTGAAAACAAGGTTCCAACAATTGAAACTATGGAAAAATCGTACAAAGCATTCAACAAAAATACTCGTGACGAAGCTATGTAAAACGAAAGATAGAATTTTTAATGTTCATACATTGTTAAATCAAAAATAAATAATATTTATACAAATAAAAAGATTCTAAAAAATTGTTAAAATAATATGAATTAGTTTTATGTCTATAAAATATCCCGTTATGAATTTATATCGACAATTTCTTTAAAGTTTTTTTTTTTTTTAAACTTCACTTGATTTATCTGTTGTAACTTTATCTTAATCTATTGTGAATGACAAGGACATGGAATTGATTTAATTATTAGTTTCAATTAAATTTACTTGTTTTTTAATACAAAAAAACGTTCGTTTTTCCCTGTCGAGTGTATTTAAAATTTGTTGCTAATCTAAAAGAAATTTGCCCAGTCAGTTGGGGCTGTAGAATACACTGACTGCAGGTAAGACCCTGTAAGACCCCCCCTAACGATTGTCCTGGATATGACACTAAACAATCTGATGGTGAGGTTCCAGCAGTGCTGGAGCTTTGGGGAATGCGGAGTACCCCTTCATTGCCATTGCTGCTAGGTTCACTCTGGCCCGGAGTAGAAGCACCTGATAGGGCCCTATATATAGGTTAAATAGAACTAACACCATACTTATGCTAAAGTGAATTGTTTAAGTAAACTGAATAGCTTGAAATAGAAATGTTTTTGACAATTAAACCGTACTTACATTTAAACTGCGTGCTTATACTTAACTGAATTATTTGGAATAGAACTGTTTTTCGACATTAAAACTGTATTTACACATAACTGAATTGTTACATATAACTGCTGTAATAGTTTGAAATGGAAATGTTTTTGACAATTAAACTGTGTACTTGTGCTAAAGGGAATTGTTTTAAATAGAACTGATTATTTATATAAAAATGCATTTGGCGTTAAATAACCTATAAAGGTTGATATGCCATAAAATCCAACAAAGCAAACCAAACCTAAAAGAAATGGCTGGTAAAGAAGGAAAACGAACTGCTAGACTAGAAAAGAAATTAAAGCGCAAGGATAGAAAACACAAGGCAATATGCCGGGAAAATTTTTAATATTTTACGTCTTGAGTATCAATTTATTTACTTATAAATGAAAAAAAAAAACCGAGCTGATCACCCAACAAATGTGCTAATTTCATTTATTTTACTCAGAGGCAGTATATAAAGTAAAAGTAAAGATGTCGACCCGAAGGTTCCCTTTTCAATAGCTACTACACCAAGGTGGAGGGTAGGATGGTACTCCATTCCCTAAATTGCTTCACTTTACCCTTGAACCTGCTGAGTGTTAATCAAGGAGGTGTCAATTTTTTTTTTAGTCTTTGGTATGACTCGACCAAGGAATGAACCCTGGTCTCTTGGACCATTGGTGAACACTCTACTCATTAGGCCAGTAGCCTGGTTGAGGCAGTATGTAAAAAGTATAAACCTTAGAGTAAATATAAAGTTGTAATAAAACTGATATCGTTCAACTGAACATTGGATGACATTTTTTCTGGAATAGGACAAGAAGTTAGAGAGAAAGAATTATTTCGAATTTTTTTATTCAAAAGATTTATCAGTTTTTAATTTGTTTTAAATCCAACAACATCCGATCATCCATCGAAAAATCACTTTCAATTTTTTGGATTCCGACCCAAAACCAAAATATTACCTCTTAAATGAGGTTTTATCCTATCATCGTTTTGAAATATTATCTTCTTTTCTTCTTTCTCTACTTCTTTGTTTAATGGGATATCAATCTCGGTGGCTTAATTAATGCCAAAGCCAGCATTGTAGAAGAAGACCAGTGATACTATTAAACTCGTAGCTGGAGGGTTTAAAGTGTTCCTACCTTTCCCAGGGGGCATTAGTCCAAAAGTGAAAATAATGGCATAATAGGATTTCGAACTCACCAAATACAATGTGGCAGCACATTAACTGCTTCACTAGTGGGAGTCCACCTCGTGCCTATCATAGGAGTCTCCTATATTTATCTATTAATAATTATCTTTCTAGCATCTTTTTAATTCTATTTTTTTTAAACCAAAACCATCAGAATTTTATTATTTCTAGTGGAATATTTTTCAATATCCGTTTTAGGATATGGTTCGATATTATTCTTTACCAAACGTTACACCAATTAGAATGTTCAACCAAATAGTATATTTTTAATATATCCATTTGAGGTGTACATATTATTGGATTCCTATGTCTTCATAATATTGGTTACAAGTTTTCAATACTGTAGATTTTGGTCATGAATAATGTGTAATCATTATTCATTATCATATTGACTAAAATCGATAAAATCTAGTTAGTTTTTATTTTGATTTATGAAATGATATGTTGAGGAGTACTTATTTATGATTTATACTATATATATATATATGTGTGTGTGTGTGTGTGTGAAATATACTGTATATGTATATGTCTCTGAGTGTGTGTGTGTGTAAAATATTTTGTCTGTCCATTACTGTCAGACCAAAGACGTAGAGTCGGCAAATTTACGGTTTCGGTTTCTTTGTTTAATGGCATATTAACCTTTGTAGGTTATTTAATGCCAAAGCCATTCTCCGAGAAGAACAGTAGTGGTACTATTTAACCCATAGCTGGGAGGATGAGGGGTTCAATACCTTTCCCAAGGGTATTTGCCCGAAAGTGAACGCAATAGCGCGACTGGAGTACGAACTTGCTTACTACGATTCCGAATTCCATCGCTTTAACCATTACACCACGAGGATACCCCCTAGGCAAATTTAGTGTTAATGATTATTCGACGCAAGGGAAGGCTTCAGCAAGAAAGCATATTTGATCCTCATTGGGGAACTTATCCAGGGAGGTCTCTAACAGCGAACAATAAACGACGTTCATAAATAAAAAGAAGACAGTGAATAACATTTATGCTTATCTGGACTGTCAATACATTTCAGTATTTACTTTTTAAGATTAAAGCAGCCATTTCTCTGCACGCTATTCTAAATAGATACCGTTTCATTAAGTACAAATCCTTTGTCATTCATATGCTTCGGAATTCTTGGAAACGTTGAATTTGGGTCACTTGAGACACATGAAGATGAATATTGTTAAGTCACCCTTCTGTTATATTATTTAACTAAATGTATTCAGGGATAATATTGATAAAACCATTACTCATGTAGTGTGCTTCATATAAGAAAGAGTATTAGTTTTAAAAGGAGATTGGTTGGTTGGTCTGCCGGTTGAAATTTAGTGTATATCATCACTTTGTTGCCAAACCCTGTTCACACACACACGCGGCGCGCGCGTGCGCGCATGCACACACACAGCACTCTGGTGAAGGAATTTAAGGCTGCCACTCACATAATGCAAAGCTCTTCGAATGAACTGAGCATTCTGGTATCCGGTAAGGCAAAATTGTAAACAAACGAAAGCGACTACATAATGCCTTATAATTCCTGAGCTGACGTAGTTCGCTTGTTGGCTGAGCGGTATGATACTAAGTCTAACGTCAATTTAGGCATGTTTCGATCCCAGCTTCAAGCATCATGCGTGTCTGGAGACACTGATTAGTTGTGATGCAACGAAACAGTCTTCCGGTGGATAACTATATATATATAAATATACGATTTATAAATGAATATTCTGAAGGTAATACACACAGACTTATAAAATATAAATATGTGGTTTGTAAACTGTTAGTTTGTAGGTAAAATTTTGAACAAACCAGAACTTATTTGTTTGAATATAGTTAAATGGTTTCAAGTATTGCTATCTAACACTAATAATTCTATTTAATATTAATCATTTGTTTGCTCACAGTTAAATGGCTTTAAAATTTTCTGTCTAGTCTAGTCTAGTGGGTGGAGTGTTCGCCAATCCTATGTCGAGTAATACTAAAGACTTTTAAAAAATGGTACTTGATACTTCCTTGCTTAATGCTCAGCATTATAAGGTACTATCAAGGGTAAAGTAGAGCAATCCAGGGAAAGGGGTAGCGTTCTCCCCTACACCTTTGTGTAGTAGCTATTGAAAAGGGAGCCTTCGGGTCAACCTCGACTAAAGGGAGACAACTTTACTTTTTACTTAAGTATCAATCATAAATAGTTTCAAGAATCACTAACACTATCAAAGAAATTTAATACCTGTTATTTGTTTGAATTAAGTTAAATTATTAAACAGTTCTATTTGACCCCTAGAAGATACTCTAACAGGTACTACCACTCCGCATCATGGTGGAACTGGAAGTCATGTCAATAAAGGGGTACTCAACATTCTCCCCAAAGCTCCAAGTCTGGAGACTTACCATCAGATAGTTTCGTGTCATTATCAGGACACTTGTTAATGGGTTGGTCTTACCACTCTGCAGGGATGCAGTTTGCGTATTGTACAGCCTAAGCCGGCGAGGTTCTTAAGATAAGATCAATCGGTATATATATCGAGCAATTTTCATTTAAAATTCCCTACTTTTACTTCTTCTCTTCGCTACTTTCCGCAATTCAGGTTTTGAAGCTTTGCACTTGTTCATAAGAATTGTTGCGAACGATTTACTTCACGCTTCTCTCCGTCTTAAGACTTTAGCTGTTCATCCCAGCTTTAAAAATTGCCTTTCAGTATTTCTTCAGGTCTTTTTAGACTTTGCCCAGTCGGCTGAGGCTATAGAATACACCGACTGCACCGCTCCAGAGGGGTAAGACCCCCCCCACCCCACCAATGAGAGTCCTGAATATAACACTAAACAATCTGATCGTGAGGCTCCAGTTATGCTGGAGCTTTGGGGAATGCAGAGTACTCCTTCATTGTCATTGCTCCCAGGTCCACTCGGGCCCGGAATGGTAGCACTTGATAGCGCCCTATTTATGGGTTAAATCGAACTAACTGCATATTTATGCTTAACTAAATTGTTTGAATTGAAACCGTCTGACTAAACTGAGTAGCTTGAAATATTTTGACAATTAAACTGTACTTACATTTAAACTGCATGCTTTGCTAAACTGAATTGTTTGAAATGGAACTGTTTCTGACATTGAAATTCTCCTTACCCTAAACCGAATTGTTTAATATTGAACTGTTTTGACATTCAACTGTGTGTAAACAAAATCTGTACTAATACTAAACTGAATTAGCTGAATTAGAATTGTTTGAATAAACGGAATAGCTTGAAATAGAAATGTTTTGACAATTAAACTGTGTACTCATGCTAAACTGAATTGTTTGAAATAGAACTATTTGCATAAAAATGGATTTGGCGATAAATAACCTACAAAGGTTGATATGCCATAAAACCCAACCAACCAACCAACCAACCATTTTATACTCTTGGAACTTCTTCAATAAGCTACAACTGTTAAGGTGCCGCTTGCGAACCTGCATTCGGAGCCGTATCGTCTGCAGATTTTGAAAATCTACGTAAGTCGATGTGTCAATAAAACCTGTTGAAATATTTATATACAAATATTATTTTCAAATATAAATATAGTTCTTCTATGGTCACTTGCCAGTCATGAGACCCTGGCTGATGATATAAAATTATAGATTATATAAGACTATGCTTAAAATTTTATTGAAAATACATTTCTCGAGATGTCATCAAAGTTTTTTGTTTGCCTTGGTTTGTTTGTTGAATGGCATATCAACTTTTATCGGTTATTTAATGCCGAAATTTGAATCATTTGTAAATGTGTGTTTACAATCATAAGGATATTTTCAAATTTTTTTGTAATCATATTTTTAAACGAACTTCTGTATTTAACTATAATAATTATAATCATTAATTTACGAGCTATATGCTATTAAGTATTCCAATCCAATACTAAAAATGCATATTTAAATATATAGTTATGATAAATATTCATATGTGATAATGATCCTTTGTTTACACATAGTTGTCTACTATCAAGTGTTCCTATCTAACACCAATAGAATGCAAGCAATTATATTTTATTTTATAGTTTCTGGTAAATACTAATTTTGTTTAAATGGTTTTAAGTAACTAACAATGGTCGGTTAGTTTGTTGGTTGGTTAGAGTTTTTTTTATGATATATCAACCTTTGTAGGTTATTTAAAGTCAAATCCATTTTAAGCAAATAATCAGTTCTATTTCAAACAATTTACTTTAGCATGAGTACACAGTTTAATTGTCAAAAACATTTCTATTTCAAACTATTCAGTTTATCCAATCATCTCTAATTCAGCTATATATATATATATATATATATATATCAAGGATCAAGGATAAGTTGAGCAATCTAGGGAAATGAGTAATGCCCTCCCCTACACCTCAGGGTGCTTTCTACTGAAAAGGGAATCTTAGCGTCGCCCACAGCTACGGTTGGCAAACTTACTTTATTTATATGTTTATATAATGAAAACAAGTTATTAAAGGTATATATGAAGATTTTGGTTATAATTTCACGGTTTCAATTACTCCTGTATAATTTACACCCTATCATTTGAGTTTAATTTCAATCGAATACAACAAATTAGGCATGATTTTTTTGGATGGCTTCTAAGATGGGAGGCAAGTGGCCTTACAACTGCTATTTTGTAGTTTGTTGCTTTCAGAATTGTTCAAAAGAGCCAACATCATTCTTGTGTACTTCCCATTGAGTTTTTTTTTCTGCTAGTGTTTTATTCGAATCCATTTGGTACTTGTTACGGTAATAACTTGAAAGAATGCTGGTTTAATTTTATCTGGGAGACCACATTACCAAATGATCAATAACTTGTCACTAATAGTTCACGTCGATTTCTTGCACATCTTGATATCGATTTAGATACAAAAAATTTGTGTGCTGTTATATGGTTGCAAGTATTCCTATCTAATATTAATAATTTGCTAACTGATCTATTTAACCAAATATTGAATACAAACAACTACTCCAAGTTAGAGAGGACCTGGGTGAAAGGTGTAATGAAATGATGACACAACATTATCCAGAGCAGCAGAATTGGAGCCTCACCACCAGTTTAGTGTCAAACCAAAGGCATCCTTATTGCACGGATAATTAACACTGATGAGTGGAAAGAACATTTTATTTTTTATAGATCTAAAATAATTTTCTTTTTCATAGATCTAAAATAATGAAAGAGCCTTATTTGAACTCTTAAAACAGCATACTCTATTTAATATATCAATAAAATCACATTTTTCTAAAAATACATGAGTCGTCTTCATAGTTCTAGTATTTTTGGACACGTTTGTACGTGAAGCTAGATTCGACGTCTTGAGCTGCTATATTAAATACTGCTTGCAGCGAATACTAAGCAAAACGCTTTTTCTTCATACTGAGTTCTCTTGTTCTCTTAACGAGAAATATAATCGCCATTTTTAACGTACAACTGCTTCCACTCTTTTACCTGTCGACAAGAATTCAGTTAGCAATATAAATGTACTAGCAGAACCGGACGATTTGCCTTAGGTCACCTTCCCTCAATCGTTTCTACGGATAAATTGAGCTGCATTTGAAGATATCCTATCAGGTAGACCATATCGAGATATGAATATGTTATATATTTATCTACACAGAGAGTGATAAACACACTACTTTAGAAGCGTAAACACTTACAGACACAGGCACACAAATACACACACACACATACACCCACACACAAACACACACACACACACACACATATATATATATTTATATATTCAATGTTTAAACTATTTCTACTGTGCATATATATATATATATATATAAGTTTGGATGAAATTTGATTGCTTTAAGAAAAATCTTACTGCCATTTTCCGCTATCATAGCGAAAAATGTCAATCTGTTTTTCCATGCTGACTTCCTTTTACTCGTATATATATATATATATGTGTATATATATATATATATATATATATATATATATATATATAATTCAATATTATACTTTTCATAAGTTTTTGATCGGCTCTGCTATATTATACGTATATATATATAGTTATCTGCACAGAAAGTGATAAACACACTACATTAGGAGCGCAAACACTTACTGACACAGGCATGCAAATACACACACACACACACACACACACACACATACACACACACACATCTTTATTTTCTGATCTTTAATTTTTATTTTATTTTTTTAATTACCTTATTTTATCTTCTAAATATGAACTGTAACTCCACATTCGCTACTTTGCGACAGGAGAGAGCATGTAAAAAGAGTCATCTGACAAGACGGAGAATATTGCAATAATAATCTCCGCCGAAATAAATTTATTATGACGACTTAACTGTATCTGAGTCTCCATTTAATTGTACTATATATATATATATATATATATATATATATATATATATATATATATATTCGATGTTTAAACTATTTCTACTGTGCATATATATATATATATATATATATATATATATATATAAGTTTGGATGAAATTTGATTGCTTTAAGGAAAATCTTACTGCCATTTTCCGCTATCATAGCGAAAAATGTCAATCTGTTTTTCCATGCTGACTTCCTTTTCCTTATCTCTCTCTCTCTCTCTCTCAATATATATATATATATATATATATTGCAATATTATACTTTTCATAAGTTTTAGATCTGCTCTGCTATATTATACGTCGAGCAGTCTTTTTAAGCAAAATTATTTATTTGCAGTTTTCTTATATATATATATATATATATATATATAAATATATGAAGTCATTACCAGAGATTTTTTTATCAATTTTACAATTTCACTTTGGAGGATTATATTTTTAAAATGTACCCAAGATAAGCCGTTTTGCCACCAAAGATCTTCCACGATAGATTTAATTGTACCTTAGGCTTTCTTTAAAAAATCCTGCTGTCCTCTTGACGTTATCAACTGTGAGAAAAAATCATACGATTTTTAGAAACGTCATACAATAGAAAATCTCTTTCACCCCTAGAATACCCCTTCTTAGAGGAAATACTTTTGTTGTAGGAAGGACAGCATCGTTTGAGCCTTCCAAAAATCTCATGAAACTTATTTCTATCTTTTTCTTTTTATAAAAATCGCAGCTAAATCTTGGAATTATTTTTAAGAATCAAAATTCAAATGATGAAAACGAGAAAACTTAACTTGAAACCAATTGGATTTAGTTTACAGGCATAAGAGAAGGGCTTATGCACCAGCAGGAGATACTATAAGCATATTTTAAACAGCACCGGCAGCGTCACTTATACTTTACTCAAATTTTTGGTTTCACGTAACAAATAATAAGCAAAGTAAAGTTGGCGACCGTAGTCGAGGGCGACTCGAAGGCTCCCTTCTCAATAGCTACTACACTGTTGATCCTTTCCCTGGATTGTCCACTTTACCTTTGATACATACCTTGTATTGCTGAGTGTTAAGCAAGGAGGTATCAAGTACCATTTTTAAAGTCTATGTTATGACCCGACCTGGGACTGATCCCAGGTCTCCCAGACCATTGGCGAACACTATGCCCACTAGGCAAGTTCAGATTTTTTAAAACTATTCCTAAAAGAAAAAATTACATGGATTCATTTATTTTAATATTCCACTCTAACATCAATAATTTGCAAGTAATTAAATGATTTCAAGAAACTGATAATAATAATAATAATAATAATAATAATAATAATAATAATAATAATAATAATAATCTCCAATATACAACAATTGCTTCAAGTAACTCTTTTTAACGCAAATAATTTTCATATTCGAGTAACCCCCAAAAATCTTAGTGTTAAATGACTTCAAATATCCTTATCTAACATTCATTATTCTATTTGATAATAAGTAAACTTGGCGACCGTTGTCGAGGGGTATCCGACTTAATAGTTATTACACCGAGGTGTATGGAAGGGCGCAACTCCTTTCCTTGGATTGCTCCTCTTTACCCTTGATAAGAACCTTATAATGCTGAGTGTTAAGCAAAAAGATATCAAGTACCATTTTTTTAAGTCTTTGGTATGACTCAACCTGTGATTGAACCCCGGTCTCCCGGGCCATAGGCGAACACTCTACCCTATCAATAATAATAATGATCATGATGAAATAAAAAAGAGAACCAGAAAGCTACCAGAGACAATACTATATAGCATGAACCTTATCAAAGGGATAAATACCTGGGCTGACGTCCTTATAGGATATTCGGAACAATTCTTGAAGTGGACCAGAGAAGAACTTGTGCAAATGAACAAGCGAACAAGAAAACCGCATAAGGCCTTGCATACCGGATGATGATGTTGACAGACAATATGTGTCAAGAAAAGATGAAGGAAGAAGACTTGCCAGCTTTGAAGACAGCGCTGATGCACCGAAACAACGACTCGAAAACTACAGAGAAAAATATGGAGGAAAATTGACACCAGCCACCAGATACTAGCGACATGAGGACCAGCTGACCGGATATAACCAGAATACAAAAATGGGAAGAAAAACAACTCTGTGGATGTTTTAAGCGACTTACAAGTGACATCTCAAACAAGAAAAGGTGGAGGTGGCTAAGAAAGGAAAGCTTAACAGATAAACTGAATTTCTTCTAATAGCTGCACAAAACAACCAAAGACAAACTACCAAAAAGCAAAAATAAATAAGACGTATGAAAAGAGGAAATATAGGTTATGTGGTGACGGAGACGAAATAACCAATCATATAATAAGGGAAAGAAGCAAATTGGCGGAAAGAAAGTAAAAGTGTAGACACGACTGGGCGCGGAAGGGGATCCACTGAGAAATATGCAAGAAATCAAAATTTGACCAAATAAACAAATGATATATGGACAACTCAGAATCCATCCAGTTGAATGAGACGCACAGGCTCCTAGGGGACTTTTAGATCCAAACGGACCACCAAATCTAGGCCAATGGACCAGACTTAGTGATAATCAACTTAAAAAAAACCTGCCGAAAAGTAAATTTTGCCGTCTCGGCACACCACAGAGTAAAATTGAATCAAAAGGAAAAGAGAAATAAATATATTGACCTTGCTAGAGGACAAAAAGAACAATGGAACGTGTCGGTGATACCAACTGTAATTGTTGCACTCGGAACAATCCCCAAAGGATTAGTAAAGGTATTAGAAGAAATCAGAAAACAAGTCGAGTCGATCCAGACTACAACATTATTAATATCGACCAGAATACTGAGAAGAGTCCTGGATACCTGAAGAGACTTGCTATCGTTCAAACTCCAGTGTGAAACTATCAGCTAAAACTAGTGTAAAAAAAACTCTCGAAAGAGTAAAATATTAATAATACTTTATTCATTTATTCGACAGCAGATGATAATATATCAACCAAAGAATATAATGAAAACAGTAAATCCAAAAACATAGAAAAAGAAATGGAAAAAAATGTGGTACTCGAAAACTTCCACCTTTTTAGTAGTAGTGAGGGCACTTGGTATGGTCAACAACGGGACAGATAAACATATTAACTGACACTTAGCAGTCTCAGTCTACATGAAATAACATAAACTTTGCGAATCTGGTCATTTCCTTTGCAGAATACTCTGAATGTGACAGCAAAATATCACCCAAAAGAGGCAGTAAAAATAAAAATATATAGAATGCATATATTCACTACCTTCCCTCACGCTAGGTCTTAGGTAAAAACACGATAGACGAGTGTAAGAAAAACATAAAATTAGATAATAACAATAACAAGAATACAGAAAAGGCTGATGTAAAAAAAACTCTCAAACGAGTGAAATAATAAAAAAAATTTGTTTGTAGACTAATATCAATTTCAGCTAATGTGTATAATTTTCATATAAGTCGATTTAATTCAAAGTTAGGACCCTAACGTATTCGGTCCGAGTGCACCTGGGAGTAATAGCAATGAACAGGCACTCCACACTCTTCTGATATCCAGAAGTTGAGGTCCACTGTCAGAGGCAATTTAGAATCATAGCCAAGATAACCCTATTGGAGGTTTCTTAACTCTTTATAGAGGATGCGCATTCTAAACCCTGCCGGCAGAGCTTAATGTAATTGGGTCGGCTTGATTATAAAATTTATCTTTACACACACAGTTGCAGCATTAGCACAAGAGAATAATCATCAATAAGGTTGATAATGAGACTTTATTCTTGACTTTGTGATTTAATTTGTCTCTTTAACTTAGTGGACCTTTTTTTTTAGATATCATTTTATTTTATTGTATCATTTCATTTTTGTCACTATTTCTCACAGATTTATTACACACATACACACACACACGTGTATATATATATATATATATATATATATATATATATATATATATATATATATATATATGAGGTTGGAACGAACGTAATATCCGATTTTAAAGTATATATTGAAAATGGAAAAACTCATGCCTATAGAAATATCTAATCGCTTACATAACCTCCATTGCATCATGGAACCACATTACATCTGTCAACAAGCTTACAGATGCCACGCTTGTAAAATTTTTTAGGTTTTTATTCACTGTATGGGGTAAACTTATATATATATATATATATATATAAGCCACGTTGTGTCGATTTCCAGAAACTGTTATCGTAGCTTTCTAAATAATTGCTGCCATAATTCATGCGTAGATTTTGTAGGCCTAAAATCAATAAATATCAGTGCAAATCAGAATAATCTACATGAAGGCAAAAGTCCCACTTCTTCCAAAAGATTTACGAAACATTCAGCCACAGTGCTTAAATCACTGTCTCTTTATGAATATTCATTAGGAAAATTGTGTTCTGATAATATTCAGCCGTGCGGACGACTTGCAGAAAAATAATACATTTTCTGTGCTTATTGAATACAGACGGTGCAGTATCATCTTGTAAAAGGATTTGGGGCTTAGTATGTTTTTATCAGATGCCTATATCCGCTTCTCCAGTTGACGTGAATGAATTCGAATATAAGCATGTCCTTGCATAAAGGAAAACCTTAAATAAACTGTACGAGTATCATGTCTTTCAAAAAGTGATTTTGTTGTTTAATTTCTTCTGTCATTCACAATGGTAGAACTATTTTTTTCTATTTTGTACTGTTTAAAACAAATACTCTTGACAGACTTAGCTGTTAACCGTGAAGATGCTTTGGTATGATATGTTTTGATACATAGCAAACTGGCACAAAAGGAATACAACAGTATGACTAGATGGAAAATGTGAGCTAATGAGAATAGTGCAAAAAACTAAAATTTTACCATGCTTGTGAAAAAATCGATCCTCGGCTTCCACAGTCTCGCTAGAAAACAATATGCCATTTGCCATTTCAGAGAAACAAAGACTGAAAAAAATCCAAAAGCTGAAAAATATTAGGACCATGCCAGAGAGTTGAAAAAGCTGAAAATATGAAAGCGACGGTAATACCATTCGTAGTTGGATCCCTTGATATCAGAGGAAGAAGTGAAATCATTTAAATCATGGCTCATTGGCCTAGCGGTTAGAGTGTTTGCCATTGGCCTGGGAGACCAGGGTTCAGTCCCAGGCTGCGTCATACGAAAGATTAAAAAAAACGGTACTTGATATATCCTTGCTTAAAACTCAGCATTAGAAGGTACGTATCAAGGGTAAAGTGGAGCAATCCGGGAGAAGGAGTAGCGCCCTCCCCTACACCTTGGTGTAGTAGCTACTGAAAAGGGAGCCTTCGGGTCACCCTCGACTTAGGTCGCCAAATTTACTTACTGTTTAAACCATCGAGAATATTTTAGAGACCTTGGATCTGGAGTGGTTTGTTGTCACTCAGACTTGAAAAGGCACCAGCCTTTTTTCGAAAACTTGCAAATCCAGCATCTTGCAAATGTTGGCGGTTCTTATTTCAGGTACACAAACCAAAGAAACAATGCATCTGAAAGACAACAAAATAAAATGGCATATAGAAGGCAGCAAAAAGGTCCTCCAGTGTTATTTTAAAAGCGATCCAACGTAAAGAGGGCTGAAGAAACGGATGAGGAAGACCTAGACTGAAACCGTTAAATTTAAATTAAAAACGTTAAATTTAAATTAAAAACGTTAAATTTAATACTCGTCAACTTTCTGACGAGTCGAGATTGATTTTTAAAAAAGCTACTTTTTTGAACGGGAAATACTAAACATATAGGTAAATAATTAAGAAAATACTTAGAGAATTGAGACACTAAATATCGAATACCAAGCCATCAGAAATCCAAGCATCTCGGCATTCTTCTTAACACGAGAACACAGAAGAAATGTAGAATTAATGAAGAAAATCATGAGTGAATAGAAAATTACATTACCATCTCTAAGGAGTCAAAACTGAAAAAAAAAATTCAAGGTAGAGACCGAAAGAGTAAATAAATTAATGAAATATACACCAACAGACAACATTACTGAACTGACAGAATAATTCTATGCAGTAGCAAAATAAGTTGGAGAAAAAATTAGCAACTCTCAAAGGATTTCGAACAGAAATACCAAACCTGGACGGGAAATGAGGATAGAATAATAAAAAGAAGATGTGACAATTGAAAGTGCTAAGGAAGATAAAACGTACCAGAAACTAAACGAAATGAAAAGATGCCAAAAAAGACCACAGCAGATAAGTCGGACAACGCAAGAGGAAGAAATAGGTCAGAAGAATTGGCAAAAGAACGGAGATTCAGAAGATACCGGGATAGGGTCAAGGAATACAGGCAAAAACGGAAATTTCAAAATAACTAAATAGAATTCTACCAACAATTTGCGCGAAATGACACAAAGACAGATCAACAACTGAAACAAAAAAATAACAATTTTACAGTAAAATATTGACGCAGAAAAAGTAGAACTGAAATCGTTAATAGAAAATAACTTTTAAAAAATAATTAGATTAACTCGAAGAAGGCCTCTAGGGGAAGATTCACCAGGCCTTGCAACGAGCAACACTTGAAAAATATAAAATGGAAAAATAGCAGGTAATGATGGATAACATGGATTCTAGTTTTTAAAATTCACCTCTGTGCACGACAGATTGGCCTTGCAACTGAGTAAAAACCAACAAAAGACAAGCATACCCGAATGGACGACGAAAGGTAAAACTCCACTAATACAGAAAGACATCCATAAATGAGTCAACCCCAGCAACTATTGACTATTATCTTGTTTACCTGGCAGGGGTTGACTACAGGAAAACCTCAGGTATATTGTCGCAAACTTGGATGATAGAGTATTGGAAAATGTTCAAAATACCCAATACAATCATAAACTTCATGGTAAATGCCTCGAAAAACAGGAGGACGGAATTGACAGCATGAGGATAAACCATAAGAGAGTTAAAGATCTGAAAAAGTCTTCCAGTTATATAATTACGGTAATATTTTTTTTATATTAATCATTTTCCGTTCATTACATTTTATTATCTAACTTGGTAAGGCTTTGAGCTACTCAATGTCTCTTAGTTCCGGTGCTATAGTCAGATGGTACGCTCTTACCCTCACGCGGAAAGTATATGACAATCATCATCTGTCATAATAAACCCCCTGACAAGAAATGGGTCCGGACGGCCATTGGAGTGAATTTAGTGGCTAGTTGATGACGTACCCGAAAGAGATGGTCCTGAGAATTTGAGGACTTTGAAAAGACATATTAGTTAAGTTTCTATTGTTGAAGCGCGGGGTTATGTTTTTCGGATCTGAAAATCAGATCAGTTTTGGGTCTTTACCGACAGAGATCTTAAACACCACAAGATGCGCCAAGTGTGTGGGGCGGGGCAGCATAGTATGGTTAGCATAGGCCCTAAAGAATTCTGTCTCTCTCCTCGTGTCGAAGGGCTGAACGCAGAAAGAAATAAATCCGTTCGTATCAGAAACGACAAAGTCGACTTGTATTGTTATTGATATCATTATGGCTATAGAACATTCTAGGTAGACTCGCTTTCACTTGAACACTTCATTATAAGAATTATACGTACCTTGCCGGCCCCTTGCCCTTTTGGTTGGGCGGGCGCACAATGGCCATTGGCAAGCAAGTATAGCACTGGTCCTCGTCGTCCAGTTTAATCTATAATCAGGTATCTGTGCCTGGACCCATGTTTAAGATCATGTCCAGCTTGGCTCATCAGCCTCCCATTGCACTAAGTGAGCCGATGACCAGCAAAGTCCAGGAGGGTTCGAGCCTGAATGGGGTAACTACTGAGACTCGAACTCACTTGTCATGGTTTGCTTGTCTAGCTTGTTAGGACTGATAAATGTGTCATGCTCAGAATGAACAGTGGGAAAAAACAAACGGCAGAAGAAATGGAATTACCCATTAGAACGGTTGATGAAAAGGAAAATTGCAGGTCTTTGAGAATATTGGAAGCGAACACAACCAAGCAAGCGAAACTGAAGAAAAAAAATAACATACGAGTACCTCCTAAAAACGAGAAAGCTTCTGGATCCAAGCAGAAATCTCATCAAAGAGATAAACACCTGGGCAGTCGCTCTTGCAACAGACTCAGAACCATTCTTAGAATCCACAAAAGAATCGTTGAAATATGGACCAAAAGCAAAGAATGTTTATAACTATGCACTAGATGTTTCATCTGAAAGATGACATTGAGAGATTGTATGTGTTAAATGAAGAATGACAGAGGAATTGCTTTACATTGACGATTGCGTTGATGCATCAACACAAGGTATAAAAGACTCCATTCAAAAGAGCAAAGAAAGGTTAATTATAGAATCTGATATTGGCAACATAAGTACAAATAGTTAAACAGCAAGAAACAGGAAACAGAAATGAGAATAAAAATAATAGTATGGATTTTTCAAGCAACAAACTAGTGGTATTTCACGCAAGAACATCTAGATATGGCTTAGAAAGGGAAATCGAAAAAGAAAACTGTTTAAAAGCACAAAACAACACAATAAAAGACAAATATGTTAAAGCAAAACTCGACATTTGCAAAAGATTAGCTAGCGAAGGTTAACTAGAGAAATTATATTGTAAACGAATGCGGCAAGGTAGATCAAAAGAATGCAAGACTAAGCACGAATGAGTGGCAAAAGTGATCCACTGGGAATGGTAAAGAGATTGAATTTTGACCATAATACCAAATGGTGTATGCACAAACCAGAATCCGTACAAGAAAATGAAACGCATAAACTTCTCTGGGATTTTGAGATACAAACAGATCGCCTAATACTGGGTAGAAGGTCAGACTTACAGCTAATTAGCAAAAATGAAAAAGAGTGAAAACATGGCGTTTAGTGGAATATTTTCCATTTAAAAGGACCAGACATCCAAAATAAAAGAAAGCGAAAACAGAGAAATATTTAGACCTTGCCAAAGATCTAAAAAACCGTGGAACTTGAGGATCACGGTGATACCAAATGTAAATGATACGCTAGAAACGGTCCCAAAAAGGTTGTAGGAACGACGGGAGGAAGTAAAAATCAGAGGAAGTTTTGAGACCGTCCAGATATTGTAGAATACTGAGAAGAGCCTTTGAGACCTAATGAGACTTATAGTCAATCAATATCCAGTGAAAAGTTCATCTACTATCGCTGATAGGAAACTAAAGATATTTATAATAAAGACAATATTTGTTGTAATTGAGGGGGACCTGAAGCCATTCCCAAGTCAGGTGATTAGAACTGTCTTGACAAAAACATTAGAAATATCCAATCATTCTGTGGATAAGAAAAGCACCGGATATGAAATGAAAAAGTTTAAGGTTTGTGCGCCCTTTAATCTTGAAATTGTGTCCGGTTAGTAAATATTTTCAAATTATCTCCTGCACTTTTGAAGAAATATTTCATGCTTTGTTTTTAAAGTTTTATTAATGTTTTAGATGAGGGGAAGGAAAGGGAGAGAAAGATAGCAAAATGAAGGTAGTATCAGTAGTAATAAGAATGCCCTATCTTCCTTCTCAAGTCATGTAACTAGAACTCTTTTGTCTAAAAGAGGATAATCATTAGCTGATAGGGAGGGCGTAAATCATGTAGCATACGCGAAACACTGAGCAAAGATCATCATAAACAAATACCTCAAAATTGGTCGCATATAAACAACTAAAAAATATCAGTTATAAGCTAATCTAAGCACTTGATCATATCCTATTTACCAACCCCTACGCTTGGGCAGGATATGACACAAGGTCAATTTTTAAGCGGACTTTAACAGGTTTGAATTCAAAGTTTTCCTTTTCCTAGACTAGTTGGCTCACCAAAGCTGAAGAACTCAGTCTGTCGTACTATTTACCCATAGCTTGAGGAAGAATAATTGGATTCATACCTTTCCCAAGGGTATTAGTGCTACGTGAAATGCAATCAGTCTCGTCCAGGATTTGAACTTGTGTCACCGTGTCCATTTCCTACGACGATAACCATTACACCTCGGGCACTTGATCATATCTCTTAAAGTAGTACAGATAATAAACAAAACCCCTGGGTTTGGTATAGCCACAATATAGTTCGGTAAATTGGCTGACCGTAGTCGAGAGTGACCCGAAAGTCCTCTTTTTAAGAGCTGTATCACTGATGTATAGGGGAGGGCACAACTGTTTTCCTTGGATTGCTCCACTTACCCTAATAATGCTTAGTATTAAGCAAGGAGGTATCAAGTACTATTTTGGAATGTTGGAATCACTTGACATGGGATTGAACTCTGGTCTCCCAGACCATTGACGAACACTCTAACCATATGCCTAAGGACTGGATTCGCCAAAATACACCACCAATCAAAAATGACATTAAAACTTAATTCAAGATGGGACCCAGTCAATAGGTCTGGCCGTCATGATCAGCATGTGCTCTCTTGATAGCCAACATGATGGATCCGAGCATTATCTAAAAAATGCTGGCTCTCCTTATTTCAGGTACACAAACAACGACCAAACAATACGACTTAGAGACACCAACGAAAAAATGCACTCGGGAAGGTAACAAAATATCTTTTGCTGTTATCTTAAGAGCAACCCAACATAAAGAGTTTATAGAAAAAGAATGATAAAACTTTAAACAGAATCCATTAGATTTAATAATAATCTCTTCAAATAGAAACGCAAAACAACGCCAAAAGACCAATTATGGTATTGATAAAAATAGATTAAGACATTACAAAATAGTAAGTGTAGATTATGTGGCGATAAAGACGGAACAATTAATCACACAATAAGCGAATACAGCAAACTACCACAGAAAGAGTATAACACTAGACACGACTTGTAAGAGAAGGTGATCCACTGGGAATTGTGCAAGTAGTTTAAATTTGACTATACAAATAAATGGTCTATTCACAACACAGGATCCGTCCTACAAAATGAGACACACAGAATATTCTACAATTTTGAGAATTGAAGAGATCACTAAATCTCGACCAGAAGACCAGACCTAGTGATAATTAACTAGAAAAAAGAGAATCTGCCGAATAGTGGACTTTGCCGTCCCAGTGGATCACAGAGGGAAAATCAAAAAAAATGTGAAGAAATATAACTACTTGGACCTTGCTAGAGATCTAAAAAACCTGTGAAGTATGATAATAACGGTGATACAAATTGAAATTGGCACGCGTGAAACGATCCCCAAACGCTTGGTAAACGGGATAGAAGAGTGGAAAATTGGAAGACGAACAGCGACCATCCAAACTAGAGCATTGTTAAGATCGGCCACAATACTGAAAAGAGCCTTCGGAGCTTGAAGGGAGTTGTTCCCACCAACACATCAATGAAAGACCACCAGTTAACCCTGGAGTGAAAAACTGTAAGGATCAACCCTAAGAAAATAGTTACTTACCTTTAGACTGACCAGGGAGTGATCACCCTTGGGTTTAGAGAGGTCGGTCATGACACTTTGGTGAAGACCACGGAGTTATAGAACGAGAGACTTATTATCGCACATCCAGTGGTTCATTCATTATCATCTCTAAGCGTAACTTGTTAAATAAATCAGTTAAACGTTCCACTTGGTTCTGGTATCATTTTTACATAGGATTTTCACAGAATCCCCATCTTAAGAGCATAAAAAACACATAAGGAATGAAATAATAATAATAATAATAATAATAATGATGATGATGATAATAAGCGATAATGTCACTCAATCTCATATTTAGGAAATGCATATCCGTATACAAGCTTCATAAATCGTAAGAAAAAATCAACCACCAAAACGACATCAAAGTCTTTGCAAAAAAATGGAAATCTTAAGAGGTGTGGGGATATATATTGACGATATAAAGATGGAATTTGCCATGCTCATTATGAGAAACGGAGAACGACACATGACGGAAGGAATAGAACTACCAAATCAAGAAAAAATAAGACGTTACAAATAGTTGGGAATATTGGAAGCAGACACAAACACGCGAAAAGGATAAAAAATTCAAACTTATCTTAGATAAACGAGAAAACTACTCGAAACGAAAATGTATTGCAGAAATCTCATAAAAAAGATAAATAACTGGGCTATCCCTCTCGTATAATACTCGGGACCATTCTTAAAGTAGACGACAGAACTAAAACAAATGAACGAAAGAATAAGAAAACTCCTGACGATGCATACGGCCTTACATTCCAGAGATGATGTAAATAGAAAGTATATGTCAAGAAAAGAAGGAAGAAGAGGACTCACCAGCATTAAAGATTGCATAGATGCATCAATACAACGACTTGAAAACTACATAAAAAGTCACGGAGGTTTTGGTTTCCTTTGGTTTTATGGCATATAAACAATTTTTAGGTTATTTAATGCCAAATATATTTTTATCATATAAACAGTTATATTTCTCACTTTCGGACAAATACCCTTGGGAAAGGTATGAACTCCCTTATCCTCCCATCTATGGGTTAAATAATACCGCTACTGTTCTTCTAGAAGGATGGCTTTGGCATTAAATAACCTACAAAGGTTGATGTGCCATTAAACAAAGAAACTAAACCAAGTTATATTTCAAACAATTCAGTTTAGGATAAGTACACATTTTAAATATCAAAACGGTCCCATCCCAACTAATTCAGTTTAGCATTTCAACCAACACTGTTTAGTTCTATTTGACCCATAGATAAGACCCAATCAGGTGCTACCTCTCCGAGCCAGAGTGGACCTGGGAGCGGTGATAATCGTTCCCAGGTCCAGGAGACCAAAAGAGAGTGGCAGTCGTTTAGACTCTAGTAAATAAAAAAAACTTATTAAAAAAGATAAATACCAAGACTGTTCCCCTCATAAGATATCCGGGGCCATTTCTAAAGTAGATCAAAGAAGAACATAAATAAACCAGAGAACAAGAAAACTAATGTCAAGGCATAAACCCTAACATCCCAGAGATGACGTTGACAGAC
The DNA here is from genome assembly GCA_963585895.1 of Sepioteuthis lessoniana. Classification (NCBI taxonomy): domain Eukaryota; kingdom Metazoa; phylum Mollusca; class Cephalopoda; order Myopsida; family Loliginidae; genus Sepioteuthis; species Sepioteuthis lessoniana. The sequence goes on from OY757933.1 coordinate 18,412,305, forward strand.
TTTCCAGCACTGAAGATAGCGTTGATGCATTGATACGACTCGAAGCTACCACGTAATACTGAAAGAACAAAATAAATAGAAAACAAAAATGGGAAGAAAAACAACGCTATGAAAGTTATAAGCGACTATCAAGTGACAAATCACACCAGAAAACGTAGAGGTGGCTAAGAAAGGGAAACCTTACGAAAGAAAATGAATCTATTCTGATAGCAACGCAAAACAACGTCATAGAGACTATTTATATCAAAGCAAGAATAAATAAGACGCAACAAAACAGCAGATGTAGGTTATGCGACGATAGAGATGAAGCGATTAATCCCATAATAAGCGAATGCAACAAATTAGCACAGAAAAAGTAAAAAGATAAGACACAAGCGGGTGAGCAAAGAGATACTCTGGGAATTGTGCTAGAAATTTAAATTTGACCAAACAAACAAATAGTATATGCACAACGCGGAATCTGCCTTGAAGAGTGAGATGCACAAATTCTTCAAGAGTTTTCTGATACAATAGATTCTCCTAATCTCAAGCAGACCTAGAAATAATCAACAATGAAAATAAGATAACTTACCAAATTGTGGACTTTGCTGTCCCAGCTGACCCCAGAACAAAATTGAAAGAAAGAAAAAAAATAAGTACATGGATCTTTCTAGGAAATAGAAAAAACGTGGCGGAAACACCAGTTGTAATCATATTTACACAACCCCTCCACTCGGGCAGGAGATGACACGAGGTCAATTTTTAAGCGGAGTTTAACAGGTTTGATATCAGAGTTTTCCTTCTTCTAGACTAGTTGCCTCACCAAAGCTGAAGAAACTAGTCTGCCCTACTATTTACCCATAGCTGGAGGGAGAATAATTGGATTCATACCTTTCCCAAGGGTATTAGTGCTATGTGAAATGCAATCAGTCTCGTCCAGGATTTGAACTCGTGTCGCCGTGTCCATTTCGTACGACGATAACCATTAGACCACCAGTTGTAATTGGTGCTTTTGGAAGAGTCACCAAAGGCTTCGTAAAAGGACTAGAGGACTTGGTAATAAGAGGCTGAGTAGAGACAATCGAAACTATAGTATTTTAAAGAAGGGTTAGAATACTGAGAAGAGTCCTGGAGACTTGAGAGGACTTGCTGTCATTCAAACTCCAGTAAAAAAAAAACAATCTTAAACTTTTTGGTAAATTCTCCCATTAAATTACAAATAGTAAAAACTATTTAACAAGATTAATCAAGTTATCCAAAAGACAGAATCAGGGAAAGAAGAACAGAGGGAAAACATGGTTAGTTTGATGGGAATTTTTTCTGCCGGAATATATTCTTACATTTAGGAATCTTTCGCTTCATCTGTAGTCAAAATAAGAAGTGGTCGTTCCCGTGGCGTAGTGGCTGAAAGGGACAACGACATCATAGTAAGTGATTTCGAACTCCACTCACGTTATTAAGTTCAACTTTCGGATTATTACCCTTAAGAAAAGCAGGAATTTACTTATCCTTCCATCTATGAGTTAAATTGGACAAATCATCATCATCATCATGATGTCATGCCGCCAGCACGGATATCCCGGAACCTCTCTCGCCACTTCTCCCGATCATTCATCGCCTCTGGCAGGTCTTCAGGGCTACATCCCGTATCCTCACATAGCTGCTGTATGAATCTTCGAGCTGCTCGTCCTGCTTTTGCTTGGCCATATGCGGGGAATCCATAGGAGTACATCACTTATGAGCTCGTCCTTGCTTCTCCAGTAGTGTCCTGTATGTCTGGTTCGTCTAGCTTGGATAGTTTTCGTGATGGGAGGCAGGTGGCCGTATAGTTGTTGCCTTGTGGGGTGTTGCCGCCAGGACTTGTTCAATATTGCTCGCAAATGAACGGCTTTGATAATATATAATTGATGACCAATGATAGTTGATATGCCATTAAACTGAGAAACCAAGCAAAAATAAGGGAGCAAAGTCGATCTCATATTGCTTTCCTTGTGAGTCTTCATTCGGCAAAAACAACAAATCATAGAGACATGTTTCGTAACGGTTACTGTCTTAGGAAATGGACTCGACCCAACTTCAAACCTAGACGAGTTTGTTTGAATCTCATTTCGCGCTTATGCCCTTGAGAAAGGTATCAATCCATCTATTCTCGCTTCACCTCAAGTAAAAAGTAGGGCAGACTGATACGTCAGTCAGTCTGCTAGATGGAGAAGTCTTAATTCAGACCAACTTAACTAGGTTTAAAAAGTGACCTTGTGTCATATTCTGTCTTTAACTTAAAGGAAGATTAAAAGATTAAAAGATTTAAACTTTAAGGAAGATTACATTTCCACATTCATCCGAAAACATTCGAAGTACCCATTGTTACCATAACAACGGAATTACTCATTGGTCCCATGTGACATCAGGTTACGTCACCGATATATATATATATATATATATATATATATATATACTCCTATATTTACATATACACATGTTATGCTGTGTTTTCTATATAATCAGATTTCAGATAAGATTGTATATACAATTCTAATGTAAGGGACCTAGATTACGCCGATTGCATCCCCTGCAGATGAGAGGGACCCCTCAAAAAGAGTTAGCCAGCATATAACACGAAACTATATCTGGTTGTGAGTTTACAGTTGTGGAGCGCAAGGGTGTGTGAAGTACCCGCTTAGTTACTATTACTGTCAGGTCCAAATTGACAAAAAATGTTTTTACTGACCTCGGTCCCATCAGTTAATCAAATAGATTTGCAAATTATCATTTTTGGATAGGAATACTTGGTACCTTATAACTATCTGCAAGCAAATGTGTATTATTATTTAAACTCATTTTAGTAGTTTTAACACCAGTTGATGGTTTTCCAATGGAGCCTGTGTGACATCAAGTCTCCTCAAGTCTCCAGGATTCGTCTCAGGATTCTGGCCGATCTTAGTAATGCTTTAGTGTGGATGGTCTAAACTCGTCCTCTAATTTCCAATTCTTCCAATCCCTGTAACAACCCTTTAGTGACTGTACCTAGCAAACCAATTACAATTGGTATCACTGTCATCTTCATGTCCCATAGCTTTTCAGTTCTCAAGCAAAGTCTAGGTACTTATCTCTCTTTTCGTTTTCTTTCAGTTTTCCTCTGAGGTCAGCCAGTACGGCTGTAGGTTCTCTGTTTTTTGTTGATTATCACTAGGTCTGGTCGTCTGGTAGAGATTAGATGATCCGTTCTTATGTAAAAATCCCTAAGAATTTTATGTCTCATTTTTTAGGATGGATTCCGGGTTTTTCATATACCATTTATTCGTATGGTCAAATTTAGAATTCTTATACAATTCCCGGTGGATCACCTTTTCCACCCTATCGTGTGTCAAGTCTTATACTCTCTTGGTGTTAATTTACTGCATCCGTTTATTATATGATTGAACATTTCATTTTTTTAATCCTGACATACCTTGTACATATGAATGATATTAGGATTCCCTGATATCGACAGAGTAAAAATGCACTTCATTGGATCAAATTCAACATTTCAGTACAGGACGAATCAATACCATCGAGACAACAGCATTTTAAAAATCGGTCCAAATGCCGAGAAGCGTCCTGGAGACTTGAGACTTGTTGTCATTCAGACTCCATAGGAAGACCACCTGTTAATGCTGGTTTGGTTTGGTTTGGTTTTATCGCATATCAACCTATATAGGTTATTTAACGCAAAATACATGTAAATAATCTGTTCTATTGAAAACAGTTTAGTTTAGCATAAGTACACAGTTTAACTGTCAAAAACATTTCCATTTCAAACTATTCAAGCAGTTATATGTAATAATTCGGTTAAGTGTAAATACAGTTTTAATGTCGAAAAACAGTTCTATTTGAAATAATTGTTAAGCATAAGCACGCAGTTAAAGTGTAAGTACGGTTTAATTGTCAAAAACGTTTCTATTTCAAGCTATTCTGTTAGTATGCTGTTAGTTCTATTTAACCCATTGATAGGGCCCTATCAGGTGCTACCACTCCGGGCCAGAGTAGACCCGGGAGCGATGGCAATAAAGGGGTACTCCGCATTCCCCAGAGTTCCAGCACTGCTGGAACCTCACCATCGGATTGTTTAGTGTCATATCCAGGACACTCGTTAGGGGGGGTCATACCCCTCTGCAGAGAAGCAGTCGCTGTATTCTACAGCCCCAGCCGACTGGGCAATATTAACGCTGGGTTATTATAATAACGTAGGGTTATTATAATCATAATACTAATCAACAACAACAAAAAAGACAACCTCCCGAATAGAGGACTTTGCCATTACGGCAGTCCACAGAGTAATGATAAAAGAAAACGAAAATATTGATAAGTACCGAGACCTTTCACAATAACTAATAAAACTATTGAGCATGAAAGTGACGGTGATGCCAATTGTAATTGGTGAACTTGGAATATCACCAGAAGATTGATAAAGGGACGGGAGGACTTGGAAATAAGAGAACAATTAGAGACCATGTAATCTACAGTATTATTAAGATCGATGGGGAACTGAGCAGAGTCTTGGAGACCTGAGGAGACTTGCTGTCATCAAACTTTCGTAGTAAACCATCCGCGGACGCTGGTGTGAAAAACTCCAAAAGGAATAGCTTCAGATGGCCGGACCTAAAGATAATCAAAAAGGAAAAGAGAAGCAACCGAATAGTGGACTTTGCCATTCTGGCTGACCACAAGGTAAAACTGAGAGAAATTGAAAAAGGGAGATAACTACCTAGAACTTACTAGAGTACTGAAAAAATATGGAACATGAAGGTGACAGTAATACCAATTGTAATTGGTGCGCTGGGGACAGTCACTAATGGATTGGTTTAGGGAAAGGAGGATTTGGAAATAAGTGGACGAGTGGAAACAATACAAATGAAAACATTATAAATATTGAAAACGAAGATTTCTCTGGGATATTTAATCAGGTCTCATTCTCGATTTTACATAAAGGATGCTCCGTTAACCAACCAAACATATCGGAGCCTGTCTGTCTACTTCATAGAAAGCCAACCCTTTTTCGACAAAAAGAAAGTATTTTATATTACAGCCTTTAAAAGATGGCTAAGTTTATATTGTAGTGATCTGCTCATCCATAATTAGATTTGGTTTGGTTTCTTTGTTTAATGGCATATCAACCTTTGTAGGTTATTTAATGCCAAAACCATTCTCCTAGAAGAACACTAGCGGTACTATCTAACCCATACTTAGGAGGATAATGGGGTTTATACCTTTCCCAAGGGTATTTGCCCGAAAGTGAACGTAACAGCGCGACTAGAGTACGAACTCGCTGCCTACGATTCCGCAGTCCACCGTGTTAACCATTTCACTACGAGGACACCCCCTCATCCATTATTAAAATTGTTGAATACTATCATATTTTATTAATATTAAATAGTCTCCAATTTTAAGAAACTTCCTGAAATACACTCTACGGTTAAATGAGCTGCGGAGTCACCGATTTGACAAAGGAAAGCTGCATTCACAGTATCTAACTCAACTGTTACAATCGGATTTGCTTGAGATTAAAATATGAGAAAGAAAGAGAATCGTTTAAACAATTATTATTCATCGTAGCTCAAACTAATTCTATTTGAGTCGTACAACATGACTGAATATAGGACATTAAGCCGACTTTTAAAGCGAAGAGCTATCTTTTCAAGTCAATCCTTTGATTCTAAATGGTTTCAGTCTTGATGTTATTTTAAGGAGTGACTTACTTAATGAATATAGGCCGAAGGCAAAATTGCGTGTGTTATACACTGACGGAAAATAAATCAGGCACACCCTGAATGTCGATGCTGATTTTAACCTGGGTATTATATGTAAACGCAAGAAGATTGCAGTCATTCTGATAAAATTTTCAAAGTTTTCAGTTGTATTGTAGAAATACTCGTATCAGTGCACTCTGTATACGAGTATATAGGCCGGTGTTTAGGCCCAAGGAGGATAAACAGTATATTGATATGAAGTGTGCGTACTGAGATACGTAAATACTTGTACACATACGTGGTTACAATTATCTATTGGAATCTAGCTCTGTTACCTGCACGTATATGTAGCGATTATATTTTGATCGTTTCTTTAATCCAGGAATACTTTTTGAACTAGTGACTCGCGTTGTTATTTAATTTGGATATAGTAATCTGGAACAAATCCACGGTCAATAACTGAAAATTTGCCATCTGTCATCATAACATCGATTCAGAAGCAGATAATAGAAATATATCAGCCGCTGATCAACATATTTTTAATGTATCGTTTAAATTAGATCCTTTATATTGGGAGGTATTCGATAAGACAAATTTTATTGCAAGTTGTCAAAAAGGTGGTTGCTACTTTTTCAAATACACACACACATGTGCGCACACACACACACACACTAATATATATATATATATATATATATATATATATATGTGTGTGTGTGTGTGTGTGTGTGTGTGTGTGTGTGTTTGTGTGTGTGTTCACTAATGGCTCGGGAGACCAGGGTTCAGTCCCAGGTCGCGCCATACCAAAGACATTAAAAATTGTACTTGATACCTCCTTGCTTAACACTCACCATTATAATGCACATATCAAGTGTGAAGTGGAGCAATTGAGGGAAGGAGTAGCGCCCTCCCCTACACCCCGGTGCAGTAGCTATTGTAAAGGGAGACATCAGGTCCATCTCGACTATTGTCGCCAACTTTACTTACTTTTATATATATGGATGCACCACATGGACGCTTACGAAGCGGCTGGAAAGGAGGCTGGACGGAAATTATACAAGAATGTTGAGAGCAGTATTAAACAAGTCCTGGCGACAACACCCCACGAGACTCCAACTATACGGACACTTGCCCCCCATCACAAAAACTATACAAGTTCGACGAACCAGACACGCAGGACACTGCTGGAGAAGCAAGGACGAGCTCATAAGCGATGTACTCCTGTGGACCCCCACACATGGATGTGCAAGAGTGGGACGACCAGCACGAACCTACATACAGCAGCTGTGTGAGGACACGGGATGTAACCCTGAAGACCTGCCGGAGGCGATGAATGATAGGGAGAAATGGTGAGAGACGGTCAGGGATATCCGCGCAGGCGGCGCGACATGATGATGATGATGATGATATATATAAATATATATATATATATCCCAAAAGAGAACTATTTTATTCATGTTAAAATATTATAATATGAAGGTCGACCCGTTTCGATCCTCGCTGATCACAACCTTTGTAGAAGATGATTGGTTGATTGGAGTTCGGACTTATTACGATGTGGCAGTCCAGCACGTTAAGCATTAAAGCGCGGGAACCCTATCCCACCTCGTTTCGAATTCATTGTTTACGTTCCACTTAACTGTTTGACCAAAGAGTTCAGTATGCTCTACTATTTTCCCATCTGGAGAATTAGTGGATTCAAGCTTTTTCTAAAGGCCTTAGTACGGAGTGAAAAACTTATAGCCTCGACCATGATTTGAACTCAGCTCACAGAATTCATTTCCTTTGGTGATAACTGTTACGCTATGCACGCCACTGTTCTCTGCATGTATATTTGCATCCCTAATATTAGCATGTCAGTTAAACAATCCCAATTTCCTCCTCTGATAAATAAAATGAACAATACTTTTTTTCTTTGTCTAGCAGAGAAATAAATTACCGATCTATCTCTCCACATGACAGCTGGTACCATATTAAATTGCAGTTGTTTTAAGGAGTAATCGTGAACTTCCTTTTAAGAATGATCTTTCAAAGGCAATAAGACAGAGACAAGAGAAAAACAGATAAACGAAGTTGACGTATAGATAATTTTCTAAGAGACAAACCAATTCTTGCTAATCTTCAATATTCGCCGGCAATTTTTTAGGGATTCACTTAGAGCCAGTTTGATAACATTCGATACGCTAACAAGTATTTACTGCGGCTTCCCAACCAAAGAACGTGACACATTTTTGTTTTTTCCTAGGATAAGAACTGGAAAAATAAAAAGATCAATGCAGAAAGTGAAGAGAATTTACTTAATCCTGTTTTCTGATTGGTTCAAAGTTTTCTCCGTACAGATAGATCAAAAACTAATATGGAAACTTCGTCAGTCTTACGCAACAAGTCTATTTGAAATTTCTCGGACTGATGAACAATTTTAACCACCCAGATCTGTATCCTATATTCTGATTAAGACATATATCTTTTTACCAGATTCCTGCCAAAAGCAGAATTTAATAAAAGGTCACTTTTAAAAGGGATTTAGCTAGTTTGAGTTCAGAATTTTCCTTCTCCTAGACTGGTTGCAATACAAGGTTAAAGAGTCCAGTCTGCCCTACTATTTCCCTATAACGGGAAGGAGAGTAGCTGAATTCATACATTTTCCAAGGGTGTTAGCACTATGTAAAATGCAAACAGCCTTGTCCAGGGTTGGAACTTGGTTCGCCGTTTCCATTTACTACGATGAATTTCTGAGGAATTATGCATTTATATACTTGTACCTAGTGGTTTCCCCCAGGTGATTATAATCACAAAATTTCGGTTGTTGTATTCTCCAGCCTTTTTAGATGTTGGTTATCATTGGTAACCTTCTGAAATATTGAACCAAATCTTTTTTTTTTTTTCATTCCACTCTCCATGCTTAAATATATTTCATTCCAGTAAATTATTCCTAATTATTTAACCTTGAAGATAACTTCTTTATGCACTAACAATACAACATTTAACCCTTAAGATATTGATGTATTTACCCAACCTTTCCACCTCAGACATGATGTGACACAAGATCAATTTTTAACAGAGTATAACAAGTTTCAATTCAAAGGCTTCCTTCTTCTTAAGCGGTTGCGATACCAAAGTTAAAAACCCGTTATGTCCGTCTATTTATTCATAGCTAGAGGGAAAATTTAGATACATATTAGCAATATGTGGAGCACAAAAAGCTTTGTGCTGGATTTGAACTTGAATCGCTATGTTCATTTCCGAGAGCGATAACCGTTACAGCACGAGCATCTATGATTAAATCATGTATTTTAATAAATGTATTTACGCAATGCCAAAAAGATCAATACAAAAACATGTTTGAACTCATTCGGAGAGTTCCCATGATATAATGGCTAAAATGATGGACTGCGGCCTCGAAGTAAGTGCGTTCGAACGTTCACTTTCAGACTCAAGTCCTGGAGAAAGATATTGTTTGTGAACTAAACATAATGGTCTCCTTTTTTGGCGAGCTGTAGGCGGAGATTCCAAGAATCACGTGACATTTGATCATGTGACATTTCGGGAAGCGGGTTCTATACGTTTTTGGCACCAGACGCCAGACGAAGAGGACGCTTTTTTCTCTTTCGTCTCCGCTTTTTAAGACCAGCAATGGGGGCAAATTTATCTTTTGTGAATTTTTTCCAACACAAAAAAATGTAAATTTTTAACTGCCGCTATCGGCCTGTGGGTTCAGTGGACAGCTTATGTACTTTTTAAATACTTTGAGACAGTACGTCATGTTTCTTAATTATGTATATAGCATACATGATTAAGAAACATGACATACTGTGTCAACTTTTTTTTAAAGTTCATAAGTTTTACATATGTATATAAAAGAAGCTGCATATATTTTATACGATGCACGTCATTGTAGTCTAAACGGACTTTGTTTTTCCTTACCGAAATATTCTGTGTTAGTTTAAACCTTTGATAGACTAATGCATTATAGGAATAGGACGGTGGTTGTCTCAATGAATAACACACATTATCCTCAAATACTTACCGTAAACCCATTTAGATAATATCACTGCTGTTCTTTTCCAAGGATAGCTTTGGCATTTAATAACCCACGAAGATTGGTATGCCATTAAACATCATCACTATCATCATTATCATTTTCTGACTAAAGCAAGGAAAAGTTGGCGACCGTATTCGAGGTTGACCCGAAGGCTCCCTTTTCGACAGCTACCACACTAAGATGTAGGGGAGGATGCTACGCCTTTCCCTGGATTGTTCCACTTCACCCTTGATCCGTACCTTATAATCCTGAGTTTTTAGCAAGGAGGCATCAAGTACCATTTTTTGAGTCTTTGATATGACTCGACTTTGGATTGAACCCAAGCCTCCCGGACCATTGGTGGAACTATTCGATGGAAAAGCTTTGGATTTTAGTCCTTCCCTTTAAGTCGACTCGTAGTTTTGTAAATATTTTACAGGCTTACAAAATCGTCACAATTTACTTCAAGTCAATTTTGTACGAATCTCTGAGATAAGGAATTATGATCATTCATTGATGTATACGGATTAGTGACCCTAACTTTGTTATTTACCAAATTAAGAAAGCCGGAAGGGAAATGGTCAAAACGTTACGTCTGTAATCACAACATCGATGGAAGCAGCTGTCAGAAAACATCAGAGAAAAACATAATTTAACAATTTTGTTATTACATTGAGCGAAAATAAAGACAAAACACACAACTCGCCCAAAATGTAAGACATCTTTTTTATTTCCTTTATTCAATTACTGAGACTGTCAAAATATGTAAGGTCAAGTAGCAGTCACTATGATACTGTCGGCGAGATTTGCATATCCTTTGTGTGCAAGGGAATCTTTTTTTTATGACGAGAACGTCCTCGTATTGTATATTTTGGGTTCATGCTGTCTCAATCTTAGCCACGTCTTATCACGATTGAATGTAACGATGGAATGTTTCCAGCCTCAAAAATCTCTGACTTGGAAAACCGACTTTCCTCTGTTTCCGTGCTAATTGCCCTCGTGACAACTTAAATGATTGATGGAGATTTTGATATTTTCAGCATCCCTAAGTTAATTACTGTTTTCCCTAGTGATTTCAAATGTAGCGTACAAGTTGTTATCGCGAATTTTATTGCATTCTTTCTTCTGATCGTCCTTTTATATTTGTCAAATCGTATCTCTTCCAGTTGCTAATTTCTGTTTTGTTTCGTTTTGTATCATTACCAAGCAATTCTTATCTACAACCACTGTTTAGACAATATTGGGAAAATGGTTGAAAATGCTTCTTTAAAAACAAAACTTTCCAGATTCTAATTGACTTTAAAAATTGGTTGACTAATAACTAGACATAATTTCACAACTGATGGATAGAAGGATTGTAAAAATTAGTATAGGTTTATGAATGACTATGAGTTATAGGTTTGTCGAATCAATGAAGATGAAGTGCTTCTCAATAAAACTTTGTATCGTCGATATCAATACGATAAAATAATCAAAGAAATTTATTTAAAATATAGTTTTAGAAATTTATCTGACCAAAAGCAATGTTTTAATAAATTTCTGAAGATGTATATTTCTCTTGCTGCTAGTTCGTTTTTTTTTTTTTTTTTGTTTTTTTTTTTTTTTGGCTCGTTTGTTGGTTGATTGGTTGGTTAGTTGAATGGTTGTTTGGTCGGTTGATGGTTAAATTGACTGTTCGGTTGTTTGATTGAATGGTTGGTCGGGTGATTAGCAGGTTGTTTAGTTGATAGGTTGGTTTGTTTTTTTTGTAGGTTTGTTGGTTGGCTGATTGTTTAGTTGGTTGGTTGGTTGGTTGAATGGTTGGCTTGTTGGTTGATGTTTGGTTGGTTGAATGGTTGTTCAGTAGATTGATTTTTTGGTTGAATTGTTAGTTGGTTGTTTGGTTGGTTGCCTCGTTGGTTCGTTATTTTCTTGGTTGCTTAGTTGGTAGTCTGAATTGTTTGTTGGCTGTTTAGTTGAATGGGTGTCTGATTGATTGAATGTTTGGTTGAAAGGTTGCCTGGTTGGGTAGTTGGATAATTAGTTGATTGATTAGTTGGCTAGTTTTGTTTGGTAAGTTGTTTGATCGAATGGTTGCTTTAATATGTTGTTTGGTTGAATTGTTGGTTGGTTAGTTGATCGATTAGTTGGTTGATTGATTGGTGGGTTGGTTTGTTGGATTTTTGGTTAGTTAGTTGTTTACTTGAATAGATTATTGGTTGGTGGTTGGTTGGTTAGTTGGTTGAATGGTTGGTTCTTCCTTTGTTTGCTTGTTTTTTTGTTTTTTGTTTTTTTTTTGTTTTTTGTTGTTTTTTTTTTTTTTTTTGGTTGGTTGGATAAATGTCTGGTTGGGTGGTTTCTTTGTTCTTATGTTGTTTGCTAGGTATGTTGGCTGGTTGGTTGGTTGGTTGGTTGGATGGCTGAATGGTTGAATGGGTGGTTGTTTGTATATTACAGCATAACCATCTATTTTGTGTTCTTCAATTCAAAAGTCTTTCTTTTCTCTCTTGTGACGGGAGAGGGGAGAAGAAATTTTATATTTTAACGAATTTTATTAAGATTTCTATAACTGTTCTTAGAAAGTTGCAAAATTTAAAATATTCCTATTTAACACTGATGATTTACAAGCAAATACATAATTTCAAGTAACTATTCCTATTTACACCAGTCCAATGGCCCAGTGGTTAGAGTGTTCGCCAATGGCCCGGGAGACTTGGGTTCAATCCCAGGTCACGTGATATCAAAGACTCCAAAAATGGTACTTGATGCCTCCTTGCTTAACACTCAGCACTATAAGGTATGGATAAAGGGTAAAGTGGAGCAATCCAGGGAAAGGAGTAGCCCCTTCCTCTACACCTCAGTGTATTACCTACTGAAAAAGGAGCCTTCGGGTCACCCTCGACTATGGTCGCCAACTTTCCTTCTTTTATCCCCGTTTTACAACGATTATAGTCAGGACATAGGGATGGAATTTGGCATAGGAAAATGCGCCATGCAAGTAATGAAAAGCGGTAAACGAGATATGATGGACAGAATGGATCTACCAAATCAAGAAAAATTAGAACACCCGGAGAAAAGGAAACTTATTAATATTTGGGGGTATTGGAAGTTTATACCATCAAACAAGGGGAGGTAAAAAAATTAAGAGGCAAAACTATATGATAGAAACTTTATCAAAGGAATAAATACCAGGACTGTTTCCCTTGTAAGATATTCTGGACTATTCTTGAAGTGGACGAGAGAAGAACTTAAACAAATAGACCAGAGAACAAGAAAACTAATGACCATACAAAAGGCAATACATCCCAAAGATGACGTTGACAGACTATATGCGTCAAGAAAAGAGAGAAGAAGAGGACTTGCCAGTTTTAAAGATATTGTTGACGCATCAATACAACGACTTGAAGACTACATTGAAAAGCGCGGAGAAAGACTGATTACAATTACCAGAAGCATTACTGTCAACACGAGGACCAACGGAACACCAATAACCAGAAAACAAAAATAGAATGAAAAACAACTCCATGGGCGTTTTAAGCGACTAATAAAGAACATCTCACACGAGAAAGCATGGACGTAGCTAAGAAAGGGAAACTTTAAGAAAGAAACCAAATCCCTTCTGACAGCAGCACAAAACAACGCCATAAGAACCAATTAGATCAAACCAAAATAGATAAAATACAACAAAATAACAAATGTAGATTATGTGGTGACAGAGACGTATGCAACAAACAACCACAGAAAGAGTACAAGACTAGACATGACTGGGTGGGCAAGGTGATCCACTGGGAATTGTGCAAGAAACTGAAATTTGACCATACGAACAAATGGTATATGCAAAACCCAACATTTGTCCAAGAGAATGAGACAGATAAACTCCTCTTAGATTTTGACATACAAACAGATCCCCTAATCTCGGCCTGACGACCAGATCTTATAATAACTAACAAAAAAAAAAGATAACTTGCAGAATTATGGACTTTCCTGTCCCGGCTGACCATAGAACAAAACTGAAGGAAAGTGAAAAGAAAGATAAAGGGAATAGAAAAATTGTGGAACATGAAAGTTACGGTGATGCCAGTTGGTGCTCTTGGTACAGTCACCAAAACACTGATAAAGGGACTGGGGTACTTGGAAATAAGGGGACGAGTGGAGACTATCCAAACTACGTCATTATTAAGATTGGCCAAAATACTAAGACGAGTCCCGGAGACTTGAGGAGATTTGCTGTCATTAAGACTCATGTGAAAAAGCGTCAGTGAACGGTGGTGTGAAAAAGTCCCAAGAGAGTTGAATAATAAACGAAGGTAACAAACGCTTGCCCAGTAAGTTGGGGCTGAAGAATATACCAACTACTTTACTGCTGTGGAGTAAGACCCCCAATGAGTGTCCTGCATATGACCCTAAACAATCTGATGGTGTGGTTCCAGTAATGCTGGAGCTTTGGTGAATGCAAAGTACTCCTTCACTGCCATTGCTCCCGGGACCACTTTAGCCCGGAATGGTAGCACTTGATTGGTTCCTATCTATAGTTCAAATAGAACTAATCAGCGTATTTATGCTAAAAAAATTTAGAATTTAAACTACCTACTTATGCTAAACCAAATTGTTTGAAATTAAACTATTTTTGCATGCTAAACTGAATTGCTTGAAATGGAACTGTTTTTGACATTGAAATAGTAGTTACGCAAAACTGAATTGTTTGAAATAGAACTGTTTTGACAAAAAGTATATTTATACTAAACTAAAAAGTTTGAATTAGAACTGTTTATTTGTATGAAAATAGTAAGTAAAGTTCGGGACCGTAGTGGAGGGTGACCCGAAGGCTCCCGTTTCGATAGCTACCACACCAAGTTTTAGGGGAGGGAGCTACTCCTTTCCCTGGATTGCTCCAATCTTACCCTTGATCCGTACCTTATAATGATGAGTGTTAAGCATTAAGTATCATTTGGTATGACTCGACCTGTGATTGAACCCCGGTCTCCTGGGCCATTGGCGAACACTCTAACCATTATGCCAATGTCCAGTACGGACATAAAAATACATCTGGAATTAAATAACCAACAGTGATTGATATTCCATAAAACCCAAGCAAACAAAATAGTAGACAAACGGGGGCAAAGGGATTATACTACTTTTTCCCTCGTTTGTTACATTCGTTTATTATTCTCTACTCTTTTGAAACTATACTTGAGATCATTTTATTGGGAGAAGGCACGACTTGGTAGGAAAGGTAATACACTGGGTATTGTGCAAGAAGTTTCAATTTGACCATACCAAATAGTAAATGTAAAAACTCCAATACGTCCTGGAGAATAAGATGCACAATATTCTCTGCGATTTTGAGAGAGAAACTAATCTCCTATTCCCAGCCAGGGCAAAATAGTAAGTAAAGTATAAGTGGCGACCATTGTCCAGGGCGAGCAGAAGGCTCCCTTTTCAATAGTTACTACACTGAGGTGTAGGGGAGGGCGCTACACCTTTCTCTGGATTGCTCCACTTTACCCTTGATACGTACCTTATATCGCTGAGTGTTAACCAAGGAGGTATCAAGTACCATTTTAAAAGTCTTTGGTATGATACGATCTGAGATTGAACCCAGATCTCCCGTGGACTTTGCCGAGCCGGTGGATCACAGAGTGAGAATTAAAAAAAAAAAAAAAAAGAGAGACAAGTACCAAGACATTGCCAGAGAAGTGAAATAGCAGAGGAACCTGAGAGTAACTTTGATACAAATTGTCATTGAAACGCTTAGAATGGTCCCCAAATGCTTGGTAAAGAGTTGGAAATGAAAGGACGAATAGAGGTCATCCAAACTTTTGCATTGTTAAAATCGGCCAGAATACTAAGAAGAGTCCTGGACCTAAGGACACTTGCTGTAATAATCCATCAGCTAACGTTGCTGTGAAAAGCTCCCAAGAAGTATTATAAATAATAACAGCTCCCGAGAGATGACATGGACAGATTCTAAGCATTAAGTAAAGGACACGCCAGTATTGAGGATTGCAGAAATGTAACAATGCAGTAGTTCAACGATTAAGGTAAAAAGAGCAAAGAAATAATGGTTACAGCAGTTAACAATAACAATATTAAGAGAACTGAATTAAGGACACGCACGAAAATAACAAACAAAAGAATATAGAAAATAAAAACGAAAAGAAAATCTATTATACGGATACTTTAAGTGAAGAAATAAAGAAAAATTTGTTATGATATAACCTGAAAATAATTAAGAAGTTGAAATCTAAAAAGAGAAATTGAATCCTTATTAATAGCAGCACAAAACAATTCCATAAAAAAGTATGTTATTTGAATGCGAAAATTCCTAATATATAACAGAATAGCAAGTATGGATGATGTGATGATAGAGATGAAACAGTTAATCGAGCAATAAGCGAATATAGTATACTGGCGCTAGAGGACTATAGGTGTAGGCATCACTGGTTAGGAAAGGTGATCTACTGGGAAATGTGCAAGTGAATAAAATTTTACAATGCTGACAATTGGTGTATGCCCAAACCAGAATCCATCCTGAAAATAAGACGCATAAAATTCTCTGGGCCATTTAAATAGAAATAGATCGACCAATCCCGACCAGAAGACCAGTCCGAGTTTTAATTCACGACAGGGCTTGTCAAAGAGAGCATTCTGCCATTTTAGTGACCCATAGAGTTAAAAAAAAAAGAAAAAAAAAAAAAAGAAAGGGAAAAAGATCGTGAAATACTTACATTTTACTAGAGAGCTTAAAAAACTGTCTAAGATGAGGGTAACGGTGATACCAGTTGTATTCTGTATCCTTGGAACGGTCCCGAAAAGCCTGGAAAAGAAACTAGGGAAGTGAAAATCAGAGGATGAATCGAGATCATCTAGACCAAAGCTTTGTTAAAACTGGCAATAATACTAAGAAGAGTCCTGGAGACTAGCTGTCACTCGGTTTCCAGTGGAAAACCAGCAATTAAAACTGGGGTAAAAAAACACATTGAATGATAAGATGATGATAATTTGTTTGTTCTGTTATATATGAATTCAATTATTCCTATCTAATAGTAACAATTTTCAAACATCTATTTGACACATAGACAGAATCCTAACATGTACTAATACTCCGGTTTTGACTAATGACAACAAACAAATGACTTCATATTCTTCCTCAGCGCTAGAATTGGAGCCTCGCCACCGGATGCAAGGAAGTATAATACCCAGGACATTTTTATTTAGGGGATAGTGTTGGTATACTTTAAACCCCGCTGACAGGATGTAATTTATTTTGTAAATACTTTATATGAAGCGTGAACTTGAGATTTATTGTCTCTGAAAAGTGAAGACTATATAACATTTAGATTAGATGACTATTAGATAAAATTAATGTCTTATTAAAGTCTCACGGTATAAGAAATCCGTTGATCAAAAATTGCCAGAAAGATCTTAAATATCGATCAATTCATTAATTTTAGATTTTCATTATTGATTATTTTTAAAAAGAAAAGATACACAGTTCATTTACCTTAACGTGTGTTTTAATGGTATTATTTTATGTGTAAAACAAACCATTAATAACTCATCATAGCGAGACTTTTGTTAGGGCAATAGCGTTAAAATGCCCCAAGAAAATACTGAAATTTTTACTCCTATGTGAAAATTTAAAAAATTGGTAATACGCAGATGAATATTCTAAAAAATAAGCAATGTGGAGATAGAGATGAAACAGTTAATCTCATAATGTGAATGCAGCAATCTTTGAGAAAAAAAAACAGGGGCAGGCATGACTGGGTAGGGGAAGTTTATCCACTGGGAACTGTGCAAGAAACTGAATTTTGGTAATACTGACAAATGGTAGATGCATGAACCAGATTATGTCCTAATAAGAAGACGCATAAAATTATCTCAGATTAAGAAATACCAATGGCTTACCAAATCCCGACCAGAAGATTACAACCTAGCTTTAATTAACAAGAAAGAAACTTTGATAAATAAGAAAATAACTTTAATTAACAAGAAAAGAACTTATCAACAAGTGGATTTTCTCATACCACCCGACCTCAGAATAAAAATGAAACGAAAAGCTATACTTACTCTTCAGTTTTGCCAGAGAGCTGAAAAAGTTGTTGAATATGGAGATGACAGTAATATCAATTGTAGGTGGAGCACTTGGAACAATCTCCAATGAACAAGAAAGGTGATTGGGCAAATTTATGATAAGAGGAAATCTAAAGTATTTGAGTTTCTAAAATTAGCAAGGTTCATTGGAAGAGTGTGGGAGATCATGCAGTCACTCAGACTCAAGTTCCCCCTGTCGGATCCGGTTGTAGAATACACCGATTGCATCACTGCGGAGAGGTAAGATTTCTCACCCTTAACGGGTGTCCTACATATAACACCAAATAATCTGATGGTGAGGTTTATGAGTCAAATAGAATTGTTTGACATTTAAACTGAGTATAAATAAATGACTTAGGTTAAATTGAAAAGCCAGAAATAGAACTGTTTGATCATTAAACTATGTGTAAATGAATGACAGACGTTTCATTAAAATATAAAGGATATATACTAAAACTTGGAGCCATTTAACAGTGTGCAAATGAATGAGTAATGTTGAATAGAAGAATTAGTGTTAAATAGTAATACTTGCAACCTCTACACTGTGTGCAAACAAATGATAAATATTTAATAGAAGTATACGTATTAGATAGCAATGATTTAAACCACTTTACTGTGTAGAAACGTAACAATCCTAGTGTTATTTAATTGTTGCATTCTCATATACAAGTTCATGCAGAAATATACATATATATGCAGGATACATACCGACGCAATGAATAACAGACGCAGGAAGACTTCTTTAACAATATTTACCTCTCACTTTATTGCAAGGGTTCGAAAAGGTTGTGTGGGGTTTTCCTGTGAGAGGGAGCCGGAGATCGAATATAACTGCAATATTTTGACCCCCAAATTTATGGCCGTCAACTTTGCGTCTTTCTCGTTCTCTAGAGCTGCTCAACCGGAGGCCTAGGGCCCACTCTGCTGGATGCTGGCTTTCTTTACTGCATCTTATCAGCATCTTCTCTGGACCCCAAACTCCATCGGGGTTCCCAAGGGCCCCCTCGGTCGGGTGTGGCTTTCCCTACCACATCTCGTCTCCAACTGTCTGGAACTCTACTGGCAACTCCACTGGTTCGTCGAACCCAACTGAATTATATAATCGTTCGACGCCCACTCGATCTTTGAAATCGAATGTTTAATCGTCATCAAGCGGAAATAACAGTCATGTAGTTCAGAGGTCACTCTCTTCCGGTGCATCAGTCTATGAGTGTACCATGGGAATTTTTTAGCTCGTCCCATTTCATCAGCCAATTTCCGCCCACGCGATTTCCTCTCCAAACTGCCATTAGAATGTGTCACTTCCTTCCGGTGCATCACCTTGAATGGCATTTTGGGCCAGGTTAAAAGGTCAAAACACAACATAATTAAGGAATGATTTTTTTATTCTAATCATTTTTCATTGATTATATTTTATCATTCAGTTGGTTTGGGCTTTGTACTATTCGGGTTAAGAGTTCAGGTGTATAGTCAATTGGTGTAGTTTACGCTCGTGCGCAAAGGATATGACAATCACCATTGTCATAATAAACCCCAGACAGGAAATCAGTTTGGAGTGTGGATGACGTCACGTCCTGAAGAGATAGGCTGAGAATTGGGAAGATTTTGAAAAAGATTCTGTTGAGGTCCGACCATGGTGTTGAGAAGTTGTGGTCCGACAACGGTGTTTAGAAGCTGAAGTCCGACCATGCAGTTGAAACTTGACATTGGACCATGCTGGCAGATAGTTGAGTTTCTGCCATGGAGGAAGATTGATGAGTTATCTGGCATTGGGGCATAGAGAATTGAGTTCTCTACCGTTGAGGCATGTAGTTGGAGTTTTGCAGATCTTTACCGACAGAGATCTTAAACATCACAAGATGAACTGGGCGTTAGGGATGGTTAGCATAGTGTTATGAAATAGACGAGGGATTTCGGTTCATGCCTTTGGGTTTACTTAGGGTGAGAACATTTCGGCTCAGCACATGGGTTGTTTGGGTGTAAGATTGAAGCAGGTGTTAACGCGGGTGCGCGCGAGCGGATGGAGGTGTCACTCAGATGTCATAACAGTCCGAGACGATACTTGGTGACAAGGTGGGGGTGACGTCACCCACCGGAAGCACGCAGAAGTTTGTGTGAGAATTTGAAGAAAATAAGAGTCGGGTTTTAGACGCCAAACGAGAAGGATCGATTTTGGAGCTCGCAGGCGCGAGGCGAACGTGCGCCCAATGGGGGCCGCTCGAGTTGGGGGCCAAATGAATAAGACAGCATAGAAGTTTGTGTCTCTCCTCCTTACGTCGAAACCTTAAACTCAAAATTAATAAAAAGGTTTCGTACCTGAACAAGAAGTAGTTACGTGTTTTTGAGATTCCTGTTCTTTATATATTCTATCGTTATGAACATTACATGTCTATTTCGCACATGGCCATATTCGTGTATATGGCTACGCAACATAGTCATGTTTGGTGCCAGAATTTGGGCATATCGTTCATGATATTGTTTACGATTGGGTTACCATGGTTCCACGAAGATGATCAGAGAAGCGGCTAAGAACAAGGAGGAATCTATTTCCGAACGGCTTGTTCAGGCGATCGAGGGAGAGAGAGAGAGAGAAAACGCAAGGCCCAGAAAATAAGAAACAAGGAAAAGAGACCAAAAACACGAAGAACAAATTCGGCACCCCCCAGAAAGAAAAAGGAAAATGTCCAGCACCGAAAAAAGAAGAAGAACAGCGCAACCCCAAAAGAAAAAAAAAGGAAGGTGTGAAAAGAAAAGAAAAAAAAGAAGTAACACAACTCAACTCCAAGAAAAGAAAAAGACCAAAAACAAGAAGAACAAATTCGGCACCCCCCAGAAAGAAAAAGGAAAATGTCCAGCACCGAAAAAAGAAGAACAGCGCAACCCCAAAAGAAAAAAAAAAGGAAGGTGTGAAAAGAAAAAAAAAAGAAGCAACACAACTCAACTCCAAGAAAAAAAAGGCATGAAGAAAAGAAAAGGAATAAGAAGGTATTTGCTCATTTACGTCTGTCATAGTTTAATTTACGAATAGAGTTTGAATGGTTGTGGAGGATAGATTTGGAAATAATTCTAAAATTAAAAAAAAAAAAAAGAAAAAAAAGAAAAATCGTTGGCATAGAAAATTATGATTACTACTGTATGTGACTTAGTACCGTGGTGGGAGGAGAGAAAGAAAGAGTAACAGAGAAATAAGCTCGGAGTGACAGAGAAGAAGAGGAAAGAAAGGTGGTCGCAGTGTGGACAGAGGATTGTTTCGCGCACATGATGGACAGCCTTAATAAACAATATTTTAATGAAAGAATTTTACGATAGACGGGGTCATTGTGGGTGAAGTTTGTAGTAAATAACGTTTTTATAAATGGAGATTTGTAGTGACTTGTTGGTGGTCCGGGCTAATAATATTCGGAGATTAGAATTTTGATTCGAGACCTTGGAGATTTCGCTCACCGATGGGATTGCCGGAAAAATTTCGCATACCTGTAGTTAGGACCTTTGGGACAGGTTTCGATGTTGGAGAATCGATATTTTGGGCGCTGAAGAAATCAGGCCAGGTTTTTGTTTAAGTTGTCGAATCCGAAAAAGTCGGATGCACGTTTTGAATATTTCGGACGTTTCGTTGTCCGTATCGACTGGAAAATTTTCTCAGATATCTCGCCAGAGAGGCAGATCAACGAAGAGACGGATGTTTATTGTGTCTGACAGGGCAGACGGTTATTTTGTGAGTTCCCCCCTGGAGTGGGACTGTGAGGTTTTGTTGAGGAAGATGTTCGGAAAAACATGGGTTTGGAGATTAGTTATTTAAGATGCGCGCAGAGTTCTGGTGGTCTCATTGGATGTGTTTGGAAAATTCGCGGACTCGATTTTGTGTCGAGGGAGTTTTTTTTTGAGTGAGCTGATGAAGGTTTGTGGTGTTTAGAAAAGAACACCCAGTATTTTAAGGGCGAAAGAAAGAAAGAAGATAAGAAAGGAGGGTACTCGTAAGCTGTTGAAAAGATGTGAGATAGACCGGTTGACGTTGGTCAAAAGGTGAAAAAAACGGGGAAACATGTATCTTAGTTTGATTACGAGCTATGCTTGGTTGTGGAAGGTTAAAATGTGTGCATTAATTAATGACAGAGATTACTAGAGAAGGATATATAAAGTTAGCAGTAATGAGTACGGACGTAAAAAAAAACAAAACAAAAAGGCAAAATACAAAATGAGCAATTGACCTGAGGTTTAAAAGAAACATTTTAAAAAAATATGAAAATAAGAGAACAAATTATAGACTAAAAAAATATACATGCCGAACGAGTGACTGTTGAAAAAATTAAAAAAAACAAAAAAAGGAAAAAAAAAAGAGAAAAAAGAACCAGAAAATGTGGTCGGAAAAAGTTTCAATAGTTTAAGAAAATAATTTGTCATCATCGATGACAAATGATTTTATTGTGGTTGGATAGGTATGTTATGAAATAGCCGAGGGATTTCGGTTCATGCCTTTGAGTTTAGTTAGGGTGAGAACATTTCGGCTCAGCACATGGGTTGTTTGGGTGTAAGATTGAAGCAGGTGTTAACGCGGGTGCGCGCGAGCGGATGGAGGTGTCACTCAGATGTCATAACAGTCCGAGACGTTACTGGGTGACAAGGTGCGGGTGACGTCACGCACCGGAAGCACGCGGAAGTTTGTGTGAGAATTTGAAGAAAATAAGAGTCGGGTTTTAGACGCCAAACGAGAAGGATCGATTTTGGAGCTCGCAGGCGCGAGGCGAACGTGCGCCCAATGGGGGCCGCTCGAGTTGGGGGCCAAATGAATAAGACAGCATAGAAGTTTGTGTCTCTCCTCCTTATGTCGAAACCTTTAACTCAAAGTTAATAAAAAGGTTTCGTACCTGAACAAGAAGTCGATACGTGTTTTCGAATTCTGAGATTCCTATGTTCTTTATATGTTCTATAGTAATGAACATTACATGTCTATTTTGCACATGGCAATATTCGTGTATATGGCTACGCAACAATAGTAAGAATTGTGTCTCTCCCCTCGTGTCGAAGAACCGAAGTCAGAAGTTAATAAACCGTTCGTACCTGAACAGCAGAGTTCTGCTTGTGTATTTGTATTGTGTTTTGCATATGTATACGTCAGACATTGGCATAATGGTTAGAGTGTTCGCCAATGGCCCGGGAGACCTGGGTTCAATCCCAGCTCGAGTCATACCAAAGACTCAAAAAATGGTACTTGATGCCTCCTTACTTAACACTCCGCATTACAAGGTAAGGATCAATGGTAAAACTGGAGCAATCCAGGGAAAGGAGAATCACTCTCCCCTCTACCTCGGTGTAGTAGCTATCTAAAAGGGAGCTTTCAGGTCACCCTCGAATACGGTCGTCAAATTTACTTACTTACTGTACGTGTAGTATACAACACTCGTGAGCAAACAAATTAGTTCTAAGTTATTTGAAAATAAATTTTTATCAAATTAATCTTTTGCATATCATGTATATCTATTTGAATATGTGCAAACAAATGACCGATATAAAAGTCTTACTGATATTAGATACTTACATTGCAAAACTGGAAACTATTTAATTGCGTCGCTAACAAATGATTAATAGTAAACAGAATTATTCGTATTAGATAGCAGTACTTGAAACCATTTCACTGTGTGCAAACAAATGATTAATAGTAAATAGAATTATTCGTATTAGATTCCAATACTTGAAACCATTTTATTGTGAAAAAACTGAGCTCAGACTGGTTTAAGAATCTTATCAAGAAAATGTGTTTACAATTCATATATATATATATACTAATATAATATCTACCAGCATTCACGGTATCAGAAAAAAAGAAAAATACCGCCAGGAACAAGAGATAAATATCTCGAATCACCGCCCGGGGGAAAAAGAAAAAATATTATAGGTCAAAAAGAAAGAAAAGGCCAACCTCATCAGACCCCTTGAAAAAAATCAAGGGATATGCAGTCAGTTGGTCAAAAGAAAACTAAAACCTTCCGCGAACACTGCAATGCTACAATTACAAGAGTGCTAAACACGAGTGGAGCCAATTATAAAATTAACTTAAATCGCGAGTCGGAAATCTTCTACTAAAGTTTCACCTTAACGGATCATCAGTCGGGGTTAGACTTCCTGATGATCCGTTAAGGTGAAACTTTAGTAGAAGAATTCCGACTCGCAATTTAAGTTAATTTTATATATATATATATATATATATATATATATATATATATATATATATATATATATATATATAAATGAACAGTATTTGGCATTAAGTAACCTAAAATGTTTGATATGTCATAAAACCAAACAAAACAAAACCAAAGGAAACAGAATGGTTCATTATTCATCTGAAGTAATTACTGGACGTCACGTTTGAGCACATGGACCCATATCTTATTTTGTTGATAATATAGAAAATAATGATAATAATGAAAATAACATATGACCCACTTACAAGTTCTCTTACTATAAGAGTACTTGGTCACATCTGTCAGGAGCGCAGAAAATTAACAATCCTTGTGTCTGGTAAAGACTCAATATACTACACATGAAAAGCAGGACAAATGAAACATAATTTAACGTCAAACTAGACAAGTTTGGGTGTCATGATCAGCAGGTGTTCCCTTGTAGCCAATATGGGGGACCTGATCGATATCCTGCAAATGTTGCCTGTTCTTGTTCCAGGCAAACAAACGACGAACAAAGCAACCTCTCAAATCAAAGATTTCAACTTATAGAATGGACGAGGGAAGACAAACAACATGCACTTCACTGCTATTTTAGGAGTAACACAACCTAAACTGACTATAAGAATAGAAAGATAGAATCCTGGGAAGAAGTTGTTAGATTTGAAACCAAAGATTCGCTGGCCAAGCTAGAATGATAATAAGGAAAGGTTGGTTTTCTAACCTTGAAATATCAGAAATAAACCAACGTATACATAGAGAAATGTGTCATCTAGATCCTAACACAGTAACTGATCTGTTAGATGCAGAAAAATAAGAATCTTCAAAACGAATCGAAACGCCAATAGTAATCGAAACATAACACACAATGGAAAAAACACTAAAAGAGAAGAAGAAAAAGCAGAGATCATGAAAATGGTTAAGTCTGAATGTTGTATATTGACCTTCGACCCGGCCAAACATGCCATTCCAAAGACACATTCCGATAGCCACTTATGGGAAGAAATCGCGTTGGCGGGCTTGGCTGACAATATGGGACAAGATAAAATCCCGCGGTACAGTCATAGACTGATGCACCGGAAGAGAGTGACTGTGAACTGCATGACAGTTATTTCCGCTTGATGACGATCAAACATGCCATTCCAAAGATTGAGGGGGCAATGGAACTATTATATAACTCAGTGAAGACAGGAAATCAGTTTGTTTTGGAGACCAGACCCATTGGTGAAAAGAGGCAGTAGAGGAAGCCGGCACCCAGCAGAGTAGGCCCCCAGGCCTCCGGTTGAGCACCCTGGAGAACGGGAAAGAAAGACTGATGCCCATAAGATTGGGGGTCAATATGCTGCAGTTCTGTTCGGTCTCCAGCTCCCTCTCACACACAAACCTTTTTAAATAAAGTGAGAGGTATATTTTTCTAAGAACTGTGTCACTCGTCTTCATTGTGTCGTTGTGTTTATGCCTGTATATGTGTATAATTGCATATATATTATGTGGCTATACAACATGAAGAGAAGACCACATTACCATCTCACAGGAACCAATACTGGAAAATAATCAAGGTAGAGACTGAAAAAATAAACAAATTATTGATAAATGCTTCAACGAACAACATTACGCGATTAAATGAACTAATCTATGAAGGATCGAAAATAATCTGTGAAAAAAACGGGTTTCTCTTAAAGAACATGAACAGAAATTCAAAATCTGGATTGAAAATTATATTGTAAAGACAAATAAGAAATCAACGACAGCAAGTAAAAATGCCTAGACAGGAAAAACACGAGAATATGTCGGGACGAAAAGATCAAGGAAACACAATTACAACAAACGATACAATTCAAAGTAAGAAATCAAAAGGTACTGGCGAAAGAAGGATAGCTAAAAACATACCGAGATAGGATTAAACAATACAGAGAAAACAGGATATTCTAAAACAATAAAAGAAAATTACACCAGTAAGTAGGGGAAGAATGTGCGAAGACATACCAAAAACCAGATGCAAGTGAAACAACACCGTTCGGGAGCAAAATATGGGCACAAAGTGATTATAACAGAAAAGCCGAATGAATAAACAACATCGAAAAGGAGTTTCAAAGAGGGCCCTAAGGCGAAAATACACCTCGAATCACTCAGATTAATGCTCAAAAAGTACCAAATAGGAAAACTCCAAGCTATGAGGGCATACATGGATTCTTGTTAAAAAAAAGTCCATTTATACCCATTGCAGACTGGCAACCGAAATGAATAAGTGGTTAGAAGATACCACTCAATCACGCAGATACAAACTTAAAGAATCGAGAGCATTCAGACTACAACACTGTTAAGATCCGCTTGAATATTGAGAAGCGTCACGAAGACCTGAGGCGATTTGAGGAGACTTTGCTGACACTCAGATTTCAGAAAAAAATCCAATAGTTAAAACTAATTCAAAAAACTGGCAATAATAATAAGAAGAATATAATGAATGTAAACCATCCAAACTATTATTGATATCGCCCAGAATGTAATACTATACTATCACATTTTCGGATAGTTCGTTTATCAATCCTGTCTGTGCCCACGATGTGTTTGAAAGATCCATAGACAAAGAATGACACAATCCATCCAGAATTTTCCCTTGACGGTCGAGGTGATTATTTGGAACAAAGTTGTCTGGGTATTGCTAACTCAAAAACAAGAAAGACTCCCCGTCAACAATCAACAAACATTTATTGGTCGATTTTCAGACTGCGTACAGTAGCACAAGAGACAGAGAGAGAGCGGGGAGGGAGACAGAAAAAGAGAGAGAGAGAAAATCTGTAAGAGTCTGTGAACAGACACAAAGACACGCTCCCCAGACCGACAGAACTCTCGGAATGCAAACGTCTGACAACTGACCGACTGGCTAACTGATTACTTTTTTCAAAAATTGCAAATCTGTATATATTCGAATTAAGGATATCAGTGGGGGTAATGTCATCTTGATAAATTATTGCGCCATCACTCACGTGTCCAAAATTCACTGTTTTTATTTCTCCAATCAAACCTGTCACAGAAAATATATAAATTCATTTTTTACATTTTGGCCTTCCTGTGTTGAACGTTATTTACTCGCTAAAACTTTCCAATTTGACTGACTTGCCTTTCTCTTCAAAGATTTTAGCTAACTTAACAGCTAACTGAATAGCTCTTGGCCTAATCAAACGAGGTAATAAGATAATTAACCATCACGGCAACTGTGCCACGAGAATAGTGAGAAGAGTTCTGGAGACTTGAGGCGACTTGTTGTCACCCAAACCCCAAGGAAAAACCATCAGTTAACACTGGTGTGAAACAACTCAAAAAGGAGTAAATAATATCAGGTCATTGGTCACAACGATTTTATAATTATAATTTTACAAGAGAGATAATATTAAATAGCGTATAAAGTACCTCTTCTTGTTTATACATTTGCAATTATTCATGGTATCAATTTTATTTGATTTCATTTGGCATTGGGCCTAATGGCCGCCAAAGAAAACCTTCAAGTGAGTTTAAATTCTAAAAGAATAAATCATTTTCTTGACTCCTTGCCGGAATTATGAATCAATAAATATAGAGATAAACCGCCAGTGAGGGCTTTCATTTGTCCTCCCTCTTTTTTAAGCGCATTCACGATAGTAATGTGAAAATGAGTCGTAATTGGCCATCTCTTTGCGCGAGAATGAGCTCATTGGAAAATAGGAATTGTTCTGCTTTAATCAACACTGCCTGGTCATCACCCAACTGGGCATCGATCTCTTACTAATTGCCCTGCGGTATTGGGAAGACACATATCACCTAGCAACTCGCTGACCTATCAGTGTAGGTCAACGAGTTTCCATTAATGGAAACGGAAAATATCGTTACCGATGACCACTGGTCATTATAGGCTTGGTCACTAGGGAGATAAAATAGGTTAGTAATTACAAAATTCTCCATGATTGGCTCACGAAAATTCTCCAGAAATAAAAATTGCATTTAGACCAGGAATGGCCAAAGTTCACATCGTCTTCATTGACCTTTCAATTGATAGATGACTTTTAACTATAAATGTTTAATACAAGAATGTCTTTATTATCAGTTGATCTAGTTGAGTAGACATTTGTCTACTCAACTAGATCAACTTTTATAACGAGACAATGGAAGATATCTTGGTATGCAAGTAGAATTTTATCATTGGTCAGATCTCTGCCTCCAACAATATAATCCCAGTGACTTTAAAAAATGATTCGGTTCAAGTTCATTGCCTGAAGATTGGGATGCCTCTAAAATTGTATTTTACCAATCTTATTATGAACGATAGTAACAGTCATTAAAATTCCATTTTTCATAAATAAACTTTTTGGTAAGTAAATAACATGTTAGCCAACACAAAGTCAATGTTCAAACGGAGTGGGATTCCTCTAAATTTGTATTTTACCAATCTTATTATGAACGATAGTAACAGTCATTAAAATTGCATTTTTCATAAATAAACTTTGTGGGGGGGGGTAAATAACATGTTAGCCAACACAAAGTCAATGTTCAAACGGAGTGGGATGCCTCTAAATTTGTATTTTACCAATCTTATTATGAACGATAGTAACAGTCATTCAAATTCCATTTTTCATAAATAAACTTTTGGGGGGGTAAATAACATGTTAGCCAACACAAAGTCAATGTTCAAACGGAATTTAGCAGTTTTCATTCTCCTAGACTGGTCACCCACCAAGATGGTTGGAGAATAGTTGGATGCATACATTTCCCTAAGTGAAATGCAGTCGGCTTTGTGTAGGATTTGAACTGGAGTCGCCGTATCGGTTTCTAACGACGATAACAGTTACATATTTGGCATGGGATACTAATACATGCTAAGGGTTTAAAAACAACCCTTGTATAATGTTCCACGAGAAATGAAAAATATAATGATATCTTGTGTTTAGAAGTGAATTACCGAATTTGACAGCGTAGAAGATGTACCGTGTATAAGACGCACCCCAATTTCAGCTAGGCAAATCAAGAAAATAAAAAGAATACAAATATTAAATGTGAGGAAATTAATATAATGAATATTATCAATGATAATAGGTTTAATCTGGATTAATAGCCTTTTAGATAAAGACATTGGGTATATGAAAGTTACTCTAAAGTCTAAGCTAATAGGAGTTACCAGGTAACTACTTTCACCCGACGATCGCGAATTTTCAACCTACATATAGCATATAAAACGCTGGGGAATTTTAAAACATCTTTTTATGTAAAAAATTGCGCCCTATATGAAGTCAAATACGGTGCCTAATTATATAAAAACGATTGTTAATTGTGTACTTATTCATCAGCGGTTCTTTATATAGTCTCAGTGTGTTTTATGTGATTGCAAAATATTTCAGCAGTGGTAGTTTATAGATTAATGATTAATTCCATTAAATGTACATATTTCGATTATATTTTATTCTTAATTAAATAAAGAAAGTCATTTCCATTTCTAAAATCAATGAGCATCCGATATGACCAGGGTGGAAATAACATGGGTCGAAACGCCAGCTGTCTAAAAGTACATATTCTATTATATATATATATATATATATATATACATATATATATATATACGAGGATCATTAAATAAGTTTCCAGACTTTTTTCGTATGGGCACTTTTATTGATAGTACACACATGAAACTCTAGTACCCTTCGAAGTAATCTCCTCCGGCTGCAACTTCCGACAACTTCTGGAAGGCCCCACGGAAGTCCTTTTTGTGATCGTGTCAATGACCTTCGTCAAAGCCTCTTTCACCACCTCAGTTGTCTCATAACGACTGCCTTTGAGCTTAGGAAATAAGCAAAAGTCACAGGGAGCAAGGTCTGGACTATAGGGAGGGTGAGAAACAGTCTTGATGCCCATCTTGGTCAAATAGTCTGTGACAAGGATGGAGTTGTGGACTGGTGAATTGTCCTGCTGGAAATGCCACTGACCTGATTTGAAGAGTGCTGGGCTATTCAGACGGAATCTCTTCCTGAACTCCCTTAAAACCTCAACATAGTAACCCTAACCGTTTGGCCAATCAACTGTGGGGTATTGACTTCCTTACTCATCCCATACCTCTCATCATCCCTCACAGACTCCATGCCTTCCTTGAATCTCTTATGCCACTCAAAAACTGATGCTCGATTCATGCAAAATGGTTGGAAATCAGTCTGAAGCATTCCATACGTTTCTGTGGTATTTTTTCCAAGTTTAAAACAGAATTTTATTGCATATCATTCTTCTAAAGTGTCTTCACGTCCAAATTGCATTTTTGAAATTCACCGGCTGTGACAATCAGGCTTTAGTAGGGTGTATTCCAATTCCTGCTGTAGCTGGTCATTGGAAGCTGAAATCATAAAAATTGGTCGGTCATCTCATAAGATGTATAGCAATTACTTGCTGAATTTTCAAGAGTCTACGACAATTTTAAAAGCCTGCACACAAAAAGCCTGGAAACCTATTGAATGCACCATATATATATATGTGTGTGTGTGTGTGTGTGTTCAAGCAAGTGGTATATATTAGGTTTGGTTAAGTTTCGTGGATTTTGATGACATGTCAACTTTCACAGGTTGTTTCATGCCAAAGCCATCCTTATAAAGTGACCGTAGTGGTAGGATGTAACCCATAACTGAAATTAATCCAAAAGTGTATGTAATTGCTAGAGTTTAATCTCGCTTAATAGACATCGCAGTCTAGCACTGCAGCTACAACACAACGGAACCTTCACCCTCCCCGGTATATATTGTACTCACTGGGATAAAGTAGATAAGTAGTTTTTTTTTTATAATATTTTGTCCTATGCACCCAAAATATCATTCTCCACATTCTTAGATTGTCTGACTTCAAAAATATTTCCAGGAATGTGGAGTAGCCGCTCATTTCCATTACTCTCAGGCATGACCTGGGTTTGTTATATTTATTAAGGTCCCATCAATAGTTTGGGTTGATTGGGTCGGTTTTTATAGTATATCAACCATTGTAGGTTATTTAATGCCAAATCCATTTTTAGACATATTAACAGTTCTATTTCAAACTATTCAGTTTAGAATAAGTACACAGTTTAGTTCTATTTGAACCATAGATAGGACACTATCAGATGCTACTACTGGGAGCAATGACAATAAAGAGGTACTATTTACCAACCCCTCCGCTCGGGCAGGATATGACACAAGGTCAATTTTTAAGCGGAGTTTAACAGGTTTGAATTCAGAGTTTTCATTCTCCTAGACTAGTTGCCTCAACAAGGCTGAAGAACCTAGTCCGTCCTACTATTTACCCATAGCTGGAGGGAGAATAAGGGGGTTCATACCTTTCCCAAGGGTATTTGCCCGAAAGTGAACATAATAGCGCAACTGGAGTACGAACTCGCGTACTACGATTCCGCAGTTCATCGCTTTAACCATTACATCACGAGGACACCCCAAATGACAATAAAGAGGTACTTTGCAATTGGCCAAGCGGTTAGAGTATTTGCCAATGGCTCGGGAGACCGAGGTTCAATCCTAGATCGAATCATAGCAAAAACTCAAAAAATGGTACTTGATGCCTCTTTACTTAACACTCAGCATTATAAGGTATAGATCAAGGATAAAGTGGAGCACTCCAGAAATAGGAGTAGCGTCCTCGGTGTTGTAGCTATTGAAAAAGGAGTCTTCGGGTTACCCTTAACTATGGTCGCCAACTTTACTCGCAAACCCAAAGCTCCGGTAGTTATGGAGCCTCACTATCAGATTGTTTAGTGCCATATCCAAGGCACTCGTTGAAGGACTCTTACCCCTCCACAAAGTGCACTCGATGTATCCTGCTACCCCAGCCGACTGGGCCACCCATCTACGGAGTAAATAGAACGATTCACTAAATTACTATCCTTGAAACCATTTAACTGTGTAAAAAAAATGATTGATTCTTAAAAAAATCCTTGGTTATAAAGGCCAATACTGGAACGATTGAACTATGTGCAAACAAATTACTAATACTAAATAATTATTAGTTTCATAGAAATACTAGAAACCATTTAACTGTGTAAAAAAATGATTGATTTTTTAAAAAAATCCTTGGTTATAAAGGCCAATACTGGAACGATTGAACTATGTGCAAACAAATGACTAATACTAAATAATTATTAGTTTCATAGAAATACTAGAAACCATTTAACTGTGTAAAAAAATGATTGATTTTTTAAAAAAATCCTTTGTTATAAAGGCCAATACTGGAACGATTGAACTATGTGCAAACAAATGACTAATACTAAATAATTATTAGTTTCATAGAAATACTAGAAACCATTTAACTGTGTAAAAAAAATGATTGATTTTTTTTTTAAATCCTTTGTTATAAAGGCCAATACTGGAACGATTGAACTATGTGCAAACAAATATTTATTAGTTTCATAGAAATACGAGAAACCATTTAACTGTGTATAAACAAATAAAATTATTTGTATTCGATAGCATTGTTGAAATCATTTAACTGTGTGCAAATAAATGAATCATATTAAATAAAATAATTAGTGTTAATAGTAACAATTGAAACCATTTAACTGTATAAACAAATTATTGATCAATGGCCCAGTGGGTAGAGTGTTCGCCAATGATCCGGGAGACCTGGGTTCAATCCCAGGTCGCGTCATACCAAAGACTTTAAAAATGGTACTTGCTACCTCCTAGCTTAACACTCAGCAATATAAGGTACGTATCGAGTGTGACGGTGCTTAAAATATTTATCCCAGGACGGGAGTTTATTTTTCGCACGTGTGAAGTCGGTGCAGTCTGGCACCTTATCCCTCGCAAAATAAGTCCCAGTTAAGATTCCTTCTTCGGGCACATGGGGACTGGCAGATGTTGTGGGGATTAATTTGGGGCTAGACTGACCGCCGCTGGCAAGGGGTTTCCAAATTTCACGTTATACACACCCACCAGGCCACTTCGTCTTCCTCCCCACTAGGTTAACGGAAGACTTGGACCTCTACGTTTAGATATGATATTATTTATCGTAGTCGACAATTTCAATTTCCCGTGTAATGTTTTTAAAGGCGAATAAGACATTTAGCGAGAATAAATTGAGGCGAAATGAAGCTGAAAAGGAATATGCAGAAGAAGGCAACTCGATAAGCAAACAACACAATGAATAAATTTCGACACGAGGGTACATTTAAAATATAACAAGGTTTTAATATCCAAGGTCCAAACAAATATCTATAGGGATTGGCTATGCTTCCCTGTAAACAGTCTCCGACATAAATGTCTCTTTCTTCTTTTTTCTTTTCTTTCTACTTTTCTATCTTTTTTCTTGAACCTTAAAAAGGTAGCAAAGTCCACTGATATGTTCACCGTTTATGAAATTAATCTTTTCATTCCATTTCTCTTCTTTTCTTAATGCATATAATTCTCTATATGCTTCTTTCTTTAAATTGAGAGAGAGAGAGGGCATACAATTGCAATACTTAGGAAGGGTGGAGGGAGAAAACAGTTTTAAGGTATAATTAGCTTCTTCGACGGGTTTCTTCGTAGAGTATTTTCTTTAACGGGCTAGCGGGATTCTGTAGAGCTCAGCTTGAAGGCATCCGTTATCTCCTATCCAAGAACTATATTTCTGTTTCTTCGCCCGGAGTTTTGGCATGAGATTCGCACGTCCTTTTACGGTGACCTCCGTCCTAAAACTGAATTCTTTATTCCTATTTCCTCTGAAAAAAAGGATAGTACTTCCGGCTTTATGGTTCTGGCCAATCATTTGGCCTCTTTCTTCTTCCTCACCTTGTAAGGCGATTCATTCGGGATACTATCTTGAC
This sequence comes from Sepioteuthis lessoniana, assembly GCA_963585895.1. Taxonomy (NCBI): domain Eukaryota; kingdom Metazoa; phylum Mollusca; class Cephalopoda; order Myopsida; family Loliginidae; genus Sepioteuthis; species Sepioteuthis lessoniana. The sequence continues at coordinate 18,446,079 of OY757933.1, forward strand.
CTCTATGTCCCCTTCTCTATCCACCCGGTGAGGTTTTGGGGTACAGATAGCTTGACCTACAATCTAATTTCCTTTTTTACCAGTCAACCTTTGAAGCCTGTTAATTCAAACACGGAGGTGTAGGGGAAATTTCTTATTTCTCTCCTCTCAGTGGCAGACCACGTGACAGAGGATAAAGTGGAGCAGTCCAGGGAAAAGGGGTAGCGCCCTCAACTACACCTCAGTGTAGTAACTATTGAAAAGGAAGCCTTCTGGTCGCCCTCGACTACGTTCGCCAAATTTACTTACTTATTAGCGTTAGGCAGGAATACTTAAAACCATTTAACTGTTTGCAAACAAACGCGTTGAAACATTTAAAAATAAAGCTACTGACAAACTTTTCATTTTCCACATATATATATATACATATGTGTGTGTGTGTGTGGTTGTGTGTGTGTGTGTGTGTGTGTGTTCGCCAATGGCTCGAGAGACCAGGTTCAATCCCAGGTTCAGTCATACCAAAGACTCAAAAAATAGTACTTCATATCTCCTCGCTTAACCCGCGCATGTGTGAGTGTGTGTATTTACCAATCCCTCTGTATGAGTAGGATGTGACACGAGGCCAAATTTAGAGGAGTTTAACTTGTTTAGATTCAGAGTTTTCTTCTTCTAGACTGGTTGCCTAACCAAGGATAAAGAACACAGACTTGCCTCATTTTTCTCGATGGGGAGAAATTCGGATGGTTTAGAATCCCAAATATAGAAATAATTATTTCCAAATTTGTTTAACATCCTCAAACACGCATGCTTTTATTAAACGGATGGAATCGCATAAGGGTAAACTTTGATATTTTTCGAAGTTCATAGGCCGACCAAATAAGGTATATTTTTCAATATAACTTCTCCAGTGGTTCACTCTCTTCTTCCATCATTGCTTCAGTACTTGGATCTCATTGGTAAAAAAATCATTGGCAGTAGATATAACGTCATTACGTGACTTCTTCAGCTTAGGGACCTTTAAGCCTAACCTTTTATTTACTATAGGTGGTTGGGAAGTGTCAGTATTTATAACCAACTTATACTTGATGTTAGTACTTGATATGGTAGCCATTTTACTATGTTTAAAAAAGAGCTCAGGCCCTTTAAAAATGTTATATACAAAATATGTTTTAAAATCATATGTATTTAATATATATGTATAAACAGGATTTGGTATTAAACAATCTAAAATGGTTGATATGCCATAAAACAAAATCGAATCGAATCTGGATTAAGTCTTTAGTTGTCTATAGTTTTTTTTTTCTTTTTTTTCTTTCTGTTTATCCAAGAAAGGAAAAAGAAAAAAGTTTGACTTTTCTTGTATGACTGATGATCTGTCAAAAAATGATTTCTTTCGTATGGAAGATTTTTTTTCAAAAACGCATGGGTCCAACTATGTGGGTGCTTGTACGTGTTTATCACAAGCGTGAGAATAAATGTGAATATTGTAGACAAATAATTTGCTCTCTTCAACAACGTCTTATATTTTCTATTTTCTGCTTCAATTTCGGATCTTTCATTTCGACTTTGCTCTTTGATTATCTGTTTGTCCGAAACTTTTTCAACTCAGTTAAAAATTACTTAACCACACCTTTCACGTGTTATTTAAAGCGCTTAATCTTTAGGCAACCAGTTTTGTCTATTCTTGAGAGAATACATAAATTACCAGTTATTTCCTGAAACCACCAAAGAACTGAAAGAAAATGTATAATCTCTTTTGTCCGCTCTGATGGTAGAGTAATCTAATATAAATATAACACACAATAGTTCGCTTAACAATGTATTCGACTTTTCTATTTTGATTATTTCGAGTTGTTTCTTTTTCCTACATTATGCCAAAGAAAGCTATTTTTCTTTCGTACAGAGAACAATTACTAAGTATGAGAAACTCTGTTAAGTAATGGCAGTGTAGTTGTTGCGTAGCTGCTAACGAGCTGGACTGTGATGTTACAGTAAGCGAGTTCGAACTCCAGATGCACTAACACGTTCACTTTTGTTCACTAACCCTTGTGAAAGGTGTGTACCTCCTTATTACACACCCGCTATTTGTTATATAATATCACTGCTATTCTTCTGTGGCCTTGGCGTTAAATAAGCCACCAAGGATGATATGCCATTAATCAAGGAAATGTGGAGGTGCCCGTGGTGTAATGGTTATCGTCGACGGAAAAGGACACGGCGACACGAGTTCAAATCCTGGACGAGACTGATTGCATTCCACATAGCACTAATACCCTTGGGAAAGGTATGAATCCAATTATTCTTTCTCCGGCTATGGGTAAATAGTAGGGCAGACTAGGTTCTTCAGCCTGGGTGAGGCAACTCGTCTAGGAGAAGGAAAATTCTGAATTCAAACCTGCTAAACTCCGCTTAAAAAGTGACCTTGTGTCATATCCTGCCCGAGTGGAGGTGTTGGTAAATAGGATTAATCAAGGAAACTAAATCAAACCAAAGTAATGCTACCTGTAGGTGGGGTTTAGATACGTTGAATTTATCCTCTACAGACGAGTAAGTATCCGCCAAGGTGCTCTGGGGATGAAGCTATTCTGCATTTCCCCTGTTGAGCAGTGTGAAGCATCCCTTCAATGCCGTTATACTGAGACACACTTTGACCTGGACAAGCAGTAGCTATTAGAGTCCTGTGTATGGTTCAAATATATCTGTTTAAAGATTATTCTAATTCGAGAGGAATCATGTCATATATTGTAAATTATATATACTAAAAATAGTTATTGAAGTGAAAATTGTTTACAAGAAATAATTATTAGTTAATTGAAAGCTTATAACCTTGTGAAAACAATTGACTATTATTAAATATTAATAATTATTTGAAAACATACAGTTATTTGTATTTGATTGCAAATACTTGAAACCATATAAGTGAGAGCAAATTATGTTTTATATAGAAATAGCTGATATCATATAATCATATAAGAGATTGTAAATTATGTGTATTAAATAGAGTAGTAAAGTTAGCGACCATAGTCGAGGGTGACCCGAAGGCTCCCTTTTCGATAGCTACTACACCAAGGTGTAGGGGAGGGCGCTACTCCATTCCCAGGATTGCTCCACTTTACCCTTGAACCGTAGCTTATAATGCTGAGTGTTAAGCAAGGTGGTATCAAGTTCCATTTTTAAAGTCTTTGGTATGACTCGACCTGGGATTGAACCCAGGTCGAGTCATACCAAAGACTTTAAAAATGGAACTTGATACCACCTTGCTTAACACTCAGCATTATAAGCTACGGTTCAAGGGTAAAGTGGAGCAATCCTGGGAATGGAGTAGCGCCCTCCCCTACACCTTGGTGTAGTAAGCAATTGAAAAGGGAGCCTTCGGGTCACCCTCGACTATGGTCGCCTACTTTACTTACTTATGTATCAAATGGATTTGGCATTAAATTACCAAACCCAACCAATCTATCACCACATAACCTGTGTCTGCTATTTTGTTGCATCTTGTTTATTCTTGTTTATTCTTGCTTTGTCAAAGAAAGTTCTTAAGACGTTGTTTTGAGCTGCAAGTAGAGGAGATTCAGTTTCCCTCTTAAGATTTTCCTTTCTTAGCCAAATCCACGTTTTCTTCCATTGAACCAAACCAAACAAAACCAAATATAATACGGATGTCACATTTCTAAAATAAATTCTGCATCAGCAAAGGCGATTCACTAGTTCACAGCAGGAAAATGCTGCACAGGTCGTCCATTTTTTGTGAATCCAATTCACTGGGACTCGTGGATCAAAGTTCACTTTATTTCTCCGGGCTTGTCACTCACATCCCTGTCAACCATATTGAGATACATAATCCTTCGACTTACAGTCATCACATACCCTGCTTGATCTCAGTAAATGTTCAATAAGTCTTAATGAACATTGGTGGGGGAGTTTTCTTTTTCGAAATAGGGAATTCAATTGTACATGTCTGCTTTCCTTTCAGAAGTCATTTTAACAGACAACTTTTACTAAGGAAAAATATGTAAATATGGAGAAGATTTAATCTCTACTGCCATACCACCATCATTTATCTCTTCTTCTGTGAGACAACATGGAAAAATAGGAGGTATTATTAACACGGCGTTCCGATTATTGCATATCGCGGACGAAAATGTATTAGCAATCGTGGTTACAATGTGGAAAATAGTATTTCGTTATTTCGCTGAAAACTTGTTCTACCCAACGGCGTTATTTGCTTAGTCTACCATTCAGTATTTGTGGAGGTGCCCGTGGTGTAGTCGTTATCGCCGTAGGAAATGAACACGGCGATACGAGTTCAAATCCTGGACGAGACTGATTGCATTTCACATAGCACTAATACCCTTGGGAAAGGTATGAATCCAATAATTCTCCCTCCAGCTATGGGTAAATAGTAGGACAGACTAGGTTCTTCAGCCATGGTTAGGCAACTAGTCTAGGAAAAGGAAAACTTTGAATTCAAACCTGTTAAACTCCGCTTAAAAATTGACCTTGTGTCATATCCTGCCCGAGCTGAGGGGTTGGTAAATAGTACCATTCAGTATTCAGATTACCAAGGGTATCTGTTGTTGTTAAGCAGTTTTCAAAACTAGGAGTAGTTTAGATTTGGCATGTGATACCTTCCTTTGATCGACTTTATTGAGTCTAGCTCTGTTATGGAAAACCTAGATTTAAATTTGGCACGTGGTACCTCCGTAGACCGACTTTATTGAGTCTAGTTGTGTTATGGAAAACCTAGATTTAAATTTGGAATGTGGTATATTCCGTAGATTGACTTTGTTGAGTTTAGCTGTGTTATATAAAACCTAATAACCCAGGCGGTTTGTGCTGTACCATACACCGTCTGTACCTCTGCAGAAGGGAAAACACAACTCTCAACTAGTGTCCTGGATACGGCACTAGATTGTCAAATGGTGAGACTTCAATCCTGGTTTTGGGTGGAATGTGGAGTAACCTTTCATTACCATTATTCTCAGGCTCGTTTTAGGTGGTGGCATTTTTTAATGTCCCATATATAGATCAAATAGAACTGTTTAATAATTTACTATACTGGACACCATTTTTTATATAATTATTTACAAGTTCATTCACCATCACAACGACACCATAATTAAGACGCATGAAGGAAGGAAGACGCAAGAAGAATTAAGATGCAGGATAAAGACGCAGGAAGACTTCTTTTCAAATATATTTACCTCTCACTTTATTGCAAGGGTTCGAAAGGGTCGTTGAAGGTTGGCATGTGAGAGGATGCTGGAGACCGAATGTAAATTTCATATTTTGACCCCACTGTTATGACCGTCACGTTGTGTCTTTATTGTTCTCCTGATGTTGGGGTCTACTCGATCGGGGCTTTCCGAGGGCCCCCTCGGTCTGGTGTGGCCTTCACTACCACATCTGGTCTCTAGCTGTCTGGGAGTCTGCTGGCAACTGCTTCGGGGGTTTTCTGAGTGCCCCCTCGGTCGGGTGTGGCCTTCCCTACCACATCTGGTCTCTACTGTCTGGAATTCTACTGGCAACTGCATCGGGGGTTTTCCGAGTGCCCCCTCGGTCGGGTGTGGCCTTCCCTACCACATCTGGTCTCTACTGTCTGGAATTCGACTGGCAACTGCCCTGGGACCCAAACTCAACTGAGTTAAATAATAACTCAACGCCCACACGATCGCCTACCGGATCTTTGAATCGGATGTTTAATCGTCATCAAGCGGAAATAACTGTCATGCTGTTCAGAGGTTACTCTCTTCCGGTGCATCACTGTAATGGCACAATGAAACCTTCACCTTGTCCCATATCATAAGCCTTAATCCGCCCACGCGATCTCTTTCGATTACTGGCCGTTGGAATGTGTCACTTCCTTCCGGTGTATCACCTAGGAATAGCATTTTTGGGGCTGGGTCGAAGGCCAAAATATAACACATTTAACTGAATACAGACACATGAAAGGAATAGTGTTGAATATATAAACAAAGAGTAATGTAACATATACAAATGAGAGGGTTACCAGCCAGACTGTTTCGGTTCGACTGTCGAGGCTGTTTGCAGGAATATTGCCTTCTAAGAGCAGTACCTACTATTCATTGCTGTAAGAGTTCATGCGTATGTTGGTAAATTACCATAACACAAACAAATGAGCTCTTGTTCGTTTAAGAATGTTACCCATAAACTGTTCGTTTACAAATCATATATATTCAATATATGTATGTATAAACAGGATTTGGCATTATATAACCTCCAAGCGTTGATATGATATAAAACATAACCAACAAACCGACCTCAAAGTTTATTTGTTTTCTTATTTTGTTATAACCACCAATTCAGCAGATAAGCCGGTTAATCATATGGATTCTATTTATTATCGGGTGGATTTTGAGAAACCATAGCATCTTCTTTAACATGTCAAGACATAAAGAGATTATGATTCATTTTAGAATTTTCTTTTTTATGTCACAGTTTATCTGTAAGACACTGAAAATTCTGCTATTTATTTATTTCCTATGAAATTGCAAAAAGGACATAAAACGTAAATAATGATGATGATAATAATAGTATAGATACGACGCAACAAAACAGCAGATGTCGGTTATGTGGAGTTTGAGACGAAATGATCAATCGCATAATAAGCGAATGCATTAAATTAGCACAGAAAGAATAGAAGACTAGACTCGACTGGGTTTGCAAGGTGATCCACTCGGAATTTTGCGAGAAATTTTAATTTGGCCATACGAACAAATAGTATATGCACAACCGAGCATCTCTCCTGGAGAAGGAGACGCACAAACTCCTCTAGGATTTTTTAGATAAAACGGATCACCTAGTCTCGGCCAGACGATCAGACGTAATAATAATCACCAAAAAAAGAGAACTTACCGAATTAAGGACTTTGCTGTTCCCAGCTGACCACAGAGTAAAATTGAAAGAAAGTAAAAAGGACATTACAAAGGAATTGAAAAAACCGAGAAACATAAAAGTGACCATAATACCAATTGTAATTGGGACTCTTGGTCCAGTTACTAAAAAATTGATACAGTGACTGGATGACTTGAAAATGAGAAGACCAGTAGAGATCATCCAAACTTCTGCATTATTTTGATCGATCAGAATACTGAGAAGAGTCCTGGAGACTTGACGTGACTTGCTATCATTCAAACTCCTGTGAAAGACCATCAGCTAACGCTGATGTGAAAAACTCTTCTGGAGTAACTATAATAATGTTTGAAATAATAATAATTATAATAATAATGATGAATAATACTCCTTTCAGAGTTTTTCATTCCAGCATCAGCTGATGGCCTTCCATTGGATTTTGAGTGATGGCAAGTGTCTCTTGTCTCCAGGACTTTTCTCAGCATTTTGACTGATCTTAATAATGCTGGACTTTGGATGGTCTTCTCTCGTCTTCTTATTTCCAAGTCCTCCAGTCCCTGTACCAATCTATAAGTGACTATACCGAGCGCACCGATTACAATTGGTATCAGCATAACTTTCATGTTCCATAGTTTTTTTCCGTTATCTAACAAGGCCTTGGTACTTTTCCCTCTTTTCACTTCCTTTCATGTCTTTCCTGTCTACCGGGACAGCAAACCCCTCTATTCGGCAGGTTCTTTGTTTTTTTGTTTTTTTGTTTTTGCTTTTTTGTTGACTATCACTAGATCTGGTCGTCTGGCAAAGATTATATGATCCTTTTGTATGTGGAAACCCCTGAAAATGTTTTATCTCTCATTCTCCGGGATGAATTCTAGGTTGTGCATATACCATTTTTTTCGTAAGGTCAAATTTAAACTTCTTGCACAATTCCTAGCGGATCACCTTCCCTACCCAGTTGTGTCTAGTCTTATACTCTTTTTGCACTAATTCATTGCATTTATTATTATAATTTATTCATTGACAGTTTTTCACATCAGTTTAGGCTGATGGTCTTTCACTGGAGTTTGAGTGACAGCAAGTCTCCTCAAGTCTCCAGGACTCTTCTCAGGATTCTGGCCGTTCTCAATAACGCTGTACTTTGGATGGTCTCTACTCGTCCTCTTATTTCCAAGTCCCCCAGTCCCTTTAATAATCCTTTAGTTACTGTACCGAAAGCACCAATCACGATTGGTATAATTGATACCTTCATCTTCCGTATTTTTTCAATTCCCTAACAATGTTCAGGTACTTATCCTTCTTTTCACATTCTTTCAGTTTTATTTGGTGGTCAGCCGGGACAGCAAAGTCGATAATTTTGCAAGTTTTCTTCGTTTTGTTGATTATTATTAGGTCTGGTCTTCTGGCCGAGATTAGGTGATCCATCCGAATGTCAAAGTCCCATAGGAGTTCATGTGTGTCCTTTTCTAGGACAGACGCTGGATTGTGCAAATACCATTTGTTCTTATGGTCAAATTTAAATTTTTGCACATCTCCTAGTGGATCACCAGACCCATCCAGTCGTGTTTAGTCTTATACTCCTTCAGTGCTAATTTGCTGCATTCGCATATTATGTGATTGATGGCTTCATCTCTGTCACTACATAACCGACATTTGCTATTTTGTTGCATCTTATCTATTCTCGCTTTGATATGATTGGTTCCGATGGGGTTGTTTTGTACTGCTATTAGGAGAGATTCTATTTCTCTTTTAAAGTTTCCTTTTCTTATCAACGTCTGGGTTTTCCTGTATGAGGAGTTATTTATAAGTCGTTTAAAACGCCCATAGAGTTGTTTTTCTTCCCATTTTTGTTTACTGGTTATTATCATTCTGTTATCCATCGTGTTGTCTGTATCGTTTCTGATGGCTGTTATCAGTCCTCGTTCGCGTTTTTCTATGTAGTCTTCGAGTCGTTGTATCGATGCGTCAACGTTGTTTTCAATGCAAGTCCTCTCCCTATTATTATTATTGTTATTATTTGTTTATCATGCATCCTTGGAGGTTTCAGCTTTTTAATGTATTCACACATCATTCTTTAAAATCAACAGAAAAAATCTTTTTACAGAACATATACTCAATTAATATTATTAATCTATACACTGATCAAATTGTGTTGTTATTCATCGAATAATACACCAAAATTTTCTCTTAGATTTTTTTCTTACTATTTTTTCCGAAATCATCCAAGTTAATCATAGAAATTCTTACACTATTATTATGTTTGATCTGATTAGGCAATTTGTTCCAAAAATTTGTTACTTTATTAGCAAAAAAATCAAATTGTTTAGTAACCTCACGTTTTGAAATTTTTCGGGAAAGTAAATTTCCAGTCCGAGGAAAAAGATTTAAAAATGTCGGCCATAATTAGAAATCCAATAGATTATTTCGAAAGTTTCAATTAGATAACCATTCATTCACCTTTCTTGTATACAGTTAATCCAAATGTCACCAATCTCTAATTCTAATCTTTAATTATATTTGTCACTGTTTTATGCACTCGAAGTCTCAATGTCTTACTCTAATTTCCGTGGGGGTTGTCCTCGTGGTATAATGGTTAAAGCGATGGACTGCGGAATCGTAGTAAGCGAATTTGTACTCCAATGGCGCTATTACGTTCACTTTCGGGCAAATACCCTTGGGAAATGTATGAACTCCCAGATATGGGTTAAATAGTACCACTACTGTTCTCCTAGGAGAATAGTTTTGGCATTAAATAACCTACAAAGGTTGATATGCCATTAAACAAAGAAACCAAACCAAACCATCTAATTTCCGTGTCCCAGAAGTAGGAACCAGACTTGAGTACTATATTCAGTATTTTTAAAACAATATCAGTATCCCTTGAAATAAACTTTCAAACCATCCACTCAAGCATTTTATTTGCCCGTGATAAAATAGACAAAATATGATTGAGAGCTTTAAATATATCAAAGCCAACCTCTACATCACATTCCTTAATTCCTTTTTTAAAAATCTTATTTCTTTGTCGCTTGTTATATTCAACTTTAATGTTTTGGAATATAATATGTAGTACTTTAATTTTTTCAGTATTAAATCTACACTTCGAAATGAATTCCCTATATAACATTCAGTTAGATCTACCTGCGTTATTTCTTTTGATAATGGTCTAACAAGTATTTTAACATCATCAGCAAAAACTTTTACGTTTTTTTGTTATTTGGTAAATCAGTTTTGAGAATTAAAAACTAAAAAAGTCCCAGAGCTTAACTCTGAGGAACATCGTCGTGTACATTCTGTGTTTCAGAAGAACTGTTACCGAATTTTACATTATTAATTCTACAGTCAAAGAATTATGTACAAATTTAGTACATTCATCACCGAAATACGACTAATTTTCAGGCACTAGCTTGATTTATTTGATTAAAAATTAGTTATAAAGTGAAAATTAAAAATTAGCTATCGATCGTAACGTGATACGTCCTTAATGGTTGGGAAAAAGGAAAGTCTAAAGGAAAATGGCCGAATTGTTGGTATTGTAAATTGAATTACCATGACCAGAAAATCTGGAAAACACTTGCACGCTACATACGGAACAGCAATTTCGACCTCATAATACCATCTATACCGTGATCTCCCCCCACTGGAGATCGAACCACCCACCACAGAATGCAGAGACAAAACTCTACCACTGAGCCACCGATCCGTGGCACAGAACCAAATTAAGTAGTCTTGACAATTGCGCGGCCAGTTAACCTGAATGTCTTGTAAGTTACATCCGTACTCTTTACAGAGGACATGGCCGCCTCTACTTAAAGAAAATGAATTGTTGGTACTTTAAGACTTACATTCGAGACTTAATTGTTTATTAAAAACATTAAACAAGTATCTAAAACTTACTCTCATCTGGAGGTTGGATTTTACATTCACACTTACACACACATACATGCACACACACACACACCTATATTATCATCATCATCATCACCATCATGTCGCGCTATCAGCACCGATAACCCTGACCCTCTCTGGCCACTCCTCCCATCATCCATAGCTTCGGGCAGGTCTTCAGTACTACATCCCGTATCGGCACAGAACTGCTGTATGTATGTTCGAGCTGGTCGTCCTGTCTTTGTTCGTCCATATGAAGTGGCCCACGAGAGTACATCACTTATGAGCCTGTCCCTACTTCTCCAGCAGAGTTCTGCATGTCTGGTTCATCTAACTTGGAGAGTTTTCGTGATGGGTGGTAGGTGGCTGTACAGCTGTTGCTTTGTGGGGTGCTGCCTCCAGGACTTGTTCAATATTGCTCTCAGCATTCTTGTTTAGTTGCCGTTCAGCTTTTTTCCATACGTTTTGTTAGCGTCCATGCAGTGCATCTATATAGCAGTACCGACAAAACCGCTGCTTAGAAGAAACTGTGAATCATTTAATCGGTCATGTCTGACCTCCATATGACTGATAGCTTATCGGTAGCTGTCCATGCCTTTGCTTGTCGCGTGTAAATGTCTGCTTCGGTTGACAAGACACTGCTTCCTAGGTAGATGAACTTGTCAACAAGTTTCAGAGATTAGTGTGGAGATGTCGCCTGTTTGATTAAAGCAGATATATTCCGCCATGTGTGCATTGACATGGAGGGCGATGCCTGCAGCGGCTGGTTCCAGACTATGTAGCAGGGTTTCGGTTTGGGACACACCCACACACTTATATATATATATATATATATATATATATATATATATATATACACATTCTCCTCAACATGCAGGGTGATGTTTTGTTCCATTGCTATAGTCACGTACACACACAGAAATAAAATAATGTAACGAATTGTTAATATGCCCTTGAATTCATTTCCACTTAACCCACTGCTTAACCCCATAAAAAACACGCATCCATATGTAACTATAACACATACATGCATACGCACACACCCATATACACTCAGACACTTACAACCACACATAAACGAAATCAAATCGGTTTTTTGTCTGTATTTTTTCGTATTTTTCGGTTTTCAATTTATTCCATCTTCTTAACTGCCTGATGACTGTTGTTTTGCAAAAAACTCCATGAGACCCAGGGTCTCAGTCTATATTCCATGAATTATATATATATATATATATATATTCATTGTAGCTCTATTCTAGATATTGAACACTCTCCATATTATATTGCACTTGTTTCGACAAATACCCACAAAGTGATTTAGTGATAATCAACACTCTTTTATATATATATATATATATATATATATATATATATATATATATATATATATATATAAGCAGATTAATGTTAATTTTAGAAGCCTCGTAAAGGAAGTGCTAACTTGCTCGACAGCGGGATCACCATAGAAAAGTAAATTTTCATTTATGGTATATTCTGTACAGTCATATTTATATTAGTTTTTTCCATTCAGGTTTTCTCAAACGAACACACACACACACACACACACACACACACATATATATATATATTTATATTAAAGTCTAAAATGATGGTTCATTCACAAGATGGTGACACAGATTTCTTTGTTATTATCGCTGGAGTTTTGCGCCATATCTGTTTATAATCTGATTAGTTTATGTACTAAGAACTTATATAGATCTAATGAAAGAAAATGATCTAATTCTAAAAAAAACAAACAAGAAACAGATGATAACTCGCTGAAAACTGTTACGATCTAGACAAAGGAGATGATCTAGCTCTTCTTGTGAATACACCAGCAGTAACCGAATGTCTGCTGAATAGCCTGGAATATGCAGTAGGAGACATTTATCTTAAAACAGAGTTCAGGTGCTTTAAAGAAGATGGTACAATCTATACATTAAATGATAAGCCTTTTAAATTAGTTGACCATTTCACTTACCTCGGTAGCAATATCTCATCAACTACAATTAATATGAGTAGGAATAACATGGACTGGTATAGACGGGTTATGAACCCTATAGAAACCTGATCTCTCTGATAGAATAAAACATGAATTCTTCCAACCTGTAGCCATGTCAGTCTTATTGGATTTCTTCACTACCATGTCTTTAATGAAGCACTTGGAATTTAAAAAAGCTAGGAAGGAACTATACAAGGATGCTACGTGCTGTTTTAACAAAACAGCAGCTGTGCAGCCACTTGCCTACCATCTTATAAACTATCCAAGTAAGATGACAAGACATGCTGAGCGTGCAAGAGAAATAGGGAAAACTCATTAGTGAAGAGGTCTCACGCAGTACACTCCTGTAAGCAAAGACTTATATCCATCAGTTCTATACGGACACTTGATACGGCTGAAGAACCTGCCAAGAACGAGGAAAGATTTGGACGGACATTTGGAGAGAGAGATAGAGAGAGACACAGGAATCTCTGCAGCACGACTTGGTGTTGGGAGAGCGCAGATATAGATCCAACGACGTTCAGTGACTGTCAATATCTTGCCTATATGATCAGTCGGTTGACTTCATGTCTACGCTGTCCTAACGTAATTATTGGTTGGGTTGGTTGGTTGGTTGGTTTTGGGCATATAATCCTTTTTTCGGATCATTTAACACTGAATTAAATTTTAAACAATTCAGTAGAAGACAGGAAGAAGAAGAAAAAAAAAGGCGAACCAAAGTAGAAACTAACAATCACCCCACGTCCGTCAAATAGTTGAGATACCACCTGAATATAAATGCTCGCAAAATTAGAAAAAAAAATAATAGAGTGACCATTTGTTAAAAGAATTTAGGATTGAAAAACACGTCCATTTCGAAAAAGTTGTCGAAAAGGTTTGTAACATTGTGCTCGACTAAATTATCATTTAAAAATGCATATATGATCTTTAATTAATTTTGACATAGTAAAAATCTTTGGTGTCTACTATTATGTTCCTTAAAGGAAAGAACAATTTACTAATAGACCGACTATAACTCTTAAAAGAAAAGAATCCCTGTTGGACAGTGAAAATCTATATTAGTAAAAAAAAAAAAGTAGAACTTTAACACGTGTTAGTGCCAATTTTCAGAAGACGGGGGAAAACAAACAAACAAACAAATAAACAAAAGTAAGGTAGGAACTAAAAAAGAACGTGAAGAGAAGGACAAAAAAAAAAAGAGGAGGAAGGAGGAAAAAAGGAAAAAGGGAGAATTCTTTCTTCTTTTCCGTTAAGTTTTAACTTAGTTAAAATTAAAACTTAGCGGAAGGGAGGAGGAGATTTTTTACGCACCCATGTGAAGCAGCATGGTGGACGTAAAGGTAGGCGAATAAACCCTCTGACGGCCTAACACAATGCCTAACCTGGTCCTGGATGTATGAATCTCGCGGCTCAACGATCAGGATCATCCGTTCGATCATCAGTACTTACAAAAATTTTAAATAGGAAAGCCACAGGGCTTGGTGAAATTCCCCCAGGAGTATGGAAGACCAGACAATTCGACGACATACTGCTCCGACATTGTAACGTAGTTTATAATCAAAACCCGATAGACAGATGGATGAAGGGATGCATCCTCCCTTTCCGTAAAAAGGGTGACCTCTGATTAGCCAAGAACTACCGAGGTATAACACTAACATCCAAAGCAGCAGAAAATATACAATGCCCTACTACGAAACTACAAAGAACCCAAAATAGACAACATTCTTAGGAAAAACCAAAATGGCTTCCTAAGATATAGATCCACAACCACACAAATACTGACTATCCGTAGAATCCTTGAGGGCGTACGGGCAAAAAAACCTACAGGCGACAATACTATTTGTCGACTTTACCAAGGCCTTTGATTCCATTCACAGAGGGAAGACGGAAAAAATCCTACTAGCATACGGCATACCAAAAGAGACCGTCGCAGCAATAACGATTCTCTATAGAAACACCAAAGTGAAAGTACGTTCACCGGATGAAGACACAGACTACTTCGACATTATAGCAGGAATACTGCAAGGGGAAACACTTGCCCCATACCTCTTTACCATCTGTCTAGACTTTGTGCTCAGAACATCGATTGATAAAATCAAAGAAAACGGCTTCGAGCCGACAAAGAAAAGAAACAGAAGGTACCCTGCAAAAACAATTACCGATGCCGACTACGCCGATAACATAGCGATTCTGGCGATTGCACCAGCCCAAGCTGAAACACTACTGCATGGCTTGGAACCAGCCGCTGCAGGCATCAGCCTCCATGTCAATGTACACAAAACGGAATACATATGCTTTAATCAAACAGGCAACATCTCCACACTAGGGGGTAGCTCTCTGAAACTAATAGACAAGTTCACCAATCTAGGAAGCGGTGTCTCACCAACCAAAAAAAATTGACACGCGGCTAACAAAGGCATGGACAGCTATCGATAAGCTATCGGTCATATGGAAGTTAGACCTGACAGATAAAATGAAACGCAGTTTCTTCCAAGCAGCGATCGTGTCGATACTGCTATATGGATGCACTACATGGACGCTAACTAAACGTATGGAGGAAAACCTTGACGGCAACTGAAAGCAATTTTGAACAAGTCCTAGTGGCAATATCCAACAAAGCACCAACTGTACAGCCACCTACATCCCATCACGAAAACTATCCAAGTTAGACGAACCAGACATGCAGGGCACTGCTGGAGAAGCAAGAAAGAGCTCATAAGTGTTCTCCTATTGACCCACTCATATGGCCAAGCAAAAGCAGGACGACCAGCTCGAACTTACATATAGCTGCTCTGTGAGGATACAGGATGTAGCCCTGAGGACCTACCAGAAGCGATGAACGATAGGGAGGAGTGGCGAGAGAGGGTCAGGGATATCCGTACTAGTGGCACGATATGATGATCATGATGACAATTTTGATTACAAACTGTTAAATGCCAAAACTGTTCAGTCAAATGTCAAAAACAGTTCAATTTCAAACAATTCAGTTTTGCATAAGTACACAGTTTAGTCCTATTTGGCGTATAGATAGGACCCTATCAGGTGCTAACACTCCGGACTAGAGTTGGACCAACGAACGATGGCAATGAAGGGGTACTCCGAATCCCCCAAAGCCCCAGCATTACAGGAACGTCACCATTAGATTGCTTGGTGTCATATACAGGACACTAGTTGGTTGTGATGGGGTCTTACCCCACTGTAGAGGTGCAGTCGGCGTATTCTACAGCTCCAGCCGACTGGGCAAAACTTATATGCGCATGGTTTATTTATATGTAGAGCAAATTATATATATATATATATACATATATATATATATATTTACTAATCTAATATCTACCAGCATTCACGGTACCAGAAAAAAGAAAAAAACCCGGCCAGGAAGAGATAAAAGTATCTCGAATCACCGCTCGGGGGAAAAAGAAAAAATCATAGGTCAAAAAGAAAGAAAAGGCCAACCTCGTCAGAGCCCCTTGAAAAAAATCAAGGTATACGCAGTTAGTTGGTCAAAAGAAAACTAAAAACCTTCCGCGAATCCTGCAATGCTACAATTACTAAAGTGCTCAACACAAGTGGAGCCAATTATAAAATTAACTTAAATCGTGAGTCGAAAATCTTCTACTAAAGTTTCACCTTATCGGATCATCAGGAATCCTAACTTCGACTAATTCTAACGGAGAAATCGCCGTCTTTTATTCACCAAAAACCCACCTAACTTAGAATTTGCATAACAATAAATAAATAAATAAATAAAAACCTTACTTTTATTTTTTAAAAAATCTCTGAAACCTATCCCTAATTATAGAGCAACCACACCCTTTTGTGTCTACAACTATTTAAAACCTCCGATCTTTGGTTTAACATATTCCTACTTTTACAAGAAGCTATTGCTAGTTTCTCCTCCATGCAAAGCCGACAAATTCTATCCCCAGCCCTATATTTACGGCATTTCTTAATTACTTCCCATTTCATAATAGGATCTACCCCTTTGTTATCCTTAAGCTCCCACACATAACTAGATAATGTAGTGCTATGCCTATACTTCTCGTGCGAGAAACTTGTTTTATGGATACAGTACCTAGTCTTAAAATCCCCTTGCGTCGACCCAAAGTATATCTTTTTGTTTCTCTTATTATTCGAATCACTATATACTTCCACTTTATACACTACACATTCTTGCTTACATTTGCCTTCCAGGGGACATCTAACCTTATCCCTACAGTTACATTTAGCAATCACTTTATTTTTCTCCTTACTTAATTACTCCTGTTTATTATGCCATTGATGTTTGGCATGCAACTATAACTTAATTCAACACAATTCTTATTAAATATCTTATGTAACGGGCTCCCACTAGGGAAATTTCTTTTTAATAACTAAAAGAATTCTTTCCCTAAGTTATTGACTACCTCCATGTTATAAGAGGGTTAAACCATAAAATTTTCCTAGGTGTATTTCTCCTTCTTTGCGTGCTACTTTCCTCCCTATACCGATATTCTAAATTGATCCTATATCCGTCATTCTTTAAAGCCTCCTCATATTCCTGCTTGCTTCGCTCAAAAATGTCCTTGCTGGAGGAGTTATTTGATAATCTATGCTCTATTCCCTTAGGTACATGTTTAAACACCTGTATTGGGTGATTAGATCCCTTATTCACATAACGCAGATCCTGGTTCCTTTTTCTAAACGGAAATACAGTTCCACTATATAAGTAAGTTTAAAGTAACATCAAGATAATCGGTAATTTTTAGGTCCGTCCTTACATCTAACCTAAATCCAAACTCCTCAAACAGCTTATACAATCTTTTTCTAATACCATCACACTTCTTCGGTGTACTTTTATCCACGATAATCAAACCGTCATCACAAGGAAGTCCATGGCTACTTGGGTCCATAATCTTATTAATACTATACAATAATACACACCCGACGAGCTCACAAATTCCTGCGCCATCATATGCCCCAATTGAATATATATATATATATATATATATATATTGAACGCCTCCCAAAAATTCGGGTCCTGTATATCAAGCAAAACAGTATCCAGTTTTGAGGCTCCTCTTCTGAAGCTCGGTCAAGTATGAAGTATCATTTTTGACTATTTTCCCAGGTTTAATTTGACCCCGATTTATTTAAGCTGGTCCTGTCGATGGGGCTAGAGAATACACCAACTGCATGTCTGCAGAGAGGTATGACCCTCTTCCACAAACGAGAGTCCTAGATATGACATTAAACAATCTGATGGTGAGGCTCCAGTAATATTGGAGCTTTGGAAAATACGGAGTACCCCATTATTACTGTCGCTCCCAGGTCCTCTCTGACACGGAGTGGTAGCACTAAGATTAAAGAGCCCAGTTTGCCCTACTATTTACCCATTGGCGGAGGATAAATAATTGGATGCATACCTTTCCCAAAAATATTAAATTCAAACACCCTCGTCAAGGATTTGAACTCGAGTCTCTGTATCCATTTCCAACGACGATAACCGTTACACCACAAGCGCTTCCAGATTCAATTTTAAGTAAAAATGATGTAATATACATAAAAAAGCAAAAACTCTCTTACTTTCTCACCAGTTTTCTTACCTTTTATATACTGACCTTACATATGCAAGCCACACTAGTAAAAAAAAGCGGCTCTAGCGGAAGCGTCTCACTTGTTCTCAGTAGCAATGATGACATCGCCGACAGGAAAATGCTACCCGGATTGTACACCTTTTATTAACCTAATTCACTTTGATAAGTAGATGGAAGCGCTCTTTATACCCTACAGGCCTTGTCACTCAGATGCCTGACGACAATACTAAAATGCATTAACCACAGACTAACAGTGGTCTACGTAAACGTTCAATAAACGTCAATAGGAGGAGATTTTTTTCTGAATAGGCGAATTGAATACCACATCACTAATGGACCTAATATATATATATATATAGTCATCCACAGACAGATTGTTTCGTTGTATCACAACTCTTCAGTGTGGCTAGACACATTGGACGCTTGAAGCTGGGATCGAAATATATATATATATATATGATTATTCATTTTATTTTTTCCATACAATTTAGTTGCACGAATGTATATCATTTCATCGTTATCATTATATATATATATATATATATATATATATATATATATATATATATATATATATATATATATATATATATATATATATATATATATATATAATGATAACGATGAAATGATATACATTCGTGCAACTAAATTGTATGGAAAAAATAAAATGAATAATCATAACTTCAGCTTTACTAACAGAAAATTCACGAAGAGTGCTACATTATGTAGACATATAAGGAAGATAAAGAATGAAATCGGTAAATCTCCGATAATATAATGAGATACTGTGGGAAAAAAAGCCCAAGAAAACAGACGAGGTTATAATAATGATCTATATTAGACATAAGCACTCTTTTTCGAAAAGGGCCGCATAAGACATTGCTCATAATCCGGTGGATGATACTACTAAAAACATTCAAGGTAATTTTAAGTTGACATTACCGCAGCCATTTTGACTACGGAAGCCCATACACGTAATAATTTGCCTTAGAAATAGGAAAAACTTGATATTTTTCTCTTCAATAAAAATATTTTTTTTTAATAAAAAATATAATATCTCAAGTAGATTGCAGAGAAATCACCGTAGATTACATAAGGCCCGCAGGCTGCAATTTGCTCATAACTGATCTATATATATACAATCATATGCCTAGATTAGAAATCTTATAACGACATTGTAAATCAACTGAAAGAATCTAGAGTCAAGATTTCCCTCTCAGAACACAGAATTCTTTTGTTTATTCCTACAGTTTGCTTTTTTTTTTTTTTAAATTGGTCATTGGGACTTGAACAATGCAGAACGTTATCTCTACTTTCTTATAAATTTGACGTTACTATCTCATCATATAATTAAAATCAACATCGTTGAATAAACGGTCCATTATTGAGATCTTGTACACTGACTTTACATGGTATAACAAGCGAAACCAGCAGACCATTGACAGTGAGCTTGATTCTCACTGTGTGACTCATATTAATAACCTTGTACGATAACTATGCTGAATTTTGGAAACAATGATGAAAGGGCCGTCTAATGGGTCCTTATGATAAGCAAGTTAGGCTTGCAAACGATTGTTGAGTGATTTCGATTCTCACTGGTTGTTTCACAGAATTAAGTTTGTTCCAAACAACGATAAGATTAGTAAATGACAACGACTTGACCTGATGTCGTACACACAAGTCATAAGAAGGTGAGGAGTAATGGGGAACAAACTACTCGTATTACGACGTGGGGTTCCTCGTGGTGTAATGGTTAAAGCGGTGGACAATGAAATCATAGTAAGCGAGTTCGAACTCCAGTTGCGATATTATGTTCACTTTCTAGCAAATAGTCTTTGGAAAAGTATGAAACCCCTAATCCTCCCAGCAATGGGTTAAATAGCATCACTGTTGTTCTTCTAGAAGGACGACTTTAGCATTAAATAACCCACAAAGGTTAACATGACATTAAAAAACAAGGAAACCAACTCGTATTACCTAAACATATAATTTCTACGTAAAGATCCAGCTAAAAATTTACATTTAGTAGATCTCATTTCAATATCGCGGTTTCTATTACTTTGTTTAATGGCATTATTAATCTTCATGGGCTATTTAATACCAAAGCCATCTTTGTAGAAGAGGAGCATTGATACTATTTAAGACATAAATGGTTCCAATATCTAGGATCGTTTCTTGGAATGGAAGGATTTTCCACGTTTAAAGACGAAATTGAATCTATTGTCAGTTAATAAGGCGGCATGAATGATAATGGTAATATGTCAGGTTTAAGAAACCATTGCTTGAAAGTTCGCTCCCCTCTGAGTTCCGCAAACTTCTGGCCTCGTACCAAACTAAGCTTAATAAATTATTACTAGTGAGATGACTCTCAATAAATTTGAATATATTTACAACCAAAACTGCAATTCAATTAGTCCAAATAAAACTAATATATACAATTTACAAGAACAATAAAAATGATACTATTTACCAACCCCTCCGCTTGGGCAAGATATGACACAAGGTCAATTTTTATGTGGAGTTTGACAGGTTTGAATTCAGAGTTTTCCTTCTCCTAGACTAGTTGCCTCACCAAGGCTGAAGAACCTAGTCTGTCCTAATATTTACCCATAGCTGGAGGGAGAATAATTGGATTCATACCTTTCCCAAGGGTATTAGTGCAATGTGAAATGCAATCAGTCTCGTCCAGGATTTGAACTCGTGTCGCCGTGTCCATTTCCTACGACGATAACGACTACACCACGGGAACAATAAAAATGGTAAAAGCTGGATTTATTTCCTGAGGTGCCATTGAAGAGGAATGCCGGTGGAACTATGCAAGTTTTGCCCCCTCCCATGGTGGTTCGTTTCCTGTGCATTACTCCCAATCGAACTTGTGACCCTGTGCGGCGACACTACTTTCTATGAGATAGAAAAACAATTACTTTTTAAAGACCGTTGACTTACAGTCACGTAACACAGATTTAATTACTTGTCTGAAGTCAGGATTAAACCTGCAACCTCCATAGGATTGTCTCCTGACAAGCTTAAGAAACTAACGCCTATAACCGTTACGCTATGTGTGCTGCTGAATGCAGGTGAGTAACAATAAAGGAATTCTTAACACTTGTACCCGATTATGGCTAACGGAATCAGAACAGGCGACCCCCGTGGATTCAATAAAGGACGTAGTTCGAAGTCCCGTGTAGCTTCCAGAGTTCAACAAATACCTGAAGAAGGCCGGAAGACATATCGTCCGAAACGTTGTGAAAATAACAATAAAGATAAAGACAATAGTCCGAAAACCCTTAATGATAAAAATCCTCAAACTTCGTCTCAGAAATTTCAACAACATACACCTGAAGAAGGCCGGAGGACATATCGTCCGAAACGTTGTGGAAATAACAATGAAGATGAAGATAATAGTCCGAAAGCCCTTAATGATAAAAATTATCAAGCTTCGTCTCAGAAATTCTGAAAACTATCATTGAAGTACTTAGATGAATGACGACTCAGAAATAAGGAGTCATTCGATAGTTGAGAATGTCAGAGGTTGCTTGTTCAGTACATAGGGCGAGCAACCAGTGACATTCTCAAACCATAAAATGTTATTATGTTCTTTTACTACAGTGCCACAACTCAAGTACCCAAAGGCTTTTTATGGCTTGTGTAAGACAGATGAGATGGGAGTCAGCAATTTCGACCTACTATATTACTAAACAGAGCCATTGGTCTAACGAGTAGAGTGTTTGCCAATGGTCCGAGAAACCAGGGTTCAATCCCAGGTCGAGTCATGCCAAAGACTCAAAAAATGGTACTTGATATCCCCTTGCTTAAAAATCCGCATTATATAAGTTAAGGATCAAGGGTAAAGTGGAGCAATTCTCGGAATAGTGTGGTGCCCCACCCTATGCCTCGGTGTAGTAGCTATTGAAAAGGAGCCTTCGGGTTACCCTCGATTAAGGTTGCCAATTTTACTTTACTATATTGCTGAACAGTAATACAGTAAGTAGGTTGTTGGGGAGACTTTATTTATACAAATGAATGTCCATGTGACATCTCTCGGTATATTCGAACTGGTATATATTTATCCAGCCCCTCTATTACAAGCAGGATGTGACACAAGGTTAGTTTTCAAACTAGTTTTCCTTCACTTAGTTGCATTACCAAGGCTGAAGAACTCAGTCTTCCCTGTGGAATTACACCTTTTCCAAGGACATTAGTTCGAAGGAAAACGCCAATCGGATTTGAACTCTAACCACCGATACCAATTCCTACAACGATAACCGCTACACTATATATGAACTGATAGAAGTCCAATGTGAATAAAAATAAGATAATTTTTTTTTCAATTAAATGCCAAAGTTTTAAGAAAATATTGTTTACGAAAATAGTTTTGCCGTGGGACTTAGATAAGGATTTCAGGAGTTGGGGCTGTGTTTTTAAAAGGCTGCTTAACGTTTTATTCATGGAAACAAACACAGTATGATGAGAAAAGAAAGATGGTATTTTAGTACGAAGAGAATTTTTTTTCATTTTTATTTAAATTAACAAATGATAATTTTCTTTACATTAAACAAAAATAAAAACTATATTTTCAAATTTGACGATAAATAGTAAACAATATTGAAAACTAATCCTGGTATTTCAAAATAATACATTGACAGCGCTCAGCTTATACAGAGTCCGTTTGAATAATTTATCTGGTTTAAAGCGAAAATTAAAAATAAATATATAAATAAACGACAACGTAGATCCTATTCGAAACTTAATTTTGCGATAAGAAGGGACAATATTTGCCATTTTGTTTTGCTGTTGTCAGCAATTTATTTAAAAGATTATATCATCGAAATGCTTGCATCCACATGTTGTATTTTTTTTTGCTAACAGTCCTATGTAATACGATTACTATTTAAACAGATCAATGAGAGGCCTTAGATGGGACCCTAACAGGTACTATCACTCCTAATCAGAGTGGACCTGGGAGTAATGTAAATGAAGGCGTACTCTACATCCCCAAAGCAGCAAGTATTATTGTTTAATGTCATACCCAGAACACCCTGGGTGGTGGCTAAGCTGCACTTTAAGCCTTGACAACTGGTCATTTTCCTTAATCTAGTGAAGATGGATGGAGTTTCTTGATCAATAGGTTAATTGGGAAACTATGAAGGAAAAATCATAGACATAATTTCCGATCTGATTTGCAGCTAAATAATAATCACCGTGATTATTATAATTATTATGGATTATTTACTTATTCAATGGCATATCAACCTTCGTGGGTCATTTACTGCCAAGGGGAGATGGCTTTTGAATGCTTATTATAGAGAAATTCTAATTTATATGCTTTCTGTCAACTAAATTATCAAAATAAAACAATTAGATGTTGGTTGGTTGGTTGGTTGGGATTTATGGCATATCAACCTTTGTAGGTTTTTTGTGTAAATAATCAGTTCTATGGTCTTACCCCAGTGCAGAGGTGCAGTCAGTGTATTCTACAGCCCCAGTCGACTGGGCAATACACAAAATTAATGTCAAAACAGTTTTATTTCAGATAATTCAGTTTAGTATAAGTACACAGTTTAGATGTCAAAACAGTTCTATTTCGAGCAATTCAATTTAGAATTAGTACGCAGTTTTAATGTCAAAACAGTTCTATTTTAAACAATTCAGCTCGGCAAAAATACGCGGTTTAAATGTATAAAAACAGTAAACGCCAACCACCGTTTAATTCTATTTAACCCATTGATAGGACCCTTATCAGGTGCTACCACTCCAGGCCAGGGTGGACCAGGGAGAGATGGCAATAAAGGAGTACTCCGATTTCCCCAAAGCATTGCTGGAACCTCACCATCAGATTGTTTAGTGTCATATCAGGACACTCGTTGGGGGGGGTCTTACCCCTCTGCAGAGAAGCAGTCGGTGTATTCTATAGCCCCAGTCGACTGGGCAAAAAACAGTTACAGTCCAGTTTTAATAGCTTCATCGATGAGGCAAATGACCATACAGCGTTTTAAAACCTGTCTTTTTAGAAGCTCTGGGATATTTCTCACATGAAAACCGCTTTTTTTACGGTTATCTTCCTTAATCGTACAATAAGTTGATATTTGAATTCCCCGGTAAGATTGAACTCTATGTCAGTTTTGTAAATAGATCTTATATTCTGTAATAGTCATCGTCTAGCGTTATCAACAAAGAAAATTTGATTTACTTGGCATCGAATACCAATCACATAAACGTTCTTCTCTTACTTTATGTGTCAAAACATAACTATTTATTTGTTATTGATCTCATAACTTATGATGAGTCAGCGATATTGACTGGCACCTGACAGTTAATGTCAATCTTGAGTGTCACTTACTTTCAGCCGAATAGATTCATTTTTCCCTTAGCATCCGTTTTATGACACAATCTACGGACAACAGGAATTTCTCTGAATACAAGTTGAACACGATAACATCGTCTAAATGATTTAACGCACTTCTATTTTGATAGAAATATTTTATACGATCACTTTTTCGATTCAAACGAAAACAATTATTTGTATTATGTTTCAAGTTTTGACAGAACACCAGATGAACGAGTTGATATGCGAGGAAAAGAAGGGCAAACTATGATTTTGTAGCAGACACGATGTAGTTTAAATAAGAATATGCAAAAATGAGCATAAAATCACTTAAACATATACAAATACACATATATATATAGAGAGAGAGAGGAAGTGCCCGTAGCGTATTGGCTAATATAATGGGCTGCGACATCCTAATATTTATATATAAGGCAAAGGTATTTGTCGTGTACAGACGACATCTCCACTCTAGACGGAACCCCTCTGAAACTAGTAGACAAATTCACCTACCTAGGAAGCAGCGTCTCATCAACCGAAAAAGACATCGACACACGGCTAACGAAGGCATGGACAGCTATCGATAGGCTTTCGATCATATGAAAATCAGACCTGACCGACAAAATGAAACGCAGTTCCTTCCAGGCAGCGGTCGTATCGATACTGCTATATGGATGCACTACTTGGACGCAAACTAAACGGCTGGAGAAGAAGCTAGACGGCAATTACACATGAATGTTGCGAGCAATATTGAACAATCCTGGCGGCAACACCCCGCAAAGCACCAACTATACGGCCACCTGCCTCCCATCACGAAAACTATCCAAGTTATACGAACAAGACATGCAGGACACTGCTAAAGAAGCAAGGATGAGCTCATAAGTGATGTACTCCTATGGACCCCGAGATATGGCTGAGCAAAAACAGGACGACCAGCTCGAACCTACATACAGCAGCTATGTGAGGATACGGGATGTAGCCCTGAAGACCTGCCGGAGGCGATGACAGATAGGGATAAGTGGCGAGAGAGGGTCAGGGATATCCGTGCTAGCGGCTCAACTTGATGATGATCATGATCATGATTTGTCGTGTCACAGAAAATGGACAGGGAGAGTTCAAGTTCAAATCCAGGACAAGGCTCTTTGCATTATACCTAGCGTTAGTACCCTTGAGAAAGGTATTAATTCGATTAATCTCCAACTATGAGTAAATAGTAGAGCAAACTGGGCTCTTCGACCTTGGTATGGCAACCAATAAAGAAGAATAAACTATTTAATTCACACCCATTGAACTGCGCTTAAAAATTGACCTTGTGTCACATCCTGCTTGTGCAGTAGGTTGGATAAATGCATATCTCCTAAGTGTAGCGTTCTGTGTGTACATCTGTGTGTCTCTATATATAATATTTAGATTAGAAAGAAAGAAAGAAAGAAAGAAAGAAAGAAAGAACGAATTATGTGATTTGTAACTTGCCACATCAAAAGAGAAAAGAAAAGTAAGTAGACAAGTCAGCAGTAGTAACAGCAGGCTGACTTGAGAAAGAAAGAAAGAAAGAACGAAAGAACGAATGAAAGAAAGAAAGAAAGAAAGAAAAAAGAAAGAAAGAAAGAAAGAAAGAACCATGTGATTTGTAACATGCCATATGCAAAGAGAAAAGAAAAGAAAGTAAGCAAGTCAGCAGTAGTAACAGCAGGCTGACTTGAGAAAGAAAGAAAGAAAGATAGAAAGAAAGAAAGAAAGAAAGAAAGAAAGAAAGAAAGAAAAGTGAGATGTCTGGTGTTTTTGTTTAGTTTTATAAAGCCTTAAAGAAAGAAAGAAATAAAAGCAAAAAAGAAGGAAAGATCGAAGAAATTGAGTGATTTGTAGTTTCCCATCGTCGAAGAAGACACCAAAAGAAAGTAAAACAAAGAGAGTTGTCCACGGAATGATTTTAAAAGTTATGAAAAAAAATTATTTAAATGTTTTTTAAACAGTCATGGGTCTGAGGAGAAAAAATATTTCTCAAATTGGAAAATATTCTGCTTAGAAAAAAATTTAATATTTCTTTTAGTTAAAAAAATCCTGAATTTATTTATTTTGAATACGAAAAGAAGTTTCTTAGGGATATTTTTGAGTCTTTTTTTTTTTCGCTTTTCATGTCGATTTTTGCTCATCATATTATGAGATACCTATTCATGTAATCATCAGTTTGAAAAAAAAAATTGCAATTCTTTTGTTTTTCATTCATTTAGTTATTTTGATATACACAGATATTTTATATAAAAATTCAACTGTCACTAGTGACGGGTGTATTCTCGTATATACATAAATATGTATGTGTGTGTGTGTGTGTGTGTGTGTGTGTGTGTGTGTGTGTGTGTGTGTGTGTGTGTGTGTGTGTGTGTGTGTGTATGTGTGTGTCTTCCTGAGATAGGGAGTCCCTATAGCTTAATGGCTAACGTTCTGGAATGTGACAACTTGTTAGGGGTGTTCCAACTCTGATAGTGACGTTATATTCACTTTCGAGGTGCCTGTGGTGTAATGGTTATCGTCGTAGGAAATGGACACGGCGACACGAGTTCAAATCCTGGACGAGGCAGATTACATTTCACATAGCACTAATACCCTTGTAAAAGGTATGAATCCAATTATTCTCCCTCCAGCTATGGGTAAATAGTAGGACGGACTGGGTTCTTCAGCCTTGAAGAGGCAACTAGTCTAGAAGGAAAACTCTGAATTCAAACCTATTAAACTCAACTCAAAAATTGGCCTTGTGTCATATCCTGCCCGAGTGGAGGGGTTGGTAAATATGGTTATATTCACTATCGAACGTTTGGTAAAAGGTATGAAATCCCTAATTCCCCTGTTGAGGGTAAAATACTAACCATACAGTTCTTCTACAATGATGGTTTTAGTATTAAATAACCCACGAATGTTGATATGCCATTTAACAAAGAAACCAAACCAAACCTGACAAAAATATTGACTGATCATTCAAATAATGAGTTTTGGAGTTGGGTTTTATTAGTTTTGCCTTTATTTCTTTTTAATCCATAATTTTTAATGTTGTGATTCTACTATTTGTTCTACAACGTTATGCAGAAAAAAATGTTAATTGAAATAAAATGTTTGAATTAATTTGAGGTGCGTGAAATAAGATTAATTAAAATATTTTAATTAATTTGAGGTATGAAATAAAATAGGTTTTATGCCCTATTTAGGCTAAGGTTATTTTTTCTGGATAAGGATAACAGAATAAAGTTTCCTAAGAGTGGTGCGTCCTTATTTTTTTACCAGGGTTGGTATATATATATATATATATATATATATATATATATATATATATATATATATATATATATATATAAAAGTATATGAGTATGTGAGCCAGCAATATTTAAAATGGCAACAAACAAATATTTTTGAATATGTCATCAGTTTTAACCTGCTGCTTTTCAGAAAACAGTTCGGAAGAATAATGATCAATTTAATGCACAAGCACTTCCTAAATGTCATAGATTGTATAATAATTTTGCATAGAAAACACTGTGATATTAAATAACAGCTGCGTTGTCAACAGGCAATAAAAAAAAGTATAAAACTGTATAATTCATAATACTAAGTATAGATAAAAATACGCCTTCCACGTAATTCAACTCAAGATGTGAATATGAACCTTAATTTTGTTGAATATCAAATCAGTGTAAAAACTGATGATAGGCCAATATATGCTTTATTGTAGGAGATACCATTTCGATTAGAGGTTTGCATTTTTCCATTTAGAGCAATTTTTTAAAGATTAGAGGAGTCTCTTATGCCCACGAAATACATATGCCAAAGTTGGTAAATCTACATCAAGCTCGTTAGTTGTCTGAAAGATAAAGACTCTTTCTATTATATATATTTATATATAGTCATCCACAGACAGACTGTTTCGTTCTATCAGAACTCTTCAGTGTGGCTAGACACGCAGGACGCTCGAAGCCGGGATCGAAACCCGTCCAACTTTACGTTAGACTAAGTTTCAGACCTCTCGGCCATCACGCTGGCTAAGGGAATTTTTTAAGGTATTTATTTAGCAACAGCAGCAGCAGCCGTTTGTTTACATTTTATACCCTATCGGCTACCAGAGTGCTCAATTCTTTCGAAGAGCTTTGCATTACGCAAGCGGCGGCCGACAATTCCTTCACCAGAGTGCTCAACCCCTATATATATATATATATATATATATATGTGTGTGTGTGTGTGTTCAATTCACAATATAATTCCTATACTCGAAAAAATAAAAATATACATCTATATCCTTGTCCTTGAGTTGATAATAATTACACGGAGGCGTATTTCTAATCCTCTTGGGAAGACGTGGGCCTGGAGGTGACCGTGTTCTCTGCAAACCGTACTGATGTAACTTGCAAGACACATCCAGGTTAATTGGCCGCGCAGTTACCATGACTTGTTAATTTGTTACCAGTTGTGTACGATATGAAGTGATGGCTCAGTTGTAGAATTTCGGCTTTGCAATCTGTGGTCGCGGGTTCGATTTCCAGTGGTGGAGATCACGTTACAGATTTTCTGGTAATTCAATTCACAATATAATTCCTCAACTTAAAAGAAAAAAAATATATATATATAATGTAAAGCTGGCGACCGTAGTCGATGGTGACACAAATTATCTTTTTTACAATTGCTACTAAAGGGGAGGGCGCTACTCCTTTTCCTGGATTGCTCCCTTTTACACTTGATATTTACCTTATCATCATCATCATCATGTCGTGCGGCCAACACGGATATCCCTGACCCTCTCTCTCCACGTCTCCCTATCGTTCATCGCCTCTGGCAGGTCTTCAGGGTTACATCCCGTATCATCACATAGCTGCTGTATGTATGTTCAAGCTGGTCGTCCTGCTTTTGATTGGCCATATGCGGGGGTTCACAGGAGTAAATCACTTACAAGCTCGTCCTTGCTTCTCCAGCAGTGTCCGGCATGTCTAGTTCGTCTAGCTTTGATAGTTTTCGTGATAGGTGGTAGGTGACCATATAGTTGGTGCCCTGTGGGGTGTTGCTGCCAGGACTTGTTCAATATTGCTTGCAACATTCTTGTATAATTGCCGTCTAGCTTCTTCTCCAGCCGTTTAGTGCATCCATATAGCAGTATCGACACGATCGCAGCCTGGAAGAAACTGAGTTTCATTTTATCGGTCAGGTCTGATTTCCATATGATCGAAAGCCTATCGATAGCTGTCCATGCCTTCGTTAGCCGTGTGTCGATGTCTTTTTCGGTTGATGAGACGCTGCTTCCTAGGTAGGTGAATTTGTCGACCAGCTTCAGAGAGGTTCCGTCTAGTGTGGAGATGTCACCATTTCTGGTGTCAAGTACCTTTCTTTTCTTTTTTTTGAGTCTTTGGTACGACTCGACCTGGATTAAATCCCGGTCTCCCGGGTCATTGGCGAACACTCAAATATGTATATGTATATATGCGGGTCATTAAATAGATAATGAACATTTTTAGGTAAAAAGAAAAATGATATTTTTTCCGAATTTTTTTCGTAAATGTAAACTGAGGCAATTCAAAATGTTAGCAAGTCTAACAGAGTGATTTAGGATTAAACAAAGGTCAATCATCACCATCTTTTGGTAGCTGCAATTTGCAAACCTTTTGAAATTTACAGAAGAATGTGTGATATATACGGAGAAGCATATGTTAGTCAAAGAATGTTAATAGATGGGCTAAACATGGGTTTGCCATTACGGGCATGATTTGAAAAGACACTGCTTGGTTAAGAAAAAAATTATAGGCGCGGTGTTTCGAAAAGAAGGTCTTGCGGGCTATTTTCTGGGACATGAAAAGACGCAGTACTACTGATTTTATTGAAAAAGGTGAAACTCTAAACAAAAAATTCACCTCATTAATTAAATGCTTTTCGTATTCATATAGATGAAATTCATTTTCCATAGGATCCTGCCATACGCGTCAAAATAAAGAGGCAAAAGATAAAAGAATTTCAAATTTAGATTCTGAAAAAGTTTTTAAACCAATCATCTTAAAAAAAGAGTAACTTTTTTCTTCCCCTCAGTTAAATAAATAGACCCAAATTTGATAACTATAGCAGTGGCGACTCTAGCCTATTTTTGCTACTCGTGACCCCCACGCCCTCTGTCAACTTCAGTTTCCAACCCGTGGTCCGTGGACCCAAAGTAAGTCATCATAGTTGCTACTGCGTGATTCTCCATCGTATAGCACAGATTGACAAACCTATCTTGCATGGGGTTTTTTTTTGTAAACAATCAAGATACTATATAATTTGTAGTCTTGTTAATACAGTAGATAAGATAATTCTTTTCCTTTCAAAAGTATAGAAGAAAAGAGAAGATGTTCATTACTATGACGAGAAGAATATGTTTATTAGAATAAAGAAACTGATGACAATATACACAGACATAGCTAGTAGTTTCAATTTCGCTTAAAATAAAGATTATTTGTTGAAAATGTATTCAAATAAACAAATTTTAGTTACAGAATGTAATATATGCAATATTCATTAAAGAAATGGACATCTGTTAGTGAAAAAACGAATTAAAACACGCCGTTCAACCAACATTTACCATAGCGATGATGATGACGTCGGCGACGGCTCTAATCTGCTATCCCCTCTTTCTCTCTCTCACTCTCTCTTTCTCTCTCTGTCTCTGTCTCTGTCTCTGTCTCTCTCTCTCTCTCTCTCTCTCTCTCTCAGTCCCTCTCCCTCTTCCCAATACATTTATCAGTAGTCACACGTGCTAAGATTTTTGAGCACAGTGTTAGGGTTGCTCTTGCTATTGGCTACAGCAAAAAGCGTATCTCTCTAACATTACTGTTATTATAAGGGTCTAGTGCCTGGCACAGATCGGGCGTTCAACATTATAGCCGATTTTATGGGATGTTCAATGAATCTGACGGTAGCCAGACAAAGACCATCCGTTCAAAACAGCATCGTTGTATTATTCCCAGATATATCTATGAACTTTTGGCTACTTAGTTATCGAAACTTGAATAGATACGTAATTTGATTGAAATCAGACTAAGTATGTTTGCTTGAAATTAATGGATGATTTTTAATCCATTTTGAATAACATTGACTGAGTTATTGGTCGTGCCGGGCACGAGTAGCACTAGTCCTGTCTCCGCCCCTGAACTATAGTAAGTTTATTTTTAAGTTGGCGATCGTAGTCGAAGGCGAACAGGAGACTCCCTTTTCAATAGCTACAACACTGAGGTGTAGGGGAGGGTACTACTCCTATCCCTGGATTGCTCCGCTTTACCCCTTATACGTACCGTATATTGCGGAGTGTTAAGCAAGAAGATATCAAGTACCATCTTTAAAGTCTTCGGTATGACACGACCTGGGATTGAACCCCGGTCTTCCGGACCATTAGCGAACACTCTATCCTCAAGCGAATGTTATTAGGTATTATTTTTACCAAATTCTACTGCATCGAAACTCGTAAACTTAATATATGTTTTCGTAGCAATCTAAAAACAAGTACCTTTACATGCTCTTCTGAAACAATAAAGTGTAGATAAAGTGTGAATGCTAACCAAGAAAAGTTAGGTGTAAATTCTTTTTTCTCTCAAAAAAAAAAAATGACTTGATATCAAGGTACGAGAGTGGACTGAAAAGATCATAGGTTGAACAGTTGGAAAGGGTGAGGATATATCCGCTGTTGAGGGTTTGTTTTTTTAACAATGGTACCTAAGCACTGCAACATTGATAAAAGCTTTGGATGTAACGCAAGAAGAAATAATAATAAACCTCATTTGGTCACATTCCATGTGAGTAGCTTTGTCAGTCTTGGAACTTTTCAGCCAACCCTCATATTTATTATCAAATTAAACCAGAAAATTTTCTCTAACTAAACTCTCGCTACGATGCGCTGTTTTTGCTATGTTCTAGTTACGCGCACATACGCAATTCGGGTCTTTATAATATTGATGATGTCAAATTTTATAAATACGAATCGGAAAAGTAAACAAACAATGAAGTGAAATCAACCAAAGTTATCTGATCAGTATTCTAGTAAGAGTACACAAAGCCCGACTACTGCGATGATAGTGTCACGGGATTTGTAGATTAAATATTCAAATCCAACTATAATAGATTTGCCTTTCATCCTGCAGTCGTCCATCAAAGGGTAAAGCTCATAAAATCTAATTACTTTCAGATATTTACTTTCCACACCTGCCTGCAACTTTTCCAGGAAAATCATCAAGTTCTTTCAACACTTCTTAAGATCAGTTCTATCTCTTAATACATGCAACAGGAGACGACCAATTAAAACTACTTTTGTTGAAAAGTTCATTTGACATGAGATTAAGATAAGGGAGAATGATATAAAGATATTTTGTTTGGAGGAGCTTAAGAACCAGAAAGATTTGGTTGGAAAATGCTGAAGTACAAGAAGATCACACACTCATACACAGAAAAACGTACGTAGACATATAAACACACAGCATAAAAACACATATGCAGATAGATAGATAGATAGATAGATAGATACGAATTTAAAAATACATGTGTATATATACATATATATATATATATGCACACACGTGTATTTTTTAATTCGTGGATGACTATATAGATATATATACTCCCCTACCGCCGTAGGGTTGAGTTCTCTAGCGAATGAAGTAATCGCGTTGCCATTAGCGTTTATTGCAAGGCTCTTCATATATGAATTGAGCTCCCGGTAGCCGTTAAGTGGATGTATGCAAACAATAGTAATTGTGATTCATAACCGTTTAAAAACTTTACTTCGCTGCTATTGGTTCCTCGTGGCTGAGGGGTAGAGGCTTGGGTTGGCGTTTCGATCCCAGTTACGGGAAGCTAGTATGTCTAGCCACACTGATGAGTTCTGAGAGAACGAAACAGATATGTTTGTGGATGACTATATTGATATATATATATATATATATATATATATATATATATATATATATCATTGAACAATTTTGACATGTTTTGTCTACATATTTTTGTTGATGTCCTTTCCAATTGCCGAATTGATTTTATAGTATCTGGCGAAAATTGGCTGATGAAACTCCTATAACTAATTGTTACCCTAATAATTTCTGTCCGATCTTGGGCTATCATCAGAGGTACGCATATTGCAAAAGCGATATGACCTTTGTCTGTACATTATTACTTCTTAATTAGAAACAATAAATATAACTGTTTGTGACATTTAACTATGTGTAAACAAAAAAACTTATTTATACCAAACTAAATTGTTTGAAATACAACTGTTCATATGTATAAAAATGGATTTGGCATTAAATAACCTATAATGGTTGATGTGCCATAAAATCAAACAAAACCATTACCCACTCGATGTTAACTCCAGGCCTGCTTATTAAAGGTCTTCTGCTTCAGTAATCCTCTTTCATCCCGATTGAACCTCTCGTGCCTCTTAAAAACACGTGTGCAGAATATGGTGTTATCTCCGTATACGTGATGAAGTCTTACACGTGCTTTTGACGGAGTTTTAACAGAAACCGATTGTTATTCATTCCTAAGAGCTCATGGCTGAACCATCTAAAAAGGAGGGGATGTAAACAATTTTTTAAAAAAGCAATGCTTGCAGAAAGTAAAAATAAGAGTAAAATACTCTGAAGATATCATATTAGAGGAGAACACAATAAGCTTAACCCATTTTTTCCCGTTACTCACACGGCTCGTCCATTCTTATAACTTTTCTGACAGACCATATATATATATATATATATATATATATATGTGTGTGTGTGTGTGTGTGAGAGAGAGAGAGAGAGAGAGAGAGAGAGAGAGTAAAGTAAAGTAGGCTACATAAGTCAAGGGGGACCAGGAGACTCCCTTTCCAATAGCTATTAAACCGTGGCGTAGGAGAGGGCGCTACTCTTTTCCCGGGATTGCTCCACTTTAGCCTTGATACGTACCTTATATTGCTGAGTGTTAAGCAAGGAGGTATCAAGTACCATTTTTAAAGTCTTTGGTATGACGCGACCTGGGATTGAATATAGGTCTCCCGGATCATTGACGAACACTCTACCCACTTGACAAAAAACTCAACAAAACTTAATTTGGCTATTATAAATCTATT
Source organism: Sepioteuthis lessoniana (assembly GCA_963585895.1). Taxonomy (NCBI): domain Eukaryota; kingdom Metazoa; phylum Mollusca; class Cephalopoda; order Myopsida; family Loliginidae; genus Sepioteuthis; species Sepioteuthis lessoniana. The sequence goes on from OY757933.1 coordinate 18,480,818, forward strand.
TTAGCTAGTCACTTCATATGAAAAACTCGTTTATATATATATATATATATATATATATATGTGTGTGTGTGTGTGTGTGTGTGTGTGTGTGTGTGTGTGGATGTATGTGCGTGTTTGTGTGTGTGATTGGAAGAAAAACTCCACAGAACGTCATTTGCTATCCTAAATCTATTTCAGCTGGTTCTTCATATGAGAAACGAACATTTTCAGATAACCCTCACATAATAGAAAGAAAAAAATCTACAAATTTCAATGGATTCTTACAAGAATATATATGTATATATATATGTGTGTGTGTGTGTGTGTGTGTGTGCATGCATGTATGTATGTATGTATGTGTGTGTGTGTGTGATTGGAATAAAACCTCAACAGGCCGTCATTTGGCTATTATAAATTTACTTCAGCTGCTCACTCCATATGATAAAACAACATTTTCAGATAACCATTACATGCTGGCGACAAAAAAAAAATTATATATTCTTTCAATAGATTCTTCCCCGTTAATATATGTTCATGTGTGTGTGTGTGTGTGTGTGTATGTATCAAAATACAGATGAATATTCACATGTATAAGTAAATATCAATACAAATATTTGTATATGATTTTTTCTCTCTTTCTCTCTCTCTCTCTCTCTCTCTCTTTCTCGTTCTATCTCTATTTCTCTCTCTTTATCTCATTCTCTCTCTCCTCCTCTCTCTCCTTCTCTCCCCCAAGATAGATAAATATACAGGGTGAGCACAAAAACTCTCCTTAGTATCGGTAGCTATTGCAGACATTCAATGTACGCAATGCTCATTACTCTGCAATCGTTGATACTTCAATCTACCAAAGTCCATAATCTGCATCAATGTGATCATAAGAACTAGAAGAGAGATTTGATCATCCAGAGTTGAAAAATGTTGTTTTTTGTTCTCACCCGGCACACACGAGACTCATTCAATAAAAAAGCCGAAATTTTCAGAAAATAGCGAAACTAATCCTTAAATTTTTTCCATCAATTGGTTTATAGCAAAAATGCTTGTAATCTCGCTAAAAAAATGTTTTAAGGCTATTAAAAATGGCGTCTAGTCAAACAGTGTCCAGGAGGCTTGAACAGAGGTCTGTCATGAAATCTTTGCTGGCTGATAGATGGAAAACATATGAAATTTACAGAAAAAATACGAGGTGCATACGATAAGTTTTCAGACTTTTTTTGTATCGGCATTTAAAATTGTTGTAGACTCTTGAAAATTTAGTATGTTATCATATTTACCAACCCCACCGCTCGGGCAGGATATGACACAAGGTCAATTTTTAAGCGGAGTTTAACAGGTTTGATTTCAGTTTTGTCCTGCTCCTAGACTAGTTGCCCTACCAAGGCTGAAGAACCTAATCTGCCCTACTATTTACCCATAGCTGGAGGGAGAATAATTGGATTCATACCTTTCCCAAGGGTATTAGTGCAATGTGAAATGCAATCAGTCTCGTCCAGGATTTGAACTCGTGTCGCCGTGTCCATTTCCTACGACGATAACCATTACGAGCACCTCCTAAAATTTAGTATATGATTGTGTATGTATGTATGTGTGCACATGTGAGTTATTAAATACTATAAACGAACTCACATTTAATATATTTGTTAGAAATTTTATCTTGTCTTTGCACATTACCAATATTTGGTTTAAATTTCTGAGAAGACAAAAGAATCTGCGTAAAAAAAATGTGAATAATGTTTGTCTGTGGCCTTTAATGAAATATTTTTGAAAATAAAAATTACGAGCGAAGCATGATATGTGCGTAATTATCCATGTATACATCTTGATTATTTGGTGTTTGTTTCTTTGTTTAATGGCAGATCAAACTTTGGAAGGTTATTAAATGCCGAAACCATCTTTCTAGAAGAACAGCAGTAGTACTATCTAACCCATAGATAAGGTGTTCATACTTTTTTTCAAGAGTATTTATCCGAAAGTGAATGTAATAGCGTGACTGGAGTTTGAACTCGCTTACTACGATTCCGCAGTCCATTGCTTTAAACATTTTAGGTGTTTGGTTGGGTGAAGTTTGATTTTATACCATATCAACCATTGCAGGTCATTTTATGTCCAATATTTGATATACATTTTTATTAGATATTGGTTTCTTTGTTTAATGGCATATCAACCTTTTTAGGTTATTTAATGCCAAATCTATTCTCCTAGAAGAACAGTAGTGGTACTATTTAACCCATTATTTAGGGGGTTCATGCCTTTCCCAAGGACATTTGCCCGAAAGTGAACGTAATAGCGCGACTGGAGTACGAACTCGCGTACTACGATTCCGCAGTCCATCGTTTTAACCATTATACCACGAGGACACCCCCTTTATTAGATATGTTGTAGATATTGTAGATAACATTTTTTTAAAGAAGCCTGAACTCATTCTTTTTAACACAGTTAAATGTTTTCACCTATTTCTATCCAATACGAACAATTCTATTTACTATTAATCATTTGTTTGCACACAGTTAAATGTTTTCAAGTATTCCTATGTATTACTAACTATTCAGTTAATCGGTCATTTTCTTTTGCACACCATTAAATGGTCAAACAGTTCGATTTCAAAGAATTCAGTTTAGCCTAAGTAGAATTTTTAGGTTTGGTTTGTTTGTATGGTTTGTAGGTTATTGTTGTATCGTGGTAAGGAAAAGATACACAGTAAAATAAAGTCAATTATTTATTAACACAAATGGTACAGTCCGATGAGTATTATAAGTCTCGCGCTGTTGGTGTTACGTCCGAAGTTGGTCTTACTACCGACCGACTTCCCACAGAGCTATCTCTCTGTTTCTCTTTCTGCTTCTGTTTCTCTGTGCGTCTTTGATACTTCTGCGATACCCGAAGACACGAGGTACAAGCCACTCTACAACAGTTGTTTAATGTCAAATCCTTATATATATACATACACGTAGGGCATTCAATAAATTTCCAGACTTTTTTGTATAGGCATTTAAAATTGTCGTAGACACTTGAAACTTCACTATGTTATTGCTATACTTCTTATGAGATGACTGACCAATTTTTATGGTTCCAGTTTCAAATAAAGAGCTACAGCAGGAATTGGAATACACCTTACTAAAGCCTGATTGTCACAGCTGGTGAATTTCAAAAATGAAATCTGGACCTGAGGACACTTTAGAAGAACGATATGCAATAAAATTCTGTTTTAAACTTGAAAAAAATTCTACGGAAACGTATGGAATGCTTCAGATTGCTTTTCGACCATACTGCATGAATCGAGCATCAGGTTTTAAGTGGCATAAGAGATTCAAGGAAGGCAGGGAGTCATTGAAGGATGATGAGAGATGTGGGAGGAGTAAAGAAGTCAATACACCACAGTTGATTGGCCAAACGGTTAGGGTTAGGGTTACTATGTTGAGGTTTCCTTAAAACCTCAACATAGTAACCCTAACCCTAACCGTTCAGGAAGTGATTCCGTCGGAAGAGGCCAGCACTCTTCAAATCGGGTCAGTAGCATTTCCACCGGGACAATGCACCAGTCTACAACTCCATCCTTGTCACAGACTATTTAACCAAGATGGCCATCAAGACAGTTCCTCAGCCTCCCTATAGTCAAGACCTTGCTCCCTGTGATTTTTGCTTATTCCCTCACCTCAGAGGCTGTCGTTATGAGACTATAGAGGAGATGAAAGAGGCTGTGACGAAGGTCATTGACACGCTCACACAAGAGGACTTTCATGGGACCTTCCAGAAGTTGTTGTAACGGTACAACAAGTGCATTGCAGCCGGAGGAGATTACTTCGAAGGGAACTAGAGTTTCCTGTGTGTGCTATCAATAAAAGTGCTCATACGAAAAAAGTCTGGAAACCTATTTCATAATCCTCGTATATATATATATATATATATATATATATATATATATATATATATGTTATTAACATTTTTAATGAACCTGGACTGCTTTTTTCACATAGGTAAATGGTTTAACTTATTTCTATCTAATACAAATAAAAACTCAAATGACAAAACAGTTCTACTTCAGTTTAGCATAAATAACATTTCTTGTTTACACACAGAGAGTCATTTGTTTACATTTTTTTTTGTTTACATACAGTTAAATGATCAAACAGTTCTATTCCGAAAAATTCCGTTTAGCATGTCAACTAAGTTAAATAGTTCCACGTATTGTTGTGTATCACTAACAATTCAACTAAACATCAATCATTTGATTACACACAATGAAATTATCAAACAGTTCTATTTCAAACAATTCATTTTAGCATGAGTACACAGTTTAAATGTCAAACAGTTCTATTTGATTATCAGATAGGACCCTATCAGGTGCTACCATTCCGAGTCACAGTGGACTTGGGAGCAATGGCAATGAAGAGTTACTCCGCCATCACTAAAGCATCATAATTACTGAAGCTTCACCATCAGATGGTTTTGGGATATATGCTGGACACTCGAAGGGGAGTTGTACTCCTCTGCAGAGGAGTATTCTACAGCCCCAGACGACTGAGCTAGATAAGTATATATATATATATATATATATATATATATATATTATGCCAATGTTTTAAGGTCCTTGATGCCGTTTTTAAAATAGCATTCCAAGGAGGTTTTGGGGTCAGTGAGATCTCCCGAAAAAAAGATGAAACGGGGTTGAGTCTTTGGGTAACTGGAGAACTTCGTGTTGAGCGATTATGGTAAGAAGTCATCAAGCAAGTTTTCTGTCAACGAAACGAGAAAACTTTGAGTATTTCTATAAGCATGGATGATCAATGTGGGGTACTTGTTAACGTACTGGACTTGGGCATCATAATAAGTTTGAACTCCGACTATTCTATAGCGTTCACGTTCGGATTAAAAACATTGAGAAAGATATGAACCCCGTAATCCCTCCAGATATGAGTTAAATAGGGCCACTACTCTTCTTCAAAGGTGTCTTTGGCATTAACTGACTCATGAAGGTTGATATACCATTAAACAAAGAAAACAAACCAAATCAAATTTATAGGCATGAGGTGTAAAAATGTTCCTTACGATTTTGGAGAGGTTCCATTAACCCTGCTTGAACAAATTTGAAGTAGGAAAATGACCATCCCTTTACAATGGACTTAAAGGTTCATGAGACGATTTCAAGTATTTTTCTTAAGTGTCGTTGCCTTTAAAAGAATAGGGTTAGTAAAATGATAATTCCTGTGTATGGAGTGATTGAGGGAGAGACTCTTTATGATTGGATATACTAATCACATGATTAGCCCAGAAGTCGTGGCGCAAAAATCCCAAATTCTGCCAGACAGATTCCACCTGACGTTCCGTGATACCAACTATATTCTTTAGTGCGCCGGTAAATTCCTTAAACTTAACTTTATACAGAGGGAGGACTATATATTGTTATTTATTGTTTCACGTATTGATTAAATCATTGTTAGTTTTAAGCGAAGTATTGATTCATTTATTTGTTGCTGTTGGCCTTAGAATAAACTCTATACCAGCACATTAAGCGGATTATCATATCTTTAAACTAATCTTTTTTAGCGAACTTATTAATTTATTTATTTACTTTTTTACTTTTGTATTTATTTATTTTGAGAATAAACATTTATACAAGCCGTGGAGTAAGAACCTGCTAAATATATAATCATAAGATATATTCAATGCACATAAAAGGTGCTAAGATATATAATATATATAATATATGTAATATATATAAACTATTTTAAATATAATATAATATAATATAATATATAATATTTAATATAATATATATATATATATATATATATATATATGATATAATATTTGATATAATATAATATAATATAATAAATAATATATATATATATATATGATATATAAGATATTTATAATATATATATAAAATATATATAATAAATATATATGATATATATATATATAAAATGTGTTAATTATTTGCAACTTGCTAAAATAAATAAAAATGCGCTTAAGAGCTTTTAAATGAAAAATATACATAGACAATTCTCCGTAATTAGTTTAATTTGCAATCAATTGTAAAATCCCTAATTTAAATTAGTTTTCATTAATCATTTATACATTATACAAAAATTCACTAGTTTTATCATGATTTTTAATCAAAATATTTTCTGAGCAAAATGTTCGAAATAATCAAAATTCATAATCCTTATAAAGGATATTTTTTTAGACCTATAGACGTCATCCTGCTTTTTTTTTTAATTACAAGACAACATGTAACTTTAGTTTTATTTGAAATGTAACGAAATAAATGATATTTGAGCGCTAAGAAATTTGTCATCTTTTCGTTTCCCATTTTCATATGAAAATATTGTTCATATGAAACATCTGCTATGAATTTCCTTTAAAATTGTTTTACAAAAAACAAACAACAAAGAAAAAAAAAGAAATATGAATATATATATCTAAAATATATCGTCTAAATAGCTTGTGTTTATCATATTTTCATATGTATATATCATTGAATCTGTTTCCATATTTCTATAACACACACGCACACACAAATACATATATATATATATATATATATATATTGTGACGAGGAAATACGACGCCCTGATATATTCGCCGGGTTATGGGGAAAGGAGGCGGGACCCACTGGCCGTTAACCGACTATAGTAGTAAACAAGAATAGTGGCAGGGGAAAGGCCGTCTCTCTTCAACCCTCCCAGATAAACGTTAGGTGACATGGTCATGAGAAAACCCCGCTCTCTATTAGCCATGCATGCGTTAGCAGAGAGACGCAGACAGTGACTATGATTGGCGTGGAGGAATAAACAGCCAAAAAGCCAATACTTGGTCATTTTTCAAACTACAGAAACTAACCAGTGACCCTTTATTCATTGGAGAGTGAAGATACATAATTTGGGATACGGGGGAAACCTAAAATCCAAAGCCATGCCGCGCAGAGAACATTGTGAGAAAAGAAAAAGCTTCTTCTTTGAATGAATTCGTACTCCGATTTATGGTGAGCCTCGTTAAACGAATACCCAAAGAAAAGACTTGTCCACGAGGAAAGAGACCATAATTAATCTTGGTCCTTTTTTTAAATAAGACTTGCAGCTCTCTATCAACATGTTATGGCAGCTCAATAACGAGAGGAAAAAGAGGAAAGAAAAGATCCTACAAAATCCCAAGTAAGTGAACATACAATTAAAGTATGTGCAAATTTATATTGCTGCATTCATGCTGATGTAAATAAAAGACAAATTACGGGAGAAAAGAATATCTCTGATAAGATAGAGGAGAAAAGAAGGAGGAATATTTCCTGAATGATAAACTTGAGATTTGGAGTACGGACTCTGCCATTAAATCCCAAAGTCTGAAAGAAAGTGGACCGTATCTACCGCTGACGAACTGTATTTTCACCTTCCGTTAATAAGAAGAAAGATTTTCTCGCTCCTGGCTTTTACCTGAATTGTTTTTTTCTTTATTTCTTTCTTTTATTCAATAAAAGAATATTGTTATTAATCTTGTTGACCCAAACACGGCAGTTCAGTTTTTTTTTTTTTTTTTGTTGTGGAAGTATTGTATTTGTCGAAGACCTTGTACTTGAGGGGAGAAGCTGCCAGTTAGCTGTGTTGACTTTTACTAATTCACCGATAACCCACCTAGTGACTTTAAAATGTGGTTCAGCTAGGGAGTTGGTGATATCTGTAATATTAAATAACGTTGGCAAACTACAGCCCACGTGCGGGCCCTAGTTTAACTGGTGGACTTGACGGGAACGAATGGTACTCTGCAAGCCCACGGGGCACATGGCAACGTAACAATATGTATATTTATAAGAGTTGTGACCAATGAAACAGTTTGTCTGTGGAAGACAATAAATACACTCCCCACCCCTGGGGGTTTAACACTCTGGCGAAGGAATTAACGGCTGCCACCCGACTAATGCAACGGTCTTCTAACGATTTGAGCACTTCGGCATCCGCTAGCGCAAAATGTAAACTAACAAAAGCTAATACAAAATGCGTTAATTTCCTGAGCTGACGTAGTTTGCTAAAATGGCTGAGCGATAAGATATCAAGTCTAGCGTAAATTTAGGCGTGTTTTGATTCCAGTTTGTCTAGCGTGTCTAGCCACACTGAAGAGTTGTGATACAACGCAACAGTTCATTTGTGGATGACAATATATATATATATATATATATGTGTGTGTGTGTGTGTGTTGCTTACCTACGCAGCAGCATATCATTATCAAACAGGTTTGGTTGCATACCGCGGATTGTTTTTTTTTTTAAATCTTTTAGTGCAGACGTTCAGTTCTTCGCACAAGTCTTCTTACTTCTGTGTCAAGTTGGTAAAGAAAGTACCCTATATTGGCCCTAGTGCTTTCGAGCTTTCGACCATGTCGCTGGTCATCTTCGGGGGTTGTGTTCGATCGTTTGTTGCAGTGAGTTTTATTTTTATACGGAGTGGCTATTATTTATTTGGAGTGGGTTTTTTTTTCTATAATTTACGCAAAAGAATATAATACTGTTAATCTAAAAAAATCTCTTCAGAATTTTAATATCAATATATTATATTATATATTTACGGCAGTTTAGTCACTTTTCTTTCTATTTTAGTCAGAAGACAGCCTGATTCACGTGAAACTTTAAGCTACGGACTTTAGGAGTATATTTGTTTGATAGTTTACGTTTCTGACGTGCTCAGTAATTGAATACATTTTCTTAATTTCATTTTCCCTCTGTGGTCTTTTGGAACAGAAAAGTCCGCCAGATAATGAGTTTTAACACTTGATCTGGCTTTCAGGCTGGAATTTGGGGATCCGTTTGTATCTTAATATTCCAGAAAATTTTATGAGTCGTATTTTCTATGGCAGATTCTAATTCGTACATACATCATTTGTTCGTATGGTCAAATTTTAATCTTTTACACAATTCCCTGTGGATCATCTTTCCCATTAAAATGTTTCCTAGTCTTGTATTCTTTTTAGGCCACTTTATTGCATTTGGTTATTAGATGATTAATTGTTTTATTATTATAATGATAATTTTACTCTCTGGAGTCGGAGTGTCAGCAGGTTTCTTCAACTATCCAGCGATCCGATCTCAATAATGCTGTAATCCAGAGAGTCTTGATTCTTCCTCTGATTTCAGATTCCTCCATTGTTTTTTTTTACCATTTGGAGACCGTTTCAAGTTCACAAACTATAAGTTATATCGCAGTCACCTTCATATTCTACAGGATTTTTTAATTCTCTGTCTAAATACAAGTATTTATCTTTTCATATTTTTTAATTTTCACTCTATGGTCCACTGGTAGGGCAAACTCCACTAGACGATACTTTCTATTTTTTATTCCAAATTAACACTTAGCCTGGTTTTCTGCTCTGGATTAACTGATCAGTTAATAAGCAAAAATCCCTGAGGATTTATGCGTCTCATTCTCTAGGATAGAATCAAGCTTGTTCATTGTGTATTTGGTAATATGGTCAAATTTTGCACAGTTCTCTGTGGATCACTTTTCCTACCCAGTCTTGAACTCTTTTTGTGATAGTTGGTTGTATTCACGTATTATGAGATTATACATTTCATCACTTTCTCGACATAATCTACACTACCTATTATGTTGCGTACAATCGATTTGGTTTAAATGTAATTGGATCTTATGGCTTTTTTTCCTACTGTAACCAGAAGTGATTCACTAAATTATTATTATCATTATTATTATTTTTATATATATTTATGTGTATGCGTGTGTTTGTGTGTTTGTATTGCAGTTGTAGATATGTCTGACAATGCAACAACTAAATTTCTTGATCCAAAATTTCAATGTCATTTTCTGCTGTCACTCACTCGATAATATCTAAATATTTGCTGTTGAATAGACGCCTGATATGCTGCTTACATTTAACTTAGGGGCCAACGTACACGGCCAATCTAATATCAGGTCGAGAGCCAATCATGGGAAAAATGACCTACAGTGTTTGACTAGCTCAAGCCAATTTATACACATGAAATATTACTCCATCATGCTCAACAAACCGATGAATTTTCGCAGCCAAATCAATGACAAAATTATTTCCACGCCTTGCTCTATTTCGAATTCATACTTACTTTGAAGCCTGCGTAAATTTCTTCCCCTGAGATGTTCATTCTAATTTTGAAATAACGATTTGAAACTATATTTATATTCTAAATTACTAAAAGAAATACAATCGAAATATTTCAAGTTTATGTGTATATAGCGCAGATATCAGATGCTGTGAACAAACGGTCATAGCTTTAGGAAATGGACTTGAAGAATTGAGTTCAAATCCTAGAGAAGTTCTACCTCTCTGCCGAGAGCTAAGACCACCCCCAACGAATGTTCTTGATATGATACTAAAGTATCCGATGATAATTCCAAGAGCTTTAGGGAATATAGAGTGCCTCTTCATTGCCATTACATCAAGGTCCACTCTAAGCTGCAATAGTAATACCTGTTATTGGTCAAATAAAAATATTCAATCATTTTCTTTACTTTAAACTATTTAACTGTGAGCAAATAAAACTATTAGTGTTAGACAGAAATACTTCAAAATATTTAACTGTGTGCAAACAAATAAGCTCTGGGTCATTTAAAAGTGGTTACCTACAAAGTAATCATTTTAAATTTGAAAAATATGTAAACAGGATTTGGCATTAAATAACCCATAAGTCTTGATGAGCCTTACAACACAAACCAACCAACCAACCAACCAAGAGAAACAGCTTTTTCATTTTGCACAAATGACTTCGAGAAAAGTATGATTAACATTTTATTCCACCAACGAATTGGCATTAAATAACCTACAGTGGTTGATATGCCATAAAACCAAACCCATCCATAGGAATGTATTTACTTAACCCCTCCAGCACATGCAAGATGTGATACAAAGGCGATTTTTTATTGGGTTAAAGCTTATTGGAAATCAAAGTTTTCCTCCTCTTAGTCCAGTTATCCAAGCAAGGTTAAAGAACCAAGGCTGGATAACTATTTACTAGTATCTTAGGTAGATGGATGGACTCATGCTTTTTTGAAATGAAACAGAATCAGCCTCGGCCAGGTTTGAACACGAGTTGCTGTTTCCTTTTCTAAGTGCAGATTAACTCTTCAACTGTGGTATGGCAACTATCCTGAAATAATATCTACGCTTAAGAATTGGCCTTGTGTCTCATCTTGTCCATGGAGTAGCGATTGGGTAAATACAATATGACACTTTAGTAACTATTGATAAGGGCCTTGGTACATCGGATGTTTAGTTTAGAGTGCTTCTAGTATCTGTTTGCCTCGTAAAACTTTGAACCTCGGCATAGATCTGGACGCAGGCTTAGGCAAGATTCTTTGGAAAGCTGGAAACAAATTTCCCTCTCTAATCCATCAATACTGTCCAATCATATAACAATGGCTGAAAAAGCTTTGACACCAGCATCTTCAAGGAAGTTGCCAAAAGTAAGTTTTAGAAAAGGTTGGACTACCTTTGACAGTCTAACACTTGAGTTTTCAATTTAGAGTTGCTCTTCATATAGACTTGTCGGCAGCAAAGGCTACATATCCTTATTTATGAGGACCTAAGTTGAATTTTGTTTGGAACCCAAAAAATAGTGATTAATATCAATCCAAATGTTTAATGTACATGCTGTCATTCCAAGCTTAATTCAGTAGAATAATAAATGACAAAATAAAGTTCTATTAGAGTCCTCCTGGCGACCCAATAAATATTACGCCTACCTTAGTTACCAAGATTGATTCGTTTCGGAGAGTCTTTCTTTTTAAATCAGTCAAGTGAGATCGCAGTAAACCCATCGAAGCCATAACCTACCCTCTGGTAAATGACGTAAAACATCCCGAATTTAATAAAGTGTGCAAAATAGCTGCTGGCTTAAACGTCACATGAAAGTAGTAAAGGACAAACTGTATCCAGTTACTTGCTTAATTTGCAAAAACGGCCATAGGAACCTTTGCGGACTTAAAGGTTGACTGAGAATACACAACCGCTAAAATAGGCGCTTTTAATCTCACGTCTTAGAAAAAAGAAATAATCTTCTTTAGGTATAAATCAACGGCAATCGCACACTCTCTTGCACACCTCAAATGGACAGAAGCAGAGTTTAACAGGCTTAGAATTCAGATTTTTTCTATTCATAGACCGGTTGCCATACTAAGGTTAAAGAGCTCAGTCTGCCCTACTATTTACTCATAGCGAGAGGGGGAATGATTGGATTCATATTTTTTCGAACGAATTAAGATATGTAAAATCCAAAAGTCTAAATATATATGTGTGTGTGATTCTTTATGTGTGAAGACAGAGAGTTAGGATACTTTCGATAGAGTTACAACGGCGTTCTATGACTTTGTGTCTATGCTATCAAAACTTAGATGTACATGCTCTATCACAGATACTGAGCACTGACCTAACGAGTAGTGTGTTCACCAATGGTACGGGAGATGGGGGTTCAATTTCAGGTTAAATTATACCAAAGACTCGTAAAATAGTACTTGATGCTACTTTGCTTAATACTCAGTATTATAAGGTACAGATGAAGGGTAAAGTGGAGCAATCCAGGGAATGGACTAGCGCCCTCCCCTACATTTCAGTGTAGTTGCTATTGAAAAAGGGAGCCTTCGAGTCGCCCTCAACTATGGTCGCGAACTTATATATATATATATATATATATACGAAGATCATTAAATAGGTTTCCAGACTTTTTTCGTATGGGCACTTTTATTGATAGCACACACATGAAACTCTAGTCCCCTTTCGAAGTAATCTCCTCTGGCTGCAAGGCACTTGTCGTATCGTTCCAACAACTTCTGGAGACCCTATTGAAGTCCTTTTGTGTGAGCGTGTCAATGACCTTCGTCACAGCCTTTTTCATCTCCTCAATTGTCTAATAACGACAGCTTCTGAGCTTAGGGAATAACGAAAAGTCACAGGGAGCAAGGTCTGGACTATTGGGAGGCTAAGGAACTGTCTTGATGCCCATCTTAGTCAAATAGTCTGTGACAAGGATGGAGTGGTGGACTGGCGCATTGTCCTCGTGGAAATGTCACTGACCCGATTTGAAGAATGCTGGCCTCTTCCCAAGGAAACTCTTCCTGAATTCCCTTAAAACCTCAACATAGTAACCCTAACCGTTTGGCCAATCAACTCTGTATTGACATCCTTACTCCTCCCATAAATCTCATCATCCCTCACAGCCTTCCTTGAATATCTTATACCACTCAAAAACCGATGCTCAACTCATGCAATATGGTCGAAAAGCAATCTGAAGCATTCCATACGCTTCTGTGGCATTTTTTCAAAGTTTAAAACAGAATTTTATTGCATATCGTTCTTCCTCACGTCTAGATTGCATTTTTGAAATTCACCAGCTGTGACAATCAGGATTTAGTAGGGTGTATTCCAATTTCTGCTTTTGCTGTTCATTTGAACCTGGAATCATAAAAATTGGTCAGTCATCTCATAAGATGTATAGCAATAACATATTGAATTTTCAAGAGTCTACGACACTTTTAAATGCCTATACAAAAAAATCTGAAAACTTATTGAATGCACTACCTATATATATATATATATATATATATATATATATATATATATATATATATATATAATATCGAAAGAAAAAAAACACGGTACTTTTTAAATTACTCTGAGTACTAGAAAACATACCTGCAGTTTTTCCTTTTAACAGTTTAAATTTTTGCTTAGCTTATCACAAAAACCGTAAAACACTAATTAATTTAAAAGTTACAAAAATATTTTTAATAACTTGGTGTTTTGCTAAG